>JBAPLH010000216.1:1627500-2352500 GCA_037897445.1 Ceriops zippeliana | reverse complement strand
ATGCAAACTTCTCAGGTTTAGATAGAACAGATAGTCCCAGAAATAGAACCCGCAATGGCAGAAAACTTGAAACTGACAACATTAACATGTATACTCTCTTCTGCAAACACTTGTTGATGACCAATTTCAAAATCCGCCTTCCCAGCCAAAACAGGTAGATGGTCAGTACAGCAGCGAAAAGCCCAAGGAGGATGGTATTCAATAACGGGTAAGTGCAGAGAGCAATAGCATCAACTGCAGTTTGGTTTGTTGGAGTAGATGTTCTTGTAAAATACAGTGGCAGGGA
This sequence comes from Ceriops zippeliana, assembly GCA_037897445.1. Taxonomy (NCBI): domain Eukaryota; kingdom Viridiplantae; phylum Streptophyta; class Magnoliopsida; order Malpighiales; family Rhizophoraceae; genus Ceriops; species Ceriops zippeliana. The sequence goes on along the minus strand of JBAPLH010000216.1, from coordinate 2,352,214 downwards.
AGAACCCTTAATCTTTAAGTCAGGTCCAATTAGGATAATGAAGAGCTGGAGAGCAAAAACTGGTAGGCTATAGAGAAACACATATGCTGCTGTTTTGGCATTCCACTTTTGACCCAGAATCCCTGAATTTGTCCTATATAAGGGTGCACGAAGGAGAAACACAAGGGTGAGATATAAGCAGGGCTCTGCAAATCCTAGATTGGAGACAATATATCCTTTGCACACATTCTCCTGCCATTTCAAGTCAAGGGCATTCAAGACTCTTCCTTCATGTCTCAGAAAATTTAACCGTACAATTTCGCCAATGCCCCACCAGATAACAAACAATATGAATGTAATTCGTATGATCCAAGGACCATTAAAATAACTGAGCCGAATAAAACCTCCACCATAAAGTTGATAGCGGAAGTAAAATGAATAAGCAATGCACAGCAAACCAAGAAGAATCAAAAGAGCAACTAGACAAATTGTCACCACACCGAACACATCGGTATCAAATCTCGTCAGGGGCATTACCCAAAACACAAATTCCACGCATACTCTCTGCCAGCATGGATACAAGAAGTCCTCTAATGATGTATACGCCTCTTTCCCAGATTTAATTTTGAGTAGTAGCAGTTTCAGAAATTGTACAATATAGCTTTGTGAACATATAACTAAGCAGACTCTCAAAGCAACTGCCCCTTGCCCTGCAGTCAAATAATGATAACAAAGCCATGTAAACATCACAAATGGACCAATCTGAATCTAAATCACATTGAAATGTCTCAGCTAGATTACTCAAAACACTCACAAACGTAGAGGCTTATTCAAGCAGGGGACATCATCAGGCTAACAACAGGAGATAATAATTACCAAAACAATTTGACATGCAACACCATGTTCCCCTATATCTGAAACAGTACAAATGGAACCAAATAAAACAAAATACATAAATTTTATGGGACAATGCATCACCATACAAAGCTGCAACCATACAACAACCAGCTATTACCTACCCAAGTACACAACCCAAGCCAAAAGATACTTATTTTGGCCAAGCATGGGCATATTTGTTTTGTACATATGCTTTGATCCCTCTTCGCAGGGTTCCTAAGTGGCCATATCAGAAGCACTTTTTCAACAAGTTTATACATAAAAAAATTGATACATTTTTCTATTTTTTCACAAAAGGGCATTACATTGTACATTTATATAACCACAAATACCAGCATGTCAGGATTCCATAATAACAGGTCGTTGGTAATACAATGCCCAGATTTTGTAAAACAAGCTCTTCAGAGTACAAACAAGTTGCAACAGATATATTTGAATGTGCGTCCACATGAAAGCAAGAGATAAAAAATTAATTGAAAAGAAAAATACAATGATTCTGAACTTTCCCCATCAAGAAGCAGCAAGAATAGCCACTGGCATCAAAATTAGGGCACATAATAAATCACCTCAGCTCCACACTGCCCACATTTGTGCCCTACTATAGAAAACAAACATCTAACCACTAAAAAAATTTGCTAGCGTGCCCAAAAAAAAAAAAGGAATTTACAAATCAATGATAACTGAACAGATAGAATTTCCTGACTGTAGCATGGTGCATATTCAAGTTCAGTTCATTACGGCAAACGGTACAAACCAAATAAGATACATGTCCGTAAACAGCAACCAATTCCTAAAACAAACCATTTTCTGCTAATTTAGCATCATGTCTATCACCAAAAGAGTTGGTAGCTTCATGCACAATCATAAGTTCATCAAAACTGTGATCTTTGAAGGGGAAAAAAATAACCACTTCCATGAGATCCTACTTATTCAAGGATAGTTCCCATTAACAAATTTACATCTTAATGTGTACATCTTAAGGATAACATAAACTTTCTAAAAAAACAGGAAAAATGCAACGGGCAAATGGAAAAGTAAATGTTATTATCCTTGAATATCAACATTAAAGAAAAAAAAGAATCCTACAGGCGAACAATTCCCTTTCTTTCTCAGCAAACAAACACGCCGCTAAACCGATAGGACTACAAATTACCAATTGCATTAGTCAACATTCCCAACAGAACCAATCTAAAGACCACTTAAAAGAACTATAGGAAAAAAAAAAATCATAAAATCAACAACAAAAAAAAGCCAAGAATTCGCTTTTTTAATTAAAAAAAAGGGAATTTAAGTGTAGGTTAAAATCACAAAACATATCGAAATCCATCAACAGCCAACCCAAAAAGAAAAAAATTCTAACAAAATTAACATGCAAGAAAATAAAAATTCCTAAAATTGAGAATTAAAAGATTGACAAAAAGCCGAATGACAAAAACAAGAGGTCAATCGAGAGCTTACGAAGGAGAGAGACTTGATCTGGTGACCGGAAATCGAAAATCGTCGACTCGGGAAACGAGATCGAAAACCCCAACCTTTAGTCGGCTAGACAGAGAGAGAGAGAGAGACCGAGAGCGAGACGCACACACAAAGAGGCCAAAGAGACAGAGAAAGAGAGAGAGAATGGGTTCCGGGGGTATGGGTGGGGGGAAGAGTCGTTGGGGGAGAATGGGTGAGTGAAACTTTGTGTTGGTGACAGGCTGTCTCCAGCTGTATCCGAATCTCCAGCTTCGGATTCCGGGTCATTGCTTCGGGTCTTTTAATGCCGAGCCCACGTGGCTTTCAAACCTTGTGCCGGTTGGCTTGTAAAAATTTTAGTTAAAGAAAAAAATTATTAATATTAAAGAGCCAAAATAATGGAGGGGCCACACATAAGGTGCGATAACACATCTTAATTTTTATTTATTTATTTATTGATATATCTGACGTCATAACATAAGATTATAGAATAATTTGGTAAAAAAACAAATTAAAAGTAGCCGTCAAATTGCCAACAGAAAAAATTCGACATATGTCGGCGTAAGTGACATAGATTCTCCACCCTTTAAGGGATACTCTCTCTTGTCCATCTTTTTCTTTTCTTTTTTTTTAAAATCATCTTTTAATGACGCTGCTCTCCCCTGTCCTCCATCCAAGCGCAGCCGACCGGTGGCATATTCGGCTGAGCTTGCAGTTTCAGGAGCACGACACCAAGCCCAAAAAAAAAAAAAAAAAAAAGAAAAGAAAACATTGAAGGATATTCCCAAAACTGTATAAACGCACCAATTTTTGCTAAGATTTTACAACGTTTTAGAATCAGAAAAATATTTTGAACAATTTGAAACACAATATCCCAAGAAATGATTCTTAATTTTTTTTTTTTTACTTATGATTGATTCGCATATCTTTGTTTGCAAAAAGTTGCATATAAAAAAGAAATTGATATTCATTGCCAGAAAAAAAAAAAGACTCATTTTGATTCCGATGTAAGTAAATATAGAGAGAGCTAGGCTAGTCTAGTTCTCGTCCCAATTTCGACGATAATCGACTTGTGATCAGTTCTTTTTTTTTTTTATTTGATCATTCAGTTGAATCGTTCCGAATCAACCAAGTTGGGCAGTTTTTTTTTTTTTAATTTTCGATATTTTCCGTCTTTTAAATGAACAAATAGGAAATTGAATCGCCAATTTTCTAGGGCTCCGATCTTTTAAGCTTTTTGAAATTATATATAATTGGGAAGAGGAAGGGTGACCTGCAACATCTGTCAACTAAAGCATGGCATTAACGTGGAAAATCTGATAAATGGAATCCACGAGGTCCCCGCTGCTGCCACGCGGGTGTCATTTGCACTCTCTCCATCGTCCGCTCGCGCAGTGTCTCCGTTCTGCAAAATGCGAGTCGGACAGATCCCCCCGCTCAGTTCTGTCGCTTCTCTCACAGGAAGCTTATGTCTGCTTTCACTTCTCTCTCTCTCTCTCTCTCTCTCTCTCTCTCTCTCGTATTACGGTATCTATGTTTTTTCTGCCTTTTCTGTCTAGAAGCCTAGAAAGGAAAGCAGCAACATCGTTCTTCTCCCTTTTGTGTCCCTGTTTTTTTTTTTTTGGGGGGGGGGGGTGGTTAAGTCTCCATCTTTCTGTAAGAACAAAACAGGAGAAAGTGCTCTAAGCCAAGGGTCGACCGGTCCAAAAATATCTTTAGGCCTTTCGTATTTCTAGGAACCACCCAGATCCGAAATTCTCTCTGTCTTTCTATCTTACAAATCCAGAAAAAGCTACCGTCTCTGTTTTGTTATGGGCACATTTTGCCATATTTGGTTTACTCTAGCGTGTCATTGAGTTGTTGACCACCCAACCTCCTTAACGTTGCCTTTTATTGGCCTGAAACAAAAACATTGCAACTGAAAAAAAAAAAAAAAAAAAACAATTCAGTACTGACAAGCATAGAACTGAAAAGAAGGTGGTAAAAAAGAAAAAAAAAAACTGCCCAAAAGAAGCTGCTGGTGGTGGTGGGGGTCGATTCTTTCCAGTTTATTACAAATTCTGGGTTTTCTTTTTTGGATGCAGTTGCTTTGCATTCCATTAGCATCCCTTCTTGGGGATCTGGGTTTTTGTTACTTTACCAGACACCTGCATCTCAGAGATCAAGAACCTCAATTTCCAAGCAGTGCAGTTAATTGACAGGGGGCAAAGCAGGGGGAGGCTAGATTTTAAGTGGCAGAATTTCTTTATTTTCTGATTGATATTTGGGGGATTGATGCAAAACAATCACGGTGTCCAAAATAAAGAAAATGTGGATCAGGATCATGGGCTGCATTTGCTCGAAGGGGACTCGAGCGGATGAGTTCCTAGAGAGCAGTGCCAGAGCCAAAGAAACGACAACCAAACGTACCAAATGGTCGGTCTCTTCCTCGAGAACACATGGACCTGTGGAACACACCGATGTTATTGGCCATGGTGCCTCAACAAGATTGATATCAGAGCAACAACCTCGAAATGATAATGTGGAGTCCACCCCCATATCTTGCGATGAGGGGAGCAGAAGAAGAAAAAGGCCGGCACGGCCGATCCTAGGAAGGCGGCGTCCAGGATAGCAAATATGCCCAACGGGGAGAGAGCAGCACAGGTTGTTGCTGGTTGGCCTTCTTGGCTCACTACTGTGGCTGGAGAAGCTATCCGCGGATGGGTGCCTCGAAGGGCAGATTCATTTGAGAGGCTGGACAAGGTCAGTTTCTTGTTTTTTTTTTTTTTTTTCCCCCCTCTTTGCATGAGATATTGGATTATAACAAAAGCACTATTTGGTTTTTCCAAGTTTCAAGAGTCTAATATTAGTAGTAGCTGCTATTGATACTGTATTGGTTACGGTTGATTGAGAATATTTTAATGGACTCCTTTAATATTTGATTCTGCTTGACTAATTCAAATGGCCTTGGTTTGGTTCGTGGATTTTCTTTCGTCGGTGCCACTTAAAATAATTGGACCCACCATTAATATTCTTGTTTTACGGGGATTTTACTTTTTAAGATGGAATTGCAGAAATAACAATCAAACGCTCCTTTTATTTTGGATACTCTGGAATTAAGCTCAAATTGATTTCATCAAATAGATTAAGTCTTTGAATTTGTAGTGGGTACCTGCTCATATGTGAGAAGTAATCTCCAGTGGTACTGTGATACCTGTGCAAAACGCTCTAATTTTCGCAATTGATCTGCCCTCGGCAGCTTAAATGCGGTTTTGAGTGTAAGCACGTTATCTTTCTTACCCATCCCTCTAAATAGAAGCCTTTAGTCCTTTACTAAATGGTAAAGCAACAAACCATGCGAGTTTAAAGTTATATTATTCTTGGAAACTCTGGAACTTATGCCCCTTGAAGTAAAAGAAGGGAAAAATCAGGTTCAGCAAGTGCCATTCCCCCAATTGGCATCGATTCATATTTTTGAGACCCTTTTTTTTTTTTTTTTTGCAAGTAGAGTTTAGCTTCAGTTGATGTGCTTACTATTTTCTGCACATGTTTGGCAAGTAAGCTCATATTCATAAATTGTTTACCAATGTTTATATCCCATCGATGATTTTTTCAAAGAATTTATTTGACTTTCCTGGAATGCTGCAGATTGGACAAGGAACATACAGCAGTGTGTACAAAGCTCGTGATCTTGAGACAGATAAAATAGTTGCCTTAAAGAAGGTGCGATTTGCTAACATGGATCCAGAAAGTGTCCGCTTTATGGCAAGAGAAATTAATGTTTTACGCAAACTCAACCACATAAATATCATAAAACTAGAAGGTATAATAACTTCACGGATGTCTGGCAGTTTATACCTTATTTTTGATTACATGGAGCACGATCTAGCAGGCCTTTTGGCAATGCAGGGGATTAAGTTTACTGAAGCACAGGTGCCCACTCTTTCTTATTTTGCTTTCGGTTTGGATTAACATGTAATAACATGGTAACCATAAGACATTTCTCCCTTTTGACTTTGGTTATATTGGTTATTTGATTACTGACTAGATCTTCTTTTTCAATGTGTAAGAGTGTGCATCTGTTTTTGCATGTGTGCATGCGTGTGTGTGCATGTCTGTTGAATAATTTGGCTATATACATGAAGCGCAACAGAGATTTCTTACGTTAAGAGAGAGAGGGAGAGAAAGAGAGAAAGGGCTTGTGTGCGTGTGTGCGTGTGCGCATGTCTGTTGAATAATTTGGCTATAGACATGAAGTGCAACAGAGATTTCTTACCTTAAGAGAGAGAGGGAGAGAAAGAGAAAAAGAGCTTGTGTGTGTGTGTGTGTGTGTGTGCATGTCTTGAATAATTTGGCTATATACATGAAGTGCAACAGAGATTTCTTACCTTAATGTGATTAGCATTCTTTGTAATGCATCATTGTCTAATGCAAAGATTGTTACTGAGCTTAATCTTTCAACAAAAAAATCATGTATTTTTCCTGTCTATTATTTTTATTTCTTTTATGCAAAGTTGGAGTTATTCTTTGCTCTGCAGATTAAGTGTTATATGCAACAAATACTTCGTGGGCTTGAACACTGCCACAGTAATGGCATTTTACATCGTGATATCAAGGGCTCGAATGTACTCATTGACTGTAATGGCAATCTCAAAATTGGAGACTTTGGTCTCGCAACATTTTTCCCTCAACAGAAGCAGCTTCTAACAAGTCGTGTAGTGACATTGTGGTATCGGCCTCCTGAGCTTTTGCTTGGTGCCACTGATTATGGAGTTTCTGTGGATCTATGGAGTGCTGGTTGCATTCTTGCAGAATTGTTTGCAAGGAAGCCTATCATGCCTGGAAGGACAGAGGTAACTAGACCAGTTTTTCTTGAGCAACATATCTGCTTGCTTGCATGATGACCTTTCTTCAAAATTGGTGATCCTATGTTCCAGGAATTGTAGTTATCTCTGTTTAGTTTGGATGGAACTGGTGGTAAGAACCAATGTATTTGTCTATATTATGTGGAAGGGAGAACTTTAACAAAGCATTTTTTTTCCATGCATGTTTTCATATTTCTCCCACAAATTAACTTATATAGCATGGGTGGATCTTCAAGGCATCTTGTAGTGGTAGTCCACATGCAAAATGAAGTTTACAAGATATAGTCAGCAAAACTTTCAGCAGCATGCCATCAATAAATGCCACTATATGAACTCATATAGCATGTGCTGGTTTGCATTCTGGTATCGCATTCTACAAGGGGAGAGAGGTAATAAGAGCTAAATCACTAGAAGACAGGATTCTCTGTTATGAGCAGTTTGTTTGGCATCATGAGCCTCAGTATTTGCTTACTCATAAATCCTTAGCTACAGGTCATTTGGTTCTTGGATTCTTTTGGCTACAACTATTGTGTTCCTGGATCTTTTCCAGGTGCTTTTTTTATTCCTTTCTAATAAGCTTATAGGTCACTGGCCATTATGGGCTTATTTGGTTCTTGACATTTTACTATCTGACAGTTGTTTCCACTCCTCCAATTTATGCTCACATCACATGGACCTATGATCTGGGCTTTTAAGCAAGCAAACTTTATTATAGGATATTTTAGAAATCATCAATTTTCTGATGAAATGATAGTAATTGGATATTTTGACTTGTTGTGGTGTTGAAGAACTCATTGTCTATCCTTTTACTCAGGTGGAGCAGCTGCATAAAATTTTCAAGCTATGTGGTTCACCATCTGAAGAATATTGGAAGAGATCAAAATTGCCACATGCAACCATTTTTAAACCTCAACAGCCCTATAAACGTTGTGTTGCTGAGACATTCAAGGACTTTCCTCCATCAGCTCTGACCCTTCTGGATGTCCTTCTTGCTGTAGAGCCTGAGCATCGTGGTACAGCTTCTTCAGCACTTGATAGTGAGGTATGTTTATTTTTCACCTTACTACATACATTTTTATTTTCTGAATCTTATGTTGTTGTGAAGCTTCTTGTGGGTGATCATGCACTTTTACTTTTGTTATCTCTGCCATTTAGCAATTTATTTTCTTGTTTCAAGAAGATGCTTGATTTTTATAGTTTACATGACTTTGTTTATGTTCACAATCACAATTGTGGAATGGTGTTTGTTGTCAATGTCTATGTCACTTTGCTGGTATACAATGCATTACCATTTATGACCTTTGATTTTCAGTTTAGCTTATACAATGTCTAGCTAAATGGTTGGATGAAGGTAACACTGAACCTGGTTAGTGATATGTTAAAAAATGGTATAAAAAATTTGTCTCTGATGGTCTGGCTGAAGTTAATAGATTGGTGATGAGCCATACTCATAGCAGGTATTGGGTTTACTTTCAGTATTCCACATTCCTTAAATCCTAATCAAATAGGAAAATATAAGGATCCTACTTTCACATTTTTCTCATTAGTGTACCTGGATTTCTGATAGCTGTTCACATGTTCTTTATGCTTTCACTGTTGAGCTAAACACGCAGTTTGTGGATCACCTTTTTCTTCTTTGTGATTGTTCTCTAGTTCTTCACAACAAAGCCTCTTCCATGTGATCCATCAAGTTTGCCAAAATATCGACCAACTAAGGAGTTTGATATCAAGCTTCGGAATGAGGATGCCAGAAGGTATAGACTTGTCTCTCTTTGATGACTTTTTCCATTACTTGCACTTTTGGCAAAACCTCAGCATGGTTTGTGTAGTTAATGGCCAAAGGCAGTTAATCTGTTCTCTCTCTCTCACTCACCTCTTGGTAATATTTCTTTTGTTAATATGGTAAGGATAAGTACTTTGAAATTGTAGGATTGAGGTTAAACAACACTTACGAAAGTTCTTAGTGACATAAAAATTTGATAATGAAACAGTGCAAGAATCTTGAACACAGAGTGTACCTCTAGCCAAGGGCAGAACTGGAAAATGGAATTTGAGGGCAGCAGCTTGAAGAGTACTAAAGATATCAGTAGGAAGTAGAAGAGATGGGAGGCTAAAGTGAAAAATCAGCACATCCTACAAATGAGAAATCCTTAATAATAACATGATTTCTACTAGGACCAGAATTTGGTGCATTTTCATTTTATTCTTCCTCCCTACTCCTCAATGTTACCTGATTATCATTTGGCAACAGGCGGAGAGCAACCAGAGGTGAAGGACGTGAGAATGAATCAATGAAAAATAGTTCCAGAGAATCTAAAGCTGTGCCAGCGCCAGATGCCAATGCAGAGTCGCAGGCTTCCATACTGGTAACTTTAATTTAGTATGATCATGTTGCTATATTTGTTTATGTTTATTTAATATTGTTTTCAAGGGGATGATTTTTCCCTATTTTAATATCCAACACAGAAGCAACAGGGACAAGATAACCCTATGAGCATCAGTGAAAATTTCAACCCTGAAGGGTATGATGGTTCTGGATTTCCCATTGAGCTTCCTAAAGGAACTGGACGAAATTACTCTCATTCAGTCCAGTCGGTGCATCTCACTGACCATGGATCTTCACATAATGTGAACATTTATGGAGATGAGGCTCTTAGGGCTCCTGGCCGAGTATTTGGTTCCCCAAGGAAGAACTCAGAGTTGAGAACTCAGAGATCTTATGCTCATCGGGCGGCACAATTGTCCAGATTTTCTAATTCGGTTGCAATCAGATGCAGTTCCCAAGTTGATAGTGGTAGTGCAACTAGTGTAAATTCACACTGGCCAGAGGACCGTTTTAACCCTCGATATGGCCATCTACATGATTCTTCACACCAATTACTGAGTAGGCCAAAGTTATTATATAAGGAGGAACAGTCATCTGGTTCAAGCTACTCAATGGTAAGGAATTAATGATGCATCATCTGTTCAACATCATAATTTTTAGCGTTTTATCTTGTTCTCAAATAAAGTGCCACATTTCTTGGTATTCTTTTACTCTCTTGTTTCAAAAGAAGGACAACAATGATCTTCTGGTTTCTGGATTTCAAGTGGCATGGCTGATTATGGAAGTGATTTTTCTGAAAATTCAGTTTCATTTCCAATGTTCACAAAATAGAATTTGTGTTTATTTTGCTTGTGTGCATGCACAGGTTATAAGATCTTTTCTTCGTTGACATCTGAGTGTTGTCTTTGTCAAAAAAAAAAAAAAAAAATCAGAACAGGAAGGGTTCATTCTGGCAGGATGCTTATTGCTCTTGATTTTGAGGCATTATGTTGAGACCTGGCATCATAAAATCCATAAAATTTTTTGCTGAACAATGTGCTCACATAATGAACTATGTTTGCAAAGATTTAGCAGTTCACTTTCACATTGAGTTGCCCTCTTGGTTTTGTTTTTTCCCTTTTTTGGGTGGGAGGGGAGTCTGTGGAGTTTTTTAAAATGTATTGCATTTACTTTGGCCTCAGGGTTACTCTGTGAAGAAAAGTCGCACCCACTATTCTGGATTATTTATTCCGGCAGGAGGAAACGTGGAGGATATGCTCAAAGAACATGAGAAACAAATCCAGCAAGCTGTTCAAAAAGCTCGTATAGACAATACAAAAGACAACACCACCCATAAAGGACAAACTGAATCACTACTATACCATAGGAGAACTGGCAGGTGACCCTGGATATGCATTTAACCCTTACTAATAGGGCACACTGGAGCATCTGCAGCATAAAATAACTTTACATACTCTGTTGTCAGAAGGCCACATATCTGGATCATTGGAGTTGAAAAAATGGTTGCAGACGGTTGGTACATACCGTTGCATCGGATTGGTGATTGGTATGAAGTTGAAAGCATAAAAGGCTTGGGATAACTGTGGGAGTAACAGTTGAAATGCCAATTGAATCTATCACCGCTGCAGTGTGGTATGCCATCGGTGTTGGGGTAATGCTGACACTAGTCAGTTATTTGATTGTGAAAGAGAGAAAATCTCTCTTTTGCTTTTGCTACTGGTCCATTTCTAGTTTGTACAATGTACATACAATTTTGTTTTATCAAACCAATGTCGTCAACTCAATCATTGTAAGGGTGCTAAAAATGCCACTCATCACCATTTGCTTAACGCAGCTTCTTTGGACACGTGCCTCAATGCTGCTCCTTTTCTCTTAGTAGGTATGAATTCTTTATGGATGGAGGGGAAAGGTAGGGGAGGAGAAGGCAGAAAAATAGTAACTCTGTTCTGTGCATGGTGGAACTTGATCACAGTCGATGCCCCAACACTTTGCTAGGAAGAGACACCCCAGAGAATGACTGCTATAATACATCTGGAAGGAGGGCCAGAAACCGGTTGGACGGAGAGACCGATGTGTTTGTGCATGGTGTGAACAGAGAGATGAAAGATGAGTTCTCCTCCAAGGCATTTCTTTGTGAAGAGAATATAAAGAAACAAGAAGGCAGGTCAAGGCATTTCTCCATTCCAGGCCACAGGGATGCCTAGTCAGGCAAGGCCCTCCCTTTTGCCTGCAGTAAATCCATTCTTCTTCCTCTTGCTGCCACATTTCGTCTGTTATTATTAGTAGTATTATTAGCCATTTTGGGTACTACTTTGGAGGGACGAGGCTTCTCTATATTTTGGAGTTTGAGAGTAGCTGCGTACGCCAAAACTATTGTTCTCCCCGTTCTCAAAAAGGTCAAAACAAAGATCAGCATTTTCCAATTTAGTTAACATCTTAGAGCTTAATGGTCTCGCAACGAGATCTTGCGGTCGCCTATGGCACCCCAAGATGGCATATCTTTATGATTAGTATAAGTGGGTGAATGACAGTTTCATTCCCTAAATAAATATGCAGGAGATAATGCGATGGCATTAATATTTGGAAAATAAAAAATTGGTGCTAAAAGAAAGAAAGCTGTACAAGAACTGATGAAGATTAATAACGCTAAAATGGGATTACTTTCATGGCAGTACAGTTCCTTGTTTCTGGATGTTGAAGGTGCTCTAACGACTGGACTTCAAAGAAATTCGCAGTTTGGTTAATCACAAGAGCAAAACTCTTGGAAAGAGGCGGGAATTCAAACTTTCGTCCCATCAAATTTCTGACAAAATGTGGGTTTGGGTTTTAATTTTAGTAGGAGAAGCTGTAGGGCAATTCCAGAAAGCTCATATAAAAGGCCAACACGTCGATCACAATCAATCCTACTCGGTTTAAGGTGAACTTTGGTATTGCGTAGGTTAAGCACGGAATTTTGAAATTCTAATTATCCCGACTGTATTTCATGTTTTCAATAAAACAACAGCGATTACTGTACTAACAATTGAGAGATTGGTTAAAAAAATTCTTAAAAATTAAGAAACCGATAAGAGGTTGACGGCCCAGATCTCATTGTCATCGCTCAATCATTTTTATAAATAGATAAATATGGCATTCAATCTTTTCCCATCGTGACAGAATTTTAGTATGGCAATCGGCTCTGTTAGGAATGGCTTGCAAAAGGCCAAGAAGAGCCCTTTGTTTTTTTTGGGTGGGGAAGGGGGTGAGGGGCATATTCCAATAAGCGCTAAAATTGGGAAACTGCTATCTGTACATTATAGTTTACGTGACATGCAAACAGATGGACGCGATGGCTAACCATAATTTAGACTGCAAATGTCACACTATCAAGTTAATATATAATTGTTCGATTGTTGGGTAAGTTACACTAACTTAGGTAAGGTCAGGTGCATCCCATGGGAAGAATGGCCGCAAATCATATAGCCAATACAAATCCAATTTTGGTTGGTATAAAGAAATTTCAACCCTTGAAGATTTCTTTTTCCAGTCCCAGAATCCGTGCATCATAATCACTCCAATACCCATAACAGTACTATCTAGATTCCTTGTATATAAACTGAAAATTAAAAGTCGCAGAGATCAGAATCATGATCAACAAAACTGGCACTGATACGTACTCTCAGATGTACACTATCCACCAAACGCAAAACAGGAAAATATATGGAAAATAAATTAAGATTTATGGATAACCAGAGAGAGAGAGTGCGGGCCAGGGAAAGTAAATTTACCCCTACATGAAATAGCAAAATACAAAATACGTGGCCAGTTCAAGTAACTCAAAAAATGCAAGGAAAAAAGAAAAAGACACAACTTCAAGAAATTTGACTCCAGGATGCTGCTGAGTTCTTTGCACAAATATAACCTGCTTCTGCCAACATTCCAACTGCATACATGATGCCTTTTTCCCTCTGCAAGGTCAGCCTTGTTTCTCCAAAGCAGTGTGCGTGACAAGAAGATCGGCCTGCTAACCAAATAAATGACAGTTGAGTTCCATGGAAGTGTTGCAAGTATATATTGCGGTAAAGAAAAAGCGAAGAAAGCAAGTCTCAGGATAAAATAAAATGTCAGCAGCAAAATACGGGTCCCGTAGCTTAAGGGAATATGGCTAAAGAAAGAGCATTTATGTACAGGGTAATATAAATGCAAACTGGTGAACTAGTCTCACCAGATCAAGAAAGATGGCAGTTGGATTTCCAGGTGAAGGAGGATTATTATCCAACAATGATACTTGAGGGCCTGCCTTAGCCCTTGCATCAGGGTCAGCAGCAGAAAATATTTCCACCTCTTCAAGACCAAGTTGCCGCTTAATCAAGTCAATGTTTTCCTGCAGGACCTCAATTTCCCCAAATGGTAGCCTGAGATTCAATGCTTGAATGCCAATTGCGATAGCCTCATCTTTCTTGAACCTTAAAAAAGGCATACAGAGCTTCTGAGTTTGCTTGAAGTTTGTAGCCTGACCAACAGAGCTCTTTCGTAATGCATCCATTATCTCCCCATCTGGTGAAAATTTATGGGAGTTTATGTCAAATTTGGTTTGAAGTATCCTCATGCATTCAGCCTTCCACCCATCAAATTGCTCATTCACGTATACCAAGGCTTTTTTCTTCTTTTCAACTTGTGTCGTCATTGTAGCACCCTTTTCAACCTCTGGAGCTCCTTTAGTATTGGGTTTCTTTGGCGCTGAGGTTTGTTTTTGCAGCAGCTTCCTCATTGTAACAATTGAATCTTGCAAGTACTTATTGGCAGCCTTGAGTGTTAGGTCAGGATTATCAGCTGTTGGCCAGCCTGCATTCACAACAAAACCATCCTTCTTCAAAAGCTCCCTCCAAACATATTCGGAATAGTGTGGGCATATTGGAGTTATAAGCCGGGTTTGCACATCCATAAAATGCCAAATCAAGTCACGGTTCATGCCATCACTGCCACACGAGAATCTGTACTCATCCCTGGCAGCTTGGAGATCATAAAACCCACTCTTTAGAGCTTCCCTAAACATGTAGTCCCGATAATGCTTCTCAGTTATTCTAACAGCAATATTTATCTCATTGACAAAAACCCGATCGGTATAAGTAAAAGTTGAACCTGTTCTCAGAGATGATTCTGCAGCCAAAACCTCTTCCATCCATGAAATTTCTTTAGTGAGGCGAAGAATTGCAGCATTTGCAGTCTCAAACACAAAGTTTGCATCATCGACACCATCCCCAGCATCAGCCAAAGAGAACCGCGTTGCATCAGCAGAGAATTCCTCTATGGCCTGGCGAAGTGTCCTAAAGTTTCCAGTGCTCTTGGACATCTTCTCAGAGTTGAGCATGATGTGCCCATTACACCTAAAGCCACGAGGCCAATGGCGCTTGGCCAGAAGTGCTGTGTGGTTGTAGATGCAGAATGTCAAATGATTCTGTATGAGATCCTTACCAGAGACTCGAAGATCAAATGGGTACCAGTATTCAAACTCCTGCTTCATTTTATCCAGCATTGATGGTGGAATGTTGGATGACCTGGGGTATGGACCACCACAGAAGACGAAATCCCATACCTCATCAGTCATCTGCTCAGGTTGAACAGGATGAGATTTGTTTGAACCATAAATGTCTTCATTGTGCAGCAGGTGGGCCACAGTGTAATAAGCCATGTAAATAGTGGAATCAGATAATGACTCAACAAGGAATTCTTCGTCCCAAGGAATATGAGTCCCAAGCCCAAAAGATCGTGAACAAGCCCACTGATTCAACCAGCACAATGTGTGCTCAAAGCCATGTCGTGCCTCATCTGAGTAGAGATTCATACTAGATAAGCACTCTTCAGCCATTTTCTTCCACTCTTGCTCCCCATAAGTGATGTACCATTGGTCTGTTAAAGCCACAACACATTCATCGCCTGACCTTGATATGACCCGCTTCTCAGGTTCACTATACACAATTGCTTCGCCTGTCTCAATAATCTTTGCCCTAATCAAAGGCTTTGCTACCTGGACTTTCATCCCTTTATATCCATCAACAATCATCTTGCCCTCAGTAAATCCCCTCAAATAAGTCAGCCTCTTCGCTTCAGAAAGCTTCTCTTTCTCATTTTGGCTCTTAATTTTCAAATCCAAGCAAATTTTTTCAGCAGCCTTGTCTCCAAGTTCTGGAATCTCAATGATAGGTTCAATCTCAAAGGGCATTACCCATTCATCCTTCACACCATACTTTGCCCTGAGTGCTGGCTTTGCTTTCAGATCATGCAATGCCATATAGTCATCAGGGGCATCACTAGGTACACTAGTCACAATCCCTGTACCTTTGTCTGTCAGAATCGTTAGCATGGGAAGAGCATATATGACTTTATTACGTGCAAGAGGAGCCTTTAAAGGAAGGCCAATTAGGTCATAACCTGTCAGTTCAACCAAGCAGCTAGGTTTTTGAGGGATCCTTGAGGAGTTCTGATAGGCAAGGTTCAGGGCAGCTCTTTCTGTGAGAATAAATACATCACTTTCATTGATCTCAAAGGCTCCGTACCTTCCGTCAGGCAGTACCCATGCATTTGTTTGCCCAAACATAGTTTCAGGTCTCAACGTAGCAGCCCCTAGGAACACCTTTTTCCCCTTTAGAGGTGCAAACTTAGAGGGGAATGGAGGAAGCACTTCCATCTTGATAATAGTATATTCTTGGGGCTGAACTCCTTCACCACTTGCCCTGTCATGATCGGCACATGGCTGACCATCTAATGGGGAGTAGATGGTGTATCTGACATCTTTAACAATCTTACCCATCGATCTCAATTTCCTCATCTGCCAACGTACAAAGGAATCAAAATAAGGGTTCATATCCGTAGTGACAAAGGAGCGCCTCCAATCACAGCCCAAGCCAAAGGCCTTGAGATCCTCCTTGGCCAATGGAGGAAAGAACTTCAACCATTCATGAGGATTCTGAAATTTTGAAATCTCACTGTCACTAAGCCCAAAACTCCGCATAATTTCCCACTGGAGCAGCTGTCCTCCGGATTTTGATGCAGCTTTCGACTTTTTTCCCTTGAACTTATCTGGTGGCAGTGCAGATCCATTGGTGTCCTCGGCCTCTTGATGTGATTCCACCGGCTCTTCTGCCTCTTTATTAAACACAGGAGGGTCACCAAATTGTTTGATCTCGCGCTGAAGTTTATCAGCAGAGGCCTTTATAGGCATGCCAGTACAATGAAAACCAAATGGCAGAAGCACGTTGGCGCCCCTTAATCTATGATAAGCAGCAGCAAATTCAAGCTTGGAAAGCGAAAACGCGTGCCCCAGATGCAAAAAACCGTTCATATATGGAAACGGAAAGTTGCCAAAGAACTTCTCACCAGGTTCAGGAGCTCTTTCAAGAGGCTCTGCTCTAAAAACATCCTTCTCATCCCACCAACTTCGGACCTTTGTCTCAATGTCCAACAGACGGTCCCTCCTTGCAAAGCTTTTTCCAGAATTTGTTGCCATTTCACAAAACAGATGCCTACTGCTGCAAAGAGACCAAAACAAAAGACAAAAAACACAATACTGAGCAAAGTTCCTCAAATCCTCCTACTAGAACTGGAAACAAATAACAATAATTAACAGAAAAATTTTTAAAAATTTCAGCATAAATAAAACACATTAAATGGAAGAAAAGAAGTGCTCAAAATAGAGAAGTACCTTAGATTCAGTGGCAACTGGTTCTGTGGAAAGAGGTGGAAACTTACTCTCAGGAGACAAAGAGCCAGTGAGTGCACAAGAGATATGCAGAGAAATAGAGACAGGTATTGATGATGGGGTTTTAGACCTTGCAGATATGAAACACATCCAAGGTTCTCTGGTTTTCTAAATAGTAACAGATTTTGTAAGACAAACTCTCCAGAGTACATACAAATTGCAACAAATATATTTGAATGTGTGTTTACATGAAAGCCACAGATAAAAAATTGAAAAGAAAAATACAATGATTCTGAACTTTCCCCATCAGGAAGCAGCAAGAATAGCCACTGGCATCAAAATTAGGGCGCACATAATAAATCATCTCAGTTCCACATTGTCCGCATTTGTGTCATACTATAGAAAACAAACTTCTAACCAAAACTTACAAACCACTAAAAAAATTTGCCAGTGAGCTCCCAAAAAGAAAAAAAAAAGAAAAAAGATTTACAAATCAATGATAACTGAACAGATAAAATTTCCTGGATGTAGCATAGTGCATATTCAAGTTCAGTTCATTACAGTAAAAAGTACAAACCGAATAAGATACATGTCTATAAACAGAAATCAATTACCAAAACAGACCATTTTCTTCTAATTTAGCATCATGACCATTACTAAAAGAGATGGTAACACCATGCATAATCATAGGTTCATCAAAACTATGAACATTGACATAAAAAATAATAATAATAACTTCCATGGGACTCTTCTTATTCAAGGCTAGTTCCCGTTTACAACATTACATCCTAAGGATAACATAAACTTGTAAAATAAACGAAAAAAATGGGGAAAATGAAAAAGTAAATATTATGATCCTTGAATATCAACATTAAAAACAAAACAAAAGAATCCTGCAGGGGAACAATTCCCTTTCTTTCTCAGCAAACAAACAAGCAGCTAAACCAACAGGACTAAAAATAACCATCTGCATCAGTCAACATCCCAATAGAACCAATCTAAAGACGACTATAGGAAAAGAAAAACAAAAAATCATAAAAACAACCAAAAAAACAAGCCAAAAATTCGTTTTTGTTTTTTTTCAAAAAAAAAAAAAGGAAATTTACATGTTTAAAATCACAAAACATATCGAAATCTATCAACAGCCAACCCAAAAAAAAAAAAAACAAATCTCTAGCAAAATTAACATGCAAGAAAAAATTCCTAAAATTGAGAATTAAAAGATTGATAAAGAACCAAATTACACAAATAATAGGTCAATCGAGAGCTTACGAAGGAGAGAGACTTGATTTGGTGACCGGAAGCGGAGAATCACCGACTCGGAAAACGAGATCGAAAACCCTAACCTTTAGTCGGCTAGACAGACAGACAGGCTGGGAGACGCACACAGAGAGGCCAGAGAGACAGCGTGCGGGCGAGGAGTAGTGGCTGGGGAGACTAGGAATTGATGATGGGGTTTTAGACCTTGCGGCTATGAACCGCGTCTAAGGTTTACCGATTCTCTAAATGGTTAACAGAATTCCTTATTAAGAAAATTATATTAATTATGTTATATAGGTCTAAAATTATAATTAAATTTTATTATTATAGTCAATAAATTAGTAATTTTAAAATTTATTATTAATAAATAAGATTAATTGTTTAATAATTAATTATAGCATTCAAAAAATATATAAAATAAAATAATTAATTTTTTATGTAGTTAAAATATAATTATTTTGTATAAAAATAAATATTATTATTTTAAATTATTATTAATTAAAATTCATTTTTTAATCTTTTTATTATATTAAAATATTATATTTACAAAATACAGATTTAAATTATGATGTACTTCCATTAAATACAAATTTTATAATGTACCAAATATTAAGAAAATTATGTTTGATTTAAAAGGTAATTTTTAACCTATAACCATAATTTCAAACATATTTTAATGTTTTATTTAATATATTTTATTTTTTAGTATAAATTATATGTGTATACTATTTAAGGGTAAAATATAAATGCTATTTAAGACTAATTTTGCTTAGTTATTAAGTGGTGCTTATAAGGCTGTAAATATATATTATTTGTATTACCTTTAATTCAAATAATCAAATATAATTAAAAGCTATTTAGCTTATCAAAAGTTAATTAGATTGATTGCTATGTGAGTTCTAAATATCTAATAATAAATATTAAAATAATAAATTTTTAATTAAATTTTTAATAATTAATTAATTAAGTTAATTTGTTTTTAATTTAGATTTTAAAAAATTAATTGAGTAAAATTAAAATTAATTTTGTTATTGATTATAATTAGTAATTAGTTAATTTAGGAGTTTCTAAGTTTAAACTTGTATTTGAGGAATTAAATAAAATTAAAATTAAAATTAAAATGAAGTGATAAACGGTGAAGTAAATTTTATTGTTATATGTTAATAACAACTAAATTCATAATTAAAATTTCAATTAATAATATTACTATAATCTAACTATAATAAGTAATCTTAATGGAAAATTGCTAAGGCAAAAAAAAAAAAGAATTCTAAATTAACAACAAAAGAATATTAATATTAGCTAAACATGCATAATTTTATAATATAAAAAGGAGAAATAAATGAGTGTTAAATTTTGAATTTTATCAAAATATTAAGAAATATAACAAACTAACTATTAAATCAGTGTAAAAATTTTTAAAATTAAGCAAATGTAGTCACTTTATTTTTTTATTTTTGCTTAAAGAATTGCTTAAAATCACCAATTTTCTCTTAATTTTAGTAATACTAATATATAAATAAATAACTAATTATTAAATTTGTTTCATAATTCCTCTAGATAAGTTAAATATTTGATCAATAATTATTTGATTGCTTAAATTTTAGTTAATAACTAAAACAATCATTTAAATAAAGTCAATTTTATTGCAAATAGTTTATAAATAAGTTACTAATTTTCATGCTATTAGAATTTGCATTAAGTATGATGTAAATGTTGACATGGTCAAACTAATTTACCCAATTAACTAACAATGTTGATAAAAGGATAATAATGTGACATTGATAAGTAGGACACTAACTTTTTAACTCTTACCTATAATGTTTTCTTTCCTTTTAAAAATTTTTTAAGATGTAATTTAGTAGAAAAAAAACCTTAAATTTAACCTAATTTACCCCTAAAACCTTAAAAAGAGGAATTTTAAGAGAGAAAAATTAGATTTTTCCTCTTACAAATCAATCATATACAGAATCATGAGTTTTTTCTTTCCATCATTGTTTGAGCAAATTGCCATTTGTATTATTGTTGCATTATTGTAAAAGTCTTATGTCATTATTATTATTATTATTATAAACCTTAAGTTATGTTCTTTGTATTTTTTTGACCTAATTATTCACTTTTAGAAAGCAAAGATAACCCATTTTTGTTGTGGCCATTTGAATACATCGATAAAGCATTGATGTGGACATCGTGACATGTTAACATTAAAAAGATTAAGACATATATATAATTTTATAAATTCTAGCAAGACTTTTCACAATTTAACAATAAGAACAAATCAATAAATTACTCTAAATTAACACTTTACCAAAATTATAGAACATGCAATATAAATTGCTTTTTAATAATAGGAAATCACCAAATAACTTCTTCCTTAATTCCTTCTAAACTTAAAAGTGTATAAAACTAAATTACCAATAAAATTAACAAACCTAATTATTAAGATTGTTGAGTTTATTGTAATCATGTGTTACTTATTATTCCTTTATATTGATGCATCCTTTATGCTTAATAAATGTCAATTTTGGCTTTCTTTCTTATTTTGGCTCTTAATTTTCAAATTCAAACAAACTTTTTTAGTAACCTTGCCTTTAAGTTTTGAAATCTCAATGAGAGGTTTAATTTCAAAAGGTATTGTTCATCCTTCATAATATACTTGCCTTAAATGCTAACTTTATTTTTAGATCATGAATGTCATATAGTCATTAGGAGCATCACTAGGCATATTAGTCACAATCCCTATACCTTTATTTATTAGAGTCATTAGCATAGGAAAAACATATAAGACATTATTGTGTGTAAGAAAAGCCTTTAAAGGAAGGCCAATTAAGTCATAATTAGTTAATTTTTTTAGGGATCCTTAAGAAGTTCTAATACAAAAGGTTCAAGGTAGCTAAAATGAATATATCTTTTTCATTGATCTCAAAGGCTTCATACATTTATTTAGGTAATAGTCATGCATTTGTTTGTTTAAACATAGTTTCACGTCTCAATTAGGAACACTTTTTTTCCCTTTAGAGGTGTAAACTTAAAAATAAATAAATGAAGTACTTTCATCTTGATAATAATTTATTTTTGAGTTAGAACTCCTTCACCACTTAACCTATAATGACTTTCACATAGTCATCTAACAGGGATTAGATGTATATAATATCTTGATTTACTAAATATTAAAAAAATTGTGTTTGATTTAAAATGTAATTTTTTAAACTATAAAATTATGTTTCCTTATGGATTAACACTATTGTGAACCTATTCATCATAATGTAATATGTAAAATTAAAGTCAATTACAGTAATGAATTTCTTGCCTACTCATCAATAGAAATTATATGATCACTTGATTAAACATCTTCTTCTTTTTCTTTATCACCATAATTATCAATGAATAAAACAGTTATAAGATCTAATTTATTCATGTTATCAAACCTGACCTAGCAAATTGGCCAGTGGATTTAATTGATATTCTTATTACCATCTTTGTATTATTAATCCTAATGTATTATTGCATACTTACTACCATTCTTGCATCATAAGTAGTGCTCATGAAAAATTTAGTTTTTCATTTTTTTTTGAAAAAAAAATCCATTTAAACTTAATTTGTACTAAACCTTTTTCAAAAGTATAGATTTCTAAATTATATTCATGGCTAATATTATTTTTGTATAATGTCTTTAATAGTGGATAATAGTATTACCTATAATACAGGGTTATTGATAAGAATGAAAGGGGAAATAAAACCTTGTCTAGAAATGTGGCATGATGTTAAATATTAAATGGAGCAAAATCTTGATAAGTATTCTTAAAAAAAAAAAAAGAATAAGAAATATTAGATAACTTGAATCCTTTTAGCTTAAAATATAAGGCTTATGAAGGGCAAATATATCATGATCTTAATGTTAATATTTAATAAGTTACATCTTTTTAATTCCATCTTTTTTTAAACAAAAGAGTAAATTAACTAAGAGTAAGGAAAAAAGAATTAGGAAACCACGAGGATTTGTAATTTTTTTTTATGTGAAGTACAAACTTTAGTACCCTATAACTTAAAAAAGAGTGCTATTAAGCAAAGATATAATAAAAAGGTCTTATAATAGCTTTGGCATTTAAGATTGGTTGATAATAAATTGAATTTAAAGCATTAAAGGTATAGAAACATAAACTATCCATTTAGATACAACATAATCACAAATCCTTCTTTTATGATTTTCTTGGTCATTTATTGAAAACAAATGTTAAAAAGATAAGAAATTTTGTGGAAATCTATCATATGGAATAAAATTGGTTGTATAATTATTACAAATGGATGTCTAAGAATTTTGATAAATTTTTTGATTATTATCCTAAAAAGTTGTTTTTTTTTTTACTTTTTAAGTCAATTAATAATTCATAATCAACAAAAAAAAGTTGTTTAATAAGCTGTGTCATTTGTTAATCTTGAAAATGTAGTCCATAATGACTAATAATACTTTTAACTACATAACTATTAGCAAATTATTGAAGAGAGAATTCAAGACATTATTTTGGTCTTTATATATAGCCTATTGTGTTAATTTGATTCTTTGTGCTATAGGTAACATGAATGATATTAGTTACATTGTTAACATTATTATTCTTAACGAGAAAATGCATAAGATAAAAGAAAAATATTATAATTAAAAGAGAAATACCAAAATTACAAATTATTTATATAATCATTGTCATTTTTTGAATTTGATGAAAAAGTTTATTAAAGAAAGGTAAATACTTTGTCTTACTCCAATTCAGTTTTCTACTAATTTTATTTCCTTACAAACTATATTGAATAAAAAAGATACATTAAGCTATGATAATAATTCTAACAATGACACTAATTATTTTTTAAGCTTTTTTGGTATTATAAATTTGTTTGTAATTTCTTACATTAATGGAGTTTTATGCAGAGAATAAATTTATAATTGGGTCAATAATAACTTTTGATTAATTCATAAATGAGCCAGTATTTATAAAATCGTCCCAGCAGGGACAACAACGTTACAAAAAAAAAAAAAAAAAAAAAAAAAACAAAGTCTGCCATGTAGCTGACGTTTTTGACGATCACTTTGACACAGTTAACTTTTTTGATGATGCAGAAAATTTACGACGTGACGGTTCCATTGGCGGGTCATTAGCCCTAAACTTCCGTCCAAAATATTTTTTAAAATTAAAAAATAAATCTAAAACAATTTATAAAGTTTTGATAATTTCAAATAAAATTTAAAAATTCAATAAAAACTTTTAAGTATAATGAAAAAAATTTTAAATATTAAGAAAATTTCCAAAAAATTAAAAAATTGAAATCATTATGAAGTTTCTTAGAATTAAAAAAAAAACAAAATTGTGGAAAATTTTTAAAAATTTTCAAAAACTCAAAAAAATGCAAAAATTCATAAAAAATTAAAAATTATGATAGAATCTAAATTTCATAAGAATTCTAAAAAAAATACAAAAATTGAAAATATTAAAAAATTAAAAAATATACTTCTGTATTTTCTACACACTTTTTAAACTAATTTTTAACAATTCAAACAAACAGTAAATGTTTTCATTTACTTTCATATATAGGTTATGCATAGATTTTTTTTAAAGCTTAATAAAATAATTTCTTCAACAATTCAAACATGATTATCTATATTCTTTTCTATAATTTTTGTAAAAAAATATTCTATAAAATTTTTGCAAACATTTATTAAATTATTTTTGTTGAAGGGAGTCGGGCAATTTCAAATCGAAAATAGAAACTTTTTGTAAAAAAAAAGAAAAAAAAAATATTACACTTACTTATTATTTATTTTGAGTGTAATAAATTTATTATTTTAAATTATATAATTTTTATATTGTAATACAATCATATTTGAATTTTTATTTTTTATATAAATATTAAATTAAATTAATTCTTATATATATATATATATATTTAATATCGTGCGGACTGGTGCGACTGACCCAGACGCCCTTCTCATAAGCTGCCACGCACGCACGTACGTACGTCTACCTTTTTCCTTGTGGCTGTGGGAGAAGAGAAAAATTGAGTTCTGCCCGGTGCTGCAGCGGCAGCTGGCTCTGCTAATTTTTATTTTCCATTTCCACAGAAGCGTAGAGCCCTCCGGCTCTGAAAATCAGTCATGAGCAACGAATAGTAGATTTCCTCCTGCATTTCATGGCCATTTCACTCCTTGTCTTCTTTTTGTCTCTTTCAAATTTTTTTTTCTTTTATTGTATTAACTTTTTGTTTGTTCTCTTTTTTTTTGTTTTTTTTTTGGGTAGTGATTATCTGTTCAAGCTCTTGCTCATCGGAGACTCTTCCGTTGGGAAATCGTGCTTACTCCTCAGATTTGCTGTGAGTTCACTTCACTTAACCCTCCCGCCTTCTCTCTCTCTCTCTCTCTCTCTCTCTCTCTCTCTCTCTCTCTCAACCTTTTTTCCTTTTTCTTTTTGCTTTTGCTCGATCGGTGATTGCTTCTTATTTATTTGGAACCTTTAATGCAGATAATGTAGTATTGTATAGTCGTTTACAAGCTGCTAATTAATTATATGAAGATTTGGTTTGTAAGTGCATGTGGGGTTCTTAGTGAGTGAGCTCTATAAATCTATTTTCTTTTTCTCAGGATGATTCTTATGTAGACAGCTATATCAGTACCATTGGTGTCGATTTTGTGAGTCTCTCTCCCTCTCTCTCTCTCTCTCTGCCTTTCTCTTTGTCTCTGGGTGGGTGGGTGCTTTCAAGAGCTGAAATTTTGGGTCTTCCTGCAGAAAATAAGAACTGTGGAGCTTGATGGCAAGACAATTAAGCTGCAGATCGTGAGTATATAATTGCTTTATCTTGACATATGGATATCTAATGGGTTTGTTCTATTCTGGTTTGGAAGTGTGGTAAAGTGCTTGGTAGGGAATGAATTGTTTGTTTGCCTATCTGAGAATGTGCTTCTGCATCTTTTAATTATTAGAACTGAAATATGTACGGATTGGGATATATAAATAAATTGATTGGGCTTTGGGTTTGTTTTAGTGGATGGAAACTGTTTGTCGTTAATGCCACATAAACATGTGCATAAAATATCGGTAGTTTATTAGCTATTGTTTATATTGACTGGTCTGATACCATTCTTGAATTATGATAGTTAAGCTCCTTTTTGAGGACAACTGTTACAGACTGTGACAGTTCTCTCTCTCTCTCTCTCTCTCTCTCTCTCTATCTATCTATCTATCTCTTTTTTCCATTTTTGGATAAATTTGTTGCATAAAGCAAAATTTGGATTAGCCTCACAGCAGTTCAATCAAGTCATATTGTTTGCCTTGAGTACAACCACTTTTTATCACCTGCTTCAACAGCTTCAATGATGCTATGTGTAGGCAAATTAAGCTGTTAGAGAGTTGAATCTACTTTTCAGTTTTTTTATGGATAATGAAAGATGAAATACAGCAGCAGGTATTTTTGCAAGTGTGCTTGCTTTGCTATATTTATAGGTCATATGTGTTGGGATCCCCCAAGTTTTTGTTTGAATTTAAAAATTTTCATGTACCGGGTTTCCATCTTTTGTTGCTGGCATAAAATAATTAAGTTACACTGCCCTACGTTTCATGGAAAATTCATTTGCTACTATGGTACATGCTGTGATGTGAGAATATCTTCTTTTTGCTTGGTATATGCCTGTGTCCTCAAAAATCTGTTTTCCCTGAGGTGGGGAAAAAGAGAAGCCCAGTGTGAGAAACTTGTTTTTCTGTGATACAGTGTTTTCATATCTTCTTGATATTGATATTTATGATTGATAGCAAATTTACATGTGTAGGCTTTTTCCTTTCTAAACCTTCCATACCACATTACATTGGGTTACAGACATTGCATTTCTGTTTTGTCCCAGTGATTGATGCTTGACTACCTTTTCTCTATATAGTGGGATACTGCTGGACAGGAACGATTCCGGACTATAACAAGTAGTTATTACCGAGGAGCACATGGAATAATAGTAAGAACTTAATTCCTTTTTTTTTCTCTCTCTCAATTTTCCCACACTTGGGGTCACAAGGTAGGCCAAAAGGCGAGGAAAGGATGAGAGAATCATTAGGACTCAAGTGTGGAACCAAAAGGTTCCAACCAAGGTGTCCCAACCAGCAAGTACTTAATCTTTTATTTTTACCATTGGAAATTTGTATATTATGGGAGATCTTTTAGCCCTTGAGCATGTAATCATAGGGTTAGAAGTGTGAGAGGTTTTGCAGACCAGGTGCATGAGGAGTTGTTTATTCATGGACTCTGCAAATGCTTATCAAATAAAGCTACGTTACTCCAATTTTCTCTTTTAAAAGATGCTTATTGTCAATTCATGAGCCTATCAATGTTAAACTCGTTTCCTTTTGGAATACCGTATTTTGGGGAAGTTTGTTCAGATAATTGTTGACACTTCTGACTAATATCAAATATTTTTCTTGTTTACGATGAATTGACTTAAGTGATATGGTCTTAATGTTAATTTCTTATTTCTCATGTTTGCAATGCAATTATTGCATGCAATTTTTCCTAGCATTTCATAGATTTCAATGTTTGTTTTTACGAGATCCATTTTTCACCCTCTTTAGCCTTGTAACTGATTCCTGAATCAAAATTTTGTTTAGGGGAGACTGTTGGCTATAAAATTCTAAAAGCTCCATGTGCTACTACTGATGTTCATACACTACCATACATAATTCTCTTATGCAAAGCAATTTAAAACAGCGGGTAATTTACAATTTGTATGGGCATTGTAACAGATAGTCTATGATGTTACTGAGATGGAGAGTTTCAACAATGTGAAGCAGTGGTTGAATGAGATTGATAGATATGCAAATGATACTGTCTGCAAGCTTTTGGTTGGAAACAAATGTGATCTAGTTGAGAACAAGGTTGTGGATACACAAACAGCAAAGGTATATTTGGTACCATTGGTCACTTTTGATTAAATTTCCTCAATCATTTACATGATACTTTCTTTTCTGATGAGTTTCTTCTGGGAAAACTTAACCATAATGAAGCTGGGAACTTTCCAGCTAATCCAATAAATTTATTCCCCAAATTGGCCTGTTTAGCATTAATCAGGGCCGCTTGTTCAGTTGCTATTTGTATTTAGTAAATTCTCTTTCAGCTGCTTTTCTGTCTTTGCAACTGGCATGTCACACTATTTACAGCAAGGGAAACATCTTAGTATGCAGAATTTGAGACAGGTATAGATTCTTGAAACACATTGTCTAAAGGATGAGAAATCTTGCCATGAAGGAGTTTTGAGGGTATAACGACATAAAGAAGATTCAGCATGTGTGTGCTGTGTTGATGTTTCTTCTAGTCCTTGGAGGCAAAGGATACCATTGATGTATTTGAATGAAGTACTGGCAGACCAAAGTGCAATAGTAACAAATGCCTTATTATGATGAAACATCAATAAGGGCTGTCCAAATGGTTTTGTTTTCTAATTAATTTATGTTGTCTGCTTTAATCTATACTGATTGTGCTTCTGGTACCCGATGACCACAGGCCTTTGCGGATGAACTGGGCATCCCTTTCCTAGAGACAAGTGCTAAAGATTCAATAAATGTGGAGCAAGCTTTCTTGACAATGGCTGGTGAAATCAAGAAAAGGTAAAAAGATATAAAAAAAAAAAGACTGCCAGTTTGACTATTTTTAGTGTGTGTATGAAGTGTGGTTTCATGGTGATTGTTGCAGTGGTTAGATGTTTATGAAAATCACCTGCTCCAAGTTTCTCAAATGGCTCCCATTAGCATAACAAAAAAATATGACAAAAATTTGAGATAGTTCACAGGAGCTGTCATATTCATACATTCGTTTTTTGTTTTTTTGTCAAAAAGGTAATCTTGACAGCCGAAATTCTTTCCACTTTGACTGCAATAAGACCCAATCATGTAAAGATGTCTGTAATTGGGAAGTCTTGGTCTGGTGCTACTGAGTTAAAGTGGAAGCTTCTGTTACCTATTCCTTACTTTCACCTTATGGATTGGTGGGATATTACCACTGGTTTTACACCATCACATTATTGTTTCAAAGCCCGGAGGTGGTTGAATTTCACGTGATTTTACTTTCCAAAACATGGTTCATAGAATAATCCTTTTAAATTTGGATGATTTTCTTTTGTCCCACATTTGAAAACTGAATCTGCTGATAATTTATCAATAAACTTTGTCTTGTGTGAATTATTTTTATATTTTTCATGACGGGATGTAATCAATCTACACTAGTATGTACAATTGTATGTGTTTATCTGTGGTTGTGAAAATTTCCTGCAGAATGGGTAGCCAAACGGCTGCAAACAAGTCAACAGGGACTGTTCAAATGAAGGGGCTGCCAATCCAGCAGAAGAGCAATTGCTGTGGTTAGCCATTGATGCTGTAGTGTTTACATATTTGTTGAACGAGTGCAGGATCTAAATATGCTACTAACTTAATTATGATGATGTGAGACTTTATGATATTGTCAAGTATTTTGTACCTTAAGCTGTCTGTAAAAAGAAATTTGTACGTTCCCTAGCCGCCTGACATAATAGTGATTGACCTTAGTACGCAGCTATGCAGGATTTGCAATGACAGAAAGGTTTAACAGTAGGCCGTTTAAAGTGGAGCATTTCTACCCACATTCCAGTAATGTGACTCGTAAATCGTAATCTCATATTTGCATGTTTAAATTAAAAAAGTGGGTGCTGATATTATTTTCTTGGGATTTAACGCTATCATTCCGGGAATGTGAGATTTCTACCTCCATAGGAGTGGTCTACAAAATTGTAAAAATAATTTTATCTTTACTTAAACTAGGTAATTAATAAGAAAGATATGATTATATATTACCGTTTTGACGAGAATTTTGGTCTTTATAAGCAGGAAATTTGCTCTAGTGCATATGTTCGACGGGAATTAGAATTTCCATGGTTACCTAGAAATATTTTCCACAGTTGCTTTTAAGATTTGCATGTTTGTGCATTGAAATTAAGTACATATTAGTCCAGAAATGTACTTGGACTTTGTATGGTTTATTTGTATGTACAAAATTTCTCCCTATCTATATATC
This sequence comes from Ceriops zippeliana, assembly GCA_037897445.1. NCBI lineage: Eukaryota > Viridiplantae > Streptophyta > Magnoliopsida > Malpighiales > Rhizophoraceae > Ceriops > Ceriops zippeliana. The sequence goes on along the minus strand of JBAPLH010000216.1, from coordinate 2,322,711 downwards.
TGTATATAATATAGTACTTAACTTAAATGAGAGAAAATTGTTGCGTTATTTGTGTTAATGTGACAAAATCCTCAAATTTGAGCAACTATATTGTATTAAAAAAGGTAAATACTTTTTATATTTAATTATTTTATTTTAATAATAAGAGATTTTTTTTCTTTTTTCTTTTTTTTTTTTTTGGGTAAGGTAAGCTCTCAATAATAGTATTTCTAGAAAAAATAATAATGTTGATATTTATCTCTACATCAACTATGATTTAATGAATAGTTTATTTGCAAAGGCATTGTACTCGACCATGATAGCCCAGCAAGCAATATAGCCCGACCGTGGGAAAAACAAGGCCATGCTTTTGCGCCACACCTGTTTACAACACTAGCTGAGTTAACCTTTGCAAGATTGCTAGCATGAAGGGTTCACAGACGAGAGGTGATCCCCTAGGGTGGGCTGCCGTTGAACGTAAGCAACCGCAGAAACAAAGTCTCCTGCAAGGAGTTAGCACAGAGCCGTATCCACCCCATGCCAAGAACTCTTCTCCCTTGCAATTCCCACGAAAACTTTACCAAGGACCGATTACTTATTTTCATGCCTTAAACCCAGAAAGTTGATGGCAATAAATTACAGTCTCTCCTTCCTAGTCATTAATTTGTTGTCTAACCAATTAACAATTGACACATTTTCTATCTCGACTTTCCTCATTTTGATTTTCCTAGGCTTTGAATGGACGAGTTATAAGTAATGTTATTTTATTTATCGGTAATAAGTAACAACAATCGACAAGCAGTGACGATTAGAAAAGACGACTCTTGAATAGTGCAATTTTAACCCTACCCTCGCATCACTACACGAAAAGTATTAAAGCAAACACATGATCAAAGATCATTACAAAGCGGGCAAAACTATTAAGATATATATCATGAAAAAAAAAAAAAAAAAAACTCTGCAATAGTTCGATCAAAATGTTTCTGAAGATTATAAAAAGCACAAACAGGCAAGAGATTTGAAAGAAAGTTGAAACAATAAACCCAATGAAAGGGAAGAGGGACAACCAGTGACAGAAGCAGGAAGCACTTTAGGATGAAGAGCAGCAAGGCTTCTTTGTATTAGACTCAGATCCTCCGATTTCGATTGTCTTCCCTTCTTTAATACTAGCTGGTGCGGGCTCACCAGATGAAATTGATTTCTTACTGATTATACGGTATATCTCTGAGAGTATTGTCTGGAAAGCTTTCTCAACATTGGTTGCTTCAAGAGCTGATGTTTCTATAAATGAAAGCCCCTCTTTCTCAGCATATCCTTGAGCATCTTCAGTAGCTACTGCTCGGAGATGCTTCAGATCAGTCTTGTTCCCAATCAGCATGATCACAATGTTGGAGTCTGCATGGTCTCTCAGCTCCTTGAGCCATCGACTGACATTTTCAAACGTTGTTGGTTTTGTAACATCATACACTAGAAGGGCTCCAAGAGCACCCCTGTAGTAGGCACTGGTTATTGCTCTATATCGCTCCTGCCCAGCTGTGTCCCATATTTGAGCTTTTACGATCCTTCCTTCAACCTGTAAGAAGACAAAAATCTCTATCTTGATGCAAACAAGAACATGCTCACAAAAGCATACGTAAAACATAATAATGCTCATTTTTGGCTTGTCACACATGCATTCAACCTGAAAACAAGACAAAAATTTCTATCTTTGCGCATCAGCAACCAAACTTGGATGAAGTTTATGGTACATAAATCCTAACAACTTAGCATACTCGAAACATAAGGCCTGACAAGAAACCACAGAATTCACATCAAAAAATGCCAGAGAATAAAAATGCAAAGGGCAAAGATAACCACATTTCATGGAGAATTTGAGAAAGCAATGAAAAGAAATTCAAAGTGATGTCATCAAGGAAGCCTTGAGCTATTTGTGTCTAGTAACCCAATGGGCTCCCACCATGACATGCATAGAAGACTAATAGTCTTTCTTCAGCAATAGGCATAAACCCAGGTTACGGTAACTAGCACCCCAAGGATTACGAAAATTGTTGTCCATATCACAGTCACCAAACCTAGTCACATGCTATCATATTATTCCAGCAAGGTTCAAGCCCCTCCAGTGTCCTAAAATAAGATCTGGATAACCACTGACATGGTCAAAATCAAAAAGGGTTCCGGACAGAGAGTGTGAACAAATTGGACCAAGCTCCTACTCTAAGTATTATAAGGCAGCCAATATGAAATCCTCAAGATGCTGGCGCATAACCTCCTAAATTGTTTACAAATTGTAGAGACTCCACATGATATGATGGATGTGAGTTATTCCACTACATTTTCATGATGGAGATGTTCCACAATTGGTTCTCTACATTAACTTATTTTGGACTCATTTTGCTTCTGCACATGCAGTTCTTAAAGTGGCATTGCCTGAAAAGGGTAATTTCCAGAAGAAACCTTACAATTCTAATGGCAGATCAACTCAACTCTATTTGATTAAAGCACTAATCTGACAACAACTAGGATCAATCGCATAAATCCATTAGTTCTATCCTACTGCTCACAAAGCCAGATTTTGATTTGCGACATTCATATTTAAAGTCTCCATTTCCTATTCGTGTCACTTGTGCAGAATGTGAATGAACAATCTAAGTATGGTCCTTTCATTTTTCTCATATTGCATAAAGAGATGGTTACGGAAATTGTACATCCTTCATACATGTATTTTCCAACACGACTATGCCAATCCTACCCCCAAGGAGATCCCTGCAGCATACTTGAAAATCTCAAATGTCTTTGTATAAGCAAGTTTCTTCAGATAGTGGCTTCTTTTCCTTGCATTGAGCAAGCAATTCCTTTCAACAACACACACCACTAGTTCCCCCAAAAGCAACATGGGTAATACAAAATTGACAAGCACATTTCATTGGGCCGCATCATTACTCATTAGAGAATTGAGCCAATTCAGTCCTAACATCCCAAAGAGAAAAGGCCGTGACAGCAAAAATCATAAATAAGTCCGGCGAGATTAATTATAATAATAATAATAATAATAAAAACCCTTCGATTGAAACTGTAAGACTTTGGCCGTCAGAGCTAAGGCTGCAGTACCCACGGCACAGAATTTCAAGAGAACAAGAATGAAAAAAGAAAGCACAATAAACGAAAATGCGATCCAAAACTGAACAGAAGAAAAAGAAAATTCTAGCACTGCTTTCCTTTTTTCCTTTTTCCCTTTTTCTTGTTTTTTTTTTTTTAATTTTTACTTATCATTATCAAGAGCTAGCGGATTGAATCAGATCGCAACCAAGAGAAATTAGAGACTTCCAGATCAGAATTATACCCGAAATAAGAATAAGATCAAGTCAAAACAAAACCAATGCTACGCACACAGCCATTCATACATACATACATACATACATACATATATATATATATATATATATAGAGAGAGAGAGAGAGAGAGAGAGAGAAAGAGAGTACTTGGAGAGTGCGGGTGGCGAATTCGACGCCAATGGTGGACTTGGACTCCAAGCAGAACTCGTTGCGAGTAAATCGGGAGAGCAGGTTCGATTTCCCTACTCCCGAGTCCCCAATCAGTACCACCTTGAACAAGTAATCGTATTCCTCGTCCGGTCTCCTCGCCATGACCTTCCCCACTCCCCCTCCACTCTCTCTCCCTGTCTCTCCTTGTTTTTTCTTTCTTTTCTTGTTCACTTGCGTGATTTAAGCCGCATTAACTGCACACACAAACCCACACGGAAATGACACGTATCTATGAGACTGGAAGAAGAGGGCGACGGTGACGGATACAGTACAGTGTATAATTCTTGAATTTTCTTTTTCTGATTTTTTTATTATTTAAATGGTTTTTTTATTTTTCAAAAAACCAAAAAAAAAAATCAGAGCGGAACGGCGACGGAGAAATTAGACAGCGGAAATAATGTGGCCCTGATAATTAGCTGCTACTTGCTCCCCTCACTGATATGACCAAAACGCCCCCGGGATTCACTGCTAGTGCCAGTCAAGTAGAAGTAAAGAGGGCACCATATTATTTTATTTTCTTATTTTTTTGTCAAAAATTCTGACCAAAAAATTTTGAATTTGAAAAAAAATATTTGTAATGCAGTTACGTTTGGCTACGCACCAACGTCAACGTTCCATCCAACCTACCAAAAAAAGAAAAAAGGGAACTGTGTTGCAGCCGTGCGTGCACATTACGCCTATTCGATCGCCCCCTATCATAAATATACAGTACACCTATCAGTATAAAGTCTCCTGTGGCCATTTGCTGTGCAAATTCACAATGTTAGATTAAGGCCCCCCCCAAAAAAAAAATCCATTAATTTTTTGTAATTATACTTAGATTATTATTATTATTTAATTATTAATTAAAATTTATTTATATTAAATATTTTTATTAAATATAAAACAAATGTAACTCTTTCTTATTATTATGTTATTAGATTATTTATGTAATATGAGTTTTAAAATTTAGAAAAAAATTAATAAAATATTTTTTATAAAATATTAGAATTATTTTTTTCTCTTTAATTTTTGGTAAAGCCTCACACCTCTCTCTCAATTTATCATTTTTATTTTTATTTTTTATTTTTTTAACTCCATTGAAATGACCTCCTCTAATTAATCACTCTCTTCTATTTCATATTCAAATTTTATTTATTTACAAATTTGATTTAAGAATATATTTTTATAATTAATTAGATTTTTTGATATATCATGAAGCAAGTTGATAATGTTTTGCATGAGTTGATATGTTATAAATATGGAGAATTATTTTGCTTATATATGTCTTGGATAGATTGCAACCAAAGCACAAGGTTTTGGTTATACCTAAATTACCAACTAATGTTGGACTAAATTTTTTATGGTGATGCTTCTTCTTAAGGAATTTCATCATTTGTCTTTGCAAATGAAATGTACCTAGTTTTATTAAGGGAAATAAAGAACAGATTGTTTTGGGAAAATGTTCAATACATATGTTGTTCATGTCTTTAGGTTTGTACATAAAGAATCTTCATTTGGGAAGATAATCATTTTTCTAAACATATAAAAGAAGTTGTTAATTTATAAAGGAGTCAAATTAGTAGACTGAAAAGAGAAATAGAAAACTTTAGTGAAAGGAATCAAATTGCTACAACAAAAAATACTAGTGTGAATGAGGATTTGGTTAATGACATGATTATGTTATGGAGATAAAAATTGCAATGGTAAAATCAAGAAGAAAGGCTGAAAGAAGAAAGTTGTAAAAAGCATTATATTTAAACAAATTGACTATAATATTTTGTACTATGTTATTCGTGGGTTGTAACTATACTAATATATAACTGATAGTTTCTATAATTAAGGGACCATCACAGATTGCTAGAGTATCTTTATTATGATATTATGAAGTTTTATACAAATTTTGTAGGTTTTCATGATCATATTGGACCTATTGTTGTAACTTCAATAAGATAATTTAATTAAAAACTTTTATAGAAATTGAATACCATTGTCTTCCACCTCTTTATGCTAGACTCTAAATTGTCCAAATCCTTATGCACCATTACCTTGCTTTTAGTGATAATAAAATATCTTTTAGTGTAATAAACAAACTTAAAAGGGAAAAGAAATCTCATTAATTTACTTATTTTATTTACTTCATAATGATTTTATTAAGATAGATTATAGCCTTGGTTTTATTGTTAATGCACTAATTAATTTCTAAAAAAAAAAATGGTTTACAACTCTAGAGGAAACATAAATATTTCTAATACACCAATGAAATCTTACAAAGGAAAGATGTTTTATAAGTATAGAGGAAACATAAATGTTTTTAACCATACTTTAGGGGATAAATGATTTATGCTCTATAAGATCTAACTAAGGTTACTAATATAAGTAGAAATATAGATATTTGACCTAATTAGGAAAAATAGTTTCTTTGGCAAAAGTATAAACATTCTAATTGCAACTATTATGTAAATTGGTGTCAAGCAAAATGTATTGATGGTAAGTCAATTAATCTTAGATTTTAATTATTACCCTTAAAATGTAAACATTCATAGTTAATATGGTTATACCTATAAACTATAAATGAGGCTCCAAATAAAGCTCAAGAAACCTTATTTTTCTTTAATGGTTTTCACTTTCGACAATACTTAAATAAAGAGGGCCTAAGTGTTATTGTTATGAGTGGTGGTTTAAACTATTTATATGAAATTGCAAATTATAACCTCACTCAGAGTTAGAATAGCTTGATTTAAAATGCTTATCAATTTTAAGCTAATTGATATAAAACCACAAAATTTAGGTTGATTTTATATGTAAAGAACCATTTTACAATGCACCAATTCTATAATCTCTTAGTTAAAAAGTGGGAGAATTTAATTAATAATGTTACATATGTAATTTACAAAGTTCTTTTATAAAAATTAATAAAATAAACTTAAAAGGCTTAAAAATTGAACAAATAAATAAAAGAACATAATGCATAAAGCTTTTTGATATAATGTTCAGGATCTCAATCATATCTTATCATCTTCTACAATTATCAATTGTATTTAGTCATCTTATTAAATATGAAAATAATAATTGTCTAATTGGTATAAAACCATAAAATTTAATGTTCATTATTAGTAGATGCTTATAGTTCTTGGTCAACATTTGGAATATAGGCTTTAATAGATTGTGGCCCATGTGGTGTTAAGTCTTTAACAATAATTGCATTATTAATTTTCCTAACCTTAACAATATTAGTCATGTTACCAATGTTTGATTTGTTGTTCATGCATGAATGATTTTTTTTTCTTTTATTAATTGCCTTTTTAAAAACATTAAATAATCATAAAATAAGCTTAAACTACACTTTTAAAAGTAAATTAATTTGGCTAAGAAGTAAATAAAATTGTCATACTTATTGAAGTTACCTTGTTGTGATACTATCCTTTCCTTTCCATTGGAATCCTTTGTCTTTTAGAGGTAATTTAAAATCCAAAGGATTTAGACACTTCATCCTTTGTTTGTTCTCAGTGTTCAAACCATTATGTGATTTAATTTGTAATGGAATATTGTTAAGAAGTAAAGAGCTTAATCACATATCATATTATGCCTTCTTATTATCAATTAGACATTTATTGGTGATTTACATCTATAGTTATACTAATGTTATGTTTCTTGTTTTTGGCTTTTCCAATACCTTTAGTTATATTCTTCTTAACTTTGGTAGAATTTATATATGTTTTAGCATACAAAAACCAATGTTGGCTAAGTTGACATTGTTACAATCAGTAACTATGAAAGTTATATTTTAAGTATTTTGACTTTCTTATCCTTTTAGAATTTGGTTAACAACCTAATAAATAACATAGTAAAATTAGTGTAAGTTAGTACAACATTAAAATAAAATTAGTATAAACATTTATCTTTAAAGTTATGATATATATATTCTTTCAATTTTTCTTATTATGCCTTCTCAGTCTATAATTTTTGTACTTTAAATTTAACCTTTTTTAAAAAAAAAAAGTTTAAATGTTTAGGCCCAATATTAGTTTACTAATTTAACTTATCTTTGTCTTTTTTTTATTATTTATTAGGCATTTTCTTAAATTTTAAAGGAAGAAACTTTTTATTTTTTATTCTTGGCTAGAAATTCCTTTAACTAGTTGTATTGATTATTAGTATACAAGCAAAAAAAAAAAAAAGTCTTTATGTACACTAGTGTAATCATAAACTTTAAAACCAACTTGACTTGACATTATAGATTGCATAGAAGGTATGTAATGATATTCTTATAAGATCCCATACATACATATGAACTTTTGTGTCTTTAAAAAAATTATTTGCTTATCATCCCTTTTAACAACTTCATACCTGTTTAACTCATTTTAAACTAAGGAATAATTGGGTGCAAGTTTCTTCCTTTCCTTAATTAATGGATTAAATCCTCAATACTCTTTTTTACACACTTATTTTATTTTACAAATCTTTTCACCCATTTCTTACTTTTCAAATCCATTTATTAAATGTTTCACATATGTTATTATCCATTGAATCATATAGAGGTGTAATACTTACAAAAGCCTTATACAATCCCTTTAAGAGATTGCTTGTTATATACACAATTTGGTGTAAATTTATCCAACCTTTTGATTTAGACTTTTAAATTTTACATATAATATGCTTTCACATTTGCCTAAAATAAGTACCTTAGATAATGTTCTTTCTATTTCTTATACCAGTTCATGAAAATATGCCTAGCATAATTTATATGCTTTATTTTTGGCAACACTTTTTTACCATTTGTAATAAACCCTATAAAGGAAAAAAATGTAAAAAATAAGTTAAATCAAATGTAAATAAACATAAAATAATGTATGAACTAAAAATTTTTACAATATCATTTTTCCTAAGAATATTTTTAATTAATTATAATTGTTACTTTTTATTTGTAAGATATCATAGTATAATCATTCATATTCTTTAAATGTAAGTTTGCCTTTAATAATTATAAAAAGCATTTTCAAGATTTTTTTTTCACTAAAACAACAACTCAATCTATTAGAAATATTTAATTGTTAATATCTTTCTTAATAACACTTAAAATCTTACTCTCATATCTTTTAAGAAATAATTGTTTACATAAAATATTTTTTAACACCTTGATTTCTAACCTTGTTAGCACATAACAAAGCATACATAAAATCTTTCAAACATTATTAACTCACTAACCTTTTTATTTTCATGTCAATATCACATGTGGTCCTTAAATTGTTGAGCAATCACTCCTTTTTGTAAATCCAAAAATTAATAAATTTTTTTGCATATGCACTATCATATTCATTTATAATTTTTTTTATAATTCTACACATCCCTAATATGACATTGGTTATATTCTTTTCTCAACATCTTTTTCTTATTTACCAACTTAAGTTCATATTTTTCTAAAATTCTCTCTTTTAAATTAGGAACCTTAAGTTAATTATGGCACACCTATTTGTTTTTGCACATTTGTGTTTAGGAATGTAAGTCTTAATAATGAAAAGTTGTAAATATTTATCCATGGTTATAAATAACTTCCATGGATAACCATTATAGCACTTAACAATAATTCTTTTTGGTTCATTTTTTGACTACCTAATATCAAACCTTATCTTTATAACATATTTGGAAATTGCCTCCTAAAATTCAACCTTACCATTAAAAGCATTTCAATATCCAAAACTGGTACTTGGTACCTTGATTGTATCTTTTTCTATTGCTCCTCCTTTTAAGTTTTTTATTAGTAAATTCAAATTCATTATTTGTATGATTATAGTTGCTAAGATCTTTTGTTGAAATATAATCAGATTCCATTAATAAAATACCTAACTTATCAGTATCAATATTTTTACTTTTTACCTAATCATTGTCTATTTTATCATTACTAGACTTTAGACTTTTATTTGCTTTCAACCTATTGAAAAGATCTTTTTTGTCATTCCTTTTGATTTCTTGCAACTCTTTACCACCGTTGTTTATTAGCAATTAATTACCCCAATATAAGCAACCTTTTTATTTAACTTATAATCCTTAACCATAGACATATTAATTAGTGCATAAGTTGGATTCATATTAGTAATATTTAAAGTCTTTCCCTTCACCTCACCATCTTTAGTCATCTTATTAATTTACAAATGCAAAATAATCTAAGATATATCATCTATACACCCACAAGGTACATTCAAAACATATAATAAACATAAATGATTAATATCTTTATATGTATAAAATATGTTTAATGTGAATGATAAACAAAAGCCAAAGTCATCTTTTTTTTAAAAACTCAAGAATCAATTTATGTTTCCTAGTTATCTCTTAACAAGACTTATTGAAGAATGAATTATATTAATGCATTTTAAAATTTGTATATGACTTAGGTAATTTAATTTTTTTAGCTTCAAGCATTTTTTAGCACAAAAGTGTAAAAATGATTTTTACCTTTAATTAACACCTAACAAATAATCAAGAATATCTTAATTTGTATCTCTATTAATGGACCAACAACATCAAACCATATAAAGATGCCTTAATTAGTTTTGCATTTCAACAAACTCTTTTTTTACCATAATTAAAAGTAATTGGGTAATTCTTAGTTTCATTTTTTTTTTAAAGCAACATGGTAAAGGCCAGAAATATATAAAAAATGTAAGTTATTGAATGTTAATCATGTAATTAGAGATGTTAATATTCAATTTAACTCAAATCATCTAACAAATCTCAGCATAAAAATGGCTTGACTCAAATTAAAAAATTTAAGGTTGAACCTAATTTAATCCATAATCAAACTTTTTTTTTTATAAAAATTCTTTTATTTAAACCATAGATTTTATGTTAAAAATATATTTTATACTATTTTAATTAGGAAAGGTATGAATATTTTTTTTAGAAAAGCAAAATATGTTTGTGTTTATATTTATATATATAGATATCATATTATTTATTTTATATGGTTATCTATTTGTTTACATTTATAACATTTTAAAAATTTTATGAACATATTTACATATATGTATATATCATCAAATGAAAATTTTATTTTTTTTAAAAATTCACAGGTAGACCTTGATCCAAAAATAACCTAACTCGAAATAATACGACGTGTTTTATACCACTAAATTTAAATAATGTTATGGCGTGAGAAAAATAACTAATTAGTCGTTTACTCTAGACTGAGTGAGATAGGGTTTTGTGTCGTAGTTGGGCGTATTGGAATGGGGCTGGATACAACAGGTCATTAGGGGCCCATTAGGGCCCGTGACCCAATCTAATAACATTTTTATCAATAGTTTTAATCTGGATTTGCAGTGGGAATGATGCGTTTTGGATCCGGATACGGAGTCTAGATTCGATTCGATTTACTAATAAATAAATAAATAACATAAATCTATTACAGCCATTTTTTGTGCCATTTCCCACTATGCAAAAACCCTAAAGAGCTCACACTCTCACATACAGCCATTTTTGTTTACATCTCGTCGCACTTCCGTCTTTGCGCATACACAGCCCACAGCCAGTCGCAGCTCTCGTGCTTCGGAAGAACGAACGCCCAATACTCGTAAGCCAGACCACCTTTTTCTTTTTTTCTTTCTTTCTTTTTGTTCTAACGATCGTTTGTTTTTGTTTTGAGATCTGAAAATCAAAGCGAAGCGTTTTTCCGTGAAGCCCCATGGCTCTGGTGAGTTCGGTTATTGTTTAATTGTGATTAATGATTTAGTTCTTTTGTTTTCTATCTATGCATGAATTGCAGATAGTGACTATGGATGCTGTAGAATGCCATTTTAATTTTGTTATCGAGAAGTTATTTCTTTTTTTTGTTTCTTCTTTTTCGTTTTGTTTGTGTAATTTGTCTTTGCTTTTTTCTTTTCGTATGTCCATAATCTAACAGAATTTCTGTAATATTGGCCTGATATTGTTTAATTCTCTGTTTTTTTTAGACGTTTCTAATTGCATTCCAATATTTTGCTGTCAATGAGTATGTTATTTTAGTTTTGATAGGATCCTCATCACCATATAAAATGGCATTTTTTGTTTCAGATTAAATTACTTCGGTGTGTGAATGGTGGACATCTTCTACTAATTTGCTGAATTGATGGACTTCAAATGAATTGTTTGGTGGGATGTCCCCTGTGATTAGAAGTTCCAAGATACCTTTTATTTTCAATGGAGATGATTTTTTTATTTTTTTAATTTCCTAATTCACAATTTATGCTAGACTAAAATCATATGCAGCTGGTGTTTTGATATTATACATAAATTATATGTAGTATCTGCTGTATAAAATATCCTGTTAACATAAGGAACTTTAGTTATTGGTTACTGCATGTACACATATAACTCACCATATATTTACTTGTTGAAGGCTAAGGTGGTTATATTTTTCTTTTCTCAGATATTGCATGCTGGGAAGACAAACAAAAATGCTTACAAGACACTCATTGTGGCAGAATACACTGGGGTGGAAGTCACACTGGTCGAGAACTTTGAGATGGGTGTTTCAAATAAAACACCTGGGTTTCTTAAGATGAACCCTATTGGGAAGGTTGGCTTCTATGGTTCCCATTTATGCCAAAGATTATGCAGTTTACTTTGACCTGCCTTTGATTGGAGATTTCTAAGAGATATTTTGATATGTTAGGTTCCTGTGCTGGAGACACCTGATGGTCCTATATTTGAGAGCAATGCAATTGCCCGCTACGGTAAGACCCATCCCTCTTTCTCTTGTCCTATCTAACTTTCATGCATGATTGTATTGGAATGAAGCCCATTTGCTGCAGTTACCCACCTGAAGGCTGACAATCCTCTATATGGCTCATCCCTAATTGATTATGTAAGATTCAAATGTCTTGATTTGTTTTGTGTTTTTTTTTTTCCATGGCTCTTTGCTTCATGTGAGTGCCCATGTTCTGTTGTCTTATTTCTTGGTTATCCATGTGTGTTTACAAATTTATTCATTGATCTGTAGGGTCATATTGAGCAGTGGATCGATTTTGCATCCTTGGAGATTGATGTCAATATTAGGAATTGGATTGTGCCTAGAATGGGTTTCGCTCCTTATCTTCCTCCAGTGAGTAACTTTTTCTTTGCTCCATTTTCTGTTATTTTGATGTCTTTTACTGTCCATTTTTCTCCAACATTGCATTTGCATGTCTCAATGAAGTTCAACTTTTTCTGTAGGTCTCATCTAGCAATTTTTCTGTACGTCTCATCCAGCAATAGTGTTTGCATTCCTTCCTTTCATTCACTTGCAGGCCATTAGCTCTCATTTGTTGATTTTCCTTGTTTTGTTGGTTGTGGAGATCTAAGATCTCATTTGGCAGAGGAAACTCAATCACACTCACACACATGCATGAACCTGCACTTCCCATCATTGGTATGTATGATCAGATGTGGTGAATTGAGTCCCACAATTTTCTTTGGCCACTAGATACTCTTTGATGATGTGGGATGTGTATGCGTGGGAATTTCTTTGATGAGAATCATTTTTCATCAAAGATGAAACTTTCATGTGAGTTTCTTTTTGATAATATTGTTGTTACCTCTGTAATGCCTTGTGTCTTATGGATGTTTATGAAGGCTGAGGAAGCTGCAATCTCTGCATTGAAGAGAGCACTGGGTGCTTTGAACACTTATGTTGCATCTAACACCTACTTGGTTGGGCATTCTATTACCTTGGCTGATGTCATCATGACATGCAATCTCTACTTTGGATTTTCTCGCATCATGACTAAGAGCTTTACTTCAGAGTTCCCTCATGTCGAGAGATACTTCTGGACTTTGGTAAATCAACCCAATTTCAAAAAGATATTGGGTGAAGTCAAGCAGGCAGAATCTGTTCCTCCAATTCAGTCTGCAAAGAAACCTGCCGGTGCCCAATCAAAGTCAAAGCCCAAGGATGAGCCAAAGAAAGAAGCCAAAAAGGAGAAAGAGCCAGCAAAACCCAAAGAAGCTGCTGGGGAAGAGGAAGAGGCGCCAAAGCCCAAAGCCAAGAATCCTCTTGATTTGCTGCCTCCTAGTAAGATGATACTGGATGAGTGGAAGAGGCTTTACTCAAACACCAAGAACAACTTCCGTGAGGTTGCAATTAAAGGTAATCATTTATTCTTTTTCCTTTTTTTTGCCTCAATGTAGCTCATTAATCCTCTCTAGTGTTAAGAGTAGGATTTGGTGAGAGATTGTGCTGTGGGTTGGTGCTGGCCCCCACTTATAGTTTTCTATCTCTATAATGTAATGCCCCAAGATCATGCTGTTATCTGAATCTCTTTGGTCCTCTTTGCGGAGTCAAGTTTGGACCATGACAATTCATGTATTGCCATGGAATGATATTTTGCTTGGTTTTTGGTGTAAAATGTTATTACTTGTTTGTTCTTTCTTTCTTTCGTTCTTTTCATTTTGGAATTGATCATTATTTTGGCCTTTAAAAGAGTAGATAATGTCTTACTTCTGTTGTAGGTTTCTGGGAGATGTATGATCCTGAGGGATACTCTTTGTGGTTCTGTGACTACAAGTACAATGATGAGAACACGGTGTCATTTGTACACTAAACAAGGTGAGTGGTTTTCTCCAGCGGATGGATCTGGCTCGCAAATATGCTTTTGGTAAGATGCTAGTCTTTGGCTCGGGACCTCCATTCAAGGTGAAGGGTTTATGGCTTTTCCGCGGGCAAGAAATTCCTCAATTTGTCCTGGATGAGTGCTATGACATGGAGCTGTATGAGTGGAAGAAGGTTGACATCTCGGATGAAGAACAAAAGGAGCGTGTCAACCAGATGATTGAAGACCAGGAGCCCTTTGAGGGAGAACCTCTTCTGGATGCCAAATGCTTCAAGTAAAACCATTCTCTTTATTAGGTTTTTTACGTGTCCTTGATTTTGGTAGTGAGTTGGGTCTTGACTTCAGACATACGAAGTCTGCTTTGTTGCGATTCGAACTTGAAGATGAAATTACAGCTCTGTTTCGCCTTTCTCCTGCTGTTTTATGCTTGTGTGCTCGTGTTATTTGGTCCACGTTATCATTTGGTGAAAAAAGGATCTAAGTTGTTTGTATCAATGCCTTTAGAATTCGGCCAGGTTTTACTGATTTCTGACGGGCAAACCATAAGTTTGTGCTCCCTTTTTTTTAGTGGTTAATAAAAAGAATAATAACAAATGTAGTATGATTTTAAAATGTAATAACTTGTACATTGCAAATAACATTTGTAACAAAAATATTGTGATTGATGAAATTTATCAAGTGTGTTGATTGAATTTAATGAATTTTTTTATTAGAACTTGTTGGGTTCGAAATAATTAACCAACTCACATTTAAAATTAATTATAATTTAACATTAATTTATTGATTAAAAATAAAATAAAATTATATTGACTTGAGAATTATAAAAGAAAAAGATGAATAGAATAAATATAATTGTAATTTTTATTAATCGCAAATTGTACTAGTGTATAAATAAATAAAAGAATAATTTAATTTTGAAAAGTGGGCACGATGGCCCTTTCATGGACCCAAAAAAAAAAAAAAGATCAACGAGGAATAAAGGGTCAGGTGCACCACCCTAGATTAGTCAAACTTAGGTCCCCCTTCCCCTTTGGGCAAAACGTTGTAGTTTTTGTTGGTCATTTTAGCCAAGCCCAAGAGTCGACCCGTTCTCTCCCGCACCTGTTGAGTCGCCGCACCACCCATCGGGAATTGTTCCTCTTGTAAAAAAGAGAAAAGAAAAATAAGTATTCTTTAATTTAAGAATTTTGTCACCCCCAAAAATAACTTACAAAATTAAAGAAAATAAAACGACTATTTTTTTTTCTCATTTAGATAAATTCTTTATAATATATAGATAGATTTATAAAGTGCAAGTATTAAATGCATCTTATGTATTCATATATTTTTTTATATAATAAATTAATATATAATAAGTATTTATAATTTTTAAATTATAATATAATAAAATAAAATATTAGTTAAAACAAGAAGAGAGTAATTGTAAAAAATAATGAATCAATTGGCGGATAGATATCAATTAACACGACGACAAAAGTAAGCCGAAAGAGGAGACGAAATAGGAAGAAGACAAGTTCTGAACCCACTCGACATTATTCGCCGTCACGTGCTGGCATAGTTTGGAAACTTGGCAATGATCAAATGCTTGTCCCGCAAGCATTTACCCATTAATCCAATAGCACCTGTCCTGTGCTGGTACAATGGAATGCACCAAAGCTTCTGTCTTTCGTCAAATAGTTATACAATTGCCAACCAAAGCTCTGCAATTAGTTGGCTGGACCCCTCCGATAGGTGAATGGCTGAAGATTAACACGGATGATGCTTCGCGGGATAATCTAGGCGTGGCTAAGTGCTGGAGGGGTCTTTTGGTGATCAGAACGGCCCGTTGGATCCTTGGTTTTGCTCAGAACATCGGAGTCTGCTCTGCTTTTGCAGCAGAGTTGTGGGGTCTTTTTATTCTGGACTCGACTCGGTGACTTTCATTCTTTTTGGGTTGGAGGTGGACTCCTCACTGCCATTGCAAAGCATCTCACTGAGGGGGGCTGCTGTCACGCATCCGCAGGCAAATCTCACTCGAAGCTGCAAAGAATTGTTTAACGACGAAAATAATAAATCCGGTTGTCTCATGTGTGTTCCGGAGGGAGGGAAAATGGCGAATTGCTTGGTGAACGACGCTTTCCCATGGTCCCGCGGTGCTCGTTTTTCAGGGTCCTCTTGACTTGGATTGGCTGTTATTTTCGGGTGACGTAGGGTTAAATATGCCTCGTAAGGCACCGGCGTAATTACTTTTGTTTACGGGTCTTTTGACCAATAAAAAATAAAAAATAAAAAAGGGAGAAAAGAAGAAAGAAGAGTGGTAGGGTTTTGGATCCGGATACGGAGTCTAGATCCGATTGACAAAAATATGAGAGAAATCGAATATGGCCTCTTGTGCCTCTACGCGCTCAACCAAAACCCTAAAGAGCTCACTTGTGTTATATTGCCCCTTCCTCCGTTTCTTGCAACCTCCTGCTTTGCACACACACTCGCAGCTTTCCTGCTTTCCGGGAGAACGCACGCCCTGTACTCGTAAGCCAGCGCCTCTCCTTCCTTTCCTCTATCTCTCTTTTGTGTATTATATAGATAGATAGATAGTTTGTAAACATATCGGCACAGATGCGATGATTTTTGGTTGTCTCTGTTCATAATACATAATGTGTGTATGTTAGATCTTGGAAGAGTAAAAATGAATTTTGAGTTTTTGAAAAAAAAAATCTAATGACTGTTTGGTTTTGCTTTCAGATCTGAAATCAGAGCGCAACGTTTTTCCCATAAGCCATATGGCTCTGGTGAGTTCGATTAGTGTCTAATTCTAATTAAAGAGAGGTAGTCCTTTTGGGATCTATCTATGCACGAATAACAGATGGTGACTTCAGTGTAGAATGCAATTTTAATTTTGATATCTGGAAGCTATTTCTTTTCTTTTCTTCTTTTTTTAGGTTTTTTGCAATTTGGTGTGTGTGTGTGTGTGTGTGGCGTGGCGTTTTTCTCTGCTTTAACCCTTTTGTTTCTGTTGTGCTGCCTCTTTGAATGCTTTCTGAGTCATTCCTTAACTGAATTTCTGGACTGTTGGCCTGATGTTTTGTTTTTTGACCTTTTTCTTTCAATTCTATACTAATTTCTTTTCTAGTCAATAATTATTCTATTTAGTTTCTATAAGATCTTCACTACCATGTTAATTGCATTGTTTTTTGCGAATTATATTTCTTGGGTATTTTAGATGGTGGCCATCTTCTGCTAAAAAGCTGAATTGATGGCCTTGAATTGAATAGTTGGCAGGATTTGCCCTATACTCAGAAGTTGCAAGATTTTTTTTTTTTTAATTTTTGATGGAGATGATTTTATTTTAATTCATGCTTTTGCAAGGAAAAAGTTATCTGCAGTAGGTGTTTTTATGTTATACATAAATTACTATGCAGTATGAAAGATTATCTTGAGTAGGGAGGTTTAATTTAATATTACCGCATGCATTGTTATATATACATAAATTATTTGAGACTAAAGTGGTTGTATTTTTCATTTCTCAGATATTGCATGCTGGGAAGACAAACAAAAATGCTTACAAGACACTCATTGTGGCAGAATACTCTGGGGTGGAAGTCACACTGGTTGAGAACTTTGAGATGGGTGTTTCAAATAAAACACCTGGGTTTCTTAAGATGAACCCTATTGGGAAGGTTGGCTTCTATGGTTCCCATTTATGCCAAAGATTATGCAGTTTACTTTGACCTGCCTTTGATTGGAGATTTCTAAGAGATATTTTGATATGTTAGGTTCCTGTGCTGGAGACACCTGATGGTCCTATATTTGAGAGCAATGCAATTGCCCGCTACGGTAAGACCCATCCCTCTTTCTCTTGTCCTATCTAACTTTCATGAATGATTGTATTGGAATGAAGCCCATTTGCTGCAGTTACCCACCTGAAGGCTGACAATCCTCTATATGGTTCATCCCTAATTGATTATGTAAGTTTCAAATGTCTTGATTTGTTTTGTGTTCTTTTTTTTATTTTTCGGTGGCTCTTTGCTTCATGTGAGTGCCCATGTTCTGTTGTTTTATTTCTTGGTTATACATGTGTGTTTACAAATTTATTCATTGATCTGTAGGGTCATATTGAGCAGTGGATCGATTTTGCATCCTTGGAGATTGATGTCAATATTAGGAATTGGATTGTGCCTAGAATGGGTTTCGCTCCTTATCTTCCTCCAGTGAGTGACTTTTTCTTTGCTCCATTTTCTGTTATTTTGATGTCTTTTACTGTCCATTTTTCTCCAACATTGCATTTGCATGTCTCAATGAAGTTCAACTTTTTCTGTAGGTCTCATCTAGCAATTTTTCTGTACGTCTCATCCAGCAATAGTGTTTGCATTCCTTCCTTCCATTCACTTGCAGGCCATTAGCTCTCATTTGTTGATTTTCCTTGTTTTGTTGGTTGTGGAGATCTAAGATCTCATTTGGCAGAGGAAACTCAATCACACTCACACACATGCATGAACCTGCACTTCCCGTCATTGGGATGTATGATCAGATGTGGTGAGTCCCACAATTTTCTTTGGCCACTAGATACTCTTTGATGATGTGGGATGTGTATGCGTGGGAATTTCTTTGATGAGAATCATTTTGCATCAAAGATGAAACTTTCATGTGAGTTTCTTTTTGATAATACTGTTGTTACCTCTGTAATGTCATGTGTCTTATGGATGTTTATGAAGGCTGAGGAAGCTGCAATCTCTGCATTGAAGAGAGCACTGGGTGCTTTGAACACTTATGTTGCATCTAACACCTACTTGGTTGGGCATTCTATTACCTTGGCTGATGTCATCATGACATGCAATCTCTACTTTGGATTTTCTCGCATCATGACTAAGAGCTTTACCTCAGAGTTCCTGCATGTCGAGAGATACTTCTGGACTTTGGTAAATCAACCCAATTTCAAAAAGATACTGGGTGAAGTCAAGCAGGCAGAATCTGTCCCTCCAATTCAGTCTGCAAAGAAACCTGCCGGTGCCCAATCAAAGTCAAAGCCCAAGGATGAGCCAAAGAAAGAAGCCAAAAAGGAGAAAGAGCCAGCAAAACCCAAAGAAGCTGCTGGGGAAGAGGAAGAGGCGCCAAAGCCCAAAGCCAAGAATCCTCTTGATTTGCTGCCTCCTAGTAAGATGATACTGGATGAGTGGAAGAGGCTTTACTCGAACACCAAGAACAACTTCCGTGAGGTTGCAATTAAAGGTAATCATTTATTCTTTTTCCTTTATTTTTTGCCTCACTGCAGCTCATTAATCGTCTCTAGTGTGAAGAGTGAGATTTGGTGAGAGATTGTGCTGTGGGTTTGTGCTGGCCGCCACTTATAGTTTTCTATCTCTATAATGTATTGCCCCAAGATCATGCTGTTATTTGAATCTCTTTGGTCCTCTTTGCGGAGTCAAGTTTGGACCATGACAATCCATGTATTGCCATGGAATGATATTTTGCTTGGTTTTTGGTGTAAAATGTTATTACTTGTTTGTTCTTTCTTTCTTTCTTTCTTTCTTTTCATTTTGGAATTGATCATTATTTTGGCCTTTAAAAGAGTAGATTATGTCTTACTTCTGTTGTAGGTTTCTGGGAGATGTATGATCCTGAGGGATACTCTTTGTGGTTCTGTGACTACAAGTACAATGATGAGAACACGGTGTCATTTGTAACACTAAACAAGGTGAGTGGTTTTCTCCAGCGGATGGATCTGGCTCGCAAATATGCTTTTGGTAAGATGCTAGTCATTGGCTCGGGACCTCCATTCAAGGTGAAGGGTTTATGGCTTTTCCGCGGGCAAGAAATTCCCCAATTTGTCCTGGATGAGTGCTATGACATGGAGCTGTATGAGTGGAAGAAGGTTGACATCTCGGATGAAGAACAAAAGGAGCGTGTCAACCAGATGATTGAAGACCAGGAGCCCTTTGAGGGAGAACCTCTTCTGGATGCCAAATGCTTCAAGTAAGACAATTGTATCTGAATTGGGCCTTGACACCTGACAGACGTAGAAATTCTTGGGTCTTTTGCATATGAAGATACTATTTTATCTCTGTTTTTCTTGTACTCTGTTGTGTCTTTGGTTCATGCTTGTATGTTGAGGTTATTCGGGGCACATTATCATTTTGATCAAAAGGATAAAATGTTCTTCGTCCAATTTGTACCAATGCTATAGGAATTCAGACGAATTTTACGTAATTCTGGCCGGCAAAGCAGGAAAATTTTCCCTGCTTTTTGGTCATAAGCCCGCCTTTTTTTCCTTTTTTTTATTTTTTATATCATGCCCTCCAAAACAATTGGATGCAATCAGAGGCTAAGTAAAACAAAATACTGGATCATGAGTTGGTTCGGCAGCAATGACGCATTGGCACCGAGGAGGAATGGAAGATTATGGGCTTATGAGGTATTGGAAAACTTCTTTTTTCAATTAATCCATGTATTGGTCTGGGCGCAAACTAGAAAATAATAGCCCAAAGCCTTTTTATTCTCAGGCAGGATAATTATACAAAACATAGAGGCGACAATTAGGATAATTGAATATCAAACAAACTCACTAGGATGTATGCTGCAAATGAATCTTAAATATTTAAGAATTTTTACCATTAGGATCTTAACCCCTTTTATTTTTCATTTTAGTCTTATATATTTTACATTTTTAAAAATAAGAATAATTTAAATTGTTTATACTTTTATTTAATTAATGTACAATTTTTAATTATTTCAATCACTTTTTTTTGTTAAAGAAATTCATTGGAAACTAATTTAAAATGTTAAGAATTTAAATAAAAGTATTTAAAATTTAATTACAAAAATTGTAATTCTTTATTTTTTGTTATATTCCCAACGACGACGACTGGTACCGTTATAGCCAGCCACCAATTTTGACACATGGAGAAGAAAATGCAACGGCAACACGACAAATAAAATAAAATAAAATAAGAAATTATATATTCTCTTTCATTATTATTATTGTTATTAAGGTAAGTCATATATTATTATTATGCCGACGGATGGCTCTTAGCAAGTCCCAAATTCAAAAAAGAGTTGAGACGAAACAGAAGGGCGATCTCTCCACAGCGACACGGAGAGAGCGAGAGGGAGGGAGGGAGAGAGAGAGAGAGAGAGAGAGTGAGATTGTAGAAGGACGTGGAAGATGAGTGGAATCTGGAGTATCAGATCGTGGTGTTCGCGTTTTCTTTTATTTCTGGCTTCAATTTCTCTACAATTCGTTTCAGGCTCGTCTTTCAGATCGCTCCACTCCACTCCCTTTTCCCGTTTTTTTTTTTTTCAGTTTTTTCAATTTCCTTTTATTGAAGAGAGATCGCAATTTCAGGATGTTTTTCGTTCATCTTCTGCTTTGATTTTCTTCCCTTTTATTTTTTAATCTATTTACTTATTGTTTCTTTTTCTTATTGCTGGTTATTTATTGGTGACGTGTGTGCTATTATTATTATTTTTCTGTTCTGTGTTTTATATGTATGAATTTCTGTTTTATGTAAATATTTTTTGTTCGAATTTTTATAGAATTATATTGCAAAATCGTTAAACTATGATGGAACAATGAAAGGCAGGGATGTTCGATCGTAACTTAGAGTCACAGGTTTGAGTCGCAAAAATAGACACTTACCTCACTAGGATGCCTTTTTAATAATGAAATAATGAAAAAAAGTAGTAGTCATTTTGTTGAATTAATATGATTTTAAAGAGAATTGCCATCAGCCTATTATCTTTCTTTTCTAAAATGAATTAGATCAATTTATGGGTTTTTATTATTATTATTGTTTGGTTATTGGAATTAGCACTTGATCAATGAATTTCGCTTTGGACTCTAGTATGTGACTGTAGGAATGATTTGTTTGGATCGAAACTGATTCCCACCTTGCCCTATGAGCTTGGTTAGTGACCTACCTGCTATTGCATTGAGTATTATTGGGACAATACGCCAGTGAAAAGACTTGCTTGAAAAATTTTATGGATTTAAGACCTGCATTTCTCTATTTAGTTAGAGCCACCTGGACCTTCTGTTTTGCACTTTCAAAGAATTTCTAATTTTGCCTTTCCTTTTCATTCTTTTAGGAATATCTGACTCATCTGATTCCAAAAATGCAACAAAGGCTGATTCCCTTTCCACGCATAGCAGCAATACTGGGGCCAAGATTGTCATCATAATTCTTGCATTTGGGGTAGTTGGCTTGTTTTCAGTTTTACTTTTCAAGCTTTGGCAAAGGAAAAAGAGAGAAGAGCAGTATGCCCGTCTTTTAAAATTATTTGAAGAGGATGATGAGCTTGAGGTTGAACTTGGCCTTCGGGATTGACACTTCCAAGGAAAGAAGTTGAATTCTTTATAGTTGAGGTGCGTGTATTAATTTATTGGATTCCAATGGGGTTGCTAAATGATAAAGACTTAATAATGTCTGTTGATGGGGTTGCACTTTGAAATGAAATAAGCAATTTGGAACCTTTACTTCACAGTCCAATGCCATGGATCATAAGATGGTCTAAACTTGTTTCACCAAGTAAATTGTGTTATTGTTCTAAAGTTGAAAATTGTTTCACTAACTAAACTGTTTACCCATTGGCTTTTGAGCTATTGTGTAAGATAGTGGACATGAATTTTAAAACATAATGGTGTATGCATGTGAATTTTTGTAAGTATGCAGTGTTGTTGTAGCCAAAAGCACTTGATTTGCACCCACGTATTCTGAGGATGATGGCATGCTCTGTGAATTTTTACATCTTTTTTATCATATGTCCCATATTTTTCTTTCTTTTTATTGAGTTCAAGTTATTGGATTCATCAATTGATCTCATTATGCAAAGCACCACCTCTCCTGCATCTTGAAGCTTTGATGGTCTTTGGGATTTGTACCCTTTCTCTAACTTTTAGCCTACTGCTTTCTATATATATGTCTGGTTACAATTTTAAGGTTTGATCCATCTTCTTCATTTCCCTATTTGTTTCAGAATTGGTAACATGTATATGTACTTTTGCAATCTTCTTTCTCTATTTTTATTTTTGTTTTTATTTTTTTTTTATTTTTTGGCAATCTTTTGTAAAATTCCTATATGGTGTAGCATTGATACATTCTTGAAGTGTCAATAAAATAAATGAACCAAAATGAGAGTTCATTCAGGTGAGAAATCTTGAGTGCCTTCAGAAGCTGTAACCTTGTCTGTTATTTTCCGGAGTTATTTCATGTCATATTACTTCTAAATTGCTTGGTATTACAATAGCTTTGTTTTTGAAACAGGTCGGATTATATTGTTGCTTTCTTGTCTATTGACAATTTTATGGCTCCCATGCTCTGCAGGTTTAATTGGAGTTTATCTATTGAAACAAGTTTGTCCTTTGGTTGCACGATTGGTACCCAGGGAATGCCCTGCACCAAGGTTAGATACTTTTTAATTTGATAGTGTAATATTTGTAATGGCATCTTGAAGTCAAAACTTCTTGAATTTGAATTCTTTCTGTATTCAAAGAAGAGAGGTACTGTCTTGTATAAGATTCTCGCAGTTCTCATTCCCAGTTTGCAAAGATGGGTTCTTCATTCTGGTAAACATAGAAGATGTGGAAGGATCAAAAGTTTTGGAACACTTGAATGCCATAAAAATCCCACTGATAAGGAGGATGAGCTGATTTGTCTCCCATTGTTGGAGGCGTTTTAACATCTGCTCTAGGAGAAGCAACAATTTTTCCTTAGGAGTGCTTTCACATTATCTTGCCGATCTTTCCATATATATTGTTCCCAGCCCCCACTTTAGCCTCACAAGTATTTTCTGACAGCTTAAACCTAATTTTAAAGGTGAGTTTCTTGTCAGAAACTTATGTTGGTCTATCCACTGTCAAAACTGAATTAGGAACTTTGCATGGATTCTGGATAAAAGGCCCCTAGGATTGAAAGTTTTCGTTAAATTATTCAGAAGATTGATTTCACTGCTAAGTGTGGCTGGTTTAAAACCTTTTTCTGGACCACGGCACAAAGACCTGAGCCCTCCTCTGATCTTCGTGGGTCCTGTATGTTCGCGTGATTCCTTTTCATGGTAGTGTTGGGGACATGAAATTTATTTTTCTGGTGCAGCTTTGGTTAATCGGTCAAGTCAATCATTGTGACGCGCACCAGATAAATAAGATAGATGTATTTTTACGTCCTCTGACCACGGACGTCACATGGTTGACTCGGTTGTATTGTAAGAGCTCAAGCGGCCTTCGGTCTGTGGACCGGACCTGGTCGGGGTTCTTGTTTTTCATTTTGATATTTTCCCGTTGTTTGCCAGGGAGGGGAGGTCAGATTGAACGGCGAAGGTTTTGTCTTAGTGTTGTTAAATGAGACGAAACTAACTAAATTAAGCTTTGGTGAAAATGAGGGCAGGAAAGATTTTTTGAGCCACAATTCGATGTACTAAAACAAATTGTTAAATGAGAGGGGGATTTTAATTTACATTGTAACATTCCTTTTATTTCTGATTGTAATAATTGATACCTTCCTTCATAATTTATTGATTTAAAAAAATTCTTTTTAATTCTAGAAAATTTGATAAAACTTAAATATTATGAGATTCTTTTTTTTTTTGACTAATCATGTTATTTTCCTTCTTTTTTTAACATTAAAATTTATAATTTTCAATTTTTTTATGAGATTCAATTTTTAATTCTAACAAAATCAAAAAATTTCATCATAAAAAATTCAGAAAAGAGAAAAAATAATTATAATGAATCAAAAAGATTGGATCTCAAAGTATTTTCTTTTTTTTTTTTGAAATAAAAAAGAGTTTTAATTAATGAAATCTTAAAAGGAGTCTTTAAATTACAAAATTTTTTAAAAAAATTAAAAAGTTTTCTTTATCTTAAAAATTTTGAAAGATTTTAGATTGTAAATTAAATTTACAAGGATGTGACATTCATTAGAAGTTGATAAGGGATTAAGTGCATTTAATCCTAATTTTTTCATTTAGGATGAATTAAAACATAAGTATCAACTTAGCCCATAAATAATATGATCATAAAAAAGGCTACACTTTGGCAAAATAAAACAAAAAGTTTAGTCATGGACTGATCATTTAAAAGTTGGGTCCTTAAAATAAAAGTTTTTTTTAAGTTAACATTTAAAGAATTTGAGTTAGGCTTTTAAGGGATATTATATTAATTAAGAACTTAAATATTTATTTTTTGACATCTTGAGTTTTAATTTTAGAAAAAAAAGTGTAAACTTTATAAGAATATAGATAATTATTCTTTGGATAAATTAGAAAATAGAGGATATAAAGTGAAAAAAAAGAGTAAAATTTCTTATTTAGAGAACAAGTAAAAAGATGGAAAATTAATTTTTATAAAATTAAAATTATAAATCATATAAAATTAATGTAAGATTAAGGATCCTTTTCTTTTTTAGTTACATTATGGAAAAAAATAAATTTTTAATGAGAAATCTTCTTTTATACTAATTATTGAAAAAGATATTTTTAGCATTATATATCCTTCTTTGCACATTAATCCACACCAAGTACCTGTCTACATCTTTAACCACAAGATATTATTAACATTGTAAATAAGTTTTTAATTGTTAGATCAAAAATAGAGTTATACTAAAAGTGAAAAAATTATTATAAGTCATGTATTTAATTTTAATCTTTTTAAAACAAAATTCATCCTCTTAATTATGTGAGTAAGTTACAACAAATTTTTTCACATGATAAAATAAAGTACATTGGATTATAATTTACATTATTAATATCAAGTTTTTGAAAATTTTGTGCATTATTTATAATTATTTTATTAAAAAATTAATATTCTCTTTCTTTTTATCAAAAAAGGACCACCATATATATAGTAGTCCAAGTGTTATTTGGCTAAAAAAAAAAAATCTCTTAACATGACCAATGTATATCTTCATGAAGTGACATCATTTAATAACTATTAAATAAACTAAAAGACATATTTAATTTCCATATTGAAAATGTTCTGAAAATCACTTGTCAATTTTCAAACATTAAAAATCTAACAAAATTTTCATAATTTTAAAAGTTAAATATATAAATAAATATGTTTTTCAAATTGAACTTTTACATAATGAAGAATCCATTACAACAAGTTTGAATAATATCGATAAGTTATAAAACTAATTTATACAAATAATTATATAACATTATATTTTCCTTTTTAATTAATTATATATTAAATCCCATTATTAAATTTGTTAAAAATTTTAAAAACTTATCCTTCTAATTTAATTATAAAAATCAAGCATTATATAAATTTGAGATAAAAATGAATTATTATGCTTTTATCATATTATTGATGTATTTTGATTTATTAAACTTAAAACTTAATATTGTAATATTTTGTATATAATGTAATGAATATTATAATTACTAAGAAATGTCCTTTATCAAGAAGTTATTACACTTTTTGAACTTTTATTCACCTTTGATCATGAATTAAAAACCCATCAATCATTTGTATTTGTTATGTTTTAATCTTATAAAACATAACTTTTTAATTTAATGTTATATAACTAAAACAATTTATTAACTACCAATTAGAAAATTAATTATCAAAGTAATTAATCTAACAGTTAAAACTTTCCATTTACTTAGAAGGACATGGGTTTAAAATCCAATAATTACAACTTCAATTACATCATCACCTATATTCTAATAATTAAGTCTTTTTTTTAACTCTTTTTTAGTTGGAGTTTAAACTTATAAGTTATTAATTTCTAAGAGACACCTATATAAATATATGTGTAATATAATGACTATAATAATTAGTCAAGTAATTATTAAGCTTTTTTAATATATAACCATTTTTAGGTTTTAAATTAGATAATCATGAATTAATAACCAACATTGTAAAGCCAATTCATGACCTTTTAATGTACTTTGTGGCATCATTCCTTTGGTTGCTTAGATTAAAGGAAACAAACTGTCTATTCTTGGTCAAAAAGAAATGAAATTTTTTTTACATAAAAATATAAGGAGAAGCAATAGTTACTAATTCTTTAAACAAAGACATAAATCATCAATCTTTTACAATAAACTTTATCAAAAGTCATATTAGATATGACCATTAACATCTATTACTATAACAATTATAATGCCTTTTATAATGTACCATTTTGATTTTTTTCATAGTTGTAGAGGAACTTAAACAAAAAAAAGAAAAAAAACACACACACATAAACATATACACATATAAACACATATTCTCACATAAACCAAAAGTTTCATATTATACTAATTATATGAAAACCATAAACGATGTTTATGGCTCAAGTGATTATTATGCCTTTTAAAGGTCGTCTTTCTTAAGTCCTAGACTTAAAAGACAAAACCCTTTTTTTTTCACAAAAATTATAACCTTATCATTGAAAGAAATTCAAATTCCTTGACTTATAAGCCATTTTATTTTATATAGGAATTAACAATTCCTTATGACATAAGACACATCATGAAGACTATTTTTTTATCATTCTATAAATTATGTTATAATTGTTATTTTATAGTATTTTAGCATAATTTAAAATTTTAATAAATTATTTAGGAAAAAATAAGAATGATTTAGATATTTTAAAATATTCTTATTTAGGTTAAAGTATTTTTTCACTTAGATAATTTTAGTTATTTCTTTCTTTGATTGAAATTTTTTATTCATTAAAGGTTTTGTGAGATGATTATTAGAAATTGATATCTATTTTGAATACAATGATATTTGTAATGAGAAGAAAATATGTCTTATTTATTCTAAACTTTGAGATAGTGCAACTAAATAGTAGAATGGTACTCAATATTTACCTAAATTCAAT
Source organism: Ceriops zippeliana (assembly GCA_037897445.1). Classification (NCBI taxonomy): domain Eukaryota; kingdom Viridiplantae; phylum Streptophyta; class Magnoliopsida; order Malpighiales; family Rhizophoraceae; genus Ceriops; species Ceriops zippeliana. The sequence continues at coordinate 2,294,855 of JBAPLH010000216.1, read as the reverse complement.
CATAAGTAAAAATAAGAAATTTATTGATCATTAAATTTTATTATGACAATAAATTTGAGGAAATTTTGGATCAGATTGAAAGAAAATTTAATTCTTATTTCTTACCAATTGATGAATTACATGATAATATGTTTACTCACAATTAAGAATAAACATTAAATGTTGTTTACAATATAATCGAACAAGTTAATTTCATATCTTTTGAGAGAGATATTGATAAATTTGAAAATAGTGATGATAGAAAGATTAATCTAAATTATATTAACTCAAAAGTTGAACCTAAACCCACAAGTCTATGTATCTTACTAATTCTTTACCTTTTGCTTTTGTTAATTTTCTTAAAATGGATAATCAAGAACATAATGATTTAACATTATTATTTGTTGATATCATTATTCTTATATTGATTTACAAAAGAAGTAACTTGTTTATATTGAAGATGTTAATTTATTCAAAGTATTTCTTCCTATGGCATAGAAGATGTCAATTCTTCATTATCAACTTGAGGATTAGTTTATTTTAAATAAAGGTATTTAACATAGAATATGCTATGAAGACTATTTTTTATTGCCTTGTAAATTATATTGTAATTATTATTTTTTGATTTATTTACTTATTTTATAATAGTTTAATATAATTAAAAATTTTAGTAAATTATTTGAAAGGGAGATAAAAATAATTTAGATATTTTAAAATATTTTTTCATTTAAGTTACAACATGATCCTAATTAGATAAATATTATTAGTTAATAATATATTGATCATCATCATCTTTTATCTTAATTAAATGTTTTATATATTTACTTAATAATTCCCATATAATTATGTTTTATTTATTTAGTTGTTAATTTATTCAATGCTTTTTACACAAATATCTTTTATCTATCTTGCTATTTAATTCCATATCTTATCAATTCATATATTCTTATCCTTTATCTTAATTTGATGCTCTATTTATTTACATTTTTCTGAATTTCTTCCATGCTTTTTTCAATTCATACAGAATTTCATCAATTTATTTCATTACCGTACATTGTTATTTGTTATCTTAATCTTTATTTACGAACTTAGCAACCAAAAATAATAAAAAAATCAGCAAATAATAATGAAAATCTGAATTTGGGGGTTAGTAATGTTACCATAAAAAAAAGTCATAGATCATCGTATTTTTCAAAATCTAACTTCCTTTGTTTTAATAAAAAATATAAAATTAGAAAAGAAAACTAAATTCAAAAAATAAAAAAATAAAAAATAAAAATAAGAGATTAGTTTGAACAAACCCAAAATCATAAGCAACTACTATGAAATATAAAGCTTCAAGGTTAAAATGCACAAAAAATAAAGATAAATTACAAGACATTAGATAATATGTAATAAAATGAATAAGTCTAGTGAATTTTAAAAAGAAAATAGAAAATAAATATGGGTGGCAGTGGCAACAACAAAAATCAGAGTCATGTCAAAACATATAAACATTTAGGTGGCAAACATTTTGATTGTGACATAAGTTAAAGACATAAAAGAAAGAGAGTAAAATAAAAACAAAAAAGTGAGGTGGTGATTAACTAAGTTTTGGTGAGAAGTAAAAATAATGTCATATTAGAATTTTTGTGAAGGGCTATCATTTGTAAGATAAGAAAAGGCCTTTGAGACCTATTTAAATGAATTTTGATTAAGTATTAGGCTTAGCTTGTTAAGTCTATAACCATTGTAAATTTAATACTTTATATAAGAGTTTACTCTTAAATTTAGAGGTCTTTCATGCTAATCTTCCAACCCATATTTGTTTCTTTCTTTAATAAAAGCCTTGGATTCCAATGATAGGCCCTTGTCATTTAAAAATCGGTTATACCAAACTCTCTTATTTTTTAAAATCAAAAGGGACAAAAAGTTTATGCTTTTTAATTTAAATAAAATTTCAAAATTTTTATAAAAAAAATTACATTGATTGTTTTTTTCAAAATAAAGAAAAATAATCAATGTTTAAAAAAATCAATTTTTTTGTGTGAATGGTCACCATAAAAAGCATTATAATTTCTTTCAAGAATACCCTAAACATTTTCAAAATTTTTCAATACAAAGGATCATTATAAAAACATAATAATTTTTTTAAAAATTTTCTCTGAAGTAAGGAATCTTTATAAAACGCATCCTAACACATTTTCAAAATCAAATCAAAGTAAGAGATTTTGTTAAATTTATCTTACAACCTTGGTGCATTTCCCATTAGAGAATAAGGTTTCTATAAAAAGTGTCCTTGAAATTTTTTGAAGCCCTAATTTTACTTTCTATCACATTAACATTTTCAAAACCTTAATATGTGTCCATGATAGAATTTTCTTAAACTAGATGTCATTAAGAAAGATAAAGAAATAAAATATCAAAATAAGAAGAAATATAAAATAAAATCAATATTAAAGTCATAATATTATCATTCATAATAAGGCATATAAGTTAATCTCAACTTTTACCAAATATAATTATATTCTATCCCTATAGAATTTTGATCATACAAATTATGCCTTATTAATTTTTAAGGCAATTACAAATAAGTAGTTAAGTTGTTCTAATTGTAACTTAAATAATTAATGATAATTTTAATATTTAAAGATTAATTTTAAATGGTATAGTATTGAATTAACCTTATATCGTATAGGTCAAATAAATGGTAAGAAGAGATCAAGTAATGCATCTTACAAGCATGATTTGCCTTTATCATTAGTAATTTGGGTCTATATCAAGTATTTCCTTCCATATCAAGTCATGACAACTTAAATTTAACATGAAACTAATGTAATGTGAGAGTTGTAACTTAATGTAAGTTTATATTATTAAATTTGAGAGAAAACTTAAACATTTTCCTTTAGACATGTTGTCAATTTTGCTTATGTGACAACATTTGCTTTATATTAGGATTATTTAATTATTTAATTTAAGTTTTAATTTTCTTATTAAATTTCTATAATTTGTAGTGATTTACATTAATTTAATAGTTAATTTGTAATCTTTATTAGTATTCTAATATAATTAAAATTTTAACTTATATATTGTTTACTTAATCATAATTTAACATGTATTATAATTTATTAAATTAATATCAACAATTTTTCATATTTATATTTATATATATAATATAATTACAGAACTTAAGAAAGTTGGTAAAATACTTATGTAATAATGTTTAATTAATTTTTAAATTTTTTAATAAACTTAAAAATGTTGAAAAAAAAAACTAGCAAATCACTTGATATTTATTTAATTTTGTTATTTTTTTAATAAACGCACACAATTCTTATCTAGAAATTGCTCTTTAAAATTTTTAAGAAGAAAACAATTTTTAGATTTATTTTAAAAAGGAAAAATATTCATAATTTAAGTTTTTCTTTAATTTTTTATTTTTTTGAAAAAAATTAATTTTATACTTTTTAAAGAACTTATAATTTAAGTTTTTTTTTCATTAAAATAAAATATAATTGAAAATATACTTTAATGAATATATTAAATTTATGCATTGTTCAAATCTAATATTAATATGCCTAAAATGTTAAATATGTAAATACTCATAATTGAAAAAAATAAAAAAATAAAAATATTTTTTAAGAAAAAGAAAAATAATTTTAAATTTTTTTGTTTTTTAAGGAAAAAATATTTTTGAATTTATGTTTTAGTAAAATTTTATTTTTAAAATAATAATAATAATAATAATTTAAATCCTTTATTTTTCTAAAAGATTAATGTTAAATTTATTTTGCGTTTATTTAAGAAATATTTATAATTTAAATTTGAATTTATTTTTATTATTTAAATAAATAAAAAATTATAAAATATAATATATCTATCAACATATTTAATAATATTTTAATATTTATATAAATTATATGAACAGAAAATATTTTTTTAATCAATAATATCGACGCTGGCACAGTTTTCGTATTAGACGACCAAAACTTCTTTCGATGCAAAACCGTACATATATGCACACACAGCGCACGAGTTCTTACGCATCTCTCTTTCTTAAATCTTAATAAATAACATATGATTACCCTTTCAGCAGTTTTGTGCATGGCGATTAGGGCTCGAATCCAAAATTAGGGAAAGAAATCCACTTCGATCGGTCCAAATAGCCTGCGAAGAAGATGTGATCTCACAGGGCTGCGAGATTTCCGAGCTTTGTCCAACGAATTTGGAAATAATTTGAAGAGTTGAACATATTGACAAGTGTCGTGGTTTATTTATTTTCGGGGATTTTTGGGCTTCTAGGTTTTCTTTATTTTTTTTTTGTTGGTTGGTTTCGTTTGGATTTGTTCGTTTTATTAGGGTTTTCTAGGCATGAAGGGTCAGTCAGATAAGACGAAGGTTGTGGTGCGCCACTTGCCTCCTACGATTTCTCAGGCGACGCTCATGGAGCAAATCGACTCCGCCTTCACTGGGCGCTACAACTGGCTGTCGTTCCGTGCCGGCAAGAGCAGGTTAGGGTTCTTTTGGTTTTGCTAAGTAAATTTTGTTTTCTTTTTGTTTGTTCGTTGATTGGAGGGTTTGATTCAGGGTTGTACAAGTTATTTTTAGTTCTTACCTGAGGGAGTTTCTGATTGATTTCATGTGGGTTTTGGGCCAATCTACTTTGCATTGGTAATTTTCATGTGTTCGTATAACATGTGCATCGATTGTTATTTGGGTTTTCTCTCGCTGTTTTAACATTAAGAATGGACGGTTTGCTTCTGGTTATCATGTTTTTTTGCATATAGTGGATTTATTGGCTTTGAAGGAAAGAGGTTGGTTAATCCAGAGATCTAAGATAAGTGTTGACCTTGATCAAATGAGAATTTGAGGGTCTGTGTTCACCCTTTGATTCTGTTAACAAATACTTGTCTGGCTTGTAGAGTTATAGTTAAGTGGATCTGCATGTGTCACCAATAGTTGTAAGAGGCGCCATGGTAACCAAGTTTTAGCTGACTGTTTTGGGAGAAGAAGAAATCACTTGGATGCTTAATCATATATCAATAGAAATCAGCTATTGCAATTTGTGGGAGAGCAAAGTAGGATAATGTGGAACCCTTACAAACTTGGGTTGCATCTACATTCACCTTGTGCATATTTAAAAATAAAGAAAAAGGAAGGAGATGTGTATGTGAAAAGGAAAGGGTAACTCAACTGTCATGTTTGGTTGTGCTTCTACCTTTGGTTGATTTAATTCTTTTATTAACAAGGCACAGGGAAAAGCATGCCAGGTTAATAATGATGTGTTATCATAGCGTTTCTCTTGTGACTGAGTGACATTTTGATTTTTTTTCCATTATATGTGACTATTCTGGTGTGTGTAGGATATCTCTTATCATTGCTGTAACATATCAAGGAAGCTATATTACATTATGCTGACTTACTGACCTGCATTGGCTGGGTGTTTTCAAACTTAGGAGATGATATGAGATAGTTTTGGGCATCATGAGGGAATAGTGAGATCCTTTTTTTCTTAATCTTGTTTTCAAAGTAACATATCCTCTAAATTTTAATTTTCTGTAGCATACTTTTTTCCATTTTATTTCCATTGATTGATTTAGAAAGAAGTGTGCCAATCGCTGTCTGAAATTTTTTGAAACAAAAAAGCATGTGGCTACTTTTCATTGTGGTCTAAATTATGCATCTGCTTCTCCATGTAGGAATAAAAATCTTGTGGCAAATCCTCCGCCTCTTTTTATTGCTTATTTTCACATTCCGATCCTGATACAGAAAGATAGATGCATGCTTTAGTATGCATACTTCAAGGAGATGCTAGTTTATGAAAATTCTCTTATCATTTTTTCTGAAATTGACTTTGCAGCCAGAAGCATCAGTCATATGCTAGAGCCTACATTGACTTCAAAAGTCCGGAGGATGTCATTGAGTTTGCTGAGTTCTTTAATGGCCATCTGTTTGTGAATGAGAAAGGTAATCACCCGTCATGATAAAATACATTATCTTTTTCCTACATGGCTATGATGTAGTTTGGATGGGTTAGTAAAGCTCTTATTTGGTTAGTGATACCTGATTAAACATGTAAGCCGCTTCTTTCTATTTGGTTACTGGTATATGATTAAATATGTAAGCGGCCAGGTGATTTTCAACGAAACTATTTTGGGCCCGTCATGTTCTACCCTTTTCCCCTCTTGACAAAGAGCCTGGATGAATTTGATATAAGATTTGAAAATTCACTTTTATCCATCTGACAGGTACTCAGTTTAAAGCTGTTGTTGAGTATGCTCCTTCACAACGTGTTCCAAAGCTCTCTAGGAAGGATGGTCGCGAAGGCACCATATACAAGGGTACTTATTTCTCTATGGATAGAAATTGTTACACATGATCTTATGTACTTGAAGTTGTGAATTTTTTTCTCATTTATGTTCAGATCCTGAGTACTTGGAGTTCCTTGAAATTATTGCAAGGCCTGCTGAGAATCTTCCCAGTGCTGAGATACAATTGGAAAGAAAAGAAGCTGATAGAGCTGGTTAGTCAATGATCTTTGATGTCTGTAAAAAAGAGAAAAAAAAAAAAAGGAGTATACATTATTATACTTGTGTAATAGGCACTGTTTTTTGTTTTTTGGTCGCAATTGATATGTTTTTGTGATGTATTTACATTTACAGGTGCTGCAAAAGAAGCTCCAATTGTTACACCTCTAATGGACTTTGTCCGACAGAAAAGAGCTGCCAAAACTGGATCAAGGGTATTGCTTGAATTTCCAAATTTGTGGCTGAACAAACATTGTTGAAAATTTTTTCCATTGTTTTTCTTTTTGTATTATACCATGCATAGCTGTCCCGCCAATTGGTTTTGGAACTTAAGTGAACTGATTTGATGTAGTAGTTTTGAGTGGATTCACTTGGAATTTTTTTGCCATTTCACATTTACTTGCTTGTTGGATGTGATATTGGGGCGCTAGTTGCATCAGTCAGGTAAAGTTGGATTTTGGGCAAGTAACATTTCCATCAAAGATTGAAAGCTTATTGTATCCTCATATTGATTTGAAATAGCCTTGGTCCAACTTTTGATTTCACTGGAAATCTCATTCAAAATCTTACTATTTCCTGGGCTATAATTTGAATTGGTTTTCTGATTACTCTGTGGATAAAATTTTATTATTCTGTTATTTTGGTTACCCCATTGCCATCTATGGTAAATTCATAATTAATTTTGACAACAGAGAATACTTTCCAACAGTAAAATTGGCAGAAGGGCAAGTGCAAGTGGAAGCCCCAGTTCATCTTCATCGAAACGAGATTCTGAGAAGAAGAGGATTTCAACAACAATGGTATTCAGTAGTCTAAGTATCTATGTTTGTGAGCACACAAGATGACAGATACATTTCTATATATCTGTCTATTTATTTGTCAATGAGGGTGCAGTGGAGTTCTTTAGCTCAAAGATTCCATGGTAGTTATATTGGCTAGAATATTGTTCATCTTTGTTTTCTGTAATGAACAACAGTTTGATTTGAGCTTCTGCTTATCTACATCCCTTAGAATGCTTTTAGCATGTAAATAAAGTTAAATGTACTTGGCCTTCTGTTTTCAATTTAGATTGAATGTGACCATGTAGGCAACTATTTTTGGCTGTAATATGCATGATGTTGGAGGCTTATTAATATGTTGTCCTGTTTGACGGGCAGTATGTTCAGAGGGACTCTGCAAAAAGTGCTGGTGGAAAAGTGAAATCCTACATTCCCGTTCCCAAGCGAGATAATCAACAAGCTTCTGAGAAGACAGTTACTTTAGCTTCTGCAATTGGATCTGAAGCATTGGAAGATGAAAGTGGTATTATCTGAATTGAATAACAATGCAACATTGATTCTTACTTTGTTTGTGGCCTTGTATTGTTGCACTCATTTCACTTCGACTTTTGTCCCTCAATAAACTGAGCCTCCTTGTACAAGCCTTGTATGGGTTGTTGATGCATAGCACATTCAAACGATCCCTGTAATACATGCAATTATTTTTGAACGTACTGTACTCTTCTAATTCATATTCCTTTCCCTATCTTGTGTGGGTTGAGTGCTTCCTGTTTCTTAAATGTAGAATCTGTGAATTAGAGGTGTATCACTTTAGAAATTGAATGTTGCATTGGAATTGGAGGAAAAACTTACCAATCAGTGTTATTGTGATGATTTCGGAACATTATTTTGAAGATTTCCATTTTCAAGTGTCCAGAATTGGGACACCTATTGAGTTTTGGTAGAGTTTTATATGTATGCTTATTCAGCTAAATTAGGTGCTATATTTGATGCCCTCTAACTCTACAAGGGATTTTCTTTTTAAAATTTCCCAATTTCCTGGAAACATACAGATGTCCAAGTAAATTGTTTATTCCAGTTTCTATATGTCAGCCACCTTTTTCTTAGAATAGATAGGAAGCAAATAAATTTTGCAGGAATACGTTTTCCATTGAAATATGTGTCCTTATCTTGTATTTGTAGCTCTATTATATGTTGGATGTTGTTTCTATGTACGTACCTTTGAAGTTACCACTATTAACATTAGTTTGCTGCAATGGATTTTTTTTTTAGGAGTTCCTGGATTTAACAATGCTGGGAAGAAGAAAATTCTGCTTCTGAAAGGGAAAGAGAAAGAAATTCCAGTAAGCCTTGCATCTTTTCTTTTTATGGCAGCTTAATAGTTGTGCTCTCTTTTTGACTCTTGTTCCATTGGTGAACCACAAAGCAAAAGAGTGATATAGGCCGATAGATGTAGGCATCTAGATGCTGCTGTCACTCTATCTGTATTTGTTTAATCATTCCTGATTAGTTGTTCATCAGTGAACTTTCTGTCTTGTTCATAATTACGGGTTCATCAGTGAGCTTTCAGTGCTGTTTATAACTACTGGTTCATCAATGAATTGGTGTTGTTATGCATATTCATGATGTAGCAGAATCCTTGGTCAAACCTCCACTTTTTAAGAAAATTGAAAGACACCAGTCACCAATATTGTGACTAAAATTGCCCATTGCCATTGACCATCATGCTCTTACTGCCATCAATACCATTCTGCCCAGATGTTCCTGTCATTGGAGTCATGTTTTTGGCTGCTGTTGTCTTTGTTGCCATCATTAATCTATCATGCTGCCATCATAGCTGAGGCTGCAGCAATTGCACTACCCAAGTTGCTGAGTCCATCATTAACAGTTGACAAATTTGTAGAATAAAATGGCTTTCTTTTGATTGATATTATGATTTTCACTGCCTATGTGGCCAATGTATCAAATTCCAATTATAGTTTGATTGAAATTCAGTCATATATGAATCTTTACATGTCAAAATAATAAATAAATAAAAGAAATCAGGAATCACAATTCCAACTGAAAGATGTAACCTCTCCTGTTTTGTATGTCCTAGAAATATACAGTGTAATATAAAATGAAGATTTCAGTACAAGGAGCACCATTATTTGGATGGTCTGTGTCATTCATAACTATGCTTTTACTGCAGGATGCTTCATCCATCAAGTTGCATCTTTGCCTCTTTAAGTAGTGGGTTTGTAGGACAACTTTAGCTAGTAATTTTAAAATACAGTGCTGTTAAAACTAATTTTTCTTTTTCTGATTTTTTCTAAACAGTTCTCTGGCATTTTGTCACAGCAACAGAAGATATCATCCACTGATAAATCTGTTACTAGCTCAACTGCTCTAAAGCAGAGCCAGCGGCGTGAACCCAGTGGGAGAATAATCAGAAGCATACTGCTAAACAAAGATTTGGCTCAACCTTCAGCGATCCAATCTGAGCAACAAATTCAGACATCAAATCTAGAGAAAGACAAACGTCCTCCTCGACCACCAAATTTGCAATTGATCTTGAAGGATGCAAATGGAGCTCCAGATGGCAATGATTTGCATGGTTCTTCGAGCGGAAAACAGGAAAAGCGTGCAAGAAATAAGGATAGACCTGATCGTGTTGTATGGACTCCTCTTCGTCGGTCAGATGGATCATATGCAAGTGATGAGTCCCTTTCCTCATCTACATCTCAATCTACACAGACGGGGGTAGATTCTTCACCAGGTACACCATTATACCAATAATGTTTTCTTGGAGCTGGTGTTGAGCTGTCAAGAAACATGCCCAAAAAATGAGTGGAGAGAAGATGAAAATGCTTAGATAGATGTTTGGCCATTTCAAGGATTGAATTAGAAATGGGGATGTTCATTGCAAAGTAGGAATAACATCAATTAGAGACAGTTGTTGGTGATGGTGGTGGTGGTGATGATGTTGGGGATGTCATAGTTCTTCACAATTGCTTTTTCCTGGTCAAATGACTGCTGACTTGCCTTCAAATTATTGGAAGTTAATACTCAAACTGTTCTTTCCTGATGGAAACAGCTTCGCTATAAGTTAATGTGCAAGATATTCTTTGATTGAACAATTTGTTTTAATTCTTCTGCTTATGATCTAGGAAATTCTGGGGAGAACAGTCATTCTTCAAAGAGTGGAGAAGTTAAATCTCTTGGAAGTGGACATATCAGTCATTCCTCTCTAGATAATGGTTAGTTTTTGGTTTAGATTCATGGATATGGTTTGTTCTTGTGTATGGCCCATTCTGATGCATGTTGATAACCCATCAATATTACTTGCATGTGACTATTTATGCGCTTGATTTTACTCAGGATCGCATAAGCACTTTGGTCGTCGGGGACCATCACATGGTGGGAGGGATGCTGATGTTCCGCTGGTTGAGGGGAAGCCTTCAAAAAGAGGTGGCGCTTCTGGTTATGGTTCCCATGAGGTGATTATATTTTAACTTTTTTATGCCAAATTTTCACTCTTTATGTAAACCTCTGTTTCTTTTGTGGCCGTGGTTCGCATGCAGTAATGACACTTCCTGATTACTAGCTAATATGTTTTATTTATTCACTGAATTTTAAATTTGCAGAAGCAAGTCTGGGTTCAAAAGTCCAGTTCTGGTTCTTAGTGTTTTCAATGGTAAGTCTGATCATTTTGATTCCTGTTTTCTATTTAATCTGTCTGCACATGAAAAGTACATCGCTTTTTCCTGTGGTTTTCATCTCTATGCTACACATATGCCAAAATGAACTATTGGGAGAAAGTGGAAGAGTGTTGTCCAATTGAAAGTGATTTTTTTTAGTCATCTGAGGTTAAATGAAGGGCATGCCATAGTGTAATGGAAAAGGTTACTTATTGTGACCACGTGGTCACAAGTTTGAATTGCAGAAACAAGCGTTTTGCAAAGAAAAAAAAAAAAAGTGGAATCCTTGTCCACTGGGACGCCTTTTATTGTCTAAGGGTAAATGAGAATAAGAGCAGAAAAGGGGGGGCAAAAAGATTCCAAGCATTAAGAACATGTTTCTTTAATGTTTTCTTATGTTTAGAATTCACATTTGGAGTTAGCTGCAGTAATTAATGTTTACTAATATTGAATGTATAATATGTAGAGGCAAACATTCTTAAGGATGAACAGGAGGGAGTTTTGTAACTTGATGGTTGAAGGAGTTAAAAGCATTTAACATTCCTGGTTGAATCTTTACCTGCATTTCTGCTGAGTTTTGTAAAATTGCTTAATGTTGTGTCTGTGGCTTGGGCTTTTCTTGAGTTGATAAGGCCATCATTTTGCAGTGAAATGCTTAGTCGTGAAATTTTGGAGCATGCAATGGCTGCATCCTGGAAGCTGTCTCTTTTAGCCGAACAGATTTTGAGTGTGAACAGAGTTTTGACGGTGCAGAAGTTTCCCTTTAGGGAGACAAGAAGAAGTTTTCGAAGTCTATGTCAATGACGCAGATATTGATGTTACTAATACTTCATTGAGATTGAAGAAATCTCAACCTTAGACAAAGGCTGCTCGCAATAGGAGGAAAGAAAGGAAAAAGAATATCATCATTACATATATAAGACCACAGTTATTACCAGGGGGGTCCCTTCACTGGATTCTGCTGGCAAGAGGAGCCATTGATGCCCTCATTCTTGCCATTGACTGACTGGAAGTCAGGGTATTCTAGGTTATAGGTGGGATCCCTTCTTTGGTTAAACTGTATATAAATCTACGCAGAGCAAAATATTGCTATCTGGTTTCTTTTGGATCCTATGTATACGTCTGTCTACCATGCCATGTGGAGCTAAGATTATTGTAAGTCTTGACTGGTGAGCATTTGTTTGTAGCCCCTGGGTGTGTTTTGCAGGGCTTTCGGCAATTGGGGTCTCTCTTGTTCAAGAGCAGAAAAGTAGGTAAACCCTTGCGAGCTAAGCAGAATATGTTTCGAATCCTTTTAATTGGCGGACAGTGGAGTAGTAACATTAGGCTCGTGGATGGAGTATTGTAATAGGATGTGAAGTGCTCTTGTTATGGGATGCTGTGCTGTGTTTTACTGTGTTATTTGGCTGAAAAGGAAAATGCCTTCCTTGTGTCTCTCCCTATCTTCTCTTCTTCTGCCCTCACGCTCTCTCTCTCTCTCTCCCTTTCTTATGCGCTTAAAAGAATTCATTTTCTGCTTCTCATTGCCAACGACACTCTTTTAACGGCAGAACTTACTACGTTTTGGGCACGAAGGTCCTCTTTCGAAATGAATTGTGGTTGAAACAAGCTTATCTTGAGTTGGAAGAATTCGTCAAAAGATGTTGAGGTACAAGATCAACGCAATGGCACTTGGAAGGCAGCTTCCAGGAGGGCTTTATTGCCTCGGGACTCGAGCAGGAAAATGCAATTTAGTGTAGTTTAGTTTTCATATGTGTATACCGGGCAACCTTTTTATTGTTTTTAAAAATCTGCGTCAGCCAAGAGGTATATGGAACAGAGGAAAAAATAAAAATAAAGGACCTCTAATCAAACTACTATTTTTGACAATCCGATCCCTCAAAATTTCCTGCTGTAACAAACATATTATTGGCATAAAATTCTATTGTGGTTCTCTCTTCCTTGGATGGAATATATTCATTTTCTTCTTGAGATCCTATCGGAAAGCATACTAAAAGATAATTTCTTTCCATTTTAAGGCTATTCTTAAAAAAAAAAAAAAAAAGGCACACCAAAGTTTATGGGCTCTTTTAAAGATGTTAACTACTAAACCGACCGGGAAGCAAGTCAAATTCAATCGTCATAATAACGTTATCAATAGTTAAAAATATATATATTTTTTATATATATTTGAATATTTCAAATTGGAGTTATAATTGTACCCTCTTTTTTTTTTTACCTTTTAAGAACAAAAAAAAAATAAAAAAGGAAGCTTCAAGGGTATATATATATATATATATATATATAATTGAATCCGTATCATTAGACGACATTTTGTGTTTGCTTTACCACGAAGTTTTTTTTTTTTTTTTAGCAATGAGCTGGCCCAGCAACTTGCAATGATACGGAGGAGTCTAGCCACTGGCAATTAAAATCTTTGTTTGCTTTTTAGCTTTCTTTTTGCTCTACAACCTTCTTTATTATTATTATTATTATTATTATTATTTTGACCGGATTCCTTTAGGACAATGAGTACCGGCCTGCTGGGTTTTGAATTTTGTGGGTTAAAATCAAAGCGTAGGACCACATAGGCGCATGGTACTTTCAAGCTCTAGAGCCGACTTCCAGCCTTTGCATCAGAGGGAAGCAGATGAAATTGGCGGTTTTTGTCAAGGGGTCCCACTGTGAGAGCTACTCGTGCTTTTGTTCTTTTCACCGCTGTTTTGCTTTTCCTTCCCTGCTATTCAAATGTGTCGTATTCAATATCCAAATTTAATTTATGCAGCATTAGACATTTTAGTTGAATGTTTGGACTAGAATTGTTACTTTCTTTTCTTTTCTTTTCTTTTCTTTTTTTTTGGGGGGGGGGGGGTTTCATAACGTTTGAACGAGATAAACAAGGATATTGATGGAGCTTACAATTAAATGCAATAGTTTACATTTTAGCTTTAAGGATCCGAATTAATGCCTTTGCACCGATTAAATGTCCTCAAACTTTGTTGTAAAAACAAAGGTTTTAACTCGTTGGTGATTTGATGTTAACCTTTTGAGAAACTAAAATGGACAAGTAATTAGCCTATTCACTGCATTGAATTTACTTCCCGATAAATGGCGAATAGTTTGCAACAAATAGAGGTTTAATTAATTAAACTGTCCTTGGACCACTCCAATTGTTAATATATTCATTTTAAAGATTCGAAATTTGAATCTTAGAAAGGGTGAAGTTTGAAAAAGTAAAAAAATAAAAAAAATAAAAAAAATGAGAATTATTTATATCACATAATTAATGTTGAATCCAGGCTTTAATGTGTGTGTGTGTGTTTACAAAGTTACAAAAATCAATTACAATTACATCATAATACAATAAGACCACACAAATGCCATCGATTATTATGGTCTAAAAATTAAACAATTTTATTCGTATTATAAAATTACCAATTTAAATTCTAATTAAAATGTTTAATAAAATTAAACATATGCTCGGTTGTATAAAATTAGTGATTAGCCGAAGACTCTTTGCTGGACGGCTCCCGAGGGAGGCATCCTCCCTCTTTAAGTTCAGCGTAGAGCACCCGATCTGCCCTTGAATTGTATTTCTGTGCAATTTTTTCTTAACCGGAACTTCAACCCCCGTGGGTTATTATTATTCTACCTTCTTAATTTTTGAACCGTCCCAGCAAGGCTACACAAGTAAATTTACTTCAGGAAGTCAACCGAGTGCTAGTGAAGCTTAATTGGGTCCCACTTTACGTGGTCCTCCAAATGTGTCCATGTGATGTGATGCGATGCGATGCTCCGTGCCCCCAAAGTGTTTTGAGAGGTCAATACCTCGCCTGCCCTAGACTACTACGCCTAGGCACGATCCTTGTCCTTCCTCCCATGCTTCAAAATGGCACACCCATAAAGAGAAAATTATTTTAGCCACAAAAACTTCTTTTTTTTTTCTTTTTTTTTTTCCAAACAGAATTGAATTGCCTGCAAATGAATTGTAAAAGTAAATATCACCACCAGTAGTTGTGATTTAATTGATAAAAGGTTTGCTTTAAGCTAGCCTTTGAGTTTAATTTTCTACTACAGTATTTGATGGGTCTAAACATATATGTAGACATAAATAGTGCATTCTTTTGTGAGTTCAACTTATGGGTTAATTTATTGCATATTGTAAAGATGTAATCACTCTTAATAAGATTGTAGAGTATTACTTTTTTAATAACGTTTAGAGGAGATATTGAAAAGGATCTGTTTTACTCATTGTCCAATGTATGTATTCATACAATAGTAGTGCTCAAAATTTAAATATAAAGTGAGCGATTAAAAGAAAAGAAAAACAACTCGGTTGATTAAGGATAGAATCGTGTGTTGACAATTGACTATCATTCATAAATTATGGGATGTGAATAAAAAGTGTTACAAGATAGGCATTGCATTAACGACGCTAATATCGAGACATTGTAGTTGATGCTGTAGGCAAGCGAGTGGTTTTGGAGGGAAAAAGTCAACTGATTGATTAGCGGAAGGGACATGAACCAACAAGAAGTTTCGTGTTATAGATTTCAAGTGCGAAGAAAGTGAGAATACTTTGACATGCGTCATTCGACTGTGATAGACGGGATTTTGACACAGGCAAGTGGTTTCCAACATTGTCACGGTAAACTATTAACTGAGAAGCTTCCGAAGTTTGGTTCTAAACCAAAGTTCACTCCAGGAATAGTGGAAGCAATAACTCAGTACCCAGCTTCGGTTCGTTGGTTTCTTCGAAGCCTTAACTTATGGGGTTAGCTCTTAAGTAAAGAAAAGACGATGTAAGGTGAAGTGGATGTGTTATCATCGCGGATCCCTGCCCAGTCAGCGTTCTAAAGAAGGCGTGCAACATCATATCATAGCAAAGGAAGCTTGATGATGAAGGCAATAGGTGTTTGCTTGCTTGAGATAATGAAGTAAAACGCTTGGGCATGGACCGGTGATCTTGTTTGAAATAGTGCATGAACTGTGATGGATGATTGATTGATTGAGAAAAAGCCAATTCTTGTTGTAAAAGAAGTCAAATATAATCAACGGTTGCAATCAAACGAATTTAATAATCATTTTTGATTTGATTAGGTTTTTAAGTAAGAGTAACTTCAATATGTTAAACCTTATTTTATCAATGCCTCGCGATTTCTCCAAGCTTGATCATAAGTAAGATTGTGGTCTCCAACGTGATCATACAATTTATCTTTTATTTTATTTTATTTTATTTTTTATCTAACTCATAGACCCCTCAACAGTAAATGTATCCCTACCTCCTCCTTGCTTTCCAAAATAAAGTCTCATAAGAAAACAATAAAAAAAAAAAAAAAAAAAAAAACCATCTTTTGATACACTGTACTCTAATCAATTAAACAAATCTATCAAACCAACTTGAATTGAGACGATGCATAGTTTTCCCGAAACTACGTTGAGGAAAATTGTTTTCCTATGGTTGGCAATGACTTTTTTATATAGATAGAATCTTCAAATTTCATCCTAATCAGTAGGATGATAATCTAATATTTTTATCATTTTCTAAAATCAATTGAAAGATTCTTTAAATAAAATTCTAAGTACCCATTTCTTAGAACATGATTCTCTAACTATTTCCTCTAACTTTCTTTTTAAAGAAATTTGCCCATGATTTGCATAAAATTTGATAGTATCTTATATGATTAGATAACTTTTTAATAATTTTTCTTAAAATTGGTATAAAATAAATATTTGAGATGATACAAAAAATAAGAAAAAATTATAAAATTTAATTATAAGTCAAAAGAAGAAAACTTATCAAACTTGTAGCTTCGCATATAGATAACTTTTTAATAATTTTTCTTAAAATTGGTATAAAATAAATATTTGAGATGATACAAAAAATAAGAAAAATTATAAAATTTACTTATAAGTCAAAAGAAGAAAACTTATCAAACTTGTAGCCCCACATATAGATTTGCTTTGGGCGTATTGAGTTAAAAAAACAAAATGTTATTAAATTAAAAAATCTTTATTATACATTTTAATAGCGAATTATCTTGTAATGTAACTTTGAGTCACATAATAAGTACAGGAGTTTTTTTGTTTTTCCTTTTCTTTTTGAAAACTGCAAATTTTTTTATATAAGCTGTAAGTTTTTTTTTTTTTTGGCATTATTCATTGTTAAACACTTTTATTTACATACTCATAAATATTACAAGAAATTACAATTTTCAATACATATTGATTACTTATAACATATCTACATCTATATGTGTGTGTATTGACAAAATTGAGAGAAATTTAACTTATTTTTCTTTACTTATGTCATTACTTTAATATATGTAGTAATTTTTCCTTAATTTTTAAATTATCATTTTTTTAAATGAAAAAAAGAAAGATTTCTCAAATTTATTTATTTTTCTTAAAAATAGGGAAAATGAAGAAAATTACTCAAGAGTATATCCCAAATTTCCTTTTGATTTTCTTAGAAAGGAAAAAAAAAAGAAAAAGCTTATAGTTTATGTCCCTTTTCTTTTTTTAACCTTTTTATTAAAAATAAAATAAAATAAAATAAAATTAATATACCAAAAAAAAAAAGGCCACCTTTGCACTTTTTATCAAATTTAGAACAACTTTTCAAATGTCATAATTTATATTATGTAAATTAATTTGTAAAAAATATAGCCTGTTGTTAAGGCCCATTAATGGATTACATTTCCTTTGCTAACATGGCATTCTGATCTATTCAAAGTGATGGCATATATATATATAAAGATATGTCTACTCCATATTAGCATGTTTGACTAATTAAGGTTACAAGCCCAAAGTTTAAGTAATTATATTACATTTTGTGTTTTTATGTCTTTAATAATTATTTCAATAAATTACACAAATGAAATGAAACCACAATACATAAATTAATCAAACTTGCATTACATAAATGAATTAAAATTACAAAACCCACTTATTGATAAAACTCACTTAATTACAAAACTCATTTGTTATAATCTTTGACAGTAAGAACCCTAAAACTTTCGAAAGAAAAGAGCAAAAATTTATACCCAGAAAATCGAGTGAGAGTCAGACATCGCAAGAGAGAGAAAGAGGCTGAAATAAAAAACTTTGATTAAGGGAGGAATCGAGCATTTAATCTTCCTCGTTTCCACTCAGATGAACGTTGTTATATATTCTTGTTGGAGTGTAACGAAACCATGGAGAGCAACAAAAGCGTGGCAATTGGTGGAGTGTCCTCTTCTGTAATAAGTTTTGGGCTAGAAATATTCCCTGCAACCATGGAGCAGCTGCTCTGATTTACACCTTATTAAGCCAAAATAGTCTTAAGGCAAAGATTCATGGGCTATTGCTTCTGCAAACAAGATGACTGTCGTTTCTATAAATGACGTGACCTAAAAGCAGAAAAGTGATACAAGGGGATCATTATGTCACTTTGAAAAGGAAACAAGGAATTGAAGGCAAGAGTTGAGAGCATCAATGAGAGAAAAAGCCTTCATTTAGACGTGATTGAGTTACTGGAAACAGAAATTTCTAGGTCAAGAAATAGATGGAGCAAGGGTTAGCCCTTACTATCATGCATAAGTGCATCATAGTTCTACTGTGTTTCATGCCCCATGCAACTAACACATCAAGAAGCCAAAACTGCATGTGTTGCAAAAAACCAAAAGCTGCAACATCGTATCTGTTGTCTTAGATGTAATTAACCGCAGAAAATATCATCATATACAAGCTCTGGCCAAGATTCCACAGTATCGTCGGTAATACATAAACATCTAAAAATTTTCTTCGAAACTTCTCAATAATCTAATTAACTATTTTCCTCTTCATTCTTACAGATTTCCATAGACTGTCCCCTGCTGCACATATGCAGTAGATACCCTAGAAACTGCATTTGACCTCTTAGATGCTCCAAAAACACGAGGCCTAATCTAAACGGGGGCTGACCACTAAAGACATCGGAATCATTCCAACAAAAGTACCTTAAACTTTATTAATATATTTTCACATATCAATTACAATCATCATGTGTTATAACTCATATAAAGGTTTCTTTGTTTCTGTTCAGTGGAGTATTCCGACTCGCCTTTTCAATTTTTATTCGGCATGCGTTTTTTTTTTTTTTTTTTTTACGTGTGTCTAAATCTTTGTTTTTTTTTTTTTTAAATGCTTTATCAAGTATGCATTTTGTATTAAATTGTTGTAATAATATTTTCTAAAGAGCCTTGTTATTGGTCAATCTGTCCTTTTTTCTTTTATTATTGACATGACCCTATTAATTTATTGAGAATAATATTCCGAAATTTATTTTTCATTGGGTAATTTAATTTTCCAAACATAATTACAAAAAAATAATAATAAATCCATTTAAACGCTGTGAAACTTTAGTTAACAATTATTATGCTTAATAGTATGTGGTATTATAAATTTTCAATTACCTATATGCAATAACTTGTCGTAAAGATGATTAGGACATTTCTGTTATTTTTCCATCAATTTTTTTTTTAATTTTACTTTTGGCTTGATCTTGTTAGTTTATTGATTAGCAATCATGTTGGCGTATTTTTTTTATTATTTTCTCAAAATTGTGAGTTATTTTTTTTTTTTTGTGAGTAATGTTTAATAAATGAAAACATATGCGACAATTATGCAGCGCGTTATCAGCCTCACGTTATCATATGCTCACGCCGTTAATTAACCAAAATTCTTTTATTACTAATAATACCAAAATAGAAAAATGAGTGAGAGAGAGATGATTGAACAAAGTCTCTCATCGGGTTACTGTCAGAGCTTCAGTCCACTCACTCACTCGTAACAGAAAGCCGAAAGAGAATCAAAGCGAAGGAGGTTTCAAAAAAAAAAAAAAAAAAAAAACCAAATTCAATTCTGAAAACAAAATCACGGAAACCAAACAGCAGCCTTGTCCTTTCTTTTAGCGAATCCGATCAATAAGTAAAACAGAGCTCTTCTTTCTTCTCCCCCACACTTTCAGTAACTGCCTGCTTTTAGATTTGCTTTGCGTAGATTATTTTTTTTTCTCTTATTTTATTTTATGATTTGTGAAGTCGAGAAAAATGCGCTTCTTCTGCTTCTCCTCGAAGCGTCTGCAGGTCTGTTCATCGAAAAGAAGGCTTCGCGATCTGTAATGAACTTGCAAAATTGATTCTAGCTATTCATTAGCTTAATCGACTCCCTTTCCTTCCTTATGTGTGTGTGTGTGTGTTGTTATTATAATAATTATTATTAAATAATGAATCTATAAATGGTATGTTATTGTGCTTATGGATAACTGATTTAGTGTGTATTTTATTTAATACATTTTTGGTGCTCTGATTTTGGGAATTAGAGCTTCTTTTTTTTTTTTTTTTTGTCTCAATTCAAATCTAGATCTGCTCGATCTTGTAACTGTCAATTTCACTGGCCATTGAAATGATTCTCTCTCTCTCTCTCTCTTTTAAAAAAATAAAAAAAATTAAGTTAAATTACAATTTCCCCTCTGTGTATGTCTCTTCTGTTCTGTACCGTTTTTAAGCAGTTGAGAGGATTTATGTATGGAAGATTGTTTTTACGATTTCCCCTCTGTATGTTATGTGAAAGTCCATGTTTCCATTGTTTTTTTGACTTGGAAGTTGGTGATTTTTGGGTACGGAGATAGGCGATTGAACTGAATTGGATGGAGGGGAGGACCAGTGGGTATCATGAGTAGATACAGGCCCCTGTGAGAATTGGAGGTGTACTTATGGCGTCTGCCAGCCTAGGAAATGGGGGAGTTGGAAGTTCCAGGTCAGTTAATGGGTTCAAGACTTCGTCAACTTCCATTGACTGGCTCGGGAGAGAGATGCTGGAGATGAGATTGAGGGACAAGGTGGACCATGGCGAGGACAGGGTAAGTTGCAAGTTATCCCAAATTTAAAGTTTCATGATATATATATATATATATTTTTTCTTTCAATTCCCCTTCCCCTTCCTTGCGGATTTATTTCTTGTATTCAAAATATTACCAAGATTGGTGTCTCTTTCCTTGCGTGTGTTGTTAGTGGTAAGTGGAAAGAACATTGGCCAAGTGGTTCTCTAATGCTTGGATCTTCATGAGCATGCTTTAATTTTCAGAGAACTTGGCGAGCATTGTGAGCTGTTAATCTACTTGCCACAGAACTTACCTTTTCTTTTTTTTTTTTTTTGGGGTCCTTAATGTAAACCTTGTAGGACAGTGAACCAGATGTAATTGATGGCGTTGGTGCTGAAACAGGACATGTCATAAGAACCACTATTGGTGGTCGGAATGGGCAGTCACGGCAGGTTGGAGTTTTATTTTTATAATACATAAATATTGTAGATGATCATGATTTTAGAAACTGTTACATATTCTGTTTTCTGCAACATTTTTTTTTGTTGGAGTCCACAGACAATCAGTTATATAGCTGAACACGTTATTGGTACTGGTTCTTTTGGCGTTGTCTTCCAAGTAAGTGGGCTTATCGTTCAAATTTTCCTTTTTTAACTCCTTAAATTGTTGTTTGATGAATATAAAACTTCTTACTGCAGGCAAAATGTAGGGAAACTGGAGAGATTGTTGCTATCAAGAAAGTTTTCCAAGACAAGCGCTACAAGAACAGAGAGTTACAGATTATGCAGATGTTGGATCATCCAAATATTGTTGCCCTGAAGCATTGCTTCTTTTCAACAACTGACAAGGAAGAGCTCTACCTTAATCTTGTACTTGAATATGTTCCTGAAACTGTCAATCGTATTGCAAAAAACTACTGCAGGATCAACCAAAGAATGCCTTTAATATATGTTAAACTCTATACATATCAGGTATCTTGGAATCTGTTTACTCGATTGTTTTTGCCTTTTGGTTATGTTGCAAGTGTTTTTTGATTTTATTGCACTGTTCTGGTTGCATAGACTATGATGCATTAATTTAAAAAAGATAAGTTAATTTGCACTGTTTTTAGTAGGAATTGACCTTCTTTAGATATGAGAAGTATATATATTTTTGTCTCTTCTAAATGGGGGCTTTTGTATGGTGGCAATGAAGATTTCAGTGCATTGTCGATGGGGTTTAGTGAGAATGGTATAATGTGGGGAAATCTGTTTTTGATGTTTAAGCTAATCCTTTTTTTGTGATTCTCTTACTCTTAATTCTTGAATATCTTGGTTCATAAGTTTATCACTTTTTATTCTTCCTTGTCGGGTGCAGATCTGCAGGGCACTTGCCTATCTACACAACTGCATTGGCATTTGTCACCGTGACATCAAGCCTCAGAACTTACTAGTAAGTATTTTGTGGTTTAGAG
Source organism: Ceriops zippeliana (assembly GCA_037897445.1). Classification (NCBI taxonomy): domain Eukaryota; kingdom Viridiplantae; phylum Streptophyta; class Magnoliopsida; order Malpighiales; family Rhizophoraceae; genus Ceriops; species Ceriops zippeliana. The sequence continues at coordinate 2,272,635 of JBAPLH010000216.1, read as the reverse complement.
AATAAGGTTTTGTTTTGTATAATCATTGCAGTGTGTGAAACATCAAGGTACAAGTCATTTTTATTTCTACCACTTGAGTAAGCCCATGATTTTTTTTTTTTTTTTTTGATTCATTAGGAGATTTGTTGAGCCGTGAACTACACAATAAGAGTATCTTTTCCCATTTGCATAGATTCTATGTCTCCCTTTTAGGAATAGAACCTAGGACCTCGAAGATAAAGATCTAAGTTCTTAATTACTGAGGTGTCTCTTGAGGAACCAGTAAGCCCATGATTGACGGTTGTTTGTGCTTCACATAATAATTTGATAAGGATTTTCCCTTTCAATTTCCATCTTTTTTTTTTTTGGGTCTTTCTTGGATGATGTGTGATGTGGCTTAGCATGGGATCCAGAGAACACTCATTCTAGCAAACACTCTCAATTTGAAGGCTGAACAACTTGATTAGGTTAACTAAGAGGCTCAGCCTTCTTAAGAATTCATATTCTTTTGCTTATCAACTTTACCGATCCATAGGATTAGTCCATATGAATTACATATATTTTATTTGACCATTACAAGTTTTAGATTTTATTAGACAAATAGCTTATTTTTAATGGTGCTAGTTTGTCATGTTTACATATTCATATTTTCCTCTCTGCTTCAAAATTTGTTGGTTGTTGGCAGGTGAATCCACACACACACCAGCTTAAACTTTGTGATTTTGGAGTGCAAAAGTGCTGGTAAGCTTCACAGGAGAATAATTATTCAACATTGTTGTTTCTTTCCTTGAGTGCATTTCATTTGTTCCTCATCAGGTGAAAGGGGAACCCAATGTCTCTTACATCTGCTCAAGATACTACCGTGCTCCAGAACTCATATTTGGTGCCACTGAGTACACTACTGCTATTGATATATGGTCAACAGGTTGCGTGATGGCTGAGTTGATACTAGGGCAGGTATGTTGATGATCTCTTTGTTATAGTTATTACCATTTTCTTGTTATACCTTGTTAGATTAACAGCTATCCTCTGACCAAATTATTTGACAGCCTTTGTTTCCTGGAGAAAGTGGTGTTGACCAACTAGTTGAGATTATCAAGGTAACCTCATTGCCTTTTTTAACTCTTGCATGTCCTTGTAATTCAAGATTCTCCTTTGGTGAGGTTACAAGTTAATATGGCCCAATTTTAGATGTGGAAAAGTCTATGGAAGTGTGCTTTTTTTCAGAATTAAAGAGAACAGTTTGGTATATATTTGGTTAACCTTTATATATATTTGAGGCTGAAAATGGTCACCTTGCAAAAGAAATCAGTTATAGAAACTGCAGGTGAGCTCAGGTTACATCAGCTTGTGGCTAAATGCCATGGAACTACTCTGTGTTCTCAAATTGCAGTTCATAAAGTTATGCTGCCAACCTTAATCAACAGAAATATCAAAAGGACAGGAAGCCTTTTTTTTCTTTCAAGAAAAGAATTGATATTTCATTGCTTAGGTCTGCAATCAAAGCTTGGCATTTCTCATGTTTTACTTTGCTGTTTTTTCTGATTATTTGAAAAATTTTTAAAACTGACAAATATTTCTAGTTCTACTCCCACCAAAGAACTGTTGAATGGCATTTTTATGTTCTGTTTTCAGGTTTTGGGAACACCAACCCGGGAAGAGATAAAATGCATGAATCCAAACTACACTGAATTTAAGTTTCCGCATATAAAGCCGCATCCATGGCACAAGGTCCATACAATATCTTCTCCTTCTTGGCCATACACCATCCAGCTAATTTGTTTAAATCCTGTTTAATAAATAATACTTTGCTAGAATTGAGTTGTGAGGCAGCCAATACAGAGCCTTCAAAAGCGATTGAAATTTGATGCATTGGTTTATTTCATATTTTTAATTTGTTCAGGACTGGTCCTTAATGTATTTGATGCAAAAGCTAGTTTAAACCTTTGCTTTTATCTTTGATGGGTGTAACATTGTCAGCAATTTTGCACACTTAGATTTTATTTGAGAGTTGTGACAACACTTGAAAAATGCTTACATGATTTCATCAAGTTGACAATGACTCCAACTGCCTTACACATTAGAATTTTTTTTTTTTTTGAGGATAATATGAGAAGGGTGACAAATGACACATGCCACACTAAATAAAGAGGCGGGAAATGTGTAGTAATTTGTGTAAATTAGTTGGTAATTATTAAGTGGAGGTCTGTAGAATGCTTTTCTTAGTAAAGTATTGCTCCATTTAGCAAGGGTAGTCCATGAAGAGTGTCCAACATCCACTTTTTTAGTCAGCTTCTTCTTGGTGGCTGGCATGTTTAAGATATGTTGAAGTTATCAAGCACATTGGTTTAGTTTTGTCCTTAGCGGGATGGTAATATGAGTAAAAAAATACTGTTGCTTGGTGTTTCTCTCCATTTCCTGACTGTACCAGAGGATGCATCTAAGCTTCCCCATAGCTTAGGCTGATTCGGGGATGATGGTAGCAAAATAATGGACATGTGGGCAGAATAACAGACATTCGTTAATAATAAACTTGACAAATGCAATAAGCCAATTTATTATGTGATGTTCTATATAATTACTTTTCAAAATAGGCTCTCCTTGTACATCTATTCTAGTGGCATGAAGTAAGCATTCCATTATCATACGGTTGCACCATTCTCTCGTACCAGCGCCAATTGACTCTTTGCTTATCCATTGCCTATCCCTTTCCTTGTAATGCTCATCTGTTTAGTAATTAATGTGGGCTATTATGCAATTGCATTTGTTAACGGAATTCAGCCTGACATGATAAAATCCATCAGGTATTTCAAAAGCGCCTACCCCCTGAAGCAGTTGACCTTGTCTGCAGATTTTTTCAGTACTCTCCTAATTTGCGATGCACTGCTGTAAGTTAATGGTTCGTAAGTTCTTATTTTCCTTGGTGGTTTAGCCAATTTGTCATAGTAATGTGTATTCTTCTTTGGAGACACTGCAGTTGGAAGCCTGCATCCACCCATTTTTCGATGAATTAAGGGATCCCAATACTCGCCTTCCAAATGGCCGCCCTCTCCCCCCACTATTTAATTTTAAACCGCAAGGTAAATTATACATTAATGCCTTCATCAAGGAGTTGATGCGTATAGTTTTAGGGAATCGTGTTGGGGAAGCATGGATCCATGTCTTCAACTTTTAGAACAGCTAGAGAATCCCATCTTTGCCAAATTAATGGTTTTTCTATGCCACTTAATTGTGCATGTGCCTAGATAATATTTTAGGTTATTTTGCCTTGTATTCTCTGGCATTTGATCTAATCCCTTTTTTTTCCGTGTTGGCAGAGCTCTCAGGCATACCTGCTGACATCATCGATCGACTTATACCAGAGCATGCACGTAAGCAGAACTTGTTCATGGCTTTGAGCGCATAGCATTTTCGTCGCTCTGCTAGTGATCCGCCCCACCCTTTTATCATTACTTGTGAAATTTCCTCCTTTTCTTGTCGTGCCACCTTGCCCCACCGAGTGGGACTGTGTGCAAAAGGTTTACCACCACAGCCCCCCCCCCCCGGTCGCCGGGGGGGCGCCCCGGTGTGGGAGTGTGCAAAAAGGTTTACCCCACCACCCCCCCCTACCCCGGGGAGTGGGACTCTGTGCAAAAGGTTTTCTTTTGGGGAATTGGGTAGGTGGTTATGGTGTTCTGTGTGTAGTATCTGTAGACAGCCACACTTCGGTGATGTATATTTTTCGTGAGACATGGATCTTGAGAATTTTATTCTCACCGTATCACAAATTTCGCACGGAGCTTTCTTTTTCTTTTTCCAATCATAAAGTGTTCCATTACACAATAAATAGTTTTTCCATTTCCATAAATATTGCCTTCCTTCTTAGGATATTCCTTGGGACAAGATTTGGACGTCAAGCTGGATTTCCATTTCCATGGCAGTCCAAAGCCATATAAATTTTGAAAAATACTGGGACCGCCCTGCTCTCCGTAACATACGAGGATTTTAAATTGGATTTTATAAATATAAATATTGTATATTCTAATAAGTTATTTCTTAAAATATGGATAAAGGAAGATTTTACATTTTATAAACGGAAATATTATATGTTTTAATAGATTGTTTTTATTAAAAAATAAATAAAAAATATTTTAAATTTTATAAGTATAAATGTTATATAATATTTTAATAAAATATTTTTTTAAAAAAAAAAAGGAAACTAAACACTTTAAACAGCAGAAAAGACAGGCGGGCTCGGTGGGTAACAAAAACATCGCCGCAGCGAAGGAGAATACAACAGATCTCACGTAAAATAGGAAAATAGGAAGGAAATCTTAGGTTAGGCGACGATTATGGTAGAGCAGGGGAGAGACGCGACCAGTTGACGTGTGGGCCCAACGGACATTTAACACCGTAATTTGTATTCATTCTGGTTATTTTTTATTAGCTGAAATGTGAGGTAAGTGAGCTGTTCTCTCTTCTTATTCATTGCAAATTTTAATTTTTTTTTTAGAAAAAAAAAAAGAAAAAAAGATGAGTTGGCTTGAAAGGCCTCCTCTCTTTGGGTCAGCGGTCCACGCGCTCTGTCCAGCAAGCGCCACTGGAACCAGTGGTCGAAAGGTCGGTGTCGGGAATACCCCTGCATTTTCTTCCCGTGGAACACGCAAGTACGAGACAGTGGTGAGGACGGTGTTGTCCATGAAGGAAATTCCTCCTAACGCCTATCGCCGGAACAAGAACTCACGGTGGCGAGGAGGGTTCAGCCTTGGAGTGGACTTGGGGTTGTCTCGGACTGGCCTTGCCCTCAGCAAAGGCTTCTCTGTTCGTCCTCTCACAGTATTTCTTCTGCTTCTGCTCCTTCATCTACTTCTTCTTCTTCTTCAACTTCAACTAATTGTCATTTCCACCTCTAATGCATACGCATGCATCTAGATATATAATATAATATATATGTTTATTAAAATTCTGTTCTTGTTTTTAAGGTTTTGGAATTGAGAGGACAGAAGCTTGAGCTTCGTCTTCTTGAAATTGCACAACAGCAGGTACTTCTGTTCTCTCTGTGTTCTTACAATAAAAAATTGAAAGCTTGGGTTGGGATTTTCTTTTTCTTACTTTCGGAAATTTTTAAATTGGTTAGGAGGCGGACGAGTTTATAATTGGACTTCCGACATCTTGGGATGGGAAGGAGACTCCTCAATCCAACAAAGTTCGCAGTGGCTGGACGACTTGCCGTTCGAGCTGCTGAGAGGTTTTAACTTAGCTTTTGCTGTTAGCTTTTATGAATATGTATCCGAATAGTGCTGCATGCATTTTCCAGAATATGCTTTTCAAGGGGATTTTCCGAATTATGTACAATTGGTACTTACCTCGATGTATGGAAGTTATGAGTGAGTCCAACTAATGTAACGGGAACCGTTTTTGTTTTTTGAAACTGAAACCATCCGGAAACTATGTTTTGATAAAGAAAGAATTTCATCCCTATATTTTTTGTTTTCGATTGATTGAATTTTGCTTATTGTCAATATCAATCAAATACTGTTGGAAGTTCAGGGGTTGTAGAGTGTACCTACAGGATGAACATGGGACTACAAATGAAGCCACTTATCGAATGATTGACATGTAAGCATTAACTGAAGAAAGCAGTTCACTGAAATTTTTGCTCTATTAGTTGAGGTGGTTACTTGCTCAGCTTTTGTGATGATGGGGTTTTTATTCTAGCTTTTGAAGAGCTGAGCTCAATTTGCATGGCTAATTGATGGTGTTTTGTAGTTTATTTCATATCAGCTGAATATTCATGGTAACCATAGGCATGACAATATGAGGTTGTCTGTGATCATAAACAGCAAACTTATAATATTAATGATAATTTGGGCTTTGTTAACTGATTATAGTGAGAATAAAGGAATTTTTTGATTTGATGTTCTGTGAGACCTGTTAGCTGTGTATGTGTATTCTCTGAGAGGCCATAGCATTAGATGGTACTCAAGCCTATCAAGCAGATGATGCAGCTTAAACTTGAGAGCAAGATAAATCATTTGTGTTTGACAAAGTTAAGACAGGCTGGAACACCAATTGTTGATTGGTAATTTACTGTAGTTGTTTTACTGTGCAGCATATCTGTGGATAACAGATGTGCTTTACAACAGATGTTTTGTTTTACCATGCAGCATATCTGCAGATAACATTTGGAAATTTCTATTTTGTAGCAGATATATCTGATTTTTAGTAGAGTTACTGCACGTAATGTGCTACTTGGTGATAACCGTATGTGTCTAACAAGTCGGGACTTGGGACTCTGTGGATGGAACTTGTGTATGTCTAAATAATCATGTTTTATTCCTTTCAGGGGCCTTGGCAAGACTACTCGGCAGAAGGGCACTGATGCCTACGCTGCTGCGGTATGCAATAAACTGCTCTCTCTACGTGCTACATGCACAATAGAGTTTTTATCAATTCTTCTGATGGCTCACAGCTGTAACTTGCATTTCAAACCTCCCTGCCCCTTCTTCCTTATCTATGCAGCATTTTTTATCTTGATTATTGGCAGTTTCTGTCTGCAGATGGTATTGGAGAGGTACTTTTCCACTTTAGGGGAGGGAACTGAGCTTGTTCTACCCAAGCAATTGGATCTACAAGATAAACTTCGAAAAGGCCCAACCAAGGACGTGGATTTCTATCCAGAGTTATCTGCTGATTCAAAATTTGAATCTGATTGATTACAATACGACTTAGCATAATGACTTTGGAACTTCAAGGATATAGTATTCTATAGAGCAATTTTGAGATTTACTTTGTAGCACCATCGTTAGTGACGAGATTGATCCGGTGGAGATTTGTTTTCCTTTGTATTAAAGCCTATGTGTACGAAAAAAGGAAAAATATACTGCTCTCTCAACCATATCCTTGCATGGTTATTCTCATTAATTAAGATACCATGAGCAGAGCTTAGACCACTTTTTTTTTTTTAATTACAATTATTCCTTGTGAGATGCCATTGCATATAAAATTGTTATATGAAGGTGGTTTTTCTGTAAGTCTACAAAATCTAATGGTAGAGTCGTTGAAATTTTTAATTTCTATGTCTAAGACTTTTGGTCATTTTTATATGACACTAAAATGTCAGCAAAATCAGAGGAATCACATAAGGAGGAGAAATTGGAAACCCTCGAGAAAGTAGCTAACGAAGGGTTAATCACTGAATACAACTCTTTGCATCACACACAAGAATCAAAGTGATTAAACGTATTCTTAATTTATCCTGGACAGGGAGATTGTACGTCTTAGTTGAGCAGGGACTCTACTTTTTACCTAACAAGAGAAGATGACGCCAGAACAGGTAAACCGAGGGGATATATTTTTTATCTTCTTTTTCCCATTTAGAAAAGTTTCTTACTAAAAAGGATGAAAACAGATGAAATCATCAAAATTCTTATACCAAATCCTCTTCTTTGAATTAGAATAGCAGGCAAGATGTAAAACATTTACAATATATTCTTTACTTCGTACTTCTTTATAATTATGTGTGCGAGCGTGTGTGTGTGTTGTCTTTTATATATATATATATATATATATATATATAATTATTTGTTAATCTTTTATCTTTATCAGTTATCACCAGTTTCTGGTCAAAGCAAAGCGGCGATGAGAGGATACAGGGGGGTTCCACCATGCGATTACTTCGCCAAGAAGGTAACAGGCGACGAGGTGACCTTTGGCTATTTTAAGTTGCCAGTAAGTGAAGTTGACCGCTGCATAATCCCCAACATATTAAGAGACGATGACCCTGATCTGATGAACAAGATTGAGTATGGCCCCCCTCAGAGGATTATTACAGTGGATACTGAGACTGGAAAGGAATATGGCACAGACTTTAACAAGTCAGACAGCCGTTACTATTTACTTGCGAGGGTGTCACAGCTTGTGGCAGACAAAAATTTGTGCAAGGGCCAAATTGTTTACTTCTGGGGCGAAGAGGGAGTGGTGCAGTTTTCTGTTTAGACTTGCAAGGTTCCATCATTATCATCCTTATTAATTCTCTTGCTGGTGCCCACGATATATTCGTAGATGTGATTTTCATTTTCACATATATGATCACTCCTTTCAGGGATTCAAAATATATATATATATATGTTATCCCTCTCTCTCTCTCTTTTTGCCAGGCCGGTGTCCCTCTCCTTTCGTATGACACAGGGATTCAATCCATATAACAAAGAATTAATAATTAAAACTCAGGGCGCCCAGTCTCCCTTTTCCCGAGGGACTAAAAAATATTGATTAAATAGACACTAAAAAATTTGTTTGTAAAATAATATATTTCGAAATTTCTTTCATGCCTGCAAGTAAGCAAGCATACGGAAGTTCAGAAAAACTTTTTCTTTGAATTCATTTTAAAATTTCCTTTTATTATTTCGAAATTCTTCTCAAACGCATCTCATTTTGAAGAAACTCACAAAAACTTCAACCTGTAACGGATTTGAATAAGTTTTGAATCCGCATGATTTCAGTGATTACATTATAATTAAATAATCGATAAGTAAGCTTCTTTGCACCTTTCCACCATTTGATACTAATTTGCAATTTTAACAAACAATTTTAAGGGAAAAATCTGCCTATTAATTCCCAAGTGATTCCACTAATCATAAAACAATATTTTCTTTATCTACTTTCTCATTTTATTCATTCTCTCTCTAGTTACCCCTTTTCACTTTATTATTTAGCTCTCCCTAACCATTCCAAAGCATCTTGTAACTAAGATAAGCAAACTTACGTTAGCCACCTCAAAAAAAGCAAGACTAGTAATTTATGGGCACATTTAGATATGTGATAGAATTACCTTTACGGGAATGTAGGAGAGAATTGGCGATTATAAGAGATAGTTGCCTTTTAGTGGGGTTAATGGTGTAAGATTTAAGAGATACTCAAAGGTCTATGCAATGAAGATTTACTATCCCATTTCACATCACAATTTCTAAAGATTGCATAAGACTTTATCATAATGAAAAGTTAAAAAGTTGATGAAAGTTTTTAAGGAGCAACATATATGTTTGACCATTAACATATGGACTTTAATTCAAAATTTAAATTATATATGTTTGATTGTGTATTGAATTGATGATGATTAGAAATTAAATAAAAAGATTATATAAATTTTTTAAGTTCCCAATCATAAAGTTGTAAGTATAAGAAAGATTATTGAGTTATGTGTCTTGGATTAGGGTATTAATTTTTTGGAAAAAAAAAAGAAATTAGGAAAACCTCAAAATGAGGTTTTCTTGACTTGTGGTTCATTTTTTTTTAAACTCTCTAAGGTCACTCGAAATCTTTTTTCTCCACCTTATCACAATTTCTAAAGATTGTATGAAACTTTATCATGATGAAAAGTTAAAAGTTGATAATGTCATTAAGGAGTAACATGTGTGCTTGACCATCAACATATGGACTTCAATTCAAAATTTAAGTTATAAATGTTTGATTGCTCATTGAATTAATGATTATTGGAAATTGGTAAAAAGATTATAAAACTTTGTCAAATTCCCAAGCAGGAAGGTGTAATTATAAAAAGACTATTGAATTATGTATCTTAGATTAAGATATAACTAGGGATTTGTTCAATGTATTTAATGATTTCTATTTTTGGTTTTTTGTTGAAAAAAAACTTATTTGGTTAATTTTTTTTGTTGAGAAATTGAATGTAAATTTTAAAAAAATCATAAAAAAATCAAGAAGTTTGTTTTTTTTTTTTTTTTTAATTCTCTAAGATTACATACTATCTTTTTTCTCCATCTTATTAATTCATTTACTCTAGGTATGCTGTCTTCCCTCCATATTCTCTTTCTATCTATTCTCTATCTAATTACTCTTTTTCTCTTTATTATTTTTCCTTCTAGTCTTTATACCCTTTCTCTATTTAACTTTTTTTTTTCTCTGCTCACTAATGTTCTATTCTTTTTCTCTTTATTCCACTTTTAATTATTTTCTATCTATCATTTTTCTCTTTACCATTTCCCTATTCTTTCTCTCTATTAGTAAAGATCTTAGTTAAGAAAATTGTTGATAAAAAAATGAATAGATAGTAATAATAGACAATCAACAATAAAATTAAAGTAATAAAAAATAAAAAATAACAATATAAAATTGACTATACAACCAAACGGGCTTTAAGTTTTTTACGTTAACAATTGACAAAGAAAGCTCCAATGATCTAGCCATGAAGCACCTGAAAACAAAAACTAGAGATTGAAGGCACACGGTCCTTGATCATGACTTTTTGCATGCCTGTTGTAGTACACACATCCAAAATTTTGTTGCGAAAGAAGGGTTACTTCGAGCATTCAATTTCTGTTGTGAGGATTTAGGAGAGCAATTAGGCATGTGCGGTCCTCTCCATGTAGGTTGTAGAATTCCTAGAAGGCTTTTGAGCTTTCCCGGATTGAAAGCAAGAGTTTGTTGTCTGTGGATGTTGGCACTAACTAGGTGGAATTGAACCTTTATGACGTTGTAAGCAACTCAAAATTTTGCCAAATCTTTTGAGCGTTTGGAGGAGCTAGTTCCCAGATTCTTGTCTCATTTTATTAATTCATGTTTCTGATAAGAAATAACAGGAAATGAACCTATTTCTCCTTCACTCTTCTGCTACGGAAGAGAATAATTTCTGCTGTCATGGCTGAAAAGGTTGAAGTTCTTTCTAATTTACAATCTTGCAAAGAGGGAGCTAGTTCAACAAGAGAACTTTGCTTGGTTGGGCGACTGACTGGTGGTTTTGTTGTGCTAGGCGGCAATGGTAAGGGAGGGGCTGCTGCCTCTCTTCCTCCCATTACTCTTCCAACATTTTGTTTATCTAAATAAATAAATAAATAATAATAATAAAATAAATAAATATATATATATAAGTTTAAATCGTATAAACTGCAACTAATCTATAATTAATTTGTGGATTTGGAAAAATCTATAGTTTGATACCATCATTAATAATTTGGATGTAGAATTTCCCTTCAAGCCGCCATGCTCAATCCCAACACTCCTAGTACAGTGGTAAAAAACTGAATTGGCATGCGTATCCACCCAAAAGAGGCGCAAAAGAAATGCTAAGGGATTTGGGAAATGGCAAATGACTTCAAAACTCAAAAGGGAAAAAAAAATTTAAAAAAAAAAAAAAACCCTATCGAAAAAGAGACAAGAAAAATAAAAGAAAAATAAAAGCCCTAGAGAGCAGGCAAGAAAGTCCTCCTCCTCCGACCGGACAGAAACAATGGCCTCTGTAACCTCATTAAACCTTTTACCTTCTTGTCTCAAACTCAATTCTGCTACTATTTCTTCTCGATTGTCATACAATTGCTCTTGTTTTCTCAGCAACTCTTCTTCTTTGTCTTCTCTGTATATTGTGGGTCCATCTGACAAAATCCATCCTAGTTCAATCAAGGGTCTCAGATCGTTTTCTAATGGGTTCCATTGTGCTGCCCAGAAATCAGAGCTACCGGTTTCATTGGATGGCCGTAGCAAGACCGGTAATGAATTGTTTCCCCGCGACTATTAATGACTGATTGATAGTTGGCCACATTTTCGTTTTTCAGGTTCTTTTTTTTTTCATATATATAATATATTTTTGAGTATATATATTTTTTTTGTTTTAGGCAAATGCGGGTCTTAAGATGCTTTCTTGTTCTCAGGATGATAATGTGTATGGTATTTCAGCATTGAACTTTACTTTTCATTGCTGCCAAATGCCTGCAAATTTGTGCGATATATATATATGAGTGGTTCGTTCCTTTGAGGAACTACTTCTAGTTAATCTTACTGTTAATCATGCTTTGAGGCTCGCGGGGATTCATGCATTGATGCTGAGACTTGTTCAAAGATGTTTCCAAACTTTAACATAGGGCCAATAATATGTGTTTGCGGCCTTTTGTTGCTTTGATAGCTAAGGAGTTTTTGCTTAAAATTGTTTCTTTTTCTTTTTATCAATTATTAGATTGAAGGAATCATACGTTGTGCTAATAACCCTTTGCACTTTCTGTCTTTCCACATACCCATTAATCTTCACCCACTGTTTTTGCAGAAGAGAGGGTGGTTGTGTTAGTTATCGGTGGAGGGGGAAGAGAACATGCACTTTGCTATGCTTTGCGTCGTTCTGCCTCATGTGATAGTGTTTTTTGTGCTCCTGGGAATGCGGGGATTTCCAGCTCTGGGGATGCCACTTGTGTTCCAGAGCTTGACATATCTGATAGCTCATCTGTGATCTCCTTCTGCCGCAAATGGGGTGTAGGATTGGTTGTTGTGGGTCCAGAGGCACCTCTGGTTTCTGGCCTTGCAAATGATCTTGTAAAGTTTGGGATCCCTACTTTTGGCCCATCAGCAGAAGCTGCTGCTTTGGAAGGCTCAAAGAACTTTATGAAGAGTTTGTGTGACAAATATGGAATTCCTACTGCTAAGGTTTGTTTTTTCTTCCTCCCCACCCCCCCCCAAAAGCTGAGTTTAATTTCAAGATATTATCCCAGTAAAGTTCCTTACTTATGCTGAGTTCAATAAGTTATTATTCATATTGCTTCCATTATTTTTTTATTTGTTGGTGCAATTTTCATTGTTCATACCCCTGCCCTGCCATCACTGCCCAAAATAAAGCCATCCAACACAAAACCCAGCAAAGTTGAACAAGCTACTCACCATGGATATTGCCTATTATCCTTTCATTTTTGTTCAGTACCAAACATTTGTGGACCCAACTGCTGCAAAGCTATATATTCAGGAGCAGGGGGCACCTATTGTCATAAAGGCAGATGGATTAGCAGCTGGAAAAGGAGTTATTGTTGCACTGACACTGGAAGAGGCATACAAAGCAGTTGATTCAATGCTGGTAACAGGTGCTTTTGGTTCTGCAGGTTGTCGTGTCATTGTTGAGGAATTTCTGGAAGGAGAAGAAGCATCTTTCTTTGCCCTGGTGGATGGGGAGGATGCTATTCCCCTGGAATCTGCACAAGACCATAAGCGAGTAGGGGATGGTGATACAGGGCCCAATACTGGTGGGATGGGTGCTTATTCTCCAGCACCAGTATTAACAAAGAAACTTGAATCTCTAGTTATGGAGTCCATAATTCTTCCAACAGTGAAAGGAATGGCAGCAGAGGGTTGCAAGTTTGTAGGGGTTTTGTATGCTGGGTTAATGATTGAAAAGAAGTCTGGCTTACCTAAGCTAATCGAGTACAATGTACGCTTTGGTGATCCTGAGTGTCAGGTTAGTAAGACTTTTATTGAGTAATAAGTTTTATATTAGATATGAGTTTGTGTTTAAAATTTGGATTTATTCTACTTGGGTTTGAAGAAAATAATGGCCATCCGTTGCACTCATGCCGATTTTGGGACAAAGGACTGTGAATTGTTGTTACATATTTGTCTAAAATTTTATATGTTGATCATTCTACGAACATCACTCTGGTCCTGATGTTATTTGTGTCTTACTTTGTGTCACTCTTGCATGCAATGAAACTACATCTTATATGTGAGATAGCTTGCAGTCAGAGACACAAGTATGCCTATTTCTTTGTATTTTTATAGTTGCCATGCCAATTTTGTCCTTATTATCCTTTTTGTGAGTGATGTTGGGTGGCAAAATTATTTGACATTTCAACCCATGCTGGAAGACATTTGCAGGAAAATAAAAGCATTCTGATGTTTTTAGATCATCTTGTAGTCACTAACCATGAGAAAGGGATTGTGGAATTTCATTTACATCATTTCTGGTGGAGGTGTGGTTGTGTGTTCTTTTGAAGTGCACATCCTTGAATATATGTACACTAGAGCAACCAAAGTCCAAAATGTTCTTTTGTTTTCCTGAGCATTGCAAGCATACAGAATTTGAGTTGTGACCCACAGTTTTATTTCTTCACTTGCAGGTGTTAATGGTTAGGCTGGAATCTGATCTGGCGCAAGTTCTACTTGCAGCTTCTAGAGGGGTGCTAAGTGGAGTCTCCCTAAACTGGTCCCCGGGTTCTGCCATGGTAGTGGTAATGGCAAGTGATGGTTACCCAGGGTCCTACAAAAAGGGAACTGTAATTCAAAATCTTGAAGAAGCTGAAAATGTTGCTCCATCTGTTAAGATATTTCATGCTGGAACTGCTTTGGACTCTGATGGTAACTTCATTGCCACTGGGGGTCGTGTTCTTGGGGTTACTGCCCAGGGAAGAGACCTTGCCGATGCACGGGATAGAGCATATCAGGCAGTTGAGGAAATTAAATGGCCAGGAGGCTTCTATAGACGGGATATTGGGTGGAGGGCACTTCCCCAAAAGCAACATGTTATGCGGGATTAATTGGATGCCAACAACATAGATATAGCCGCCTTAAGAACGTTAAGGTTTGCGCTGGAGCAGTTTAGATTTGCCAACAAAATAAATGATGGTCCAAGGCCATCGGATGGAGAATTTCCCTAGGTGCTTCATGAGCTTGTAATGGCTCACCTCATAAAATTTTTCTTGTTTGTGTTGTACAATAATCATTTTCCTCTCTCTTTGTAGTAGAGAGCAATCACATGAAGTTGGCAACCTTCAAGTAGAGTACTAATGTAGACAAACTAAGCCAGATTTCTTCTGGAATTCAAACGTTGTCTAGTGATTGTACTTTGCCTCAACTGACCCACTAGACTCTTGTTTCTCCTCAAACCACATATCATGGTCATCAAGTTGTGTACGAAAAATTCTCTTTTAGTTGTATACAAGTCATTGAACGGTAGAATTCCTTCATTCATATTGGTTTGGGAAACATTGGGTCAACAGATCGAACTCCATAGAGGACTTAGTTGGAAGGTTTGTTGTAAAATGAGCACCAAAGACACGCCAAATGCCTCTTGCTGTCTCTTCTCCGTTGGGAACTGTAAGAGACTTGAACCATCTGAACCCACACTAACTTACGCTAAATTAGTTTCGAAAGCACTGAAAGTGTCATGAGCATGGATATTGAATGAGATACACTTGAATCGCGTAGATTTTCTTGTTACACTGGTGATAAATGGAGTTAACGTCAATACCTTGCACTTTGTCATTGTCAATGCCTCTCATTGTCTCTTTTATAGGAAGATCTTAGTGCAAGGAATGAGAAACAAAGAACAAGATGGTTTCCACCTCGTGGTGACCACATAATGGAGCATATTGCCTATTGTTATAGGCGTCCCACGGAATCCTGATTCGTGCTATATCTATTCCATTGAAAGTAAGGGCATTAAATTTTTTTTGTTTCTTTTGAGTCCCTTGGGTGAAAATATAGCTTGTCCATCTGATGGCAATTACCCTATTCAAGAAACATCAAAGGCACAAGTGATTTGTTTCGTGGCCTTAGAGGGCCGTTGGGATGGAAGTCCACCGCGATTCATTCTTATCATATGTTGATTTATAGGCTTGGGTATCTGTTCATGATGGGTTGTTTAATACGAGGCAAAAGAATCTA
Organism: Ceriops zippeliana; assembly: GCA_037897445.1. NCBI lineage: Eukaryota > Viridiplantae > Streptophyta > Magnoliopsida > Malpighiales > Rhizophoraceae > Ceriops > Ceriops zippeliana. The sequence goes on along the minus strand of JBAPLH010000216.1, from coordinate 2,257,245 downwards.
AGACAATTAAAAACATAAATTTCACATACAGTAACATAGAGAAAATAAAATATTAAAGATTATTCTTACATCATATGATATTTGGACTCACCCTAACCAAATTCTTGATTGAATTCTAAGAACCTGAATTGAAGAACAATTTTCTTTTGAAGTATTTTTAATTTAACAACAAAATTTTATCTTTAATTTTTTAACATTGAAATTAGAGCATTTATGAGTTGTTTATTAATCTAATAGCAAGTATTTTGATAGAATGAAAAACAAGTGGTTTTCTTTGCTTGCCTACGAGGAAATAAGACCTTAAATTCGTTAATGGTAACTCTATACAGTATGCATGCTAAAACCTAAATTTTTACATGATCATAGAGTAATCGTGCAAAAGTCAAAAGTTTAACTCTCTTTAAGTTGAGAGATTTTGATAATTATAATTTTTGAATTAAAAATTAAAAATTTTAATTATAATTCACATATTTAGTTTCAAGAAATGAAATTTATATAGACTTATAATACTTATTATAAGTTTTGCAATGCCATGTCATATGTTTCAATTTCATCTTTTTAGAGAGAGAAGTGAATTTTTGAATATTTATTGTAAAATTAAAATTCTATTAAAAAAATAGTATTAGGCACATTAAGGATATAGGCATTTGGCAAATACATACTCCTCTAATTCTATGACATCATAATTGATATGCCTTCTACACATATACATAATTATATGATTAACATTGATTATGATATTTTCATAGTATGTCGATGTATGTTTATGTGAAATTTATATGCACGCCTTATTTGACATACTTATGAAAATGACTTAAGTATGTTATGATGTATTACTTAATGAATAATAAAGGTTTAAAAGACGAAAGAAATTCTATGCTTTAAAGTTATAAGTAAAATTATATGAATTAATTTTTGCTATAATGTGATTAGTGTTTGTGATGTCTATGTCATGTAATTTATGTGTTAAAAGAAAATAACATAATAAATTATAATTTGAATAGAAGATCTAAATTTTAATGAGAGTTCTCATATATTAGAAAATTTAAAAAAGAATTCTTATTTATAAAACTAATTTTTTTCAAGAATTAATTAGAATATTAATACTTAAACATTAAAACATAAGAGATGGTTACAAGCATAGTGAATTTTCAATCTTATAATCCTTTTTATATTATCACTAGTTTAATTAAGTTCATTGTAAAATTAATATACATATATGGTTATATTAATATCATTATATGCGAGTGTCTCTTTATTTATAAATAATGGCAACTAAGTTTTGTTATGAATTAATTATTTATGTAAATAAAAGAAAATAAGAAATTTAGTTTTGTAAAATCTAGTATAATTAAAAATGCACTATACTAAAAAACTTTATACTACGATTGTTTTAAATTTGATGGTGTTTAATTATTATTAAGAATAATAATTAGATTAAGTGCAAAATAGTAAATGAACTTGCTTATTTGCTTAATGATGAGCCCCATTACGTAGAAAAGTATGAAGCACACATGTAAAATCTTATAGAAATAGAGACAAGTTTTATTGTATTTATTTTAATTATAGGAAGTGATATGGTTTGCTTGAAAAATCTTTAAATTGTTAAAATTTGTAATATAGTGCAAGAGTCTTTATATGATAATTTAATACCTAAAAGATCTTAAATAAGACAATAAGTCCAATCATATTAACTTGAAGTACAAGTTAATAAGAAACACATTGATGCAAATAAAAGTTTCCTATTAAGTCTTTGAAAATTTAGTAAAGACTTATAAATTTGTATAAAATGCAATGTGTTGATGGTAATATTTAATTGTAACAATATTTAAATATGTAAGTGACAAATGTATAAATATTCAAATATGTTGTTAAAAGGGTATACATATAGGTTGTGATTCACTTACTTGCACTAGTAATCTTCTTTATTAGTTAGAAAAAGAATATAGATAAGACTCATTGAGTAAAGGGAACAACTGGTTGGTATGGATTGCCCAATATTCGTATAACATGTAAAAAGCCATATATAAGATCTTAGTTTAGCACTTTAAAGAGTTGGTACTTAGAGAACTCAAGTTAAATGTTCTAAAGTAAATAAAACAAGTTTTGTACGGTGAGTTATCAAGAAATAAGTAAAAATGACATATGTTTTAAGTAAAAAAAAAAAAACCCTTATCATAGCACATAATTCATACCATGTGTGCCAATTGAGTGACCAGAATTCATCCATACGTCTTCATCTTATAAGTACCTTAATGTAATAATAAAAACATTTTGCGTATTTATTGTTGGACTTTTATAGAATTTATCTTTTTTGAAATTTTTATTTCTATAATGCATGATCTTTCTTTATGTGAATACTAGCATTATAATGAAATTAACTTATCATTATCCATTATGCTGATGACCCGTAGCAAAGATGAGAATCCTCCATTCCTTTGTTCTTGAACGTTTTTTCCTTTTTTTCTTACTCTTCCCTTTTTTTTCTTTACGTTTTCTTTTTAATGGTTGAGAATAAGAAAAGTTCGTAATAGTATATATATATTATTTATTTCCTATAACTATTACCTTTTCAGAAAAATCCTTCTCTTCTATAACAGTTTATCCTTTAAATACGATGAGCCAAATTACCATTATGTCTAACCCACCATCATATTAGGTCTTTTATTTTGGGTTATACTTTAAATAACATGTACCACTTATGTTAATTAATTTAACACTTATACTACTTCAAATTATAGTTTATTATACTAATTTAATAATTACTCCTTTAGCAATATTACTTATGGTCATGGAAGATTTGACCTGTTGAACATGTTTAGGAATGTAATTAGATAAACACTAATAGTTATAAGTATGAAAAAAAGATTATTATTATCATATATCTATCATATATTCATTGACTAACTAGTTACATCATCCAATAAGGATTAAATGTTATTATGAACACATGACGAGGAAAAGTGTTAAGTTCAACCTTAAAGGGATAAACTAAAATATAATTAATATAACAAAGTAAATCTAGGATATTGCAAGATAATTATAATTGTTATTTATTTATTTATTTCTTTAAAGGTTATAGGGTTGTTCCTAATAGACTTATGGTTTGAACTTTCCAATGTAAGTGTGCTCATATGTCACACAACTTATTTACTAAATATAAAAGAATAGTAGGGAAAATCAAATGGATATAAAGCCGAATAATACAAATTTATCATATAGAAAATGAAAGATGTTGATTTTATAGGGTTGGGTATTTGTGAACGATGGGTTGTTTGATTCAACTTAAGCCAATAAATATAATATAAATAAGTAAATTAATTGTTCATAATTACATAAAAAGGAAAAACAATCCTAACTACTCTCATATAATTGCATTAAGTAAATCTAAGAAAATATAAGAAAAACAAGAAAATAAGTATTTTTATAACACCTAAAAGCTTAGTGATTCAATTTTAAAATTTTAAATTAAGGAACGCAAGATGATTAAAATATTTTAAATTTTATATAAAAATTATGTATTTAATTTTTAACATGATATTTGCTTTAGTACGTTTTATAGAAAGCTCTTCTCAAACTATTGGGATGTGAAATAGAAGAATTGCTAATGTTTGGGGGTCCTCTTCGACCCGCTAAGCAGTGGGAGACAAAAATTGGGATTGAGCAGCCTCAGCCTCACTCATCTCGTCTCATCTCAGTCTCAGTCTCAGTCTCATACATGCCTTCTTTGCAAAGTCGAGGGTAGTTCACTTTCACTCGGCTCAAACTCAAACCCTAACCCCAAACCCCTCTTTTATCTCTTTCTGTCACAAAGCCTTCGTCGGCTCTTGGGGATGTCAGCTAGAGTCCTTCCACTGCCGTCTATTTTCAAATCTCTGTCTTGCTCTCTTTAAATCTTTTGCTTGATTCTCCTATTCAGAATTCAATCCTATCCTTTCCTTTGCACGGCTTATAACCTCTCCTCTGATACCCAAAGATGAAGAGCACGGCAGCCCAAATCAATGATTTCCTGTGCTTCTCTTTGTCTTCTTCTACAAAACCCACCAGTCTTTTCTCAAGTAGTACAACACCAATGTCTTCCTTGGGCTGTCCACCCATCAAGAACACACAATTTATGGGCCTGATTGCGGCAAGACCCTTAAGACAGAGGAGACTTCTCGTGTCAACACGGGGGGGCCAAGGCGAACCCAACCGGAGAGCAGAAATGGACCCATGAAGGCTCAATCATGGAGTCACTGCCCAACGGGATGTTTCGGGTGCGCCTTGACAACGAAGACGTGATCATCGGCTACATCTCCGGCAAGATCCGGAAGAATTTCATTCGGATATTGCCGGGAGACAGAGTCAAGGTCGAGGTCAGTCGTTATGATTCCTCTCGTGGCCGTATTATTTATAGACTTCGCAATAAAGGCTCTGGCGACGATGATTAAACCCCCCCCCCCCCACTTTTTTCTTCTTTTTTGTTTGCCCTTCTAGGTTTCAATCTACAGGCTACCTTGCTTGTTTATTATATAGACTCCTTATCTTATCAATGGATTGTTTTAAGTGTTTTTTTCCTTTTTTTTGGGGGGGGAGACGAGATCAAGCCATTTTAATTTTAAATCGCTGCCTTGGAGTCCAGAATTTGCGTTGTTGGGTGCAGAGTGAGTGCCTGATAATCATGGAACTCAGTCTAACTCTACATGAGCTTGTTGCCATCGAGGTTGGGAGTTGGAACGAAATTCAATGGAGAAACCTGTTTGTAGAAAATTGCTGGCTTTTAAACCTCGTTTTTGGTTTATACCATTTCAATTAAAGTCATGGTTTTATCGAGTAAGATTTTTAAGTCCCTCGTACACAAAACCAAAATCTTTAAGCACAATCATTTATAGATGTGGTCTGTTAAAGAGAGCATAAAGATTAGATTGGACATTGATGATTGGAGGATGATCGATCTTCAAGGCCTCTTCCTTACTCCATCATTTCGCCTATAAATGATTCCTCTAAATGGAGAGTAATGCTAAATATAATTTAAAATATTTTTTTCAGCTTATCATGAAGATATTATTGTTGAAATGGATATTTTTTTACCAATAAAATATCAAGAAAATTGTTCATCATGAAGATATTATTTATTCCTAAATAAATCACTTGTTGTTTGTGTGTCATTTCTCTTCCAATCAAATCGGCATTGTTGGCTCTGAGCAGGTTTGCTGTGGATGTAAAGCTTTCTCTTAGGACGATGATGAAGCTTTTATTAGTTGCTCACCTTGTTTTGTTGCGTCCATTGAGCATACTCTACACTACTTGTCTCATTCTAATTTTTCTCGTTTTTGGGTCAGCGAAGTAAAGGTGACGGTGGAGAATGGCATTGTCTATAAGTGTTCATTGACTGACTGACAAATTGTGCATCGCAAATTTAAGGGATGAGAGTTCTCAAACAAAATTGTCTTCGTTTTCATGATATTCAAAAGTTTTGCTAGCTCCAATTTCTCTCCAATCAGAAAATTTAGACATCAATTTTGAAAGCTTCAAGTTGAAAATGGTAGGGTGTGAAATTTATAGTGAAAAGGGTAAAAAAAAATAAAAATACAAGAGATACTCATTCTATGCCGTTCACGATTGAGCAGACTTCTTAATAAAATAATAATAATAATAATAAAGATGTTCTTGTTAAGTTAGGTTTGTTCAACTGGGAAAAATAATGTTTCTAAGAGGAAACCCGTGGTTGTATGCCTAAAGATTTATCTTTGAGATCTTAGAATTAAATCTTAAAAAACATGGGTAAGATTGTATGGAAAATGAGAGATCTACACCTTTTTGTGGTTCATAGGATTTTATAGGAAAAGTTTTCGTAGAAAATAAATATAAACGAATACATATTTGAATTTTTATTCATTTGTAAATTTTAAGAGTATTTTCAATGGAGTCTTTAATTTTTTTAATGTTTAAATCAGTTATAAATTTTTAAATTTGGTTTTCTCTCATTTTCCTTTTAAACAATAAATGGGCAAACTATTAAATACAAAATTTAACCTTACATAAACCATATAAAGACAAAGTCCAATTATGTCAAAAATCACAAGTAATTATGTTGACAAATCAAAATATATAATTAACATTAATTTATGCCAAAAATTAAATGTCACATTAAATACCTTCTACACTACCTTAAACAAATTTAATGATACATTAAACAATCTCTAAATAAGTTTTAAACAAGCATGCAATCATACATTTAGTTAATTTCATACAAATTGTAAATGATATATCTATTTATTTTTTAAGGATTTTAAAATAAATTATTTATGAATCAAATTTATATTTATTTAAATTTAACTCATTTAATAAATGAAATTAAAATTTAAATTTAAATATTATTTGATTAATTAAATGAATAAACTAAGTCTTTTTATTTTTTTAACCAAAGAAGTTGTGTCTTTGTAAATATGGTCCATATTCTTTTATGGTAACTTAATTTAATGCTAGTAATCCTAAACATATCATAATTAATTATCAATTAATAATCCTTTTCATACATAAGACATCATTAACTTGGTCTTTTTACCAACGACTTATGCAATACTAGCAAACTTACTTACTAAAAATGCTAGTCAACCTTCTTTGAAAGTTATAATGTTACTATTGAAAAATAGTAAAGATAAATAAAAGTATACAAGTAATATGAATAACTTAGAATATAATTTATTACTTCAAGAATGTTAATATAACTATTACTTAGTTGATGATTTTACAAGTGAGATATCTAACACCTTCTCAATGAATGACTTAAATCTACTTGATTGAATGGTCTCTATTTTCTTTCTAAAGTATTCTATATAATTTTATATCTTATAAGAAGATATAGGAAATATCTACAATATTTTAGAAACTTTCACCTAATTTTAAAATTATAGAGAGAACCCTAGAATAAAATCTCTTTAGTGGCTTAAATTTGGCAAAATCACGTGATGGGTGACATTCTCTCCTACTCAATCTAGTAACACCGTCATCACATCCCTTTTATATGCCTTGATCACATTTATGTTGTTCCATAAAGTTAGTTCGTACTCTTAACTTGCTTCATTATTAAGCAATCCCTTCTATTTAACAAAATACTCAACATAACTTAAATGAGTGCCTCCTCTTGGAATGACACAATGCTCTAATATCTTTTCTATGTCATGATCTAGCATAGTTATTATGGTTGTATGGTTCTTATTGACTTACCCTTATTTGGCATAAATGTAAAGGCAGAGTCAATCAATAAGTTAGCTTACCAATTCTCTTCTTTACTGGGAATGCTCATTTGTAATGCTTTTTTAGCCCCTTATGCACCCTAACAAACCTTTAACTTTAATGTGGAAGGAGTTTCACCAAATCTCCTTCCTCAAACTCCAAGTGTCTTCTCTTGGTATCGATCCATTTCTTTATTTGCTTAGTAGCTTTAATCAAGTGTGTCGTGTCGTGTCAAACTTTTCATACCAACACTTAGTAAACTTGAATGCATCAAGATTAAACCCTTTGTAGCTAATTGCCAACGTGTATGTAATCATTGGTTCTAGCCCTATATTAACCTTAAACAGACTAGCCTCAGTTGATGTGCTTTTCTATAAATTGTATGAGAATTGAACAATGTCAAATAATTTAATCCAATTGTTTTGGTTGTCACATACATAATGTTTCAAGTACAGCTCCAATAATACATTCACCCTTTTAGTTTAACTGTTGGTTTAGGGATAAAAGCTTGTAGAGAAATTAAGTTCATACCACATCAACTTGAATAACTTTACCCAAATCTCTCAGTGAAGCAAATGTCTTTGTTGCTAACAATTATCTTTGATATGCCTCAGCATTTCACCATATATTTAAAAAATAAGCATGTTACATCTTCAATTGTAAACTTTGAGGGTACAGAGATGAACACACTATACTTGCTAAATCAATCTATAATTATCATGATGTTGGTACATCCATCAAACTTCAGTAAGTATGTGATGAAATTCATCGAAACATTCTTCCATTACTATTTTGGAATGGGTAAAGGCTTCAGTATTCTTGATGATTAGTGTTGTTTTACGTTGTCTTGTTGGTATACAAGACAAGTCTTCACATAAAACTTAATGTCATCTCCTATTTGAGGCCAATAATATGCTCGCTTAACGAGTACCAACATACAATGCATACTCGAATGTCTTGGCCATTTTGATTCATGACACTTTTTAATAATAACTTTTTTCAATCTTTACCACTTTGGCACATAAATTCTGTTGCCTTTGATAGTGAGTACTTCATCCTCAAGACAAAATCGGTGCGTCTTCCCACTACTTGCCAATTCCTTTAAACTCTTGGCTTGTAGGTCATGTTCAAGTCGCTTCTTGATTTGTTCTACTAAAGGAAAGCTTGGACTAATTCAGCTTTTCTACTTAATGCATCGGCCACCAAATTAGCTTTATTTGACTTATACTCTATTACAAAGTTAAATTCTGCCAATAAGGCTTACCACTTTACTTGTTTTGACGTTAACTTCTTTTGATTGAGGAAATAGTTTGTGACAATGTTATTAGTCTTCAAAACAAACTTAAACTCCAACAAATAATGTCCCTAAATTCATAAGCATTGCACCACTGCAATTATTTCCTTCTTTTAAACTGTATAATTACGTTTTGTATCATTTAACTTATGACTTTCATAAGTAATGGAATGCCCCTCTTATATTAAAACATAACTAATTACAAAATCAAAAGTATCAATATGTACCTTATATGGTTTTGTGTGGTCATGAAGGGCTAACATTGGTTCTTCAGCTACCGCTTCCTGAAGCACTTCAAACTCTTTTTGGCGTTTAACATTCCAACTTCATATTCTATTCTTTTTCAACAAATTAGTGAGCGAAGATGTAATATAGGAGTAGCCTTTGATAAATCTTTTATAATATTTTACAAAGCTTAAAAAGGATCACAACTTGATTACCTTTTTTAATGACTCCTAATTATGGATGGCTTGCACTTTGGACTTGTTTAACTGTAACTTACCTCTACCAATAATGTGCCTTATGAATATTACCAATAAAAGCACATTTCACCCTCTTTACATATAACTTATTCTCCCTTAGTACTTGGAAAATTTGTCATAAATACTTAACATGCTCTTTTAATGTCTTACTATAGACAATAATATCATTCAAATACTATGATAAATTTATCTAAGAACGACTAGAAGACTCAATTTATAAAAGTACAAAATATGACAGGGGAATTAATAAGTTTGTAAGGCATTATTAAGAACTTAAAGGATATATACTGCATAACACAAGTAATTTTTGACTCATTTATCTCTGCAATCCTTATTTAATGATATCCTGATCTTAAATCTAACTTTGTGAACCACCGTATTTCACCCAAATCATCAAAAAAATTAGCTATCAATAGAATAAAATACCTATTCTTTATGATTATTTTGTTAAACACCCTATAATCGATGCACAAATAGAGTGACCTATCATGCTTCTTTTGGAAAAGCATAGGTGTACCATATGAAGCCTTTGATGATTGAATATAGCTTGCATTTAATAACTTTTTTGAGTTACTTCCTCAATTCCTCTAACTCGAGAGATGTTATTTGGTAAGGTACCGCAGTGAGTGGTCTTGTACTAAAGACTAATTCTATCTTATTATCCACTTCACATTTGGTTTGGAACTTTTTAGGCAATTCAGGAGGCATTACATTCTTGGGTAGGCCATTTGATGATGAAGTCTCCTTTCCATCCTTTAATGTTACAAGAAAGGTGAGTTATGCCTTCTTCACGCCTTTAAAAAGTTGCATGGTTGAAATTTGTTTATATTAAAGGCCTGTCTCCCTTGCTAAAGGCACTATACATTTATTACCTTCCTTCAAGATACATATTGTATTGACAAAAGAAATAGGCACAACCTTAACATTATCCATAAACTGCATACCAAACACAAAGTCATCCTTGTTCTTTATTGTATTTAATGTCCAACCTCTTTTTAAAGGAAGTTATTGGAAGTTTCAATATCCATTAAGGTTCTTACCACTTGGTTACCCATCTTTGATTCCACATATAATCCTCTTTTCTTGTTCTTGGGCACCTTAACTTTGGCTTTAATGACATTGAGGGTTTACAAGGATCCTATCTTTGTCTCTTTGTATTGATGCTATGACTCATCCTTTTTTTTAACTAAGGTAAAAAACTTGGCTTTTTTAAGATAATCCCTTACCTTATACAGCCTATCACAAAAGTAGTATTTGAGAGTTAGCTTATTACCACTTTGGTCATCCTCAGTGCTCTTCCCTTCCTTGTGCTTATTAACTTATGGAAATATTCTTTACTTAAATGGTTATCTCCCTCACTCTTTCTCTTGTCACCCTTGTCCTTATAAGACTTAAGCTTTTCGGATCTCTTGAATTCTATTAATGACTCGATAATGGAAATAACGGTGGCAAGATCTTAGGCATGATGCCTTTAGATCTTTATCTTCACTCAATTTTGTAGGTTGTCTTTAAATGCAAAGAATGCTTCCTTATTAGGATAACTAGGGATTTTTAACAACACTTTGGATAGTTCCTTCATATACTCCCCTATACTTTCCTTTAGTTAGAGATGCCTTAGCTTTGCTCTCGCCTTTTCCTCAGTATTCGTTGAATATAATTGTCTTTGAAGTTTTTTTTTTTTTTTAATTCATCCCTTATACTAATGGTGCAAGTACCCCTTCGATATCACTATACCCCTTTTTCCACCATACCATTACTGTATCTACAAGGTATAAAGTGACATCATCAATCTTTTTGGCATGCTCCACTACACTAAGTGCCTTAAAGTATTGCTTAAAATTCCATAGAAAATTATCAACCTCTTGTGCATTCTTTGACCTATGATATGTCTTAGGTTTTAGAACATTCACCTTTAAGGGAGCAACCATTATTGTTAGCAAAGCAATGCTTTTTCCTTGAGCAACTCTTTTTGGTAGAGGACTAGCTCATCCTTGGTCTCCCTCAATTCATTAGAGATTCTTTCAAGCTCTTCCTTCAATGGTCTTCCTTCATTGAAGGTCACTTCCAAGGTTTACATTTGGTCTATACACCTTGCTAGATCTTGGTTCAAGACACCTTACATTTCCTTATAAAGCTCTTTACTCTCATTTTCGAGCTCATTGATACATTAGTATACTATTTCAAACTTTTCTTACCTATCAGCCATGGTAAGCTCAACTTTTGCGATCCTTACATTAGTGTCTTTCAAAACATCCCTTGACCTTGATCTTCCTCTTTTTGGTTGCTTCTTACCTACCATATAAGTAATATCACTATATGGATTAGACATCTTTACTAAGCAAAGTATTCTTAAGACTTGCAAAAATTGTGCTTTAATACCATTTGTTATGGACTTGGCCTTCTTACTAGTTAACTGTGTGACACTATCAAACTTACTTGACAAGAATGTTGGTCAATATTTCTGAGAGCTAAAGTGTACACAAAGTACACAAGTAATATACAAAATTTATAGTATACTCTATTATTTCAAAAATATTAATATAACTATTACTTAGTTGATAATTTTATAAATAAGGTCTTTAAGTTTATTTATAGTTATTCACCTTCTCAAATTGATAAATTAAATCTATTTGATCTAATAGTGTTTATTTTCCTCCTAGAATATTTTATATAATTCTATATCTTACATGAGTATATAAGAAATATTTATAGATTTTAAAAACTTTCACTTCATTTTAGAATTGTGAAAAAAATTACAGAATAAAATACAAATTGGACAAAATCATGCCGTGCGTAACAAAAGGCATAGGCTTGACGTGTCTAGCCTATCCAGTCTATTGAATCTTTCAAATCCAACGCTAGCCGGATATGGCGCAATAACAGGACCATAACGCGAGCTCCTCTCTCGATTGGTACAACATCAAGCTGCAACCCTTTACGATACATGACTTGCTGCACATGTACCCTCCACACAAATTCACGGACCCACATCCACACCTGGTAGTTCTTGAAGTATCCTACCCTTTCATGCCGCATCCCCCGGGGGTCTTGGTCCCACTTGCCTCTCTTTCTTTCTCTCTCTCTCACACACACAAACATAAACAGAGACATCTGCCTCTAAGCTAAAAATCCTCTTAAGCCGCATGTCTTAAGGTAGGCAACTCTGTGTCAAAGCCCCAGCCCCAAGTTGCTTGACCAACAAAAGGGGATAGTCTAAAATGATTGGCTATTCCAAGTTCAGGAGCAATGGCACTCCTAGATCAAATTTCATGGACTTCTCAGATCTTTCAACATTATCTGACCTCAAAACAGGCACACTACTCCTCGAATCTCAAGAGACCGGCCAAATGAAGAACCCCAGTATCCCCAAGAACATCAACACCGCCCATGCATATTCACTTGCAGTGCCAGAGGAAGATCCAGAAAGCAATGATGAGAGGTTCAACAATGGTAAGTTGAGGATGAAATCTGCTGCAGTACTTCAATTTTCAGTCAGGAGAGGATTTTCCATGAAAAGATCCTCTTCAGTTTCAGACAGGTACTGTAGGATCCATGACCAGGCCGTGACTGTAGCTTCTCCTGCTCATGATGACGAAGAAAGTGTTTTGACCACAACGGAGACAACAACAAGATCTGTGAAGAAAATGCATACCAAAGGCAGGATCCTTAAAGCCTGTAAAAGACTTTTTGGATTGTAATTTTCTTGCATTTCTCCTTTCACTCGTCCCAAATTATTGTAATTTTATTTCGCTATGCTTTTATATCTATATTATGAATTTCATTTTTTTTCTTTGTCGTCCATCAACAAATCCATTAAACGGCAAACCACACTACACTTTAGAAATAATTTTTTAGTTATTTTAATTACCCTTTTTTATTCTTTGAAAAAAAAAATCTCATTAAGCATGCAAGTTACCAATGAAGTAAAAAGTTTAGTTGTTCAACAAAATTTATGAACAAAAGAACTTTGGTAATGGAAGAAAGCAACATTGACTTTTGTAATAGTATTGATATACGTTATTATCCACTATTGTCTTTTTGCTGAATTTTCCACAAAATTATGATATCAATCAACCATTAGAGCATTTAATTCATGCGCATTGCTTTCCAGCAGCATCTGAAGTAGGACTCTAAGTTCTTGTTTTTTTCTTTTTTCCTATTCCACTAATTTTATAGGTGTATTGATGTATTTGCACCAAAAAAAAAAAAAATTATTCAACCAACGCTGCATGGACCCAAGGCATGGAAATAAAAATGAAAAGAACGAATCATTCTGGGAGGCGTTGCATTATGTTGATGTGAGAGCTTCAAAGAAAAGTTTCGGGGCATCCCATTCCTTCCTTTCACCCCAATTCACGGGGGGCTTTATGTCCACAAAATCGGCATTAAGTTCAACGGTGCTATGCATTAAGTTCAACGGGCTTCATGTGTCACCAATGAATCTGGGGATGGGGATGCTCAACTTGCTCTCGTGGTCAAACTATAGATATAATAATTATATTTTCTTTTTCAAATAAATATCTGGTTTACTCCTTAATTTAAGCTTAGATTTTTCTTAACCATTTTAGGAAATAGCCTGTGCTGACATGATGGTGTCTGGTTTTTCTATTTTTTTTTTTTTTTTGGGTTTTTCTCTTTTGATTCCTTGAGCACATATCCAAAGATTTTACCCCAAAATCATCCAGCACACACACACACATATATATATATATCAGAAAGTTACTTGAGTAATTACTGTTATGTGTGGTGCGGGTAAATAAATGTAGAAAATTGTACAAAACGAAAGTCATGGTAACATTATTACATTGGAATCTATCTTGCAAGTCTCTGGTAGAACACACTAGCATTAGCTTTCTTTTGCTGCATTATTGCATTGGATGCTTTTCCTTGGCTTCCAAATGTTAACATAAGCTCCAAAAAACAGAGAAAAATCAAAAGACGGATTTGTCAAGCGACGAAAGCTTTGTTGCATGTGGTTTCGGCATTTCTCTCTCACATTTACGTGCAGTTTGTCCTTTATTTTCCATGTTCTTTTTGTTTCTTTTCTTGGCCCCATCTTAGGATGAAATGACAGCTCGAACTGAAAGCCGCAGTTGACATTAAATACTCATTAAGCATAATCAATAAGAACGGATTACACAAATATAAAAATAAAATTGATATATATAATTAGACATAGTTAATAAAATTATATATTTTAATTTTTTTTCTGTTGGTTGGTTCATTTTTATATTACTATAATAATATGCACATTATTTTACTAATTATGTTTATTTTTCTCTCCAAAAACTATTTTTTAATTAATATTTCATATATAAAAACTTTCTATCTGAATTTATTTTTTTTCCATAACCCTGCCAAAAAGAAAAAAATTTGTTGGGAGCATCTCTAAAAATTTATTTAAAGAAATGAAATGAATTATACTTGAAGGTCTGAAGTTATCATATACAAAGGATGAGTATAACCGAAGCACCAAGAAGGAGAAAAAGGGGAATCTATACTTTGGCAGAAAATTAAAGCTTTTGAAACAAAAATAAATAAATAAATAAATAAAAATATATATATTATTTAATAAAGTGGAACTCAAATCTTGAATGCTCTTTTTGACCGTATATATATATATATATTTTTTTTTTTTCCTTTTTTTCTTTTTCAGAAAATAACATTATTACTCTGAAATGGAAGGTAATGATCTTGTGCGTTCATTACAATTGCGCACTAGTTCCGTCAGCCGTCGATCACATGACCGTACATTAGCGCAAGTAATCAGCGCGGGTGAAACTCGTGCACACCCCGCAATTCAAGCACAGAATTGGGCTTCCCGAAAATGAATTCCCCTCTCTTCACGCAGCGATAAAGCTGTGGTCAGTCACTCTCTCTCTCTCTCTCTCTCTCTCTATTTCTGGGGAAGACAATGCTCCTGCGAGTCCCAATGCTAAAGTGTGCGTTTCCAAGTAATCGAAGACATCGCGCGTCTTCCATTGGTAGTCTGTGAATTCTCAAGGAAAAAAGGTTGCTATTGAGCTCTGCCAGCTGGAACTTCACCGTAATTCTTTGAGCAAGGCGTCACGAGATGTACGCAAATCGCACGTACTTGCCCTTATATTCACAATTTATTAACACTTAGATCTGAGTTCTGGGTCTGTTGGATTCGCTTCAAAGTTGCTTACTTTAGCTTAACACTCGGGACTTTTGAATTTATATCGGGAAGTTAAATTCAGCTCAGTTATTCGTGCTTTGAATTTGTTCCTTTGAGCTTAAAAGCATGTAAGTTGAGTGGCATGTTTTCGGTGAGTTTGTGTGAGCTGTAGAGGAGAGCTAAATGTTGTGTATGTTTCAATTCTGGTAAAGAGCAATTATGTGGTGACTGAGTAATGGCGCGTAAAGTTCCAGCTTCGGAGGCAGCTCGGACTGCAATTGCTTCCATTGGCCGTGGTTATGATGTGGCAATTGATCTGAGGTTAAAATACTGCAAAGGGGATCCAAAGGGTTCCCGGTTAATTGAGATTGATGAAGTCCAGGGACGGGAGATTGTTTTGCCTGGTGGGATATCCTTCCCAAATGTATCCAAATCAATAAAATGCGATAAAGGCGATCGAATCAGGTTTAAGTCTGACGTGTTATCATTCCAGCAGGTAACATGAGCATTCTTCTGTGCAGTTACCTTATATGATTTCGGTTCTTTTTTCTTGCTTCTTGTTATGTTAGTGGCTAATTGATTACTCTTTCGCTTATTTTAGCCATTCAATTGACTTTTACTCCTTTCTATTTCCTCTTCCTGAGCTTTTCCACCCCCTTTTTTTTTTTTGTTGGTTTCTTTACGGCCACTCGTTCTCTCTCTCTTCTCTTGCTTTTTTTGTTTTCTCAATCATCTTCATGTGGTATAGCTTTATCGTTGTATTAGCTCATTAGCTTTATTCATTGAATTATCTCATTACCTTCTTTCATTGGATTAACTCATAAGATATGTTGCTACATAGGTTCTCTGCTCTTCACCATTTATTCTCTTGTTTAACATGTGAAAGAGTATATGGGGTCCACTTTGTACATACCGTTGCCTCCTCATTGTTGTCCTTTAATGGGAGTTACCATGATGGATACACGTTTTTTCTTAGTGATTCTCGTTTTGAGGACTGTGGTGGGGGTTTTGACTTCTTAACCTTCAAATTATTGCTGCTAGTTTTGTACCGCTCAATAAAGTTAGATGGGTAGCTTTGACCCTTTAGGGAAATTCATATGTTCCTTTCAATTAGGGCCTTTGGTGGTGTCTTTCTCTTTTCCAATCTCATATGTTTTCTTATTTACATTCTTCTCAGATGTCAGAGCAGTTCAACCAGGAAATGTCTTTGACTGGAAAAATTCCCTCTGGTCTTTTCAATGCGATGTTTAGATTCTCTGGCTCTTGGCAAAACGATGCAGCAAAAACCAAAACCCTTGCTTTTGATGGGGTGTTTATCACACTTTATACAGTTGCATTAGAGAAGTCCCAGATGGTGCTTTGTGATCATGTTAAGAAGGCAGTTCCATCGTCGTGGGAACCTGCTGCATTGGCAAAGTAAGCATCACAACTGCCTTTTTAATTCACTTCATGAGGTTGCAGTCAATGTCCATGCCTATTTTTGGTTTTAGAAGCCATCTTTGGATTCCAAATTCTAAAAAGGACTTCACACATCTTGCTAATGATTGTATCATTGTTGTTAGTCATCATGTTGTTATTTTTGCATGTCATCTTTTAAGTTCTCTTGGCTACAAACCTCTCATTTCTTATCATCATACATTACATTCTCTTAAACTAGTTGCATAAAAATGATAATTCCACAAGAATATGAGCTTGTTTTTGTTAAACAAAAACAAGGGTTTCTAGGTCTACGAAAAAAGAAAGAGGAGGAAATAAAGTTTCTTCCATCTAGATATGAGATTTGCAGACATTATTTAAATTGGGTTTACCTTGCAAAGATCTTGCCAATATTTAAACATTGTGTTAGCTTGTTTAGTTGTTCATTGTGCTTGTCAGCATCCCACTTATTGATTGATAGTACAAAGTTATATATACCTTTTGGAAGCTATATGTACATTGGCTTTTAAGGTGTGTGAGCATCATACAAATTCTTAGAGGACTATCTATGGAAGTTTGACTTCATATCTTGGGGGATATGGCATTGTGTGACTTGCTTCCATAGCCTAGGAAAATTGTGTAAAAACAAAGGACAGCAGCAGAACCCTGTTGGCAAGTATATGCAAAGAATACAAGCAACCACTGGAAAAAGAGAAGAAAATGAAAATTAGTACGGTTAGTCAATATGTTTTGTGGGAAAAGGGACAGTGGAAACATTGTGCACAATTTGCCCTACACTAATCAATTCTCAAAAGGCCAGTACCTCATAAATTGTAATCCTTGGTTACTTAACCAATGAACTTCTCAAATAATTGGTGAACTCTGAGCACTGTAGCCTTATGTGATTGATCTCCTGTAAAACAAATTAGAAAAAGGTAAAATGTGGAATCTGTTGCCTTCTTAGGGTAACAAAATCCCTACCTTGTTTGGTTGCAAACCTAGTTTATATTATTTTACAATGTAGCTTCCACAGAAAATATCAAATTAAACAAGTTGATATTGCACTGACATGGAGATGTTGGCTAGTTCATCTCTTAACTGCCCTATAAGCATAGCCAGGCTTGTTAAGTTCTGCCTTTCACAGCAGACAAGGTTACTTCTCTGTGCATTATATGATATAAAGAGTAGGCATGCACTGTATACAGAAGGAAGGATGATAATCACAACTGCTTGCAAAATATGCTTGATGTCATTCTTGTTGTGTGGCTACGATTCTACTGTGGTGCCACACTTCATTAAAGCTCATAATTGGAATCAATATAATATCTCTTCTCACAAATGAGATCTTGAGATATCTGTAGCATAATGTTAGGTTTCACTTCCAACTTTTAAGCATATGAAGAAGGATGAGCAGTGACATGCATCACTTGTTTGATGTGTTAACACTTTTAAATGTTTTGTGGTTGTCACAAAATTACACTTGCACATGTTTCCTAGAAGCTTATAATGTCTGTACTTTTCATTAATGAGAATGTCAAAATAAAATTGCTTTCATGTTGATGGTAATGAATGTACCTTTTGTGTGTTTATAAAACAATTGACATTGTTTCTCCCTCTTAGACCTACCCCTTTTCTTTTCTTTTCCATTTTGCAAAAAAATTTTAAAGAGCCTCAAAATTCAGGTTGAATGCAGTTGCATACGAGAGCCAAAGCAAGCCTACTCTGTTGAGCTTAACTTGTCTGTTAAGAAAAGTTTGATCTCAACTAATTTTTCTGATAAAATGTTTAAGTATAAAAAAGATTAAGAAAACAAGATTTTTGGTGGAAATGACCAGCCCAGATCTAACAAATTCTAAAATTGATAGTTATACATTTGTCAAACCAAAGTGTTAAGTTCATAATCATGCCTATCAAAGGTGATTCATGAGCTTAAAAGGGTCCAGCACAGCTTGCACAAACTTTGCTAATTTATCAAATGAAGAGCTTCAAATTGATGCTTTCACTTGTCTAGTATTTTAATGCACTATGTTAATAGACAAAACTCAAACAAGCTGATGCGAAGCCTCACATGATCATTCCTGAGGATGATTGGCTTACTATTCAAAATGAAGTTTGCTTCATTGGCTCAGAATTGATTGAGATTTTGATGCATGCTTAGCATTGCAGGTTTATTGAGAAGTTTGGGACTCATATCATTGTTAGTCTGAAAATGGGTGGGAAGGATGTAATATATGTGAAACAACAGCATTCATCAAATCTGCAACCTGCTGATCTACAAACAAGATTGAAGGAGATGGCTGACAAGAGGTTTTCAGATGCCAGTGGACAATATAGCATGGCTTCTGAGCAGTTCCATAATGACAAGGTTTTGTGGTAAATTGTAGATGCTAGTCTTTTGGTATGGAATTGGAGAGGCTAACTATGTCATTGGTTTTTTTGGTTTTCTAACAAATGTATATCTAAAATATACATGTTTTTCCTTGAAAATCTTATCATTGTTACATGCTGGGCACTTGCTACTATGAGTGATGGGTCTGGCCTTTTCATGTTTAGACATGTGAAGTATTCAACCAATCAATAAACTTAATTGAATGTATAAGATTCCTAAGTTTACCCAAATAGTTAGGTTGCTATGACATTTAGGATCGTAGGAACATTTGGGTTTTAGTGGATTGTAGCTTTAAACTCCATTGCACTGTAACTCCTTGGCCAGTCTGTTTTGTCTTGCTTACACATGTTTCCATGCTTGTGAGTTATTACTTAGAACAGTAAGCAACTTGTGAGAATGGGATGAGGAAAGCTAGTTTATTTTTGTACACTCTTAACTACCTACTTTTCATCCAATCACCTTTTGCAAGGAAAAACTTTTCATGTAAAATTTAATTGTTTCTAGGCTAGGTTTAAGGGGGAAATGACAGAATGGAAGATTTAACTGTTATCTTTATGGGCATCTCATCTAATGGTTTTTGCTTCAGTTTGAAATCAGGGAGGAGCAAATCCGGTTTGCCGATTCCATTTCAGCTGCTTCCTCTTCTCACAATGAGGTCTGTCGTGTTTAACATTCTTAGGATGTTATTTTTCATCCAGATCTCTTGATGCCTGGCCAAAGTCTAGTACTGGATATTTTTGAAGACTTACCTCAGAATTTCCTTCTCAGAAGCATACAAATTGCGCCTTTAACTTTTATTTCTGTAATTGCAGGATATTTTAATAATTTTTAAGAGGAGAGGTGGAAGTAATATTGGACTCCTTTCCTATAGTGAGTGGTTGAACACTGTTCAATTTGAGCCTGATGTTATCTCAATGTCCTTTATCCCTATCACCTCTTTGTTGAATGGAGTCCCAGGAAATGGATTCTTGAGCCATGCCATAAATCTGTACTTAAGATGTAAGTGAAATTTGTTGTTCATTTTGGAAATTTTATGAGATTCTGTTGTCCTTAATGCTATTTGTAATTTGGGCTGTGTCCCAAATTCTGAAAACATCATCTCATGCATATGCTCTGCTCTTTTATTCTTTTTGGAGTATGTGAATTTAGTTCAACTAGCAAAAATCCCATACTAGTTTGGGTTGGCTATATGGATTATCTGGCTCTATTCTGCAGCTGTCTTTGTGGTTTTTTCCCCCTTTTTTTTGGGTAACATTATGGTCCACATCATAGAAGTTTTGAATGACTTCTTACTCACTGTCAAATTGTTACAACCCTCCTTTTGATGCTTAATATTTTTTGAAAATTTCCTCCCCGTATTTGTTTTCCAGATGTCCTTCATCTCAATCTATTGCTTTCTTTCACTCTTGTGCTTCAAGTTTCATCTAGATTGTTTGGAAATAACTTTCATTCTCTGGCTTATGCCTTTCAGATAAGCCCCCAATTGAAGAGCTTCACCAGTTTTTGGAATTTCAGCTCCCCAGGCAGTGGGCACCTGTGTTCAGCGAGCTTCCCTTGGGTCCACAAAGAAGGCAACAAAACAAAGCATCCCTGCAGTTCAGTCTCATGGGGCCCAAGTTGTTTGTCAACACTACTCCGGTAAAGCTTCTTATCTTCTCAAATTTGCTATTTTTTCTACCATAATATTTTAGGCACAAGTATCCTTCAACCGGTGGGGACATCATATCATGTTGTACTGTGGTTTTGTCAATAAGAAATCTTGAAGTAGTTACATCTGCCGGGTTCATTAAATGTTAGGCTATTACAGTGACTGACATGGCTGCTAGATGGCAGCGATTGTGTACAGTCTACATGATTATTTGAAGCTGGTTTAGGTACAGTTTGCCAGTGGCATAATGCGTAGGCAAAATCCCCTAGGTGACACACTAATGAGTGATACTAACAGGTTTTTAAAAGATCTGTAATATTCAATGATGCCATAGTTAGGTAGTATTAATGGGTCGATCGAAAAAATACCTTTTTTTTTTTTCTCTGTTGTTTTGTTGCACTTGGTATAGCCATCAAATGCTCCGTTTCTGGTCTGCTGAGGTTTTGACACTTCAAAGTCAATGTAACTCCCAATTTCCCTCTACAATGATCTTTCCAATTGTACTGTATGTCCAAGTTCCCTTGACAACCTTCAGGTTGTTTGATTTGACCATCCCCGAAAACACAGAAGTCATTTCACCAGGGAACTGGTCTTGATATTTCACGTGCCGATTTTGGACGCTGAAGAGAGAAGTGGCCAAAAAATTGGGCCATTCATCTTCTTTTTTTAAAATATGACAAGTTATTATTTTAGATTCAACAGTATTGTAAATTTCAGTTAAGTCATGACAAGGAATCTTAAATTAAAAGGATCAGTTATGGACTTAATTTCTTTTGGTTGACTTATGTTTTAGAAATTTTACAACAGGTTGATGTGGGTAAGAGGCCAGTGACCGGCCTTAGGCTTTATCTAGAAGGTAAACGAAGCAATCGCTTAGCCGTACACTTGCAGCATCTTTCCTCTCTTCCAAAAATCTTTCAACTTGAAGAGGATCCACTTTCTACTTTCCATCAAGGTTCCAGCAGTCGCAAATACTTTGAGAAAGTTCGGTGGAAGCATTTTTCTCATGTCTGCACGGCACCTGTTGAGTCCGATGATGAGCTCTCAATAGTAACTGGTGCACAGTTGCTCGTTGAGAATTCTGGGTTTAGAAACATTCTGTTTCTACGACTCCGCTTCTCAACTGTTTCAGGTACTACACTTGTGAAGCAGCCAGAGTGGGAGGGGTCGCCTGGGCTGGCACCAAAATCTGGTCTTATTTCAACTTTAATCAGCCATCACTTCTCATCAGTTCAGAAGCCACCTCCACGGCCAGCCGATGTGAACATAAATTCAGCTGTATATCCGGGGGGCCCTCCGGTGCCCGTTCAAGCTCCTAAGCTTCTGAAGTTAGTTGACACAACGGAGATGACGAGAGGACCACAAAATGCTCCTGGTTATTGGGCTGTTTCTGGGGCAAAGCTGGTTGTTGAGAAGGGGAGGATTTCTCTCCGGGTTAAGTATTCCTTACTAGCAGTTGTATTATCAGATGAAGATGTGTGAGCGGATCATTAACGTAATTTATGCTTGAACACCTCATTTTCCCTTGGAAAAGAGCGAACACGTGGAAGTAAAATGACAAATTAGAAAGGATTAAAACGAGTAAAAAAGGCATTGAATGTTGGTGGGTATTTATTTTGTGAATGGACGGTGGGAGAGTGGCATTTTGGGAGGTCGTTGGCACATTGCGGTGACATCGGCTAACTAATTTTTCGGTATGTAGCATAGTTTTGCCTTTAATCTGGTAAGAGGGTTTCTTTTCAAATCCTTCTCATGCAAGCTCCCTAATGCACTACCTGTATTTTGCTTGTAGCCACATGCGCACATCTGAAGTGGGTGCCTGTCTTTTTCTCTGAGCAGTAAACTGTCCTCTCTCATTTTCATTTAATACAAAGGCCGAAATTGTAGGCAAGTTAACCTACGAGTGCCACAGTCTATGGCATGTGCCGGCCATTTTTGAAATAATAATGAAAATATTACGTAGAACAGAAGAAAGTCACATTAATTCTAGTTTAATGAGGTTCTCAAAAAAAAAAAAGAGGACAGTTTAATGAACCGAAAAGCATAATTGCTGAGGGAAGAGAGGTTGCAAATAAAATAGGCTGCGGTTGCTATTAAAAATATGCATTGCCTTGTAAGCCACCCTCCACAATAGGGAGTGAAAATGGGAGCACCACCGCTTGGACACGGTTTACCTACTCAGCTGTGGTGTGTGAAATAGAACACGAGCCCCCATCAAATGCTTCGCATGGCAGAATGCAATGGGCAGCGCGATCATCGTTGCACCTTATTCCTCACTTCGCTTGCCACTAGAAGGCCATGGTCATGAGCAACTGAGATTATAACTAACAAAGTTACTCGTGGAATGTTGTGAGTTAAGAGGCCTTTTTCTCCGAGTCTCTCCCAGAGACTTATACATAGGTTCAGGCCTTCAACCATGGAAAGTTTAGACCAAAATCCAGATTGTGCAAAAGACCAAAGTGACAAAAAGGATTGGTCGCTATAGCAATTACCTAAAATCAAGCTGATCCAAGTAAATGAATAAATAAATAACGTAAATCATCAGTGAACATGGTTGTGCACATGTGGACTGCACAAGAAGCATTTTGAAGGCACAAGCCCTCACAACCATAAGAAAAACCTTAATCAGTTTACAATGCTCAAATGGGAGACTCTATTCAGCAATCTATCATGAAAATTAACAGTAGGACCACATAGCTAAAAAGTTGATCGACCACCTTCAACAGTGCATTTTATACCTGCTTTCATAGATTCCTGGCTAAAAGTGGAACACTGGACTAGTTCCTGGCATTGCCCGAATAAATACGCCTTTTTTTCTTTTCTTTAACTCAATTCTATTACAAAGTAAAAACTGCAGCTGAGGCCTCACGTTACCAAATTAACGTTGGAATGAAATAGAATAGGAGCCAGTATTTGGATCTTTAACTGCTTTGAAGTTATCAACGCTCATCCCAAACCTTCCCAGCACTGAATTTCCCATTTCCTTCAACTTTGCTGCTCCAAAAAAAAAAAAAAAAAAACAGTACAAAACATCACAATGAAGCATTTGATCCATGATCAAGATCAAGATGGTGTAGGAACAAAATCTTTTTGAATAGATCATTAAGCATCTTAAAACTTCCTGGAGAACTATCTTCCTCCCTCCCCCCCAGTTGAAAAAAAAGAAAAAGAGCCCACAAAAAAAGACCAGAAAAAGAAAAATAAGAAAGAATAGGTGGTCATATAAGAAACCAAAAGAAGTAACCAACATCCCCAAATGCCCAAATATATTTAACACAACTCCAAAATTTAATTTCATTCCCTTTTTTTTTTTTCGTCACAGGCCATGCTAAGAGAATGACACAAGAATATAAGATTTCATCATATGCAAAGGAATTGAATGCATCAGTGTTAAGTTGATGGATTTTGAAAATAAGTGCTTTTGGAAAGCATAAAATCCAAGGCAACACAAATCCTGTCATTAAACCCTCTACATTATTAGCAGCTCTGAAGGGCGAACATCATGCTACGAATCTAATGTTTCCTTTTAGCTAAGCTCTGAAATACATGAGTTTATGTTCTTAAATAGATATGTTTTAGAGAACAAAAACATATAAAATTAAAATGCTTCAACATCAACACAAACTTGACATTTAGGAATCAAATATGAACAACACTTAAGCTGCAATTATTAACCTTGGTTTGAAAACCCCTAATCATCAGCTAGGACTCAATACAAAGAGCAAATTGAAACTGGAAAGGAATATCAGGAGAAAAAAAAAAAAAGGCATCTCAATGCACAAGGTTCCCATATTTGTGGGGTCAAGACAAAGGGTCAGATGTAGGCAATCTACCCTTATTTTTGCAAAGAGACCGTTTCAGTGATTCAAACCCGTAACCACTAGGTCACAATAGAGTAATCTTTAATGTTATGCAGACATCTTCAGTCAGCTAATGCTAGATGAAAATCTGTCTAATCATGTATGTAATTATACGGTTTAGAGGTTTCAAATTACAAACCTACCCATTAGCCAAACACCCTCCCCCATTTGAAAAAATTAGGGTTATGGCCTTGTATTTTCCAGCCAAACCATCAAAAGACACATAATGGAACAGCCTGAAAATTTTAGGGTTAGGTTGAAACCAGGTCAACCAATGCATTAGACAATTTTTTTTCCTGAAAAGAACAAAAGAGGTAAAATGGAAGATTCTAGTATTTGAAAAATAAAGAAGTAATAAAAGTTTAAAATGGTTTAGGGTTTAGCTTTCACAACCCCAAAGCTGAAAAATGGACCAACATGAAAATGATCTGAACACAAAACAACCCGACCTGAACAGATAGAACTCTTCCAGTGCACCCCAAAAAACATAGATGGAATATCCAAAAGTGTAGTAATGTTAGAAATAGTCAACAATCACATTGTCTACTTGGGTGATTACAGATTAATTACATGCAATAGAAACCAGTAAGTTTTAGTACAGCATACAGATGACTAAACAAAATATTTAAGTTTTTACAGTATTTGTAAGCCCAGCTGACCCTAATCAATTTTGGGATCAAGGCTTTGTTAAGTTGAGTTGACAGCACTTCACATCACACACACAACAAGAAGATAATTCATGTACATCAAACCAGTGTTTAGAATTGTTGTTGAAGGCAAGCCATACACAATCAAAGAGCCAGTAAACCCTATTTTGAAACTTTGACAGGCTGTTGAGAACAGTTTACAGACATCAATACAGCATGAACCTTAATTTCATGACTTAGCTCAAATGATGACTCCAACTTAAGCTAACTGTATCATTATATCAAACAAAAAGCAGCAGCCAATGCCCCCTTCAAAAAGAGCAAACAAGCAAATATAATCCACCAATGAAATATTTAGTCAGTTTACCAATCATCTCCTCCTTCATTTTTTCTCGCTTTTCTGCAGCCAATGGCTCCAAACGGTGAATGGTTCTGTTAGCTTGGTCATTTGAAGGATCCAACTCCAAGATATTTTTCATATCTATATGCAAAATATAATTTTCTGTTAGGAAGCAAAACTCAAAACATGTACAATCCAGCCAGCATAATAGACACAAATGTACAGATTCATGCACATGCACACAATGAGAATTTGGGCAGAGTGGAAATAGAATATCAGGGAAACATTGATACAATATCCATACCTGACAAATACTCATCTTCAATTAAAGTATTATGGTAACAAATAAAGGGCATTCATCCTAAATCCAGAGTTAACTTTAAGAACTATTAAACTTATACTTACCAGCAATAGCCTCCTCAAATTGGTCAAGTTTTTCATGAGCTTCTCCCCTTCTAACTAGAGCTTTCATGTATGAAGGATTTAGTTCTAATGCTTTTGTGCATTCCCTGATCGTATCCTTGTATTTTCCCTGATATAAATTAAGACAAGACAAAGAAATAAAATTTATCAGTATGTCATTGGAACATCAAATAAAAACTGAAGCCATGTGGACATTTGATTACACCAGAATGAAATACAATGAGACAAGAGATTAGCTTCATTCAGAAAATAAACGAAAATAGGAAGTTTTCTTTTTTCTCACAGCCTGATCACAATAACAAATAAAATGGCAACTAGGACATCTATAAAATTAACAACTATCATAACACAGAAGCATGTACACAAATAAAACAGCATACAATAATCAGCCATCTCAAAGTGAAAACAAAGATTAGCAAATAACACCAATGAAAGCAAGAATAGAGAATTAACCAACAGTACCCCAATATGTTCAAGGTCTCACAGTGATGCAATGAAACAACCTTTGAAGTGAAGCACATCAATTTGCATGAAAACATAGGTGCTCCATTAACAATAAAATTTCCAACTGTTACAAGCATGCTCTTTATAAGCAATAGCAATTGAGTGATGCCCAAAATCATAGTTAAGTTATTCTTCGTGCTCTGTATCCATCTAGCTCTACCCTCTTCCCCCTTCCCCTTCCACCCCAAAACCGAGAGAGAGAGAGAGAGAGAGAGAGAGAGAGAGTCTTCCCCAGTGATCAATCTTATGCTAAGCAAGTTCTAGCTTTTGCAATATAACTCTCACTTTCAACTGTCAAAGTAAACGGATGGAAATGCATCAGCAGCTAAAAGTAAGGGACACCAGTTGCATAGTTATTATTCAGTAACAAATGTTCATCAATGACACATAGAGAGAGAAAGAAAATACCAATTTCAAGAAGCATACAGCACGATTTGCATAACATATGGAATGCAAATCCACAGATGAGGGCATTTCTGGCACAATATGCAAAGCAGTTTCATACTGCAACAATGCCTCCTCGTACTTGCCCTCTCCAAACAGTCTATTGCCTTCCGATTTTGCGTCATTCGCTTGTGTTAAAGCTTCCTGTCCTCAACAAGTCAATTCACCGTATTAAGTTATGCTGTGACGAGTATAGACATTAAAAAAAAAAAAGTTCACATACAATCAATTCATGGTTAACTTTCTGCAGTTCCAAGTTTAACCATCAAACGACATGGAATGCCCTAATACTGAAAGTCAATGAGTCAAAATCATCGAAATCCATGATTGTCGTACTTAAAATTCGTAACAGTTAGGCTTATGCAAACAATCTACTCCAAAAGTTCTATAAATTGGCTCGTTACTAAGCTAATTGAAGCACATAAATTGGAAAAAATATCTATATATTTAAAAAAGAAAGCTATGAAATTAAACAAGGAAAGAAGAAGAAGAAGAAGAAGAAGAAGAAGGAGACCTGCTTAGAAGAGTCATCGTTTAAAGAATCCTGGCATTTAGCTTCTCCAGATGCTGCTGCTGCTGCTGCTTCTTTATGATGTTCAGTGGTGGCGATGGTTCCTTCGTCATCGCTGACTTCGCGTTCGCTTGCAGTTTCGAACCCATCGGAATCAGCGCCGCCGCTACCATTGTCAGTCGGAGGCGGAGGCGGTGGCTGTGAGGGAGAATCAAGCGACGTATTGGATGCCGATGCCTTTGATTTTGGGGGATCACCGGGTGTGCTCTCTTCTTCTGATTGTTCTTGTTCTGTTACCACCACCACCATTTTTTTTTTTATCTAATTTGGCTTTTGTTTTGCCTTCCACTCCCCTCAAAATACCAATTATCTGCGATTTTTTGTTGTAAATTTCCCTTTTTCTTCTTCGCTGAGATTTTTCTAAGCCGATACGTCCATGTCTTTTTATGTTTTTTTTTTTTTTTTTTTGAAGATTCTGGAAGTCTCTCGTCTCCAATACACACCGTTTTGTCCCACTTATCTCCCTTCCCTTTTAATTAGTTTGTCAGAAGCGTAAAAAATAATAATGATTTCGGCTTATACAGCCAGAAAAAAAAAAAAGGCCCGCCGCCGTCTGGCCCACCATTTTGTCACCGTCACCTCCTCCGACGCGCCCCCCCCCGGCCCCCACAACGGCCACTCACGACCCTCTCCTGTTTTACTGCCAGCCTAAGATTCACCGCCACAATCGTGACGGCGTCCGGATGCTCCCTTAGCCCCAATTTCACCTGCCTCACCTTCCATCATTCCGTCAAACTTTACGAGTTTCCAAGCACTTCTA
Source organism: Ceriops zippeliana (assembly GCA_037897445.1). NCBI lineage: Eukaryota > Viridiplantae > Streptophyta > Magnoliopsida > Malpighiales > Rhizophoraceae > Ceriops > Ceriops zippeliana. Next base: position 2,229,110 of record JBAPLH010000216.1, on the reverse strand, counting down.
CTAGTGCTTTATTTCTCTTTTTATTTTTTTTATAAATTAAAAACTTTTATTGTATTTAAATATGTGGCATGGAATATTCTGCCCAATAAAAAAATTTGAAAATAATTTCATGTCCATTGGCTAAATATTTATGTTTTAGAGCTTAGTTTATTTTGTTTTTAATTATAAATTTTGAAAATCATTTTTATTTTTGAGTTTGGTTATAAAACCCAATTAATCTAAATCCTCAAATGACCTTTTTTAGATGTCACGTCACATTTTATTTTTTCACCCATTATATATTTATTTATTTTGTTAGATAAGAATGTTACGTCATTATTTAAGACTTTTTCATTAACAGTTTTCATGACAAACTAGATTTGCGATCGTGTAAGTTGATTTTCTATCCTAAATTATTCTAAAATCCAGCATTAATACGGGTTGCCTTCGGTTTAGTCATCCATTTTACTTTTGTCTGTATAACTGTTTTGTTGGTCTCATTCGTCGAGGTGTGTCATAAAGTTAAAAATGGGTTCTGCCGCAATGCTGGCTGAGACAGGGCACGCAGCATAGGAGTAGGATGCAATCGGTAGCTTAAATATCGACTTGATCTGGATAGCATATATGGTAGCAGAGATGCCTTGTGACAATTGGAAAAAAGAGTTTAGCAGGCGAAGACCTACCTCAATACTGCCTAGCGGATGCAAGTTTGCATCCATATGTCGCTCCTAACTGATCTCCATTGTCAGTTGAAATTTCCTTCAACAATACATAAATCAAGCAAATAGCAACACAGTCAATTGCCGATTCCCTTGGGGAGGGGAGGTGGGAGGGATGGTTTGAGAAGTTTACTTCCTCTTGGGATGTTTGCCTGGAGGAGGCTTCAAGATACAATATACATTACTCAACAAAATGAGAGCCTAGAGCCCACTGATTAAACATTCTGCCTGGCTTTTATGATATAGACAGCTCCCTGTACTCCGAATGCAAGAATAATATGCTAAGGGAATACGAGATTATGTTGATGGGAAGGCCAACAGATCCCTTCCCTTGAGCAAGGAAGAGGAGCTGGTTGAGCGATGTAAGTGGGATAGTCCTGTCCAGGCATCACCACCGAAATGTCCGATGCATATGGTATTGGTACCTGCCACCAAATCAGAACTTACGATGCCTTAATCTGAAAAACCATATGAACGCAGCTAAAACAGGTTACAGAACACAAGGAGGTTCTTTTTTGCGGGACGCTTCTTTATCATGGTCATCTATAAATGAGCTAATCATTGTTTTAGAATCGACAATATTAACAAGTTTAATCCAATGATTAGAGGTTGTGAGCTGACGAGCAAAAGCTTACTAGATCATTATGTAGCGGTAAGCCCAAGGAAGCTTTTGTGTTGTAGTAAAATTAGTTCGTTGTGACCCCAATGTCATAGATTCAAGTTGCGGGTAGTGTTTCTTTTTACGAAAACAAGAGTAAAGCTGAGGCCTCTCTATTTTGTGGGAGTGAGGTGAGATTTTAACCCACAACCCAAGAACTCTTGTGGCCGAGCAATCTAAGCCTTTGTTGGCTGAGTCATTATGTTTTTAATTACACTTAAAAGTCAGCAAATCAGTAAACAAATGCTCGATCAAGTAAATATTCAAGCATTATGTCAAGTCATTATGCTAATCAGTAAAGTCTTGTGGCAAATTATTATCCTATGCCTTGTTGGTTAGTCATTTTGTTTTTAGTTACACTTAAGTTAGCAAATCAGTAAATATATGCTCGATCAAGTGAACATTCAAGCATTTGAGGGATCAAGAAATGAAGGACTTACTGTTTGTGGATTTCCAAGTTTGTCTACTGGTCCTGATTCTGCAGGAGCATTGATCATCCTCTGAGGTAAAGAAAAAGAAGGGTTTGGCCTAAACAGATGTTCAAAGATTGCCATGATCAGAAACATTGATATTAGTATAGCAGTTGCAACGAAGCCAAAGGAAATGGCATTCACAGATGTTCCAAAACTTCTCCATGGACTATCCAGATTGACAACTCCTGATTGAGATGGGGCGGGGTCTGAACTTGTGTACCTGTCCCACGGATTTGATCTCTCATTACGGAGGTCACTCATAGGGCTTTATCTTTAACTTTGCCCTTTATCCTTCTCCTTTTTGTTTTTTTTTTTTTTTTTGAACTTCTTCTGGTGTTTCTGTTCCAGCCAAATATCTTATTGTTCTCAAGGGCCAAAGATACACTTAAAAGTATGAACAGCCTATGCAACTATATGTTCAATAGTAGTTTCCTAAGAGCAACTGCCTTTGCTCCATGCAATCGGTCATTAAACCTGAAATCAGTCAACGTGGAAACTACCGTCAACATTTTGTAACTGTTTTAGCGGAGTAGCATTTCATAAAGCCATGTAGAACAACAATCGGTAAACATCCAGAGAGAATTTTAGACATCTGCACAGAATCACAAGGAAATCTGGATGAGGCAAACTTACGGAACCTCAAAGGGATGCAGTGATAAATAAAAGTGATTATTTCGAACATCCATTGGAAAAGAAATTCTTGTCAACATAGTTATAATTTCATCTTTTATTGCATAGAAACATTAGCAATTAGAAAACCCTTGTTTGAAGTTTTCAATTTATGGTGTGGGCAAGGGATAGACTATGCTTTGAGTGGAAGGAAAAAGGAAGAACTGGGGAAGAGATTTCAACTTAGCAGAGTTAGGGTATCATGCAGATGATTTACTGATGCATGGGAAAGTGCGTGTGTGTTCATCATTTAAAGATTTATGGCAATCCAAAAGAAATTGATACAACATTACATCTTCAGTTTCTAGAGCATTAGTCTCTAAAAGGTGAGCCTAAAACTATGAAAGGGCAACCGACAGACATTCATCAAACTGCAGAAAGGTAGAGCATCCATCTAATAACACATAGCTACTTATCGATCCACTAACGGATGGATGAAGATCTGGCTCTGCTACAATAATGGTAAATATGCCGCTTTGTACTTCAGACAGGTAAGATTAAGATAGGTAAATGCCCCATTGTGAATTTAACTGATGAGGAAACTTGAAACTCAGAACATAACTGTAATTTTCAGACCCTCAATTTACAAAGGCATGACATACTTACAGGAAAACTAGAGAGGGATTAGAGATACAGACATGATTCTCTTCTTGAACTAATTGTAAAACAACTTTTAAGTCCTGCATGCTGATCATAGCTATTATCTATATATATATATATATATATATATATATTATATGTATATGTATATGTATATGGAGCAGATAGACTAACCTTATTATTGGGAGGAGTCGGTAGGCATTTTGTTTTGGTCCTGAGAAGCAGAAACACACATTATCTTAGTGTTGAGATCCTACAGCTTAGGTGCCATGGAAAAACAAGACACCCACACTTCTCAATGAATAATATAAACCATATAGCTTAGCCTAGGTAGCTTTGCACCCCAATAGTAAATGTAAAGACAAAGTAACATGATAATCCCGAGTAGTACAATTTTGCTTTTTCATGTCTTAATGTTCATGATCCTGATGCCTTACTTATCGGATACTATTCCTTGTCTCAAGAAACATACATAAAGGAATCAAAAGAATGGGCCTTCATGTCTAGGCAGCCAAAAACAAGAGTGGCCAGCTAGTACTTTAAAAAGTTGTCACCTTTATGTGCTGAATTATAGTTGGCTTGCTGTTTCTTAGTCCTGAACATACCCATTAACTTAGATTAACCAATTTGATTTTTGATAAGATGGGGCAGAGTTTATGATTTATCTGCCATTCCCATAATTATGAGCCAACACCAGGTCACCGACCATTGATCAGATTTTCACATGACAGATGATTATAACTATCATCAAAAACTAAAACATATTGTACCAAGGAGGGAAACCCACGGGCTGGCAGGAAAGGTCAATTTTGACATGAATTACTGGCTGCGGAATCCGATGATTACCTGCAGGATTAAAAGGTCAATGTCTGCTTGATGGCATTAATACCTAATCCAACTCAGTTCCAGCATAAGCACATAAGCATTTTAGATGCAATCATGGAAGGGAAGCAATATCTTACATAATCTCCCCACTAAGTAAAAGGAAGAAAAAGACAAAAATAAAAAAAGGGAAAAGCTGCTAGAGAATAAATAAAATAAGATGACCGAAGGCTGCTACAAGTGATGTATGAATAATTTGATTTTAAATGGCCTTCTTATTCAATAGGCATGCGGACACAAGCCAAATATGAAAACTGAATTCCAAAGTACATATTATTCTACCAAAAAAATAATAATAATAAAACCGTATATGGAGAGAGAAGTAATGTTTGATGGCTTAATGCTGTACCAAAATTGCCATGATTCGAGAGAAGAAAGGGGTGGCTGTGCAGCAAAAGAGACCAAAAGCTAATAATTGATGGGCAATGTAGACCATATTTATTCTTCACAGTTCTTTCAAAATTAAACGACAAACTTCTGAGAGCGACCCATCACTTTTATCAGAAACGCTAAAGCCAATAGCTGCATCATTTACATAATCCAATTTTCAAACGTAATTAATTAAGCTTCATATCACATGTGCGGGCCTTAACCGTCTAAAAAAGGTTACATATTCGAGTCATAAAAACAGTTTTTCCATTACATACTTTATGCATCATTCTATCCGGTTCACACTCATAAACTAAAGAGAGGTTGCCATTAACCAAAAAAGAAAAAAAAAAGAAGAGTACTTTGGTACAAAAACATGAAATAGTTCATCAAAAAAGTATTGCAGCAATAATTACAACAGAAATATGAAAAGAACCAAAAGAGATAAGGAGGCTGTTTTACATGCAGGACATTGAGTGAAGCACCTTTGTCAACTAGACAATCACCTTGTCCGAGAATGATATTAAAGGTTATCTAGATCTATCCCATTAAAATCCTCAAAATTTTAAAAAGCACATCATTCCTTTGATGTTACAAACCTTTGGAAATATACCCTTTTTATATAATTAATAATATTTAATTCTAAAATCTAACTCATAATTTAATCTAATTACTATAATGCGTCGTGCACTTAAAAATCTAAAAAGAAAAAGAAAAAAAAAAGATACATGTGCATTTAGGCCAAATCTTTGTTATCATCCAAATTAATTAACTTTAGGATACATTTTTTAGTGTATTATGACGCAAGAAAAAACACTTTCGAATGAAGGTATGTCTAGATGCACAAAATCGCGTCCAAGTTATGGGACTTCAGTTTTGTTGTTTTTTTTTTTTCCTTCTTCAAAGGAAAAGGTAAATTGATGAATTCATTTTGTTTCTAAGTGGCCTCTCATGGATTTAACTCAGGATATCCCATTATATAATAAGCACAGTCAACAAATCACACAATAGACCAAATTTACACAATAATTTTTCATCCAATCAATTTAGTTTATGTATGATATAATAAACTGAATTTACTTAATAATTTATCTTGAGAGAAGACTGAGATATCCATAAAAAATAATAGATAAATAAAACATGCGTTCAAAAAAATTTTATCCTTCTCTTTTCTTTAAACAATTTGATAGGATTGTAACAAAGAGTTGTACAAACTTTCTCGCATTAAAAGGCGACCATAGACGAAGATCACTCCGTCCCATTTCCATGCAAGACATTTTAGGAAAGAGAGGGGTCCCATGACATGAAATCACTTTAATGCAGGCGTTGAAAATGGATTTAAGCGTTTATCTCTCCGTCCTTTATGTTCCTTTTCAACCGATAGCCTCCCAACATAAGCCGTTCTTTTTGCTTTTCCAAAAATTAACCGCAAGAGGACGATAACGTAGTAGACGTTTGATTTGATTGGACGTATTGAAATGGCTTTCAAGGTTACAGTAGAGGCTAGTAAAATTTTAAAGTATGATAAGGCTATTAGTACCGTAAAAATTTTATTTTAATTTTTTTTATTACATGTACTTATAGATATTTTTGTAGAAATCTTTATAAATTTAATTGTAACTATTAAATCAGTTATTCATTTAGTAAATCAAGTTATATATAAAAAATGAAAATTAGTTTCAAAAGTTGAAACTTCTCAAAAAATTATTATTTTTTCTTTAAAAGGTTAATCTATTAGGATTTACAGTACTTACATTTATAAGATCCAAAATTTCTTTTCATTTACGCTGTAAAATTCTGTCACATTCTTCCTTACTAAATCTATTGACGTCTTTGTCGTAAATCGGAGATCCCTTACTTACTCCCAGGCGTAGAGTGTTTGGCGCGGACATCAGATTTGAGACAGGTCAACTTTAATACTACTTGTTACAGTACCACTATTTTTTTTCCAAAAGACTAACTTATTAAGGTATGTAATATCCACGTTTATAAGATCCAATGACCCTCTTCTTCTTTTCGATGTGAGATTTCATCACATTACATTCAATTTACTTGAACTTTTTTTTTATTATTTTCTCTTATGTTTTATGTGATGCTCTACTCTTTCTTCATTATCTTAGGAGAAAACTAACTTTGCTTTTACGAAGACGTAGGGAAAATTAACTACGTCATAAGCAAAAACTAGTACATCCGTAACAATTAGTATTAAAACTAGGTTGTGAGGCATAATGTCGAGCACATAGAGGAGAATGTGGCAAGAGAGCACCAAGTGATAGAAGGGGACGTGATTCCTCTCCCACTTAAGATGGAAACCAGAAGGAGCGTGAATGCAACAAGATATCTAAAATTATCAAATTTCTTTTACCAACATTTACAAATTAAATTTATTATTGTATTTTTTTAATACTTTTATTTTTTTGGTAAAAAAAGATAGCAAATGTTATATAAATTATTTTTCAAAAATATCTAAAAATAACCAAAAATAGAATAATAGAAACAAAAACATAAAAAATAAAGGAATTTTCTTTAAAGAAAGACTTAAAAAAAATCAAAGAACTTACCTAAGGCAAAATGGAGACCTTAATTTAAGCACTCAAAAGAGTTGATTTAGTACTTGGGATTATGAAATTGAACTTCCAAACTTTTTAAAGCATAAAGAATGTAGTCTTTAAACCTTACTAACGAAAACTTAGATGAATGTGATATAAAAACCAAGAAATTTTAGTGTTTTTAAGGCTTTAGTAGTTAAAAAGGAGATAAAGGTTTAGGACCTCATAAATTATTGGTAGGAAAATGATGGAAAAGTGAAGAAATGGCAGGGTTCAAACCTTAAAATTGATTGTCATTTTGAATAGCTTCCTCATCTTCAAAATAACATCGTTTAAATGTTCTAATCTTAGTTCCTTTCTTCCAAAAAAATGTCATTTTGAACAATTCTCTTAACTTTAAAATAATGTTGTTATGACCTTCTTAAAATTTAGGTTCCTTGTTTTTAAAGCAATGTCATTTTGGCAATTAAATGGCAATGCTTTAGTTTATCTTATAAATTAAAAATAAAAAATCTTTAAAAAAAAGAAATGGACAAAACCTTAAAAAATCTCTAATTTCATATAATTTCACATTTTGTAATATTCTTTATTTTCATTCTTTTAAATTCTTTTATCTTCAAAATTCTAAAATTTTTCATACATTCTTAATTTTAAAATTGCCAAAGATCTTGTATCATTCTAAATCAAAAATTTTAATGAAAAACCTTTCCATTCAAAATTCCAAAAAAAAAAAAAAAGTTTCAATGTAACTTTACTTTAAATTTTTCAAAGGTCTTACAAAATTTTCTTACTCATAAAATAATAATAATAATAATAATCATATATAAATTTTTAAAATTTCAAATCATTTTATTTTTAAAATTTTTATGCAAAGAATCACCATAAAAAGTATCCTGACCCTTTTTAGAAGTTTTCAATATACATATAACCATAAAAAGTATCTCATTCATTTTAAAAATTACTTCAATTAAAAGAATCTTTATTAAAAGCATTCTAATATTCTTATATTTTCTTTTGAGTGCAAGAGATTTTTAATAAATCATCCCATATGCTTAACCCAATTTTCATTAGAGCATAAGACCTTCATAAAAGTGTCTCACAAACTTTCTTAAATCCTAATCTCACTCTTTATTGCATTAACATTTTCAAAATCCTAGCATCCATCTGTAACAAAATTTTCTAGTAAAAATGATAAACAATTAAAATATTAAATCAAGAAACAAAAAAAAAAGTTTAAGTTATCTGTCATGTATAATAAGCATCTAGGTTAATTTTAACTTCCATCAAATATAATTATACACTTAAACCCCATCTTAATAACACAAATCAAATCCCTATAATTTAAAGAACAATGCAATTCTTTAAATTTGTTATTAAAGTATTATAAACACACCTTAAAAGGTTAGTGACAATTTTAGCATTTTAAAATTGATTTGAAACAATGAAATTTCAAATTGATCTAGTCATCACAATGGTTGAACGAGTGGTGAGGGTAAATTAAGCAAAGCACCTTGTAAGCATAGTTTATCTCCATCATCAATAGCTCATCATAACAACATTATAACGGGTATTAACAGCCTATCATTCCTCATTTATTAACAAGGCCTCACATCAAACATTTCTTTTTATTCAAGTTGCAACAAATTTTTTACATATATCTAAAAATTATATAATGCAAATAATTAGAATTAATGAAAATAAAAATATATTTTTAAATAAAAAAGATCTTAAAGTCCACTTTTTGATATTTTAAAGAAAAAAATCTAAATGCAATTTTATTCTTACTAAGAAAAAATTCATAATTTAGGTCTTTTTTGTTTTTTTTAAAAAAACTCATAATTTAAATTTCTTTTATTTTTTATTTAAAAAAATAAAAAAATATTTTTTTCATAAATATGATAAATTTATGCATTACACAAATCTAATACTATATAACATATATATATACAAACATAATATAGATATGATATAATTTTCTACAATTGTTAAATTATTTTTAATTAACTCTCTCGATCTTTTAAACATTTATTTATTTTTGTGTAGTTTTATATATTATCAAATAAATATTTTAATGTTTTCACTTTCTTTTAAAGTTATCTCTAACTTTTTTTTCTTTCTCTTTCTTTCTTCTTTTTAAACTTAAAATTTTTTTAAGGATGAATATATATATATAATGTGTTTAGTTGTATCTATGTTTTAATTATTTATTAAAATTAATGTGTCATATTATTTATATCATATAATATTTAAATTATTATATCTATATCCGTATTTGATAGACCAAATACTTTCACTTCTACTTGATTTTGATTCTCACTTGTACTCGGTCTCCAAACCATAAGCAAACGGCGCCTAATTAGCTGCCGGATATAACAAAACAAAGAAAAACCGCAATTACGTTACCCAATTTTTTATTAATTAAAAAAAAAAAAAACACGCCAGGGTTTGGACAGAAGAAGAGCATAAAGCAAACCGCAAAGAAAGTAAGAGCCAACGGCGAGTTTCAGGGGGCTCTCTCGTCGCCATCAAAGACTTGCGGTCTAAATCTCTCTCTTTACCTGTGACAACCACCAGCCAAGCCGCCCGCCCGCCCTCCCTCCCTCCCTCCATGGCTAACCCTAACCGTACGTTTGCTTAAATCTAGTCGCTGACTATTATTTTTCAATCCCTGGTTTTGTTTTATTTGCCACCGTTTCTTTCTTTTTTGTGCTCTCACATATATTTTCTTTTTTGGTTTTCTTTTTTGGGGAATTTTTGGTGCAGCAACTGCAAGGTCGTTCCTTCAGGTGGCATCGACCGAGGAGGCTGCTCCGCCTCTTCGCGTTGTTCAGATGGAAGGACTGGTATTCCCTACCACCTCCAACCTCCTCTCTCTCTCTCTCTCCCTCTTCCTCTTCTGCGTTTGAATAAATGAGAACTTGCAGTTTTTTCTAATATTATCTTTGACCCTTCAAGGCTGTTGAGTCTACTGAAGTTTTCGTTTTCTCTTTGTGGGTCTCAGTAATTGATGCTAATTTTACTGCTGGCCTGCTACCTACTCATATAGTAGAATTTTTTAGGTCGTACTTGTGCTGCTAGCTGTGGCATCATATAATCTCTTGGATTTTTTTTTTTTTGGTTGGGGTTCAATCAACAGGTTGTATTGAAGATAATCAAACACTGCAAGGAATTTTCTCCGGCTCTTGTCACAGGCCAACTTCTTGGATTGGATGTTGGCAGTGTTCTTGAAGTTACCAACTGTTTCCCTTTCCCGGTAATGAAAAGCCATTTTGCTGCTCAATATGTTGCCATTATAGAAAGTCTTATAGCTTTTGTCCCTAGTCTTGATTGCAACTCGAATTTAATTTATTTATTAATTATGGCACAGATTCGGGAAGAGGATGAAGAGGTTGAAGCTGATGGTGCTAATTACCAGCTTGAAATGATGAGGTGCTTGAGAGAGGTTAATGTTGACAATAACACAGTTGGATGGTGAGTTTGATTCTGCTTTTCTTTTTTTTTGGTGGAATCATTTGTCAGCTTGATCTTTTTAAATGTGTTTGCCAAATTATGTTCCTCAGTTGTCTTAACTGTCATGTGTCTTTATGTAAGCAAAACTTTATTCATGTCATTATGAAGCTTTTGCTACATGGAGTCATTTGCTTCCCCTTTGTTGTAATATACTTTCTTGTATATTTTTCTTATTTAAAGATTGGGCAATTTGAATGAGCATTTGTTTGTTAAGGTTTCAGGGATGTTTCGTGGGATCTATTGATTCTTTTGGCTCAACACTCCCAGTTATTTGCTTTACTCTTTATACTATCCTTTTAAACAGTTTAGTGATTCCCCTTAGAAAACAATGACTAACTGCTCACCCATCAAAAAACATAATGAAGTTCAGCTTGTGTGCCCTCATCCATGTGGGCACGTGCATGAGAAAGGTTAATATAGCCAATTATTCCAGCTGCTGATTTGTTACATTTTCAATTTCAGGTATCAGTCAACACTGTTGGGGTGTTTCCAAACCGTGGAACTGATTGAGACCTTCATGAATTACCAGGTATTGGATCTTAATAGTCTTCTTCACCTGTTGCATGGTATCTATTCAATGAGTTTCATAAATCTTCATTGAAGGTTCTTTGCATATTTTATTTAGTTCACTATTTAAAATGAATGATCTATGGGGGGGGAGCTATTAAAAACCTTTCTAACTAATTATGAGGTTCCTTAATATTTTATTAATTTTAGGCATTTGAATGCCATTCCTTAAAAGTTAAGGGTGCATTCAATTTGTATTAGCAATTCTCAATTTTATTTTCAGGAGTTTTAGGATGGCTAATATTTGGTATTGCACAATTTCATAATCCACAGTAGAAAAATGTGAACAAAATCTGAGACATGCCACCATACCAATTTTGATTTGCATGTTGGATTATCTTCTTTTTTTCTCAATTTGCTGACCTCCTCAATATTAGGTAAAGCAATTGTTTTTCAGATAGATCAATAAGCCTAAACATTAGGATCTTTTGTCCAAATTGTTAAAATGCTGAGAAGATAAAGATTCTTTTGCAATGTAGGAAAATTAGAATAGCATTTGGGATTGCAACTTGATATGTCTGGTGTAACCAGGCAGTGCTCTGCTTGAATATTCTTCTTCTTGAGTATTCTTTTCTTGATTGAGAACAAACAAAGAGCTCTAACCTTCATCAAGTAGCTTATTGTTTGGAGGCATTGACTCAGTAGACCATACAATTGTTCTTTGATGGTGAAAGTATGACTGCTATTTCTAAAGTAGTGGTGCAATTGGAGTTACATCTTGTTGAGGGAAAATGATTGATTTTTTTCAACCAAACATATTATTGCTCTGTCTGTGGAAAGTTGGAAAATTTTAGTAAGTGTCATAAATTTTCCACCCCTTACATATACTTGTCCTTTTTACCATATTTATCCTGCTGACAGAAGCTTTGAACATGATATACAGGCCCACTTTATCAGCATAGAGTTGCTGAGTGTTGGATTGTTCTGTATAAATTCACTAGTCTGTCATCCATGATGAAAATTCATGTTGAAAATGTTTCTTCAATTTTCACAAACTTCAAATCTTTGATTATTGATTGGAGTATTGGGGCATCTTTAGGAATTTGGTATCCCATATATCTTATTCCATTCCTAGACAATACTTAGGGCCAGGTTTCCTGTTGATGTTTGAGTTCCTGTTCCAAAGGTGCCAAGGACTTATTTTTCATGTATATAAATTTGTCTCTCTGTCTTTTACTCCTGGGGGATCTTTCTTTAACTCTCATTTCTTTAGTTCATCAAAGATGGCTATTTATCTTAATTCTTTATTTTTCCATTAATTATTTATTCGTGATTGCAGGAAAATATTAGAAGATGTGTATGTATAATTTATGATCCATCAAGGTCTGATCAGGGAGTCCTGGCTCTCAAGGCTTTGAAACTTTCTGATTCATTCATGGATCTGTATCGTAACAATAATTTTACTGGCGAGAAGTAAGGACATCACATTTAATAGTTGACGTTATCCTTACACAATTATGGTATTCTCAATTTTATGTCTTCCTTTGCTCCAATAGGTTAAGGGAGAGAAATTTCTCATGGGTGGACATTTTTGAGGAAATTCCTGTAAGCCCATGTTGCCTTTCTGCTCTATTCCTTTCCACCAAGTTAAATGTCTTCATGTTTTTATACTCCACCAATTTGTAACATGGTAACATGTTCTAATTTAGTATTTTAAGTAATATGTTTCATGAAATTTTTTTCCCTTAGATCAAAGTTTCAAATTCTGCTCTGATCAGTGCTTTCATGACCGGGCTTGAAGCTGATTCACCAGTCACCCAGGTGAAAGTGGCCATTCCTGAGAGACTTCTTTTCTGCAGAATAAGCATTGTATATTTATTCTAATTTGTGCTTTAATTTTCCTGTTATAGTGTGACTATGATCGCCTGCAATTGTCAGCCAATCCATTTCTGGAAAGAAATATGGAATTTTTGATTGAATGCATGGATGATCTGTCAATTGAACAGCAGAAGGTTTGTCTTCATTTTTTGTTCCTTAATGTAGAAGTTGATGAACTGTGATTATGACGCCATCTCTTCTTGTGCAGTTCCAATTTTACTATCGGCAGTTGTTTCGCCAGCAAACTCAGCAGCAGGCATGGCTCCAGAAGAGAAGGTGAATTGTTCGTTTGACTTTTGGCTGCTTTGTCTTTGTTTTGGTCCTCAAGAAGGGTGATTGGACTTGTACACAGCACTTTTTCCTAACTATAAGATGATTTGGCTACAAAGTTGTATGAAGGATGGGACTATCAGTTTGAAATAGCCACCAGGGACCACACAACATGCACTGCACTGTTGGATGTCTGTTTTTCTTGGGTCCCTGCTCTCTGTGACTATTATACTTACTGGTCACAGCACCTCCTTAATTAATCAGCTTTGTCCATGTATCTTAGCATGAAATCCCAGCAGGCTCAACAGATTAGGTCTGGGAAAAGATGTCTTGAGAAAGACATGTCCAGCATACACAGGCAAATGTGAAATGCCCTCTGAAATATTTTGCTTTTGTGGTTCCTCTGCTGTTGGTTGCAATCTTTGGGCTGCAACTTATTGAATGCAAAACATTGGATTTTGCCATTAACGCTCTGTCTACAATGCATCACACAGAAACAAATGAAAAATGTTCCTAGAAATTTTTAGATCAGAGAAATGCGGTTGACAATTTAACTGCAATACTCTTACCAGTGACTTCCTTGTAGGCTTTGGGTTGCTACTTAGTTCTTCTTCAGATTTATCTTGGATCTCATTGTGTTTTGTAGGGCAGAGAACATGGCACGTAAAGCTGCAGGAGAAGAGCCTTTGCCTGAGGAAGATCCTTTGAACCCCGTCTTTAAGCCAATCCCTGAGCCATCACGGTTGGATAGCTTTCTCGTAACCAATCAAATTGCAAATTATTGCAACCAAATTAATGGGTACGTCCCAGATCTACTGACATGGCAGTGTTAATACCATCCTAGGACGCCTACTGTGCTTTTAAAGCAGTTGAGGGATTGCATTTACTAAGATGGGTTGTTCTGGCTTTTTTTTTTTTTTTTTGTCTTTTTAATATCGTCCATTGCTCTTGATGTTTGCATAGACATGCTTGGGTTGGTATTTGGTGTCCTTTGTGCCTTCTCCCACAACTCTCGTCGTTGGTTTTATAATTTCATTAAATTCTCAACAAAATCCCGGTGACATAATTGAATAAGGCATCTATCTCTTGCCCCATGTTACTTTCTTATATATATATATATATATATATATATATTACTTACTCATTTTCTTCCTCAGGGAAGGCTAATTGGTTTCTGTCAGTAGATTTTATCTAATTGTGTTTCGAATTGGCTGATAATTCATTAACTTAAAAGGACTTTGGTATTGTTAATGACTAAAAAATTATAGCCATGTTAATCTTCTAGCTAATATTGAACCTTTTTGTTTTCTTGTATCTTTACACTGTTGGTGTTTGCAGGGTCGCTGGTCAGAGCTTTAACCAACTACACTTGATGAAGGCTCTGCACGAAAATTGATTTTGGAAAGAGGTTGACAAGTCTGTGATCCAGTCATTTCAGAAATTATGTTAGGAGGCTATTTTTAGATCCATTTCAGCAAATTTGGTGTAAGAGCTGCACCATCACCACTTTGTGTTTGAGCTGAATTAATGGCTTCTTTAAATGAGTTGGTTAAAAAGGAAAAAAAAAAAAAAGTGTTTCTAACCCAACGCTTTCTTTCGTTTTTTTCTTTTTTTGTTTGTTTGTTTAATGTGCATTTAAATACATTTTAGTTCTTTTTTGCTAATGATTTTTTTTTTCTTAGTTTTTTCAAAAGAACTCTTATAACTTTCACAGATTTCGTGCTCCAAAGTTTTCAACTCCTTGTAGTTTATCATACATAAGCGCATATATCAAAAACTGCGCAATATAATCATTATAGAATATCAAAATATATGGTCAAACCAAAGGTACATCGAAGTGTATAACGTTGTTTATTGATTGGTGTAAGCATATGTCAAGTTTTTAAATGGAATTTTACGTTAAATATTTACTGTTGCTAAACACTAATTTTTTTTTTTTAATAATAAGATATAGGCTAATAGCTTTTAGCCATCGGTTATTTGTTTTTCGGATAAAATTTTCCCGAGAACAAGTCGCCGATGATTGAGAACTAAAAGTCGATGGGTGTTCCTAAGAATAACATTTATTTAAAGCATATGAGACAGACAGACCAAAGCAATGTTCTCATTGGCGAGACAATTTTTGGGGTATTATAAAGTAATGCGCTAAAAACACCGGAAGATCCATTATTTGTTACATTAAAAAAATTAAAATAAATAATAATTAATTTTTGGGTAAGATGCCATTGAAAGTGGACATGGTCTACTATGTAGTGGATCCATGGTCAAATCTTCGAGGTCATAGGCCTCTGCATGAGGGGTGAGGGGGAATTGGGTCATGTTCTACTGTCATATTTTTTGGGTCTATGTTAATTTGAACAAGCGCACACACTGGGATACTTGCGATCCATCATTGATTGGACGATGGATCTAGTAGTGATCTACAACTTGGATCCCCCCCCCCCCCTGTTACTACCTGATTTCTTCATTATATTGATGCAAAAATGTACCAGAATACTTTATTGTACACTTGATTGGGTTCTCAAAGCTTTCAAATAACCTATGTAATCATACTCTTGACGATAAAATTTTAAATGACATGCATCAATTGTGGAGAATCCAGCTTCACAAATTGCTCTTTTTTTTTTCTTTTTTTCTTTTTTTTTGGTAATACCAGCGCAATGAGCTTCCGGCACCTAAAATTGAGAAAAAGCAAGCAAAATAAATGTAATAGTAATATTTTTTTATATATTTATATCTATGTGATGAAAGATTATGTTTCATTAAATATACCATCCTTTTTTCTTTTTTTTTTTTTTGGAAAAAAAAAGAGAGACATAGTAAGATTGTTAGTCATTATTCCTATAGACTTAGGCACATAATTACTTCTTGTCATCTTGATTCAATTTTTTTATTTTTATTTTTTACTTCTTCATTTCGAGTGATGATTTTGTGTGGGACTCTATCTTAATTGATAATCGTAATGATTGCCAATATATAACTCACGACTTTGCTTATTCGAGGAGATCGCACCACCAGCAATTCAAGCTTGAACTCACCGCATAAAAACATGTCAAATTACTGCTAAATTTTCACGCAACGTGGTCTTAAATGTATGCATGATAGACGGGATAGGTGACAATGATATTTAAGACTAGGACTGGGGGAGTGAGAGAGAGAGGTGGGGGTGGGTGGGGGGGGGGGGGGGGGAGAAAAAGACGAGGAGCGTGACTTGGACTTCTATAGAATCAAGTTTTTAGGAGGAGGGTTTCATGATGGAACACATGCATGGCTTTCACGATAAGAGCTAAACTTTGATTGGCATGAAAATTGAGTTCCTCCTCTTATCAACATTTATCAATAATTTTATTTTTTAATGCTCAATTTTATTTTCCATAAACAAAAGATTTATTTGCAAACTTTACTAACATGGCAAGTTGTTAATAATATGGATTATATGGTACATCTTCGCTCTTCAAAAATTGATTTGTATTACAAGAATTTAGTATTTTTTGGGCCCTGTGAAATCATGAGTTCACATCATTTAGGCTAGTTTATGTAATTATAATAATATCATTAATGGTGTTTTGATTGTATATTAATCATCAGTTGCTAATATTATCAAACAATAGTTTAGATATATATATATATATATATATATATATATATATATATATATATATATATATATATATATATATATATTACCAAGTTTCTTTTCAAAACGTTTATCAGCAAGTAACAATGCTTAAAAAAAAAAAAAAAAAAAAAAAGTTAATCAAACCTTAACAGCTGACTGTTTCAAATTTGAATGGCAACAGCAACCTTAAACAGTAAAAACAACACAGTCCTTTAGTATTTTTGGGAAATGCTGAAGATCTAAACAAATAAGGGTTAAATTCTGCAGATCAAAATGGTTTCAAATGACTATTGCCTGCACTTTTTTGACCATTTCATGTACCCTGAGACCACTAAGCTGGAAAATGTGGAATAAATTTTAGTATGCAACATGATCCCCAAAAGAGATCATAGTCATGTGAACGTTGACTAAGCATCAAATGTTTAAGAAACAAAGATCTACGAAAGCCAAGCAGAGGACAAGAATTTTGCAGATTATGAGGCGTCAATATTCTCTGATGGCAAATACTTTGATCAGGCCAAAAACTTTTGAAAAGATTTCCCCACTTACTTAAATAATTGGTTGTCTTGTTACTGGACGAATGTGGGGTTTGTACTTTAAGGCGTTGGATTTTCTTTTGCGAGAGTGCTAATTAAGTAAAAAAAAAAATAAAAAAAAATCTCTTGGCTCTATTCAAGAGTCTATTGGGTTTTATTTGGCGGAAATAATAACCGGTTCCTGCGTAAGCAGAGCATCTCGCTTTAAAATATTTTCAATTGATAATATTAGAATATTTTATAAAAAAATGACAAACACTTAAAGATTCCAAATTTATAAAAAAAATTAAAGTATTTTATTATTAACAAAATTAAAAATAAAAAGTATTAATAAATTACTGATTAATTTCATAATAGTAAATTATAATAAAGATTTATAAATAACATTATGTATAGAATATATTCTTTGAATATAAATCGATTGTTGAATGATGATGTATGATACGATGGTATTCTAAATTTATTCATGTATTTATGACATACATCATATACTTTTTATTATTTTATATTTATGTACACATTGTTATTTTAAAATTAATAAAAAATTCTTATAAGACATTATTGTGGATGATTATATATATATATATATCTTACAAATTTTGCATAATAAAGTATTGTAGTATATAAAAAAAAATGTTATGAATCAATAAGGTATAATCATTGTAATTTACACTAAATAATTTATCATATTATATTATTATAATATAATCACAAAAAATACATACTTTTCTCATTTGTATATAATAATTAATGTAATAAATTTTAATTAGTTAAGTAAAAAAATATTAGAATAATCCTAAATAATATTTTTATTAAAAATGCAATCATAACATGACTTAATTAATGAAAAAATATATATATTATATTGTTAATTAAAAATTATATCGAAAACTACTGAACTACTAAAATTCAAAAATTCTCCAAAGTGAGGGGGAGACCCAGAGTTTATGGGTTGGATGGCTTCTGGGGTTTGCTCTCTGGTCTGGATGTGCACAAATTTGAAGACAAGCACAAAGATTGACCCGAAGAAAAAAAAAAAAAAAAAAAAAAAAAAACCTCCCCATTCCCATTCTCCTCACCCAGTTTCTCACACCTCTCTCAATCTCTCTTTCTTAATTTCTTTCTCTCCCTAAAAAGCATTCTTTTTCAATTGTTAATTTTGTAATTGATTACTTTCTTTAGTCGCTTGTAACTTTTCTCCTTTTTTTTCCTACAAAACAATAATTTTTAAAAAAAGGGAAAATTTTTGAATTGAACCAAAATAAAAGTTTAAAACTAAACCGAACCGAAATTGAATTGAAATTGTCGATTGACCAGATTCAAACCAAACTGCCTTCATACCGTTTGGTTTCGGTTTTCTGTACTTTTGGAACCAAAATGGACGGTTCAAAACCAACTAGATTGAAGTCATGTCTACGGTTCATTGATGCTGTTCCCTTTTATCCTAACTTGTACAGAATTTTCATGGCAATAAGGTAAGCTTGAAGTATACCTCAATAACATTAGGGAACAAAAAAAAAAAAAAAAAAAAAGTCAGCTTGACTTGATGATTAATTTCCAATTATGATATATTTCGTCCAATGCAACGGAACATAATTGAAGATAACGCAATTGAATCATTTTAACTTTTTAAAAATCATTTCACCATATTGTATTACCTTATTATTATGTTTAGAAATTATATTGAACTTTTCCTTTAAGAGATATTTTAATAATTAAGTATTTAGGTATGATTCTATTTTAGAGGTCTTGAGTTTTAATCGTGCATAAAAAATTATAAAATTTATAAAAAGTAAAAGAGTTGTTTTTATTCCATAGTTCATCTAAGCAAACACCTCGTGGACACAAAACATAATTATTTTTCACCAGTGATGTTTGTCAAAGTGCTCAAACTGTCTAATTCAATCAAACCAACTCAATCAAATTGAACCAGTCAAATCGTTGAAACATGAGTTAGATGTATAAAGTGATTTCAAAAAAATGTGACTCCCAGATTGATTTGTAAATTCAAGAATTTAAGTATGCAATTAAACCACTAATATTTATGTGATGTATTGTTTTAACACAAAAAAGCACGATATTCGACAATGTTGTGCTTTTGTAATTTAGTTATATTTGTTGCAAGTTCTAATTATACACTTACAATTATTCTTAATCTTTATTTTATATTTTTCTTTGTGTTTGTATGCTCAGTATAGTTAGAATCAAACCGACTAAACTTTGTCAGACCTACCAACTGCAATCACAATTAATCATACAGTTTAACTAGTTTTTAACTGTCATTGGTTGATTGCAATATTAAAATTAGTCAAACTGTCGATAATGTTGAATATGGGTGACAAATCAACTTGCTCACACCCCTGTACATCTCTCTCTCTCTCTCTCTCTCTCTCTCTCTCTCTCTCTCTCTTTATTGTGTTATATTAAGTAATAGTGAATATATTTTCTAATTATACACACACACACACAGTAAACATAATTGTCCCAAGAGCTATAAGAAGAGTTAGATTATTGTCTAAGTTGTAGGACTACTAATAAAGGTCTTTGAGTTACGAGTATATTTGAACAGTAAGAGATGTGAAGATGTGTTGGAATATGATTTGTATTTATTATTAATTTAAAATTATTTTTTTTGACCCTTTTTTTTATATTTATGTATATATGTATATATAGACATATTAAGATTATGAAATTGAAAAATTGAGAAGAGAACCGCATTCTATATTTTTTATAACACACTCTTTTTAGTAATAAGAGTATTTTTTTTTTTCAGAATAAATATCACATCGATCGAACCACGTAAAATTTTAGTATTATTTTTTTTCTTCGTTTTATTATTTTCGTATGATTTTTGATAATAAGATGGATAAAATTTGTTACGTGGTCTGTTTTTTTTTTTTTTTTGATAAATATAATTTTAAATTTTAATAATATTAAGTTTTAACAGTTTTTGAATTCTTAAAATTGTAATCAAACTGTGGAACTCAGTTTGCTTGAATTATGAAGCTTAACAAATTTATTTTCGGTAATTTCAGTTTGATTCTGAAAGAGTTGAGCGAATTGAGGGGGTGTAATTCACTGTCCGTTTGACTCACAGAGAAGTTCTATTCACTTTCCGTGTGACTGAGGAGCTAAAAACTAGGGGGAAGTGCTAATCTTACTTCCTGCTATTGGGAGTAGTGGCAGTCTAGTAGTTCAAGGTGGAGTAGTTTGTGCACACTCTGATCGGAGGAGCCACATTCCTTTTGTAGAAAGTGAATTCCACTTCTCTACAAGCTTTTCTTTTCTATTTTCATTTATCATTGTTTTATTTTGTTTTATTTTATTTTATTTTATTTTAGTGGAGAAGGAGAGTGGTTTGAGTTTATTCATTTGGTATCCTACCGTGTGAAAAGAGTAAATATAGCGGTAGACCAAGTAAAAATATTGGATTTATTTGGAAGATTTGCTAATAAAAAAAATAAATTGTCCCGAGAAAAATGTGAATAGTCTATGCTGGCAGGCATAGAAAAGGTTCTGTTCGCAATATTTACTAGAGGCATTCTTTTCATTTTGTTTAAGTCTTCTCTTTTCCCTTTAAAGTTCAAGTCTTTCCCCTTTTTTCTTTCTTTCTTTCTTTTTTTCCTTTTTTTTTTTTTTTGGGCCACCTTCCAAGAATACTTTCCTTTGGTCGTCTTTTAAACGAAAATAGGCCAGGCAGGCAGGCAGGCAGGCATCCTTTAAGGAACGCTTCTTGGGGCATGGCCAAGGTTTGTTCAAAGAGTTCCAGCCTGAGGTCCCTATTGCTTGTCTTTCTGTGCTCGTGCTTTAATTTTCCTCCATTTTCTCCTACTAGTCAAAGGACAATAGAGTACTTTAAAGCTATCGATATTCATTCTATATGGGATCTTTAATTATGTTGTCTCTACACTTCGTACTCACTAACAAGCCAAGAAAGTCATCTGTTGTAAATTTGCAATCTTTCCTCCTTTTTTTTTTTTTTTTCTTTCTTCTTCTTTATACCCTTTATTGATTGGTATTTTGTTACCTTTTGCTTTTCCTTAATCTTTTGTTATATCAATTCAAGAACATCTAATTAACTTTGGCGCGAGGGTGCGTTTACTCTTTTACAATCAAAAAGACATAAATTGAAGTGAAATGTTAGGAGAAGATCATATTCAACGGAACTTGGCACATACCAGCGGAGGCTTTCCTTCGGGTTAATCATTGCCCTGCCAATCATGAAAGCAATGAACTTTGAAAGTGAAAGATATGTACTTGAGAGTGGTATTTTTTCGGTTTGTTTATATAGATTTTTTCTTTTTCTTTTTTCTGTATTTGAAGCTTTCAAACTGATTCATGGTGGAAAGCCCAAGTCCAGTTCAAAGTCAAAATCATTCCTCTTCACAGTTTAATTGTATAAATCAAGAGTTGGAGAATGACTGATAGGAACCTAATTAAAAATCATTCCTCTTTACTTTTTTTTTTTTTTTTGTGCTTTTGCTCTAAGAACTTATGTTTAAGGTTATGCCAATTAAATATTACAGAACATAAAATAGTGACACTTGGAAGGAACCATACCATACCATTTGATCCTTGCATCAGTAAAAAGTTTGTAAGTATATATATATATAATTTTATTTTTTTTGGGAGGGGGGGGGTGTGGGGGTGGGGCTGCAGGATCAAGTGAAAATGTAATCAAGATGAAACATGAACATGCTTATTAGAACAAAAGCAGAAGAGCGGGGAAAGAGATCCTGTGGGGAGACGACTGCTCGTATGCGGATGACAGTCTGGGGGGCCCGGTTTTGAGTGGCACTTTACTGCCAGGATATTGGACGGTGTCTTTCACGCTCTAGCGACGTGCATATGTCGTGTGTTGTTCTTTGAAAGCTCGTTAATTGACACAGTGTGCGCATGGAACACGCAGTTTGTACAAAGAATAGCAGATTACTGGGCTGTTGCTGTTGTACGTCCTCAGCCCTATTCACCTGATAGGGGCATCCTTTGCTTCAGTCCATCAAATAAGTAACGCCAGCAGTTCTCTCTTTTCAGTCGCATTTTCCATCATGGGACTCATAATTGGTTCATAGGAAGACATAATGACCAACAACATCATGAACTTTTATATCCTGAACGAAGTTCTATCTTTGGGCACAGACCAAGTTTTTGAAATGCGGGTTTCTGCTGACACGATCATTATTGTCATGATATTTCAGTCTTAAGCGCATTTACATTACACGAGACTCGCGCGCTGTCATTACCATAAGAAAATGACTCATCCTTACTGATGTTTTTTTGTTTTTCGGTTTTTTTTTTCTTTTCTCTTTTTAACCAAAGAGGTTGTTTCCGCCAATCATCTCAGTCTGCCAAAGACATGAAAAGAGCGAAGCATGCACAAAGAATGCAGGTTACGAACTCTATGAAATTCTGTTTACAATGGAGCTTCTATTTTTTACGATCTTTAGCTTCCATCCTTTCTCTCTTCTTTTGTTCCTTCAAATTTTCTGTTGCAGGGCTACTGAAACAAAAAAAAAAAAAAATAAAAAATTGCTAACAAGGGACTGATTGCTATAAATGATAGAGAATGGATTTGAGAAGTTGTTGCATCGATCTAAAGTATCTTTTAACAATAGTTATCAAACAAAGATAACGAACCTGGTTCTTCTTCTTTCTGCATGTTATGGTTCCACTATATGATAGAAAGTCAACAATTCTTCATCATCTTTGCTCTATTTTATCTAATGGCTCTTTTTTTTTTTTTTTTATTCTTCCTCATTTCTCCCTTTTTGGCTTCCATTTATCTATATAGCACAGACAATTTTCTTGAGAATCTTGACAAATCTTATACAATTCAACACCATCATATTCTGTTGGCAAAAACAAAAAGAAAAATTTGCCACTCTTTGAGGTTCCATTTGTTTTGAAGAAAAATATTTTCCCCATGTTTCGTGTTTAGAATCAAACACTCAGTATTGGTTCAATTCTACATTTTCTTTCGTTTGCGAAGTTCCTTGCAGGTCAATCTCGAATTGCTAAATGCATTACAAAGTGTGCAAGTCACAACAAGGGGGGAGGAAATGATAAATTGGAGCAGCAAAACTCCCAAAATAGGATACCAAATATGTTAAAATTGATATGCAAACCAGGTTACATTGATGAATCAATCGAGAAACGGACCCATTGTTTTTGGATTGGCATATGCAACCTGTCAATTGCAAAAAGACAAAGTGCCGATATGGCAGGCATAAATCGTAGAATCAAGCTCAATTTTTCTCATGTCCTTTGCTTGTGTAGATACAAGACTAAGAACGTTTCAAGCAATGTGGTGCTACAGCAATGCGGCTTCATGCATTTGGACATGAGAGACTAAGACATAAGTGAAGTTGAGAGGTATCCCTCTTGGAATTTAGCCACATAACATAAGACTCCCTAAGTATTCTATCGCCAAGCTAAACATTGATGAGTGACCACAAAAAGGTTTTCAGCCCTTGAGAGAGGCAAGGCACAAGAAAGTGACTCTTCAAAGAGAGGGCAGGCCTGTGTATCAATAAGACAGATAGAGACACCTCAAAAGAGTCCCCTTTTACAGTGAGTCCCTCACCCATGAGAGAATCAACTCTATCAAGCAAAAGTGGAGCCAACCACTATTTTATGACAATGCCCACATGAGAGAAGGAGAGAGAGTAAAGTTCATATTAATACAACAGCACTCTTTCCCATGTATGAGGGGTCATGGATTTTTCTTCCAAAAGGAGACAGAGATAAAGGAAGGTGGTGTTGATTCTGTTGAAGTTAATACAAGAGCTCTCTTTTCCATGTGAAAGAAAGAAGGGGAAGAGGCATGGCCATGGATTTTTCTTTTTACTTTTCTTTGAAATGGAAGATAAAAAGCAGATTATCTCTTGCTTTTTCTTTTCAGCCCTCTCTTTAAGACTATTCCATCTTCTACTAAAGCTTAAATGCACACTAACATATAGAATTGTTGGTCCCAGTCCTGTAGGACAAGGAAGAAGAACGAATAAAGTCGACTTAAAAAAAAAATGAAAAAGCTTCCACAGGTTCCTTCTTCTATGCAACATATCCATACAATATAATTATAAATTGATCATTCAACAAACATAGTAATGATATATTAATAATCATCAACTTTTACTTCTTACAACCCACTGTTGTTGCGGGCACATGTCTCCAACTCAAGATAAAAAATTTCAAGGCTACTAGGTTATATAAAATTACCCATATGCCTATGTGTGATCAAGGATCTGCATTAAAATACACAAATCGTTCTTCGGTCTTCCTCAAGACCCTGGTGGTCTAATCTGTTGCTGCAGAAGTGTGATGCTGATGGGGTTCATCAATCATACTTTTTAATGGGCCCTCGATGCATCATTTAGATGCGAATGTGCTTTTCCCATGTCGGCCCTGCATAAATTTTAAGTCGTGTAAGATTAAATATCTATACTATTGCTAGTGGAATTGCTCTGGACAAATGATCTCTGACGCAGTTATCTAAAGAGCTGTCAACTGATCCTTGGTCTTCTCTCTTTGCATTTTACGCTACACTACAATGTACCTGCAATTGTAAAAATGATGATGGACAACCTATTGCAGGATGTTTGGGGTCATGCTGCTCGAATTGGTTCTTACTTTTCTTGCATTATACCGCATTTCCCAAGCAAGCATTACTCAAACAGAACCACTCTCTTCACTTTTTAAAATCACAACTGGCAGCTTAAGAATTTAACAAGTGATCGTTGAAACTTATGTTCGAACAGAATGACTAACAAGATTTTGCTTATTTTGGTCTGAAAAGGCCTATGCTACCAGTGACAAACCTAGGCAATAATGTATCGTAGATTTGAGACCGGGAACACCTAAAATAGTGTCAGGCATCAATTGTTTTGCCACAAGCGGCTGGCAATCATATTATGAGGTCACTGTAAAATTCAGGATACATGGTTGTCATTCATCAAAAGCAACAGGACAATGCAGCCAGTTATAAATGGATGAAAGTGCAATTCCATCATCTATCATTCAAAGCAATAAAGAGCATCCTTTGATTAAAGCTAAAGGGTATTTTTGTCACATGAAATAAAGATGAGAGAAAGCAGCGACCTCTTCAACTTTACTTTTTCTCCACCTAAGATCACACTTTAAATTTCTGTTATCCAACGGCTTGATTGTTTTCCTTCTTCATAAACAACATTACCATCCCCTAACACAGTCTAGTTGATCTTGTTCTCTTCTTCTTTCTGTTTTTGCCTTTTCCTTTCTCAACTTTCTTTAAACATAAACTCTAGTCTAGACAGTAGCTCCCGAACAATATCCACCAGGCTATCATCTCTACTTCTCTTCCCTCTCATCGTCTTTAGGAGAAAAGGGAAAAAGTAAAGACATGAACAGAAAAGAGAAGCAAAGGAAAGGAAAGACATAACTTCTTCCTTCCATTTGAAGACTCTTGCTGTGAAGATGTTTGATTCCTTGAGCCCGTACACATTTGAAGTTTCTCAGATTCCTTTCACTTTCCTTTCTTTTGTAGAAACCCCATTATCAGCCAAGTGCTTAAATCCCATTGTCTTTGCATCAAGTCCTCCCAAACACAGTCTCCTCGAGTAAATTCCCAACAAAACATGGTCCTCTCCTTCATTTTGACTCTATTCTCTCTTCTAGCTCACTCTTCCTTTGCTTCTTTAGTCAATGATTTTAATGTCTTGGTCACACTTAAACATGGATTTGATTTCCCTGAACCTGCCTTGAGCACGTGGAATTTGTCAAATCCACTCTCACTCTGTTCTTGGGCCGGAATTCAGTGCTCTCACAGACGAGTTGCAGCATTGGATTTAACAGATTTGAATCTGCATGGCTCCATTTCACCTCAAATTTCAGGACTTGATCAACTCACCAACTTATCTCTTGCGGGAAACAATTTCACCGGTCCCATAGAGATTGCAGGATTGAGTAATCTTCGATTTCTTAACATCTCAAACAACCAATTCAGTGGGGCCTTGGACTGGAACTATTCTAGCATGGCAAACTTGGAAGTGCTTGATGCTTATAACAATAACTTCACTGCTTCACTTCCACTCGGGATTTTGAGCTTGAAGAAACTCAGGCACTTGGATCTTGGTGGCAACTATTTCTACGGCCAAATTCCTCCAAGCTATGGAGAACTAGTGCTACTGGAGTGCCTTTCGCTCGCAGGAAATGATCTTAGAGGAAATATCCCAGGTGAACTGGGTAATCTCACTAACTTGAGAGAGTTTTACCTGGGGTCTTATGTCTTCAAAGGTGGGATTCCAGTAGAGCTCGGCAAATTAGTGAATCTGATTCAAATGGATCTTTCAAGCTGTGAATTAGATGGTCCAATTCCACGCGAGCTAGGGAACTTGAAGCTGCTTGATACTCTGTTCTTGCATATCAATCTCCTTACGGGTGTCATTCCAAAGGAGTTAGGCAACTTAACCAACTTGGTCAGCCTTGACCTCTCTAAAAATGCACTGGTCGGTGAAATTCCATCAGAGTTCATCAATCTAAAACAACTCAAGCTCTTCAAGCTCTTCATTAATAGGCTACATGGGTCGATTCCAGATTCCATTGCAGACTTACCTAATTTGGAAACAATGGAGCTGTGGATGAACAACTTCACTGGTGTGATTCCCCGGAGACTCGGCCAAAATGGGAAGCTGCAGGTTCTAGATTTGTCCTCAAATAAGCTCACTGGCATGATCCCACGGGACCTATGTTCTTCCAGTCAATTAAGAATCCTAATTCTCATGAAGAATTTTCTCTTTGGCCCAATCCCAGAAGGTCTGGGGACCTGTTACAGTCTCACCAAGTTGAGACTTGGGCAGAACTATTTGAATGGCAGCATTCCAAACGGATTCATTTACTTGCCTGAGCTGAATTTAGCAGAGCTGCAGAACAACTTCCTATCAGGGCCATTACCAGAGAATGGTAATAGCTCATTAAAACCTGCGAAACTAGGCCAGCTGAATTTGTCAAACAATCTCCTTTCAGGTCCGTTGCCATTTTCGCTTTCAAATTTCTCTAGCCTCCAAATTCTTCTCCTTAGTGGAAACCAATTTTCAGATCCAATACCACCCTCCATAGGAGAGCTGCATCAAGTACTAAAGCTTGATCTAAGCAGAAATTCACTTTTAGGTACAATTCCGCCTGAAATAGAAAACTGTTTCCACCTCACCTTCCTTGACATGAGCCAAAACAACCTCTCTGGCTCAGTTCCACCAGAGATATCAAACATCCCCATCTTGAACTACCTGAACTTATCTAGAAACCACTTAAGTCAAACCATACCGAAATCCATTGGTTCCATGAAAAGCCTGACCATTGCTGATTTCTCTTTCAATGATTTCTCCGGGAAAATCCCCGAAGCTGGTCCATTCTCGTTCTTCAATGCCTCGTCATTTACGGGTAATCCTCAACTTTGCGGTTCTCTCCTTAACAACCCCTGCAATTTCACAACCGTCACTAACAACACACCAGGAAAAGCGTCGAAGGATTTCAAGCTAATTTTCGCATTAGGCCTTCTGATATGCTCTTTGATATTTGTAATTGCTGGAATAATCAAAGCCAAATCATTCAGGAAAAACAGTTCGGATTCATGGAAGATGACAGCATTCCAGAAAATAGAATTCACAGTTACAGACATCCTGGAATGCGTGAAAGATGGCAATGTGATCGGCAGAGGAGGAGCCGGGATCGTGTACCAAGGGAATATGCCAAGTGGGGTCGAAGTTGCGGTGAAAAAACTATTTGGTTTGGCCACCAGCAGCCACGATCATGGCTTCAGAGCCGAAATCCAGACACTAGGCAACATCAGACACCGAAACATTGTCAGATTGCTGGCATTCTGCTCCAACAAGGACACAAACTTGCTGGTTTACGAGTACATGAGAAATGGAAGCCTTGGGGAGGCATTGCATGGCAAAAAGAGTGCGTTCTTGAGCTGGAACTTGAGGTACAAGATAGCCATGGAAGCTGCAAAAGGCCTATGCTACCTTCACCATGACTGTTCCCCGTTGATTGTTCACCGAGACGTGAAGTCCAACAATATTTTGCTGAATTCAAGCTTCGAAGCACATGTAGCAGATTTCGGGCTAGCCAAATTCTTGTTTGGCGGCGCGTCGCAGTGTATGTCAACGATTGCAGGGTCTTACGGCTACATCGCACCTGGTACGTAGATCCTTATTATTAAAATTATTTCTATCAATTGGTTCTATTTGATTTAATTTAGCTTTTATTTTTTCGGTTATGCTTGCTTGATATTTTAATTTGCTGCTAGTTCAAATTTTTAGGTGCAAATTTCCAGTAGATGTTGATATTTGCTTTTTCTTTAGCAAGTTGGCTGGTTAGTTTGAAGTTATTCTCTGTGCATTGGCAAGCTGTCAAGTTTATTAGTTGACAGAAGAGGGGATCAACCGAGAAAAACAAAAGAAATGAAGACGGAATTGAGGCAGGACAGACGCAGTCCAAGAGAAAATGTCACGTCTGACACTAATTATTATGTTTTCTACAATAATTTAATAAAATTACTGAGGTAATTTCAGCATAATTAAGGGTAAACATCCCTAGTCATTAGTCATATTTTTATCCTTTTGATTGTCGGTATAATGCAATTCTGTCTGAAGTGACGGCTCGAAGATCATCAGTGATTACAGGTGGGTGGGGGACTGAGTTACCGAGAAAACAAAACATGTCAATGGGGTACATAGAATTTTTTGGGTAACCTCACCAGCTCACCAAACACCCACAAAAGTGCACAATGCAAGCAGTTGTTGGGGCCCATTAGAACTCTGGTTTCCGAATCTGAGAGGTCAATCTGACAGTCTGACCCCTCATTTCCTACAGCCCTCACAGTGATGACCTATATGACAGGGCGTTGAGATTAGTGAAAAGCTAACTGACCAATATGCACGCCTATTTTTACACACACCTGCCCTCTTCCTCTCTCTCCATCTTTTTTTTTTTTTTTAACTGAAGTGAACAAACTATTACATAACGTTACAATTTTTTTTTTAAATAAAAGCAGGAAATTTGAGGGAGATAATGCTGATCCTTTCAGATCCTGAAATGGGTCTGGCGTGTAAAGGATAAGCACTGCTGTTTCCCACCCAGACTCTCTTTTTTCCTGCTTAGCCTCCCTTGGCCAGTTCCATATACTCGTGGTTTTGTGCATGTGCAGGATTAGAAAGTTTTTGATGAGTATAATTCACGACCATAAGCTTCAATTATGAGCTCTGTCATGGTAAAATTTTTATGATATTAAAAAAAAATCACAATTTATTTTATTTGATCTATAATTGTATAGTAAATTAAATTCATCTACTCATAATGCACCATATATTTGTGTGCGTGTGTATTTATGGCTTTTGTTGTCATAAAAAGAACTCTTTCTTATCAACTAATTAAATCATAACTAAGGTTATCCGTCCAATTTCTCATTTCAGAATACGCATACACATTAAGGGTGGATGAGAAAAGCGATGTGTATAGCTTTGGAGTTGTTCTCTTGGAGCTCCTCGCCGGACGCCGGCCAGTGGGTGATTTCGGGGAAGGAGTAGATATTGTGCAGTGGAGCAGAAAAGTGACGAATTGTCGCAAAGAAGAAATTATGTGCATTGTGGACTCAAGGCTAAAGGTGGTTCCCAAAGATGAGGCAATGCATTTGTTTTTCATTGCAATGCTATGTAGCCAAGAAAACAGCATTGAACGCCCCACAATGAGAGAAGTAGTTCAAATGCTCTCCGAGTTCCCCCGTCCCTCGCCGGATTACCAATCACCGCAGTCATCTTCTATCGCTGCCCAACAACCAAAGAGTATCGATGACAAAGAGAAAAGTTAAAATGGGAAATTTGCACAAGATAGCTCGGCTTAAGTGGCTTGGAAATTTTTTTCTTAACAAACAGAAAATAGTGGTGTCTTTAATTGGGTTGATTTTGTTATAGCTATTGACTTTGCCCTCTTTTTTTTTTGTTTTATGTGCAAAATATAATTTTCTTTCTAATCCTTGGGATCTAGGCAGGAGCTCCAGTCATGACCACATAAATGCTAGGAATGAGTATGGTTACACTTCTTTTCAAAGAGTGCCATTTAGAGGGACAGCTTGCAATTCTAATGGGGACATGCAAGCTTATTGTAATACGTAGTTTTCATATATGTGCATACATACTATATTCGATTGCCTACTTACATGTTAATTACTTCTCATTCATTTTCATTAATCATTTTATATATTTTTACCTAGTCATGGTAGATATTCTGTCGCAAAGTGATGGCAGCATCATATGTGCACACAGCATAAAGCGTCTAGTGAAGGGGCAGTGCAACTTAGACAATCATTAAAATGCATCCTTACATGCCTCTCTCAAAATGTAGCTAGATGAGATTAGAGCGAACTATTTTGCCTTTTAGTATACATCCTCCTAAAAAATAAAACATTGTATTCGACCACATTTAAATCCTTTATCAATGTTCCTAATTAATCATAAGGATAACATTATTTTTTCTCTAAAAGAAATTTACAGCATAAATTTTTACTTGTTTTGTAACAAATTTGTTGGTCTTATTGGTCATTTCTTATATGTTGTAGAAATCCAATTGTTGTGGAGATTATTTATTTTTGACCTACAAGCTAAAAACACTTCATAAGAGTATAATTACTCTTCTTTTACTCCTGAAAATCTAATTAAAAAAAAAGCTACAAATAGATAGAAGAAAAAGAGAGTTAGGAGTTTGCTAGAATTATTTTACTTGCGATAATATTTTATATCTTGTTGTTATAAGGGTAAAAAGTGTCTAATTGAACTAAAACTTAGATAATTGATGGAAGAAATTTTGTTTCTAATTTAAAATGGAGACTATTGTGGCTTGGGCACTATAAATTTAGTTTTTATTCTTCAATTATGTAGGTTTACATTATGGGCAATTTTTACGTGTAATTTTGATCAATTGTATAATTGAAAAATTGTTTGTAATCTGATTGATCTTATTTTTAGCTAGTAGTTAAAAGACACATATATCTTTATTGTATATGGTTGGATCATGCTTTGGTGATCTATAAAGGTAGCTTTTTGCTTTAAAAACTAAGACATATGAAATCTAGTAACTTTTTGTTTTTTCATCTGTGATAGTTTTGGTAAATTGTGTGGATGAACATTGATTTATGGTTTGATTGAGCTAGATGTTGGTTAACTAGTATGAGATACTTAAAAGTTTATTATGAATAGTTAGATTACTATTTTGAAGTTTGCTTATTGAGTTGTAATTGATAGAACATAACTAGTTTGTTTTAGTCAACTCAGTAGCTTCTCATTAGGTCTCAATTGAATTTGTTCAATTTGTTTGATATAATTGATATTGTTTGCCTCTATTATACTTACTTGATTATAGTATAGTTAATTTTTAAAATAAAGTGATCCTTGGTTTTTTCTTTTCCATTTTTTTTATTCAGAGGGGTTTTTCATATAAAAATTGATGTGTTCTCTTGTGTGGTTGCTTTTAGTTGTTATATTTATTATTCAATCATCTCTTTATAGGTTTAAGCAAATAGGAGAATTTTTTGGACATTCATACTCTACTAGCCCTTTTCCATTAGAATGGTATCAAAGCTACTAATTCAGGTGTTTAGCTAATTCGAACGATGAAGTTGAATGTGAATAAAATGGTTTGTTTTGAATGACACAAATTATCATATAACATATAGGAGTAAAACGAAGAATCTCTTATTTGTAAAGAAATTGCATTTACTAGTATTTGTTATTACTAAATTTAAGTTTAAAATTGATGAAAAATAAGAAGTTAGGCATAAATAGTTTTGTAGTTTTATATAGCAATTTGTTAATGATAATATTTACAATCACATTTACAATAAGATACATGCATAGGCTTTATGAAGCAAGTTTAAGACATTATATGCTTCTAAGTTTGGTAATATAAAGTTATTCTTATTAAGGAAAATGATGCAATTAAGATATAAAAAAGGAAGTTTAGTAATTAAACACTTGAATGAGCTTCAAGGTCTCATTAATTAGTTATCAAACTTTGATATTAAGTTTAATGACAAGATTCTTAAGTTATGGTTACTTGTTACATTACTTAATTCTTAGGAGACTTTTCAAATTTCATATGCTAATTATGCTTCTGGCAATATTTTTCATTGGAAATTATAAAGATTATGTGTTGAATAAATAGATTAGAAGAAAATTTCAAAGTTTTTTATTATTCAAATCAAAGGTTCTGAAAATAAGAAAAGAAACCAAGAAAAAGGATGGGGTAAAAGAGTAAAAGTAAGTTAAGATTAAATTATAGGAATGTTTAATGTCATTATTGTGAAAGGATGGATCATATTAAAAAAAAGTGCTATAAGTAAAAAAAAAAAAAACATATGATAATGATATGTATAAGAAAGAGAATGATGTTAATAATTATGTTGCTACGACATCCACTTTTAATAATAATGACCTCATTATTATTTGTGATGAGAAGATAATCAATTTGACATCTTAAAAGACTAATTAGGTTATAAATAGCGGTATCTCTCTTTATGTTACTTCAAAAAAAGAATTCTTCATAATATACACTCTTGTTAATGAAATAAAAACTTAGTAGAAGTCAATGGCATTAATGATGTTTGCTTAAAGACTAATAATTAAACACAACTAACATTAAGAAATGTTAGATATATTTTAGATGTCCATTTAAATTTAATTTCATTATGAAAGCATAATGATAAGAGTTTTTGTAATACTTTTAGTGATGACCAGTGTAAAGTTTACCAAATGCTTCCTAATTATGGTACAAGGTAAGAAATGATCTAGTTTATATTATATGCAAATTTTCACCTTTAAAGATATTATGAATATAATAAAGAATAAAAATTTCACTAAATTATAATATAAATGACTTAGTCATATAAGTGAAAAGGAGATGAATTGTTTAATAAAGAAAAATCAACTTATATACATAAAGAGTAAGGTTTTGAAGAAATGTCATTATTTGGTTGGAAAATAGAATGGAGTTAAATTCAAGAGTTACCTATTTTATGGAAATTAGAGCTACATAAATTAGTACATTTTGATATGTATGGTTTTTTAAAGGTACTCTTATTTAATGATACTTTATATTTTATGACTTTTATTAATAATCATTTAAGAAAAATTTGAATTTATACTTTAAAGACTAAAGATCATGTCTTTAATGTGCTTAAATAATTTCATATCTTTGTTGAGAGAAATAAAAAAAGTAATAATATGTTCACATTAATAATGGTAGTAAGTATAATAGTTCATTTGATTAATATATAAAGAACAAGGGATTAGACATTAAGGACACCTCCTAAAATACCATTATCAAATGGCTTAACCAAATTGAAAGTGATAAATGTCTACACTTAGACATAAAGTTGCTTAGATCCTTTTATAGTAAAACTTTAAATATAGTGATATAAGTGATTTATCTATCTTTTAATGTTCTTTTATAAGATGATATTTTGATTGGTTATTGGTTTGGTAAAGAAACCTTTTATGATCATTTGCAAGTCTTTAGTTATAAGGATTTTGTTTATGTTTTCAAAGATAAAAGAGTAAATCTGATACAAAGATTTAGTATTGTATCTTTCTTAATTATGGTAAAGATAAATTTGGATACTGATTCTATGATATGGTTAAGAAAAAGTTTACTAGAAATAGAAATGTTGTATTTTTTAAGGATTAAAATATTACAATAAAATAGAATTAGTATGACTTTTTTTTATAAAATTTTGTTATTGTTCATTATGTATAATTATTTGACTATTTTAATGATATAATTATTCAAATATATCATTGCTTTAGTTATTTGAATAGAACATAATAATTTTAAGCAAACACGTCTCTTAGACATTAAATAATTTAATAACCATATGTAATTGTTAATAGAAAAACATTAGAAATATAATAAATTAATGTAATAATTTGCTTTGTATCATATGCTTAAGTATTAAATGTGCCAATAAAAGCACATAAAATGCACTTTTATGCCATCTTTACATACGTGACATTTTCCATAGTCTCTTCTTTGAGTCAATCAAATATATGTCAATTATTTTAACTTATACATCTTTTAAAGTCTTATTTCCTTTCATGTGAGACTTTATTCCTTCCTTTTCTTTGTTTTCTTTTAAAAATACATTAAAAATCCTTTAATTATTTTCAAAATATTAAATTCACAATAATATTAAAAGTCAAATGTATAATTAATAGTATTTTGCAATTGAACCATTATATAACAAAATGTTTATTACAACAAACTTGAATAATATGTTAGATAAATCTTAAAGCATATATTTTAATTAATTAGCAATATAAATATCTTATACAAATGACTTTACAACAATTTCTTATAAATATAATAAATATAATTAAAGGTCTTATATCCATATCTTTTATATGAATGTTTTAAAACCAAATCCTCTACTTTATTAGAGTGGCCCACATTTACATTTATATAAGCAAACTTAATGTCATTAGCATAAAACACTTTCATAGTCTGTTAAAAGTTGTAAAACTCAACCTTCCTTTTTACATTATAAAAACTAAATACTTCATTACTTTTAGATATATATCATTAACAATAATGTTTTAATAACATTTATGATGTACTTTAACTTATGGAATTTAAAACTAAATGTTGTATCAAGTATTAAGTCAAATTTTCTTTATACGTGAGCAATCCTTATGGCCTTAAAACTCATCCTTTTAATATCTTATTTATCAAGTCTTTTATTAATATTTTTGTTTAAAGGATCAGCAATGTTTTAACTTAGTCTTATAAATTGATAGTAATTATTATATTTGTAATCAGATCTCTTACCTAACTATGTTTTAATTCAATGTGTCTAATTTTACCATTATACATTTGATTATAAGCTCTTAATAGAGTTGCAACCCTATGATTATGTATAAAAAAATGGGTATTATTGACCTTAATCATAAAAAAAAGGCATATAAAATAAGTCTTTTAATCATTATGCTTCTTTACTAACTAAAACTAATACTACAAACTCTATAACTATGGTAGAATTATTTATGTAAGTTTGTTTTTTGAAAACCTGAAAAATTGTACCACCACTTAATATAAAGATTCATATATTAGTAAAAGTATGATTCTCTTTATTAATGATTAAACTAATATTTAAGTATTTTTTTTACAATAAAGTACAATTTGGATGATTTATTCCAAAATCATTTATTCTTTTTAGGTACTTTATAATTTTGTGTATGTCATGCCAATGCATATTACTTGAATTACTAATGTACCTATTTATTTTTCCAATTACATAGGCTATCTAGTCTAGTATATGCCATTATGCACATTAAGAACCTAATTACTTTAACATATTCCAACGATGATATTAGACTTCCAACATTTTTCGTAAACTACATGTGATTAAATGGTGTAAAGGCAAGAATAAAATTTGTATGATTGAACTTATTAAGAATTTTTTCTAATATAATGTAATTAAGTAAGCATTATACTTTGTTGATTTTGCAGGATTTTGATTTCAAAGATGACATCTTTTATATCAAAACTACTAGACATAAACTCTTTAATAACTTTAACTTCTTTTAAATTACTTTCAAAAATCATATTATCAACATATAAACAAATAATGACACCCTTCATTCAATGTACTTGCTATAAGCACACTTATCAAATTTAGTAATCTTAAACCTATTAACAAATACCACTTAATTAATTTTTTAATACCATTATTTTGGTACTTGTTTTAGCCTTTGCAAAAACTTAATAAGTTTGCACACCTTTTTCTCGTAACTAAATACTATAAACCTTTTAGGTTGTTCATATATACTTCTTTTAATTCACCATTTAAAATGTTATATTGAGATCTATTTGATGAATTACTAATTTATAGATTGAAATTAGTATAATAAGCACTTTAATTTCTAATTATTAGTAAATATGTATTAAAATAATCAATATATTGCTTTTATATAAACTATTTTGCAATTATTACAACTTTGAACTTGTCAATAGTTTCATCAACTTTTATTTTCCTTTTAAAATTTCCTAAATACAACCATGATAAAATCTAAAGTAAAATGTGATAAAGAAAAAGATAAAGAGATATATAAACAAAATGTGACTTAATGGCCACATATGTGCCGTCTAAGTACTTAATGCCCAAATTAATTGTTCAAAATCACTTTAAGCCATTTATGCCCTCTTTCTTTTAATATTGTTAACTTTATTTAAATGCATGTTTATTTATTTATCAAAATTTTAAAAATTAACAAATTAATGATTTAAAATTAAACTGATGCAAAAAATAAAACAATTATTATAATTGGCTTAATTCAATTACAACATTAACATGACATAAACCTAAATATTTTACTATAAGTCTTTTTTTTTTTTAATATCTTATCCATGTATCATCACATTTATAAGATTGTGAATGAAGAAATTATATAAATAAAATGAATTTAATATATTTTAAATGTAAATTTATTATCTATATTATTATAAATTTTAAATTATTTAGTATTTGATTGCAATCAATAATAAAAATTAAAAAATTAACATCTAATTATCATAAGAAAATAATATCAATTATTTTTTAAATGCATCAAGTTAAACGAATCAATATAATGAAACCAAATCTCAAACTAACTCTTAAAAGCAATTATACTCTTAAATGCATTTATATAATAAATGATAGTCCACTTATATTTCTCTTTTGTTTTTTTGTCCAAAAAGAGAATGAAATGCACCCTATGCCGAGTTTAGGTGTGTATTGTATTTATAAATATTTTATATTTATTTTCTTGTTATATTGTGTTCACATTATCGTATTTACAAAATTTCAGATCAAAAAATTGTATGCACGTAATAAATTAGATATATTTTACATATAAATTTATATATTATATTATTATAATTATTAATTAAATATTTTTAATTTTTTAATTATTAATTATAGTTAAGAATGGAAATGAACCTATGTCCAAAAGTCATAATAAGACAATAGAAACACATCTAAATAATATCACCAGTCTAATGAAATTAAATATCAAATAATTCTTAAAGGCAATTAGATTTGCAAATACATTTAATTCACTTTCTTTTGACACATAATATAAATGATCTCCCATTCATATTTTATTTTTTTTTTATATAATTTGAGTGCTCCCTTTAACATATCTAGTTTGCATTATATATATATATATATATATATATATATATATATATATATATATATATATATATATATATATATTGTATTGTCATGTCTACAAAGTTTTGAGCAAAAAAATTGTATGAACATATAAATGAGACGTAAATCTAAGTGTTATATTGTAATTACTATTAATTATATATTTTAAATTTTTTTCTTAATTATAATAAATAATAATAATAGAAATAATAAATATGTATTTAAAAATATTTATAGAACAATATAAGCATCAAATTGATTGCATTAATATAAGAAAATTAAATCTCCAACGACTTCTAAAAATAATTAAA
This sequence comes from Ceriops zippeliana, assembly GCA_037897445.1. NCBI lineage: Eukaryota > Viridiplantae > Streptophyta > Magnoliopsida > Malpighiales > Rhizophoraceae > Ceriops > Ceriops zippeliana. The sequence goes on along the minus strand of JBAPLH010000216.1, from coordinate 2,191,366 downwards.
TTTTCAAATGCATTTAATTTATTTTTTGTGATATATATAATAAATGGTCACCAAATATATAATAATTTTTAAAAAAATGAATTAAATGTGCTCTGTGGCGCATCTAGCATGTATTGTATTTATGAACAATCTTTATTTTCCATGTCCTTTTTGATATAAATATGCATTAATACTTGATTAAAAGGTGTGTATTTTGAGTTATTAGTTCACCGCAAACTCAGTTTCCACTCTTCCTCACTCTCACTCTGATTCGCTCATTCATTGAAGCACTTGGCTTTTATTACACAACAAAAGGTAAGTTTACTTGTAAGTATTCCCTCTCTTACTTTATCTCTCGAAACATTTGAATTTGATAATTTTCCATTAATGTTGAAATCAAGAGCAGAAATTTTGTTTTTTTGTTTTTTTTTTCTCTTAACTGTTTGGATTAAACGATCCATTTTTAGTTCTTTTTATCTAATCTCCTAATATGATCCATTAGAGTTTTTTTCTTAAATTTGGAAGTTGTATTTTTTTTTCTTTCGTTTGTATATTGAACTTCAAATTACTATTATTAAGATTCTAAAATTCTTTGGGGGTGTTTATAAACAGAGAGTATTTACATGGCCAAAAATATTTGTGAGTACAAATGATCACAAAAATAATTTATATGATATTAAAATAATTTATATTATACAAAAAATATTTTGTATAATGTAAAGAAAATTATATAAATATCTATTATATTACTAAAATTTTTTCAATAAATATATATATTATCTTATGTGACTAATCATAAAATTTAATGAAAAAATACAAAAATTCTTAATTTTAAATTTATAATTTAATTTATGATTATTATAAATCTCCTTAATTATTGGATGTGTACGGGTGAGATTATTGTTCACTATTATCGGATTTGTTTATTTTTATTGGCATTTTCCATTGTAGGAGATTTTTCAACGAGGACGAGTTACAATAAGGTGGGGCCCAGCAACTCCCAAACCAAGCCTCGCTGTACCATTCATAACCCTCACATCCAGCGGTCAAAATGCCTTCTTCGCCAAACTTGCAACTTCACTCAGCCGTACGATCGCTCCATTAGTTAAGCCTCCCAATTCTGCTGTCCGCGCCTCCTTCCCCTGTTCCGCTTCACTGGAAGTCCCCCCCCCTTGGCTTCCACTCTTGCTGTATATCCCGCAAGTTGCTTGTCGGCTACAGCGTAAGCGGTTCTCCGGTCCTCCGGATAGGGTTGTTTTGGGTAGGTCTTTATCCGTTCCTGGTAGGTACGTGTTTTTGTTTTTTGTTTTTTTTTTTTAATCTCTGTCTCTGCCAAACACCCTCGTTGTTGTGCGATTTCTCAGGGACCCAAACGGAGTCAATTTCTTTTCTATTCTTTCTCTACCCTCCCTCGCCCCAAAAATAACGAAACGGAGTCAATTTCTTTATCTGAGACTTTTAATGAATTAATTAATTAATGTAAGACCTTTTTTCAGGGAAAAAAAAAAAGCTTTTTATGTTCCGCCCTTTTGACAGTTGAATTTTATTTTTTTCTGGTGTCCTACAGTTGGCTTTGACTGACTTCTTCTTCTTCTTCTTCTTCTTCTTATTATTATTATTAGTATTATAATTTCCTCTTCTTTTTGCGGTTTCTGTTGCAGGGTTGAAGACCGTCAACAATGGCCAACAAAAGCAAGCCGGAGAAACGTATCCTTTCTTATACGAATTATTTTTTGCTTTTTCTTTTTTTTTTTCTTTTTTTCCTTTTAAACCTTTTAGATTTTGATTGTCATGGATTAAAAAATAGTTCCATTTTGTGATTATAGCGTAAGCAACTGGCCAGCCATATCGCTGTCAATTTATGTACATCATGGTTCAACGTGTTTGATTTTGTTGGACAAGTATTTGAAACTGCTTGAGCAATTGACTTTTGCAAGTGCAAGCCAATATTATGTTGGATGCTTAGAAAGATTTCTTTTTTTTTTTTGTGTCTTTGATTTATGGTTACCCTTTTTTTTTTTTTCCTTTTTCTTGAAATAAATTGTTCTCTTTCCGCTAAAAGGGTGCATTTTAAGTGTGTTTCATGGGAGTGAAAATGTCCAGCTATCAGTAGCCGATAAGTTGTTTACTGTAGTGCCTGTGTGCCTTGTAATGCCTCTTTTCTATTGGTTGCAATGGGTCAATTTTGTTATTTGCCAGTGATCTTGCTTAACCATGTGTGACAGCTGAGGTTATTTCTACTGGATTGAAGTCAGTCCCTGTTAGTGAAATACTGGAGAATGATGTGGTATGTTCCACCATAACTTGCCTTTTCTTTGCTTTTGCTTTTCTTATCATGCTTTGATGCTTGTGCTGAATTGTAGCCAAAACAGGATGGGAGGATTTTCATCAATACATTTCCAGATTTCACGTTGCGGGTCTTATATGTGCTATATAATGAAATGCTGTCTCTCTTTTGTTCATCAGAATCATAGAGTCATCGTTGAATTGTAAAATATCTTTTCAGGCCCCCGGAAAGGATGTAATATCATCTGATTCAACGCTTGTCATGTCTGGCACAAAGGATGAAGTGGATGCTAACTCTAGCATCCAAGTCAAGACTGGACGGGATTCAGTTGCAGAGAATGGTGTGTTTTATCCACCTACAAGCAGTTATAATTATTGCTACCCAGGTACCTTACTTCAACAATCCTATATTCTTTAATCCAATGTCAATAATCAGTTATTTGTTGCTAGTGCATTATTTAAGTAGAATTTAGAGTTTGTATAGAGTTGGAACTTGGTTGATTTACTGATTTATGTCAATTTTATAATTTGCTTTCATGAGTCACAATTGATTTTTAAGCAGGGAAAGAAAACAATCCTATATTCTTTAATCCAATGTCAATAATCAGTTATTTGTTGCTAGTGCATTATTTAAGTAGAATTTAGAGTTTGCATAGAGTTGGAACTTGGTTGATTTACTGATTTATGTCAATTTTATACTTTGCTTTCATGAGTCCCAATTGATTTTTAAGCTGGGAAAGAAACTTTGTCACCTAAGCAAGTCATTGCTAGATAAGATTCATCCCAAAATTGTGGGATGCTGTATGCAAAATATGCTATGCAATGCTGCTTCTCAAGTATACAAAAGATGAACCTTATTGTTATTTTAGCTAGATTTACTTGCTTTAATGTTCCTGTTTTAGTTTTTTGTGAGCATGGACCCTGATCATTGAAAAGAGATACTGATTTTTTTGGATGCATCAATGAGGGCCATTAATTCACTTTTTGCGTCATCTATGTGACATTTTTTTCCCATAGTAGTACTCATATATTGGCATTTGTGGGATAGGTCACCCTCAAGAAGAAAATGTATATTCGTGGTTTTTTAAGCAAATAAGCATGTCAGGACTCGAAGCGTCGGTGAGGATATGTTTTCATGTTTGCTTAAGGTTTAATCCTGACACTTGATGAAAGATGGGTCCCTAGTTGTTGACTACTTGTGGTAGTAGATAACAGTTTAGAAATGTGGCAACTCTGCTTGATTCCTGAGGAGATCACGGTTGTCTCCTGGATGTTGCTAACTGGGAGTTTTAGATTGACTTAACCTCTCTACCTTTTTTGACAAAATTCATCTTCATTTATGTTGCTTGCATTGTCCCTGTATATGAAAATTTGCCATCGGAACTTTGCTGAATACTTTGAAATTTCTTAGCTCGCTTGTGTATGTGTACGACGCATAGGGTTTTATTTACAGTTTAACCATCTTCACAAAGGCAATTTTGTATTGCAGGATCTAGTGGTTCCTTTGTGCAATTGGATGACCATAATCTTCTTCAAGCAGATGGGTCTCGTGCAGTATGTTCTTCCTGTATTTGCTATCTGATAGCATAAACATTTCAATCTCATGTCTTATATTTAATGGATGTTCACTAGCTCAATATGTGTATTTTATCACAATTCTTATGGATAACTAATTATTGTTTTCATTGGTGAATGACTTCAGAGTGTGCAATCAGAGAGCAGTTCACTGGTTTATTATTTTCCTGGCTATCCTTATGCTTCTGGACCAGCAGTTGGTGTTGATGGGCAAAGTGTTGGTCAGCAATCATTTTATCCATCCCATGGATATCTTCAAAACCCGTTGTCCTTTGGATGGGGTTCGACATATGTTAGCAATGTCCCAAATGAGAATGCTGATTTTGGAAATAGAAGATATGGTTCTGCATCTACTACCTTTGCGAAGGCAAACAACTTAAAGGCCATGAAAGATAGTGGCAACAATGCTGGCAAAGTTCCCAAGTCTGCATATACACCTTTAAACAAAGTATGTCTTGCTTTACTAAATTATTCAAGAGGTTAAAATTGGTTTATTTTGCCGTTTATAATGGCACTATTTCCCTTATTTTGTTGGAATGGTGGTTTTGTCAAATAAATCAATTGCTATAAGCCTTATTCCTGCAGTTGCATACTGTCATGCAATGTAACTGAGCTTAACTACAATTTTATGCTTTGGATTTGCTCTGTCCTCATTTCTTTATTAGAAAGAGTTTGTTATTGCACAAAGTTCCCACATTGTGAGGTATGGGGAAGGGCAATTTCTTTACAAATGTTTTTGATTATTTTTACTCCTCTTGAAATTTCATACGGAAAGTTACTTTGTTGGAGTCTTGAAGTGTCTTTCAAAAGGAATGTTTCTTTTAAGCTCTGTCAAGCAGTTTGGTATTCTTCTGCTGATGCTGCATATCTCTGTTACAGGCATCTCCACTGGGTTCTGATTTGTCAGCAGGCCAGTTCAAGGGATACCAGCCTGGAGGAAAACCATCTTCTTTTAGTGGCCAAGGACAAGGTCACTTCTTGCATAGTGGTTCCATTAATTACGGACCAAATAGAAGGGCATGGAATGGAAATGATATAAATAGAAGAGACAGATTCAACAAAAATAGTGATTTTGAAAAAATGACAGAATTAACTTGTGGCCCAAGGGCCTCTAACAGAAACACTTCTTTTGATTCATCTGACAAGAAGGAAGGCTTGGGTGTTCTACTGCAGAGAGATCAGTACAACCAACCAGACTTTAAAATTGAATATACAAATGCCAAATTTTTTGTTATCAAATCTTACAGTGAAGATGACATTCATAAGAGTATTAAATATGATGTGTGGTCAAGCACCCCAAATGGCAATAAGAAGCTGGATGCAGCATTCTGTAATGCAGAAGGCATATCAAGTCAGGCTGGCACAAAATGCCCAATCTTCCTCTTTTTTTCAGTGAGTTGGGGATCTGTCTATTTGACTTGCTCAGAGCCTCTGTGACTCTCGTTTACCATATTTCTCATCACTATTAATTCTACCTTTCCTTCAGATGACTGGGTCTTCATACGTTCCTTTATCTGTTGTTATTTATCTTCATAATTTTAACTTTAGGTAAATGGAAGTGGACAATTTGTTGGATTTGCTGAGATGATTGGGCGAGTGGACTTTGATAAGGACATGGACTTCTGGCAAGTTGACAAGTGGCATGGGTTTTTCCCTGTCCAATGGCATGTAATAAAAGATGTTCCCAATATTAATTTGCGGCACATTGTCCTTGAAAACAATGAGGGCAACCCTGTAACATCCAGCAGAGACACACAAGAGGTATTTCCCATATATTTTTGTTGCCACCATGTAAATCATTTGAGGTTTTCTACTGTGAAATTTGGTTTAGCATGCAATGAAAATTTTCCTTCCTTTTCCATTTGTATGGTATGTTCTTAGTACCTAGCTGTGGACCTTGATTATTAAGTTTCATTACTAGACATCATCCTTCATTGTTGAAAGTTGGTGTCTCTTGTAAGGTATGTCTCATGTGAAATAGTTGTCTAACATTTGCAATTTCCTCTTCTGTTGATTTACCTGGAAGCCAAAATTCCACACAGCTGCTACTGCTAGGAAACCGGATTGTAATCTCACCTTGTGTCCATACCTTTTAAATGGGAAACATTTTTTGTATAAATATTTTCAGGGTTGGTTTTAACATTCATATAATAATTTTCAGATTTTCCTCAAGCAAGGTTTGCAAATGCTGACAATATTCAAGAAATACTCAGCAAAAACATCATTGCTAGATGACTTCAACTTCTATGAAACCCGTGAGAAGTCTCTCCGTGCAAAAAAGAGCAATAAACCTGCTAGTCTGCAGATGGAAATATATGAGAATGGTGATTTCACTGTAAGTTGAACATTACTTTTTCTTTAGCCATTACTTCCTCTTTCTTTTGGTCTTGTGCATAATATATGAAGCACACAAATCTCCCTGCCATCATACAACTTATTCCATTTCTGATCTTCTGATGGTTTTCCCATTCTTTATTAAAGAGGTCTCAGGATATTAGCAGAATCTCAGTAAATTGATTTATCCATTCTGATGGTTGAAACCGTGCATTAACCTAAGATGCACCGAATAAAGTATGCTTAGCACACGAGCAATTCTATTGCTGCCCCACTTCAATGCCACAAATATAAATAAGCTTAGTGCACAAGCAACGCCATTGTTGAGCCTTGTCTCTCCCACTCACTCTCTCTCTCTCTTAACATGGTATTTTTGCTCTTACCATTTTGTAACTCTTATATTCTACTTTACAGAATCATGCAAAAGCGGAAGAAGGGAATTTGAAGATGAGTGGAGGACCAAGAGAACTGCTAATCCTTCATCACTTGTTAATCTCACCAAGAATCTTTTCCTTAAGTGATAAAAACCCCAATGGAAAACTCAATTCCTGCCATTCATTCACCGTAGATGTTTCTACAGCATTTTTTTAATGTTTTATTGTAGCAACACAGCTTTAAAAGTGTTTTCCCTTAATTTTACTTCTTCGTTGTTTTCTTGCCTTGTTTAAAGGGCTGATCATTTCTTAGACGAGTCATTTTGATTTGGTTTTTAATTGTGCTTTGGTTTGGTTGGTGGCAACTTTTTTGGGAAGGGCGCTTGTTTGAACTTCACTTCTTCCTCTACAAATACATATTATATTTTGTTGTCTTCCATCACTGATTATCCTGGTAGTTTTCTGTAATTTCTCACGTTACATTCTGTACTTAGTTCACCTGAAAAATGGGATTTATTCCCTTTTTTTTAATCGAAATCCGAAAATTGATGTGAATTTGAGCATTAAGCTCAATTTTGCTGTCGGGTCAATTGGCCTTGTGGGTGAGCCAGGCGGCTTTGCAACTTTTACTTGTTTATTATATATTTTAAAGAAGTGGAATGTAATACTATATTGTTTAAATCATAAGTTTCATTTATGAAAAATTTTATAGTTTTCATTATTCTAACTGCGATTCTTTTAACTAGGTTTTTTTAAAACAAAATGCAAAACATATTTGTTGGTTGATATTTATTATATGGATGTAAAAGTAAAAACTATGATTATGACTTAGTAATATAATTTGAAAATTAATATAACTGAAATAAAACCTTCCAACATGTTATAATTATGAATTTTGATTTGCAAAATTATGTTTTATAAAATATTTTTGTCACTTGGGAAAACAGTAAGATTTAAATTACAATTAAAAAAATTGATATATTACAAAGATTAAGTTCTATAAAACTCAACAAAGAATCTTACTAATCCATAAATCTAGTATTTCTAAGGATAACAAGGATGAATATGTTTAATCCTTCCTTGTTAAAAGGTTTTAATTCTATTTGTGTAAGTCCTATATGTATATATTTATAGTGTTTATTTTGTAGTGTTATAAAATTTTTTTAGAAAGAATATGAATGGTTTTAAAAGGTTTTGAAAGTTAAATGTTTTATTTTTTAATTTTGATGTTAAAACCTATTTTGAAAAAGCTGCATTTTGAAAGTTTATAAATTTTTTATTTTTAAACTTTTGATATTTTTTTAATTATTAATATTTTTGAGAAATCTTCCAAAACAATTTCCTTACTATTACTTATCTTATGAATTTCTTAGTTTCAAGGAACATATGAGATATTCTTACATAATATTAGATTCATATTTATAAGTTTAAAATTTTAAATAAAATATCTCTTATACTTTAAAAATTTTATTTAGTTTTTGTTACTCACACCAATATAAAAAAGTTGCTTCTAAAATAACTAAAAATAAAAAAATTTAGAAATATATTTTTAGATGCAATCAAATTAAAAATTGAATGATAATATATAAAAATATTAGATGCAACACACAAAATACAAATGAATAGCTCTGAATGTTAATTAATTGCATTTCTACATGTGGAAACTCCCTTAAATTTCCAATGAAAAGGTATATTGTTTTAGAAAAATACCAAAGTGGAGCAATTATTTTTTAAGGTAGAATGATGCAAATATACTAATTATTATCATCATATCGCACATTTGTAATATAAATTTTGTTCAAAAAATAATTGTGATGTCATGTTTTGTATTTTTTTGAGAGTAATTGGATTTTAATAAACATTAGATAAGATAAGATTTAACTGTTTAATTTATTTTATGAATAGTTTATTGTTACAGGTTCATTATATTTTTTTAAAAAAATTAATCTTTTAAAATATATAACGTTACGTTTATAAATTTTAAATTTTTTTAACATAAAATTTTGTCACATTTTTTTTATTAAATTTATCGAACGTTTTCGTTTTATTAAATTCATTCACGTTTTTATTGTAAATCGAGACGGGCTCCCCTTCCTACTCTCTTACTCTCGGAGCTAGAGCACTCAACGTCAATTTTGAGACAAATTTTTGGAACGTACAACGCTAACGTTTAGAAGCGCAAAATCTCTCCTTCCCGACTCCGTGACACTATGCTTGACAAATCATCATCGGGCCAAAACGTATACAAGCCCTGCTACTGCCACCTAACCGAAAAACCCTCGTAGAACCCTGAGCTTGGAACGAGTTGCTGCTTGGAACGCGAGAAAACTAATTCCCGAGGAATAAAAAACCCAAACCCCAAATGACGGAAATCCCCAAACACTCCCTGATTCCTTTTGTATCCGAATCTCCCTCGAGGCCTTCGAAGATCCCGAGAACCGAAGATCTCAGTGACGGAAGAGCAGGAAGAGCCGAGTTCTGTTGCCAAGTCGATGAGCCCGAACCCTAGAGTTCAACGCTACTTGGTTGCCATTGAGTATATTGGGACTCGTTTCGCTGGGTCCCAGAAGCAGCTCAATTGCAGAACTGTAGTTGGGGTCCTCGAGGTATTCTTTCGGGATCTCTGCTGTTTCCCGGGAAAATTGTGTGGAATCGTTTTGCCTTGGTTTTGTATGTCTTCCTTTATTTTTAACCATAGTGCTGCTAGGTGGTATAAGAGAAGCGAAAATTTTATCAAATATCAAGCACGTAAACGTCTTCAGTCTTTATTCCTTTCTTTATTTACTTTGATTATTTATGTTGTTAATGTTAAATGCAGGAGGCTTTTCGTAAGTTTATCGGCCAGCCAGTCTCAATCTCCTTGTCGAGTAGAACTGTAAGTTTTGCTTTTCTTGTCTTTGTTTTCTGTTACCTATCGGTATAAACAGTATTTGACTGTTTACTCCGGTCGAGAGGGTAATGTTGTATTTACATTTACAAGTATTAGATTTCAATGTCCAATCCATTCTTAAGCTTATGAGTTGAATGGTTTCTTGACCTGCTATCTGAACAGTCATGAGTTCAAATCACGCCCCCGTTCTTCTGTTAATTGGGTGACTATGTTTCATTACTGTTTCATTACACTTTCAACCCAATGGACCTGTTAAAGTTTAATGCATGATCCATTATAAAGTCTCACCTAACAGTTTAGGTTTTTGGACGGAATCATTTCTTAACAACAAGATCTTGCCACTATATGATTATAATGAAAGTGTTATCTTTCTGAGCATGAATAAGGCGTTGTTTCCTGCCACCACGTGCATGATCTAGTACGTGTTCTCGGCTATGATGTGGATGCTTAATTTTGATTATTGTAGGATGCAGGAGTCCATGCCTTGTCAAATGTTTGCCATGTTGATGTTGAACGCATAAGCAAAAGGAAGCCTGGTGAAGTGGTATGTGGTGCACTTGTTATCTTTTTAATCATTTTATGCTGAAGATGTGTTTTCCATTTGGTTCTGATAATAATTTGCTCAGTGTGCTGTAAAAGTACTTGTGGTTGAACTCACTTTTTGAAACCATGAACTCACCCCATGTAGCACATTTACGTCAAGTAACCCCAAATAGTTTGAGGATTCATCTCCCTCCCCCAGTGCATCCCAGCATGAGCTTGCTTCTATCCACTCAGCTGGGATCAGATTTCCCTGTGCATATTGCATACCTTTCTCAAATTAGCGAAATTTTGTGAACAAAATTGTGGCTTGTTTTAAGGCTTTCTGAAAAATTTCCATTTCCTTAAATTGTAGTTACTGCCTCATGAACCAGTGGTGGTTAGAAGAGCCGTGAACCATTTCTTGCAGGTGTGCTTCTTTGATATTCTTTAAGATTAAATGCAGTATTCTCAAATTGTTATCATCTCTTCTTGTCATGAATTCCTGAATTTGTTTACTTCTGGCCAGTGCTTGATGTGGTAACTCAGCCACATTTCTTCACACTGGCTGCTGTATAATTTCTAGAATAGCAGGTGCCCTTATCTGGTTTATCTTTGAAAATATAATCACTTTCTTTACAATGAATAAAATACTGGTCAAATTTTACAAAACCATTAAGTGATTTTTGGCCAAGTAGCTTCTTACTTCTGCAGAAGGTACTGTAGTTAGTGCAGTGTGATCCAACCTTGTGCTATAAGGTTTGCAGAGGGAAACAGAAGGATCCAAGGACTGCAGAACTTAATTTGAAGTTTTTATAGAATATAGAAATGAAGTATAAGCTTATGTACATCGGAAGTTTTACCTGCCACTCATGCTGCTTTGTTTTCTTCCACCCTCGTGTTCTAGTCTTGAACAGATACTAACTTATTCTGCATTTTTGTATCTGTCAGAGGCATGAAGGTGACATCATGGTGATAGATGTTCGATGCATTCCAACTGATTTTCATGCTAGATTCAATGCTCAAGAGCGCATGTAGGTACTGTTAAATTTTGAATGTCTTGTAGAAATTGAATCTGCTTAGGAGCCATGTATACACTTACACTGGACAGTGAACAAACTGGAATTAGAGGCTTGTATATTGGATGAATATGGCTATCCATGGCTTTTCAATCATTGAGTTGCAGTTAATCTAATAGCTATAAGGAAAGTTACATTTGACATGATCATGAACCCTAAACGAGATGTTAAGATGCTGAAATTTGATGGAGCCAAACTGTTTTTGAAGATATCAGTCAATAATGTACTTGAGGATATATGTTTGGATCATGGTACTGAAAATAATCTTTGCAGGTACTTCTACCGCCTGCTTTCTGGACCAGAGCCTTTGTCCACCTTTGAGAAAGAACGGGTGTGGCATGTACCGGAGAGACTGGATCTTATTTCTATGCAGGTTATAAACTGTTATAAACTAATAGCTTACATAATTTTCCTCTATCAGTTTTTTTTTTGTCAACAACTAAAGCAATAAATTTATATTTATGCAGGCAGCATGCAAGGTTCTTGTGGGTCATCATGATTTTAGTTCCTTCAGGGCATCTGGTTGTCAGGTTTCTGTTCCTGGTTTCATAAATGCCATGGCTTATTATTATTATTATTATTGTTGTTGTTGTTGTTGTTGTTGTTGTTATCATGATGATGATGATGACAAATCCCTTTTGGACAAATCTCAGTTGGCTAGCACGTTCACTGTGGCACCCATTTGCTTCATAGAATGCACCTAGGGGATCCAAACTTGAAACCATGCACCTAACCTAGACATCCCAATTTCACCCTTATGACTTTGCTAACACCTTGCTTTGGGTGTTTTTTCTTTTTCCTTTTTTTTTCATTGTTAGTTGAAGCTTCAATTTGTACCGACATTATCATCTAAGCATAAAGGTTTCAACTTGAAAACTTTAATTCTAGTCTTCAAGTTTTTATTTTTGTTATCACCATTAAATGCATATGAATGTTGCACTATTATGTGGTTTTGTCTCTAAAAATTGAATTGCCAGAACAGAGTCCATGTCAATGGTGTAAAACTTTTGAGCTGTGTTGTAATTTTTAAATAATTTTAAAGTACCACACTCTTGTGCAACCCAAGTATGGACTACTAAAACACCCTGTTGGCTAAAAGAGTGCCAAAATCAGGTTTGGTTGAGTGATTGACATGATCAGGACAACAATCATGCCTCTGCAATAGTTATAGTTCTAGCCATTTCCTTATGGTTTCTTTACTGAAAAATTTTGTTTTGAAGGGGGATGGTGGTGGACAAGAGTACTTGCATGATTTGCTCTTCCTACTGATATTTTCAAGCTTATTTCTGATGACAGTTCTGCCACTTACAAGTCTCTGCCAATTGTGATATTGTAATGGATTCTTTTCTTTTTTTGAATTCTACATTTTGTTGCACATGGCTGTTGTAGAAGTTAGTGCCTTCCAACATAGTTTCACTGGATCTAAAATTCGTGATATCTTAATGTTGTAGGCAAAATCACCAATTAGAACACTAGATGAACTTTCAGTTGCAGAGGGGGTTCCATCTCCATATTTTCCATCAGTGATGGAGGCAGAAAAGGATGGTTTAACTGGGGAAGAACCTCATTCATGCCACAACAAGGCTACGGACCTGCCTGTTAGTTCTATTTGTGACAGTGGCAGGGGAGCGAGCTCTAATGATGGAACCAATATTGGGTTTGGGATAAGGAGAGGACATTATTCTTATATTGTAAAAGCACGTGCACGTTCTTTTCTATATCATCAGGTCTGTGCTCACCTTTTTCCATATCCTACTTCAGGAATTTTGTTTACATCTTTGCTTTGAGGTCCTTGCTTTTGATAATGTATTTTGCTGCTTAACATTTTTTTATTGTATGCATAAAGTTTTGAGCACTAAATGTGAGCAAATTATTTCTTGGCTCACAAGTATTTGTCTGGTTAATGCACTGAATGAAAGCCATGGCATTCACTTATTTGAGGATTTTTGTGCTAATTTACACGTGCAGTCAGCAGTCTTCATTTTATGTATTTACTTTTCAATTTTTCTCATGAGAGAAATTGTTTTGGTATTCTTCATTGACAAAACCCTTATGGGAGATTTATCTGTGACAAATTGCTGCTATGAAACTGGCCAAAAGGAAGACAGGAAGAGGAGGACACGTGTTTTGAATTTTCTTTGTTTTGATATAAAATTCAGCTATTCTAGTTGTGTCATGCATTTGCTACTTTTTTGGATCTCAAGTTCATACAATGGAGTTTTTTATATGCGGAAATCATGTTAAGCAAAGCAGTTATAGATATTATTCATTGACTTCTTAAATGTGCTAAAGAGAAAAGTAGTCATTGTTTATTACAGAATATTGTGGAAAACTTGGCATGGTCAGATATTGATTTTTCTTGTTTCCTCAATTTCTTTTTGCTTCAATGCTCTTTTGTTGCACTTTATGCACAATGGAGCTGGGCTTGCCTTTCGGGCTTCTTTGATGAACTGTAGCTACAATAAAAATTTATCACCCGGTACACCCCCTCCCCTTCTCTCTGCATTTACATTCTCTGTCCAGAGAAAGAAGAGATGTGAAAAGAAGGCAAATGTGAGCTAAAAGGCACTTCCTTTTATAGATCATTTTGCCCTCTGTTATTCAAAATCGGAAAAGTTGTAGATTCTACTTAATTGCTCTTTGATACCTTCCCAACATTTCAGTTAAGTAATTACTCAAATTGAGTAGATAAACTTTCAGCTTTTACTATTGGGGGAACTACATGTTCGTGAGTAATTTTTATAAGAATCAATCAGTGGAATAGTGATTGCAAACGTTGTTCTTTGTTATGTGTCTTTTAGGCGTCAGGTTTCCTTTAACCATTTTCTAGTTATACTGGCAGTAATATTCTGAGAGTTGTGATCAATGTTTTATCATCAGAATTCAAGCCTTCTGTGATATCTGTGGACTTAAACCCTTTCAGGTCAGGCTGCTTGTTGGTGTTCTCAAATCTGTTGGCACTGGAGAACTAACGGTTAAAGATGGTCTGGTTCTCGAACTGCCTATGTGTTCATGTCTCTGTTGTGCCTTTTTCTTTCTCTTATGTTCCGTTTTTCTTATGGGGGCTGCATGTGCATCTGTTGTTTGCAGCGGAAAGCATACTGAATGCAAAGTCTGTGACTGCTGCACCTCCCATGGCCCCTGCATATGGTTTATACCTTGGACATGTGAAGTACGATCTACCATGACCCAAATAATTTATCTTCCGAATTTGTGGTCAGCTCAGGTATCTCTTGAAGGTTGCAGGTCCCCTCAGAAATACTTCACAACAGGAAGGCTGAAGAGTACACCTTTGTATATGCAGAAGTTGGGTGGGTTGAAAAGTGACTTTTACAGAAGATGTTCCACCATTGTCGTACTAGGGCCTTCTTGTTACTTTCGTCCATCTATTATTTGATTTTTGAACAAAGAAAAAGCTATTGGTCTACACTTTCATTATGAAGAAGTGTAACGTTTTAACATGTTGGCGTTTAGTGATGGACGACGACTGTCTACAATCCATTCCGTGGACTACTTCACACCATGCCAGTGTTTTTCTTTTCTCCCAGTGGATGCCATTTGTGACTGCGGAGTGATGGCACCGCAAGATTTTCCGCTGTTTTCAAACCCAAACCAGGTCGGTCGGTTAGACCAATTTAATCAAAAATTGATTAGCTAATAGCTTTGGTTGGATTTAAAAAGTTCAAGTGAACACTTAAATTGGTCAAAATTGGCCAAAAATGATAGATTTTTTTTTTGTTCATATCGGTTTTGACCTTAAATATAAAAAAATTGAGTTTAATCTAAAAATTTTATTTAAATTACTGTTGAGTCTTAAATTTTATTTAAAATTTTTCATTGAATTATAAATGTTATCCAAATTTTTAATCTAGTCACTAAAATTAAATGGTAAATTTTATAAAGTTTTATGTAATAGAGTAACATGATAATTAAATTGGAATAATAAAATTAAAATTAAATAATTTAATTATAATAAATAAAATTTGAACGATAAAAATAAAAATAAAAATAAGTAATGAATTTAGGGACAAAAATGTAAAATAGCCTAAAAATGTAAGTGATGTTTCTGCGAACCTCGTGCGCTTGTTGGCCCTTTGCCTCCCGTTGCTCTCTGCCTATCACTTCCATTATTTTGAAGCAGACGCAAGTCAATTGAAATTTCATGACAATGTCGTTCCCCATAACTCTCAACGCTTTTGCTAAACTCACACGGCAAGCCCACCTTCACATGATCCCCACAAAGCCCGAACAATTTGATAATTTTCCGTTGCTGAAACTCAGATTCCTACCCTCAACAGCAAGGCCATCAGCTCACAAGAATTCTGGACAGCTGCCGTTGGTTAGTCCAGTTGAACCCAGATGGCAGAATGTGTTATCCACTGCAGCAAGTCTTTACCCTCTCTATGTGACTGTTGGAGGGGTTGTTGCTTGCCTGAAACCATCCGCTTTTGCTTGGTTTGTGAAGAGTGGGCCCGCTTCCTATAGTCTCTCTCTTGGGTTTATCATGCTGGCAATGGGTCTTACCTTGGATTTCAAGGACTTGCTTGCTTTGCTTACGCAGAGGCCTCGTTCTGTGAGTAAACTTTCTTTTTTCTTTTCTTTTTTTTCCTGAACAATGCTGTAAATTTTTAGTGGGAATAGAGAACTGGGTTTGCCTCAGTACTATTGTTGGCCGTCTTGAGAAAGTTTACTGCAGAATTCAGCTAATTGGGTGCACGGTGCCTCATATTTTCTAATTTGTGTTTATCTATTGAACTTAAATTGTTCTCGTTCTTTATAAAGAATTTAGCTTTTCAGCTTCTGTCATGTCATCATCTGAATTGTAGTTGATGTTCATAGTCAGTGATGCTGACTTTGGGATTCCTTCAGATAATTAAAGGTGCCAGCCTGAGAAATATGTTTTATAGAGATTTTGGTGCTTATTTTGATACACTGAGACAAAGCCACAAAGCTGGAACATTTTTTGTGGGCTCAGTGTTATTGACTAACTACATCATGGAGGTATTATGCTGATGAATGCGTTTAGTGTCAATTATGTACTAACATGATAGTTATTGCCTGAGGTCATGCATGCGCATTATGTTCAGTCACTTGTAGATATTTAAGCTCAGTTTTTCCTCCATTTTGTTCTTTTTCTAATCTGTAATGCCTAGTGGAGACCTATCTAGCTTCTAGAAATGAGTTGGTTTGCTAGAAACACAGTATTTCATCACAGGGAAGTTGTAATGAACAGGGCAACCACTTGAGTTTGTGAATTTACATTGAGAAAAATGCCAGCATGATACAGAAACTTCCTGGTTTACGAGTATTATGTTCTCCTTTATTTTTTCAGATACTATTTGGATGTGTTGCTCAGTATACAATTATGCCAGCCATTGGAGTGATTGTTAGTAAATCGTTGGGCCTCCCTCCTTCTCTTTCAGTTGGATTGATATTACTTTCTTGCTGCCCTGGGGGTACTGCCTCTAATGTGGTAATGACACTATGTCCCTTCATTTTGTTTTCCTAAAATTGCACATATTTGAAAATATTTTGAAGGATAATTTGTATATCCACATTATTGACTTGTTTCTATCCAACTATGAGGATCTTATACTGGAGATCTGGGAAAGAATCCATTATACTCAGTCTTACCCCTGCTTTATAGAGAAGCTACTTCTATGACTTGAACATATGATTTCTAGGTCACAATGGCGTAACCTTATCATCACCAAGACTTGTCCTTTAGAAGCCATCTTTATACTGAAGCAAATTATTTTTTTTCAAACATCATTTTCAAAAAGAAAGTTAAACCTAACTATAAGCAATCCTACCAATACTGGCTGTTTTCATAAATTGGTCAAAGCTTTAGAAGTGTTTTTGCAAGAGATATGTGAATGGACTGTTCCACAAATTTGATTGTGGCCTCAAAAGTAATTGAAAATTCTGTTTCCTTTTCAAATTTCATATAATAGAGCAACCAAATGCAGTGCCTCAGTATTTTGAAGGTATCCATTTATTTTTATTTTGCTGAAGTAGTGATGCAGGTGACCTTAATTGCTCAAGGAGATGTTCCACTTTCTGTTGTAATGACGGTGTGCACTACTCTTGGTGGAGTACTTCTCACTCCACTGATGACAAAGTTTCTGGTAGGAACTTATGTTCCTGTGGATGCTGCTAAACTTTCCATCAGCACCGTTCAGGTGAACTTTAATTTGTGCTTAATGAATAATTACACAACTTTTTATGTCAGAGCATTCACCTACTGTCATGCTTTTTGCTGTCCAGGTTGTTGTTGCTCCAATTCTGCTGGGTTCTTATATGCAGAGTACATTTTCGGCAGCACTGAAGATTGTGATACCTTTTGCACCATTATTTGCAGTTTTAGTATCATCACTGCTTGCATGCAGGTTCTCCATTGCCATTTGACTATTCTTGTGAAATTGGTTTTCTTCTAGTTTTCATTTGTTGCTCTCTTTTTATATATTTATTTCAGTGTGTTCTCTGAGAATGTTGTTCGCGTAAGATCCTCAATGCTTGGTGCGCTGTTGCCATCTGATCCATCTCCAATTTTTCGTGTTCAATCACTATTGTCTGGAGAACTGGGCACTACACTACTTTCTGTACTGTTGTTACATTTTACTGGTTTCTTTGTGGGGTAAGAGTTGCTTTTCCTTTATTTGATGATCTTAGCTTGTGACCACTTGCTTTTCCATTAAGATGATATTCCTATCTTTTAGATGATCTTACATGTGCACATGCACACATATCCACACATATTTGGTTTCAATATAGGTTTTTCTATTGTAAAAACATGGCCATTGATGGTGTTGATAATGTGAGTGTTCCAAATGGAATTGTCCCTGTAACCAAGTTGTGTATTACTGACAAACATCTAAAATATTGTTTTTATGCATTTGCTCTTGTTGTAAGACAATGACTCATTTGAACCTGCCAATTGCTCATTTAGAACCCAAAGCAAAGATTTGTTTCTAAAAAGCCAGGCACTCTCTTAATCGCATTTGGAAGATATCTGAACAAAGCTTCTGATCTCATTGATCCCAATTTCAAGCTAACTGCTGACACATGCATTTGGTGTTTGTCTATATTATCAAACCTTTTATCATTGTGTATTCCAGCTTATGCAAGCAACAACATAATCTACATGACTAATTCATTAATTTGGGGTACGGATCTACATGTATCAGATTAACTGTTAGATTCAATTTTCCATATATAAGACCTCATTTTATTTCAAATGATCGGATATCTGCAGGTTCTTAACTCAGGCTTAGGGCTTAGGATTGTCAGTGTACTTGAGTGAGCAGATGCCTTGCAACATAGGTGATATGCGCATACTAGTATTTGGTGAACTGGAAAATGTATGGTTAACTGAAATTCTGGTTAGAACATCAAACTAATAATTTGTTTGGTGGAATTTGAATCAAACAACTAAAAGTTAAAACTGTGAAAACCTATGTAAGTTAAGATGCAAAAATTGAACAGTTTCCTTTTCTGTACCCAATGTAATGAACCATAGCATAAGTGAGGCTATTAGATTTTTTTAGGATGGCCAGATAGATGACTTAAGTTTGTCAGCTGCATATATGTGAGTTTTTCAAACATCACATTTTCTTGTTATCATGCTCAATGTATTCTTTTCTGCAAAGATGATGTGAACTAAACCAAGGTCTGCATCCACAGGTATTTATCAGCAGCAGTTTGTGGGTTTAGAGAACGACAAAGGCGAGCAGTATCAATTGAGGTAAACATTATGTTGAATGCTCGCATGATCATGAGCTAAGATAGAGTTTTAGATATTGGCTTGTATGCATTTCCAGTTATGTGATCCAGTCTACGCATGCCTGTAACTTTTACTTTTTGTTGAACTGGTGCTGGTAATTGCTAGAAGCTTCCATCATTTGGTTTAATTTCTAGCGCATAAATTTGGCAACCCATGCAGGTTGGCATGCAGAATTCTTCCTTAGGTGTGGTTTTAGCAACATCTCATTTCACTTCACCCATGGTTGCATTGCCTGCAGCTATGTCTGCCGTGATTATGAATATCATGGGCAGCAGTTTGGGTTTCTTTTGGAGATACATCGACCCTTCTGATCCAAAGAATATTCCTAATAAGGTGGATGTAAATGGCAAGCACTGATGCAGCTCAGTTGAATGAGACATGCTTGCAAAACCTCAATCAAGAACTAGCAAATTGGTGTTCAGCCTAAAATTTATCCTTTTTGGTAGATGGTAGTGAATTCACAGTTGAACAGACAACCATTCATTCATTCACTCAAATTTGTTGTTTACCAAATATATTTTTTATTTGATTTAGCATGTGGCTGTTTAATGAGCAGTCAAGAATTTGAATTAAATGATAAATTTTGTCTTTTTGGCTAGTTATTTTATTTGTTTATCATTTACAAGAAATGGTATCTGTCAAATCAACTTAGGTTAGAGGTGATTACTGCAAGGCATCATCCTTTATGTTTTAAGCATAAATTATTTGAAGTATGTGGAGGACTCTCTCCCTCTTTCTCTCTGTCTTCCCAACAGAGACGTGAATTCCATGTTTAAGTCCATCAAGTTAAATATAAAGGAAAAGTTAGTAGGCAATATTTATTGAGATGTATAAGAGACACAGGGAATATAGACTAATAATTGTTTTTTGAGCTAAGACAAATATAAATAGTTCCAACTTTCGGTTCTAATTATGCGATGGTTGGGTTTTACTTTCAGACACCTTGAATTACATAGTGGTTGGTAACTATGATAGTAATTATAGTAGTTATATCAGTTGCTGCAAAATCAATTCCAAGAATTTTTTCAATAAATTTCATATTTAATTTTAATTGTAATGGTATGTTTAATTTAGATTTAAATTTTTTTTAAATTTTGATAAATATAATTATGTAATATTGCATTTAAAATCAAATTATGAAATTTAAATTTGTATTTACTTGTCGTAAGGCTACTGCTATATGTGCAGAGAGCCTTCCCACTCCTTATTCATTTCATTTCCTTGTGATTTAAGTAAACAAAAGTAGCAATATGTAACAAGTGTATAATTGTCGAGGAAGAGGGAAACTTTACTCAAATAAATTACTTTTTACTTTTTTTTGAAGAGAAGGTAATAGTCTAAAAAATGAATTTAATAAAAAATTATTACTATAATTCACATGACTTCAGTGGACGTCCTCCGCATCCATCAACCTTTACCGACCCAAAACAAATAGCAAATAAATAAATAAATAAAAAGGTGGGGCCATGCTTAGCATTGTCTTTGTCCCAAGCGATGGATGCAGTGTGCCTGCATCAATTATATTTTACAGATATTATGAACCCAAACCAGAAAAGAATTTCTCTAATTAAAATCATGTCAATCTGCGGAGTGGCTATTTTTTTTTCTTTTGTATATAAAAAAAAAAAAGGTCCCCTCAGGTATTAGGAGGGATACACTAGTTCTTTGGGGCTGTATGGACATATTTATCTTTCCATTATGTTATCAGAGTCAACCCATCACTGGGTTCACCTGCAACCCCGGCCTTCACACAGATTCAGATTTCAGTTAATTGAACGCGACTCGAGCATTGTATGGTCCATGGGAATGCACAATGTTCCACTTTTCCTTTAGAGGGACAGGAACTTATTACTTAAAAAGGGTGCCCTAATGCAAAAAGCTCCAACACAGTAGAGCTTGGAGAAGGATCAGGTACTTATTACTAATTCTTTGAAACACAAATTGACCCCATAAAACCATACAAGAAACCCACGGACAGACACTAGTGTTGAATTTTGAGATCAACTACAGAAAAAGCAAAAAGGCAAGGCTTTTCCCTTCGAAAGTGTGGAATGCGGGGACAAAAATAATTGAGATGAGCTTTGTCTCCTGATCGAATCTACCCCACCATGTGGTACATGACAAAAGCCAAATTTAGACTTCACCAAGTTGTCAAGCTCAGGAAAGCTTGGACTAAGGAAACCAGCAAGATTGCTTTATAGAAATTGTACCTCCCACCGGCCAATGGCACTCTGCTAATGAACTTTAAGCTAGAGGAGAACACAGGTGTTTACTGAAAGAAACCCAGTGCCTAAATCTTGCATGGCATGCATGCAAAATTTACAAGAAGATTAGAGAACAGAACAGTCACCCAGCATGTTTAATGATATGGTGGCACCCCAATAAGAGGCTCCATGCCTCCCAATTGATGCTGCAAAAATCTGTACACTGATTCAGTTGTCATGGCAGCAACTCTAACAACAAGACCTACTCCCTGCACCAAAAAGGAAACCAGCTTGTTGCCTGATCTTTCCACCTCTATGTATGATCTTTGATGGCTAGAAAATTGCACACACCTTAGGACCAAAAAGGCTGCAAGAAGCAATAAATGGTGGTTTGGTCCTGCAACAATCGGCCTTCGCTCTTGCACATTTGCCAAGGCCAGAGAAGGGCATGTGCAATTGCTCAGACATCATTGCTTTCACATTTTCTTGAACTTGAATTTGAATGTGCTTCAGCTTTGGCCTCAAATAATAAAATCACAAAATAAATTGCCACCACATAAGTTCTTTCAAAAACTTTCAACTTGACTAAACAGACGAAAATCATACATGAAAAATATTATGTCAGCAAAGGAGAAGACAAGCCACACTACTTGATGAATTACTACCCCAAGAGTATGACCATTGCTGTAACTTGGTAGTCCTGCATGCGTTCTGAAATAGAACTGATGCTTCCTTTCTCCAGCATTACCTGCAATAAGATGTCAAACAAATAAAAGTTGACATGTTCATGTCTTTCAATTTGATATATGACCATAAAATCAATGGATCATCATATGAAAGAATGCAATCTGGACCAATTTAAAAAAGGCAACACCTCATGAATTTGCACATGTAAGCCCTTGGAAGACTCTTTAAAAGACCAGTGCATTTTTTTGGAGATAAGCCTGGAAAATGATTTTTGATATAGTTTTGCCCAAATGAATGTGGAAAGTTGGATTAACAAAAAGAGTGCAAATTGAAAGATAAGGTGAAAAAACATTGTGGCAAAAAAAATTGTGAATTGATAACAAAAGAATATGTGACCACCAAGAAGCAAACAGAAGGTGCTGGAAAGGATAAAAAGTCAAAATTATCTTGTTAATAAAACAAGAAAATTTAAATGGTGGCAAATAATAGAAATCTCCACTCTAACTCATAAGGATGGAAGAGATTTAACAGCAAACATGAGTGAAAGATGAGGGACCAATCAATTGGTATACAATGAAGTGTTTCATTGATATTGAAAATGAGCCAGCATGTTGTCCGAAATAAAAAGCTGTATACGAGGAAGAGGAAGTCAAAAAAATCCAATATGTCTAAGCTATTGAAGATAGAAAAGATCAGCTAAATTAGTTAAAAAGAGATTACAATACAGTGTCAAGAAACACAGGATGATCATCCAGGAATATGTGGTTAATGCTCTTATAAAGTTCAAAATCCCATTTTTCTCCACTTTCATGCCGTCCACTGGTAATCCAATCAACAATGACCAAATTTGAGTCTGAAAGTGCCCTGAAAACTTGTTTCTGAGAGTATCTTGCTGTTGAAAAACATGTCACTGGATCTGGAATGACAGCCAAAAGGGCACCACTGCCAATTGTTACCTACTGCAATGGCAATATAGTGGCCGTTATCAATTGAAATTGTCCACAACATGAGCAGTCAGGTGATCTAATCTGCCTCATTTAAATTGCCATACAACAAAATTTATAATGTGGGTTTGGCAATAGATAACAAAAAAAAGAAAGAAAAAACCTGCAAAATTCAAATCCATAGCAATTTTTTTTTTTCCCCACACAAGTGAATCTGGAAAGATGACAGGTTCTCATGGAATTGAATTAAACAACAAAAACGGAAAAAGAGATAGGGCTAAAAAGCTCTTATATTCTGTCAACTCCCTAAACAAAAGCAAAGAAAGCTATTCAATGACGATAACAATCATGAAAACCATGGATCAAGAAAGGAAGATGGTTACCTCCAGGAGTTGTTGCGAACATTTGGAACCCAGAGACTTGTAAACCTATAGTAATACATAAACTAAACGATCATTATTAGGACTAATCAAAACCCAAAGAAAAAGGGACTGAAAGGAAAGACCTTGTATAGATTTGGGGAAAATTTTGACAGAAACAGAAAAAGAAAAGTTCAAACCTTGGTGGAAGCTTGGGTTGTAAGAACAGTGGTGCATCCATCTCCGACCACAAGTTCACATGAAATAAAATCTCCCTACACCCAATAGTATTACTATAGGTAACTAATAACCCAAAGACCAAATACATAACATGTTCCAAAAAGCTTCTCTCTCTCTCTCTCTCTCTTTTTTACATAAAAGGAGAGAACAAAAATCAGGAACTCAGAATAAGAGGGAGAGATAAAAGAGAAATAATATTAATAAAAAAAAAGTGAAGTAAACTTACAGAGACAATTCCACCACCATATGTGAGGGCATAAATCCAAGCAGCATCAATTTCAGAAGGACCCACCTGGAGAAAAATATACGTATATACATATATCAACAACTACCCACCAACCCTCAATTCAACTGTACAGGAAAAATGGTTTGGTGTTTTGAACCTAAAGAGTTTATTGTTGGGAGCCTGAATCTGATCATTGAACACATTGAATTATTGTCAAGCGAAATTTGAATAAAATAAACAGTAAAGATCATTGAGTAACCCTTCTTCCAATAGACAAATAAGAGAGAAAAAGGCTCCTCCTTTTATATTTATAGATATATAGAAACATATAATGTGATTGGGATTGGGGAATTGAGATGTACCTTGTTGGGAATGATGAATTTGAGAGGGTACTTTGAGAAGCATCTTGTCACTCTTGATTTGCCTCCTACTTTCTCTACTACTACTTTCCCTGTTTTCCTCTCCATCTTTTCTCTGTTTCCTTCTCTCCGATTTTATTCCAGTTTTGTCCAGTTCAATCTGATTAAAATATCCATCCACTGCAGTCTTGCACTCGGATTCTCGCGAGAGTCAACTTGCGGAAACCATGCCCTGCATATCTCGGCTTCCGTCGGATCATTCAACGATTTAAAAATGAGCTACAGTCTTTTATTTATTTTATAATTATAGAAAGACTTAATTTTGTAAAAAAGAAAAAAAAAATCACTTCATTATATTTAAGGGACTATTTTCGAAATTCTTATATCACTATCTTAATAAATAAATAGACGAAACTTTAAAAAGGCAGCAAAAGGTAAGATTATAAATTGTCAAACAAATGTTCAAATTTAAGATAATATTATTAAAATAGAGGGAGACGTTTTAGTCTATTTCGTACCTATGTATAGCAAGGCAAAATCTTTTAGAGGTTAGCGCCTTTAAAAACCAAAGAAGCATTTTCTATTCGTCGTTGCTTATATAATATATGCAGTATATAGTATAACATATACATAATGAAATGAAACATCTCACTTTTCATCTGGCTAATTTTTATTTATAAAACTCTTTCAAAACAATAAAAAAAATATTTGGCATAATGCCATTAACCATTAAAGTAGGGAAACAAAAGCTAATCAAACAAAGAAAAACTTCTAAATTCAGTATAACAAATCATACAAAAGATTTTTCACAATTATAATTATCAACTTGCATAAGTTATCAAAACTAATTGGTATCTGTAAGGTATAAAGATTAAGAGTCTTAATTATTTCATAATCATAGTTAACAATATAGTTTATCAAATTATTCACTAAAAAAGACTAAATAACAAGGCCTAAGAGAACAAAAAAAAAACATGTTGATATTGATGATCAATCGTTTAACTACATAAGAAAAAAAAAAATATTAAGAAAACCATTTAAGAAGGAAACCATAATCCAGATTAAGAAAAGTTAGGAAATCCAAATAGTGAAAATAAGGTTTATCAAAATTTGTTTTAAAAAGATTAAAAATTTGTAAAGATGACAAAGCTAAGAGTTTTACATGTGCACTTATAAAGTGAGAAATGCTTAGATTTAAGATGATATTGCCATTCACCAAACAAAGAAAAGGGCACAATGTGGTTGTGCCCCACCCACCAAAAAAGTCACTTTCATAATCACCTGATCATATGCTCGTCCTGGAGAAGAAAATTTTATCACGACCCTTACCTTATTATCCATAAAGAAGAAATTGTGTAAAAGAAATTCCCCAAATAAAAAGGAAAAGGCATCTCTTAACAAAAAGTTTCAAATAAAGAAAACTAAGATAAAATCATAATAGGAAAAAAAAAATCAAGAAAATAAAAAAGAAACAACTATAAAACCCAAAGAATAAAAACAAAACAAATAAAGACGATAAGCAAAGTAAAGCATATTTAGTTTAAATTGAGGAACCAAAACCTTGATTAAGAATTGACAAAGAAATGGAAGCCAACACAATTAGTAAAAACAAATAAAACCAAGATCAAGTAAACACCAACATAAAAAACAAAACCAAAGGAGTTGTTGTGTCCTTAATATAAGTAACAAGAAATTGGTATGTGTTGTATTGTAATAGTTAAAATGTAATTTATCTTAGTAAGAATTTAATTTTTTATATTAAGTCAAAACATATTGATGTAAAGTATCATTAAATACATCATAATCTTGATTCTAACCAATTGGTACTTAAAAAGATTCATATAAATAATGATGTTGTTAATATGTTGATAAAAGTATTGTCAAAAAAAAAAAAAAAAGTTTAAGTTATGTTATTCATTAGGTAAGATAACTAATATCTCCACATAATCAGAAAAGAAAATTTTGTTAAACTTATTGATCCTTTTTTATGTGGTGTAAAAGTTCAATTGTTGTGGAAATAGAGTTTAAATGTATTTACTTTTGACTTATAACCTAAAAACATTTAATGAAGGTATAAATATCTCATTTTGGCTATTGTAAACCTAATTAAGAAAAAGAAGTTGCAAATAAATAAAAGAAAAAAAAAGTTGGGTAATTACTGAATTTTTTTAATTTGAAATAGTGTTCTTATATCTTGACGATAGAAGGACAAACAATATTCAATTGAATAGAAACTTGAATAATTAATAAAAGATGTTTTATTTTTAATTTAGAATAATAAAATTTGTATTTTGAATACTATGAATTTGATTTTTATGGGTTTATATTCTAAATACTATGGTAGCTTTTTTACTTTAAAACTAAGACATTTTAATTTTGATAACTTTTTATTTTTTTATTTGTGACAATATCATTTGTAGTTTGATTGAATTAAATTTCAATCAACTAATATGAGACATTTAGGAGTTCACTTAGAAGGGTTGAATTAGTATTTTGAAATTTACTTGTTAAGTTATGATTAACAAAAAATAATTAGTCTATTTTAATCAATTCATTAATCTCTCGTTGCATTCAAATTCAATTTGTTCAATTTATTTAGTGTATTTAAAGTTACATATTTCTATTATATTCACAAACAACCCACGTAACCTTTTCTGTTTTAATTCGAAAGAATTTTCTAACAAATAATTAACGTATTCTTATATATACTTATTTTAATTATTATATTTATTATTCAATTATCTGTGAAGGAGAGAAATCCTCTACCGTATGCGTATCTCTCATCGAAACTAATCCTTTTGACCTATACACCAGATTAAGCTCTTAAGACAAATCAAAAAGATGCCCAGCCCATTAAAGCCCTGGATATGAGCTCTAAGTTGAGTTTAATTAGTCCATGGTCTTCAGCCGAAAAGGTGCACTAAGCTGCGGCCATTAGCATCTCCACCATCTCAAACCTGGCAAATGGTCAAATGGGTGTTTAGACTTGCTCATTGTGCAGACCCCCGTAAAGACAAAAGGAAAAAATCTTTGGTGACTTAGCTTAAGGAAATACATGTCGATTTGGTAGTTCCCCATGAATTGCTATCTTGAACTTTCCAAAGCCACTCGCCGCGCCCCCCCCCCCCCCCCCCCCCCCCTCCGGGCAAACATAGAATAATGCCCTGCAGCGTCCTCTCTCTAAGGCCTTTGATTCACCTTCACCTCAAGCGTAATTTAACATCAGCACGAACC
This sequence comes from Ceriops zippeliana, assembly GCA_037897445.1. Classification (NCBI taxonomy): domain Eukaryota; kingdom Viridiplantae; phylum Streptophyta; class Magnoliopsida; order Malpighiales; family Rhizophoraceae; genus Ceriops; species Ceriops zippeliana. The sequence goes on along the minus strand of JBAPLH010000216.1, from coordinate 2,164,294 downwards.
TTTCAGAAACTTTGGTCAATTTAGAAAATAAAATCTTTGGCAGGCTTAACACCAATCGTTTTCTTCCTTTTCAGGACCTAAAATCAAAAGAAAATAAGCACATATTAAACAAGTAAGGTATTTGTCCAACATGCTTTTGACATATGCGGATGGTATGGAACAGTTGAAACAGTTGAAGCAGGGTGCAGGATACCTCTCCCCTTGATCAAAGAACACAAGTCAACAGAATAAAATATGAAAGCGTTGTGAGGTAATACTTAAATTATGATTATGCAAGCGAAAAAAGGGTTTTGATACTTTGCTTGGTGAATATGTTTCTGAAAATGTTTATAGCTCTCTTTGCTTTAATCTTTCTTAGCTTCTACTAGTGGTAACCATTTTCTTCAACTTGGATGAAATAGATGCCTATAAGACCCAAAAAGAAAAAGAAAAGACCATTAGACTCTGCCTAGTGTAACAGATAATCCATGTCAAAATTTGGATAAAAGAAGCACGTTTCAAAGAAAGAAATATCAGCAAGCAACTTTTGAATGGCAACTGACAGGTCAAGTCATTGACTCCCATCCCCAAAAGAATGCCAAATGTCATGTCAGTCAGACCTTCAGTCAGTTGACATGCTTGATGAGCAAATGAAAAAACATGTGATAACAAGATTACATGTTGTTCACACTTGTCAATAGAAGATGACAGCGGATTGATTGCCAAATGACATGCCATTTACAATTCTTCTCCAACAGAAACCAAAAGTCTAAAGAAATGGTGAAGATGCGGCAGAACCACTAGAAAGCATTCTTGGACAGGCCTTCATGGCCAAAGATGTTGAAAGGCAGAACCAACAAAACAAACAAATTAACTAAAGCACTACCTGAAACTAGTCTCTGCAAATTATGCAATAAGATTCAATGTTCCTCACACATAATTCTGGATATGTGTGGTGAGCTAAACTAGAGGCTGACAAATTAATATCTTCCAAAAGGAAACTATTTAAGCTGCCTAACAAACATGTAAAAACCAGGTCATGGGTCACTTAGATAAACTATATACACATGATTAGTGACTCAAACAGAGATCAAGCCCTATGTTCTCACAGATAAATTAATAAACATGCTATCAGAAAAACTGATGATTCAAGATATGAACTTCCCAGATAAAACAGTTAAAACCAGATGGAAAAAGGAGCCCACCATCCAAAAATCTGTGAGGAAGAAACCAGATTGCTCATCCACAGATATAAATTAACATCCTGAACATCAGTTCTTGAGTCTACTGATTATGATTTCTAAGGCAATGACATCATTACAGCAATATTGAGTTCCTTGTTTCCAAAGAACTTTCTCCAACTGATGAAACTTTCACTTAAGAGTTTTCAAGCAAAAAGTTCAGTGCTCTGACTTACAGATTTTGCTTCTCTGATTGCAACACACAGATAAGGTCTTTACCAGATTATATCTCCATCTTTAACACATCATCATTATCTTCATCTTCATATTCGGACTCTGCATAGCCCATTTCCTCAGAATCAGAAGTCAAGGCACTGTTGAATTTGTCTTCATCCCCTTCCCCACATCTATTCTTCACTTTTCGTCCTTGCTCTTTACTTGTAAGCAACACACCCTGCCTTTTCACCTGAGACGGTGAGAAACTACCAACTGATTTTTTTCGCTTTTCCTTACCTTTACCCATAAGATGGATATATCTAAATCTCATACCCGCCAGAGGATGCTTTTCTACCAGGAAATCCTTCCTATATGCTTCTCTAAGCACCACAGTCTGCGTCCTAATTTTATTTGAAATGTAAAAGATCCCAGGATGATGCACCAAAGCCTTCTTAAACCTATCTCCAAAACCCAAATACTCTCCCAAACAAAGCAGATTATCTCTTTCTGTCTTCTTTGACACCATCAACCAAAGTAATTCGTGTAACAATGCCACAGTCCACTTCTCCGCTTGATCCCCATTTGGGTTCAAATGGAAGGCATCTTCATATGGTGATATATACGGCAAACATTGCCACTCAACAACCCAATCTTTAACTTTCTTCTCTAAGTCAAACCCATTAGGATAACTTAAAGAAAACCCAATACGCCCCCCTTTCTTAATGTTCCTTAAGTCTCCACGTGCTGCTCTTCTCTCCATTTCGGACACTGCCAATTCATCTCTCCAGGAAACTAACTCTAAGCAAAGCATACCGTCACTAGCTTCAGAAACATGGAAATATTCAGGAAAATCGGATAAAAGAGAAGTTAAATAATTATGCGGTAAACCCAAATCGAACTGGAACCTATCAATAACAGGAAAAGGCAGCCGTCTTCCTCTTCCGGTTCCTCCAGTGAGCATTAAAAGTTTAGCCAGTCTTTTCACCGCACCATATCTGAGGGTAGGTGAACTGTGAATGGCTAGCTCTTCTTCCTTATAAAGAGAGAAGGCTTGACGGGTGAGCTTGACATGGAGAGGGAGGGAGGGAGCAGGCTGGAATTGGGTAAAAAGCGAAGGGTATTTCTGCAAGAACTTGATGGCTTTTGTAGGGAGATTGGGGTGGCGGGGTTGTTTGAGAAGGGAGAGGGAGGAGAGAGGGAGTGAGTTGGAAGGGGAGGAGATGATTTGGTTCTTGAGAGAAATGGCTGCTTTCAGGTCTTTCTCTCTGGAGACAGCTGCGTCTAGATATGGGTCGCGTACCCATTTGACTCTCGCGGCTATGAAGCCCCGGGTGTGGCAGACTTGGTGTGGCCCCCTCAAGGCCATGAACACGAAAATAGATTGTCAGTACAGCGGTGGTGCCCCGTTGCCGCTTTGCCGCACACACACCGCTTCTATGTGCAGTCCCTTTTAAAGCTCATAACTAGACGAAATTTACATTTTCGGCTAACTACAACATGCCGTCTTAGCTCAGCCGGTAGAGCGCATGGCTTTTAACCATGTGGTCGTGGGTTCGATTCCCACAGACGGCGTATGATGGTTTCTTTTAGCCCCCTTCCTGTCTCTTTTTGTTTGTTATTGGCCCCAGCATTCCGCAGTTCGGGAACAAAAGGTGGACTAATTGATGTTTGAGTCGCTTGCCATTGATTGATCCAAAATGCGCTTTGGTTACGCAATTTATATTGTTTTGGGTTATTTCGCACCAAAAAATAAAAAAAAAAAACTAGTCGAGTGTTCTGCGTGAGTGCCACAGGGGGGTCCCATAACAAGCTCAAAGCAAACCAATTATTTTGCCTTCTAATGAGGTGTTTACTTGAGGCCCCAAGTCCCTCTCAGAATCACAAGCATCTCACTACTTCGAAGTGAATCACTCTTTGATAGCCATGAACTAAGCTCACGGCATTCATTAATTCTGCCATGTTTCCAAACGTGTTGCATTTTCGTACACTCAAAACCCCCATGATGGGTAATGTTGTAATCTAGCTAATAAAAATGGAAAAACAGCTAAAAGTACACTGCACCAGGTAGTAGAATTTGAACACCTCCCACAGAATACTAAAAGTTTGGGGGAGACCTAAGGACAAATTTCAGGATGCTCACGGTGGGAAACTTGGAAGTCTAGTGTGCACGAGTCATCTTTACCTTTGGCATTGCCTTCTTCATCTGACGGGCGCGCTCCCTTGCTTCTTTCTTGCGAATAGCCTCTGCACCGAGCTTTGCCTCAGCTTCCTCCATCATCTTTTTCCTCTCTGCCTTCTTTTTCTGCAAAGCTTCCTGCCTCACACTCTGAAGTTCTCTGTATGCCTCTTGGGCAGCCTTCTGTCTTGCTGCCTCCATTTTAGTTCGAGCCTGAGGTAGAAAAATGACTGTTAAAATTAAATAGTAAAACAAAATCATTAAATTAGCTTGTGAATGATGATCACAAGTTAATAACCTGTGAGCTCAGCTTGTAGCGTCCAATTAGATCAATGTAATAAGGTATAAGTGCCACCAATCGAGTCATATCAGCCATGTTCTTGGCATCAGGGAGGGCAAACTTGAACAAAAGCATCTTCTTGTGCATGCCAGGGTGTTGATCAGAAAAATGCATATAGATGAATCCATTTCCATATTTCTCAAAAGCCTTTTCACCAAAACCTGCAGATAACCAGATGCAACTTACATCTTATCCAAGCAAATATATAAATTTAATAATAATTCACTTACACAGCTGATCTAAACACTATATCTTGTACAAAACCCGACAGCTCAATGGAATACATGTGAAAACAGATTGGCATGGAAATCACACTGAAATAATTCAACGAAATGCTATGAGTAGGAGGTAGCTTATTGACAGAAGTCAAATATTAATTAGACCTAAAACCAAAGCACTAAAGTTGTAGTGCCAGTAAGACTACAAGATAAAATGGGAAGAAAACATGCAATTTGTATAAACAGTCCACTGATGCCAAAGTAAAATAAACTTGCATGATCCTACAAGAGATCAACCAAAACTTAGAAATAAATAAGATTCACTTAAAAACAAGGAAAGGTAAACACTTGCCATCAATGCTAACACAGAAAGAAATGCTGATTGGACCTGCTAATAATGAGGATCTTCAAAAAGAAAAGCCAATATTGAAGCATGGGCGCCAACTATCACAAAAAAATTTACTATTTATGCCAACATACTAATTAGGAAATTGCCTCCCTGGAGCTCCTCATAGTTGACAAATCCTTGGAACGATCCCCAGTTTCTCTTTGCAAACAGAAAAAAGATGAAAAGATCAAATCTTTTGAACCATGTTTTAGAGACAATACATGCAGTTACCTCTCCACACAGATCTATGCTGCCTCACACAGAACCAAAGCACACCAAGTACTTAAAAATGGGAAAAAATTACATTCTTACAAAATTGAAATGCACACTTACAATATCGTGCAGATAATTGCTGCCAGAATTCAGAAAATGCTTTCCTTGATCAAAAGCATTTCATGCATTAAAATGCAGTAAAAAGTCAAGAACAATGACCCAAGTCAAAACCCATTTAAATCTAATCATGAGACTGAAGAAAACAAGTCCTTAGAACTTTACAAGCCACAATTTTACAGAATGCCATATGAACTAACTTCAGTAAGTCAAGGCATAACTGCAGTGGAGGAAGGAAGAGAAACAATATAAGCAATGCATCTAAAAAGTGAGCCCAGTTTAACATAAATTTTGTGGAAAGCAATATTTTCCAAGTGCAAAAATTTAAAAGGAAAAAACAAAAACTGAAGATGCTAAATCATGTTGCCTTCCAACAGAAATGGTCAAAGCTATATTCTCATTCTATAAAGCTAATATATAATTGTTGAAAACCTCATGTGATCACTGTAACCAAGCCATTTCAAATACCATATGGATGTACTTCTAGAGCACATCAAAATCTCAAGATTCCAACTTGATGAACTGTCACTTCTTAACGACCAAATTCCCAAAAGCCTAAGCTACACAAGATAGAACTCATGGCACAAGCTAAGGTATGTTGGTGGGAAATGCCAAAGATCCAAAGTGATCTACTAGAAGAGACTACATAAAGAATGAAGCTTATCTAAGCAGACATTCAACAATAACACAAATGATCAGCAACCAAACCTATTAGTAATCTAGTAGTGCTAAATCAAATCCCAGTTTTGGTAGAGCAACTACAAAAGAAAAAGCTAGGAGAGCAGTTCCATGCCAAATTCTAAGAATCAAACTCATACAAAAAGAGCATGAAGGAAAAAAAAAAAACGCTCCACAAAAAATTGACATAGCCATGAATAATCAGACCTGCTCAAGCACGGCCTCAGTGATCAAATCCCCAGCAACCTCCTTGGACTCAGAAATAACAGCCAAATCCTCTCCCACCCACTTCCGCCCGGTGGGCGGCTGCCCCACAATTCCTGCAACCTCTGCAAATCTCTCAACTCCTTCTGCATCCCTTTGGCCAATTTCTTCTTGGCCAACGCAAAAACTACATGATCCATTGCATCATCGTTCATATAAACCTCAAAACTAATCTCATCCTTACAAGGCACGATCATATTGTAAATCCTCGATATCAAATCGTGCCTGTTCTTCAATTCCATTGTCGCCAACAATCCCTGGCAGTATCTACGCCCACTTGCATAGAATTTGAACACGTTCTGCCCTTCTTTCAACAGCAATGGCGAGTCGTCGCCCTCCCCGACACCCAAAAGGCTGAAATTTTTCTCGAAAATCGAGTCTTTGGTGGCAAACTTCGCAGCCCAAGACAGGGCCAAATTCTCATTCTCGCGTCTCCCCGTGAAGTAATTGATTATGAACATGATCAAGAATGAGATGCAGACTATCTCGCTAGTGTACGATTGCTTCATCTTCGTCGTCAAAACGGCGGCGTTTTCAGAGGTTGGTTTCGGATCTGCCGTCTGGTTCTCGTTGGAACCGGCGGATTCCGTAAATTTGTGGCCTTCGGAGGCTGGCTGTTGAGGAGGGAGACCTTCGAACTCGTCTTCATCCCAGTAATCGAAGGAGGTGGAGGTGGACGGTGGAGGCGAAAGCTTCTGTGAATCGGATTCCGGTTTTGAAGACGGAGATTCCGAAATCAAAATAGAGTTTGGATCCGAGTTTTCCGACGAGAGCTTGAGATCTGGGACGCCAGGCGGTGAGTCAGAACGAGTTAAGGGGAGATTGGCGAGATCGAAAGAGGCCGGGTCGAGGGGTTCCTCGGTAACGTCGTCAACCTCATCCTCGGCGTCGAAACCTTCAAAGTGGGAATCGGCGAGGACAAGAGAGCGAGAGAGAAGGAGAAGCAAGAGGGAGAGGAAGTGGAGAAGGGAAGCGGGTCGGGTCATGGTTTCGGGGATAGGTAGACGTTTGTTATTGAGTTGGAGATTGATATTGACACCGTTGTTAGTTCTATTTTAATTTATCGTTTACCGAAAATTTAAACTGAGAAAATAAGTAGAGACGAAGAGGCGGGCAGAGGTGGACGGACGAGGACGAGGACGAGGACGAGGAGAAGGAGCGAGGCAGTGGCGATGGTGCGTTCAGAGAGTTACCTGGTGAGGAGGACTGCAGACTGATTGACGAGGATTATCAATTAGTAATTAATTACTCATTAAATTATTTTTTCTCGTTTTACATTTTTTTTAATGTCATCACTAATTTTTAACCGAATTTTTGTAATTTATACATTACAATAATTCATCAAAGGATTAGAAATTTTAATTTGAAAAAAAAATTAAAAATATTAAGGGTTGGTTTATTTGCCTGAAAATAATTAGATTATATAAAAAATTATTAAAAACTTTCAAAAAAATAATTATTTGTTATTATTTTCTTTTAATATGATTCTAAAATCTATTATTAAATATTTTTTTATTTGGTACACATAAAAAATTACAAATTTTTAGAAATTTATAATATAACTTTATTTTTTTTCTCAATTTATAATATAATAAGAATTATTTTAGTTATTAATTAAAAACCTTATTCACTCACATTATGTAGTAAAGCATAAGCTTAATGTAATTAGATTGAGGTCCGACCTTGTTAAAGTCCAATTAAGATTAAGATTATTGAAATTTTATGTAATAACTTGCTTAGTAATTTGTCTTTAGTTAACACCATTAAGTTTGACATGTCAATATAACGCTTAATAAAGTTGAAAATTTTGTTAAATATCAAATTATCATTTTTTTAAAAGTTAAGTTAGATTTGTTAATTGTAGATTTATTTGGATTTTAATTTGTTTAGTTGATGAAATTTAATTATTTATTTACATGTAGACTTTCCTTCAATAAGAAAGAAACAAAGAAAATAGTCTACATGTGGTGCACCATTTTTTGAGTTTCCCGCTCTCCACATCCACGCCCACCTCCACAACTACATCCGGACCCAGCCAGACCGCGTGCCGGCGATCGGCCCTTCTCTGCGCTGTCGTCGCCGATCTCCCGACCACCGACAATTGAGGCTTTCCTTACTAACAGGTTGGGTCTTGCATTCTCTCCTTGTTTTCGAGGGTTAGCAGTTTTAATTCAAATTTCTTTTTTTTTTCCTGAAGATGTAATTAGTTAGGGATTTTCTCTAATCTGGTTCGTTCTTAAAAAATGCAATTAGGGAATTTGAAAAGAGATGTCGAAGTACGATTACCCCAGGCTGTCTCGTTCGGAGATTATAATTATCCTGGCAGATTCGCAGGTTGCTGCCGTTGTCGACAACGATCTCAAGAACCCCAACTCCGATTTTATTTCCGATCTCTACACCCGGGTTCTGGTCCATCTTGGTCTCCTTCACGAGTATGAAAAGCACCAAAAAAATAAAATTAAAGAATTATTTTATATACATTTATTATGTAAAATTTATTATTATTATCATTATTATTATTATTATTATTATTATTTGTAATGGGTGTTTGTCCCCTTGTTTTGCAGAGAAGATTCAGCGCAGATGGAGTTCACGGCTTTGGAGCAGCTTGAGAACCCAGACCATCATGTGGACTCCGTCAGGACCATGAATCTTTACATCAAGATAAAGGAATTGATAGCATTGCTGGATTGTCCTTTGAAATTCACTCTCAAAGATCTCTTGAGGCCACAAGGGGATCGCACCGAATATTTTCTTAGTGCATTTCTTAACTTCCTTCTTCACAAGTAGTTTACTCTAACTCAGTCTACATTTTTTATTGTCCTCCCCTTTTGTGTCTTTTTCCAAATGGGTTCTTAGAGGAAGAAAAAGAAGGAAAAATAGAATGAGAGGATTAAGAAGAATAAGAAGAAGAAGAATTAAAATCTATTAAGACTCTTTCTGGGATTGTGGTTGCATGATGAGGCTATTCTTCAATTCTAGATGTGGCCCAACATATGGGGATTTGGTTTAATTACATTAACTCTTAGAATTTAGTTCATTCTCCGAAAATTAAAGTTTCTGTAACAAAATCAAACTTTTTTCCTAGCCTTTATCCAAATGAAAGTTTAAGAAAAATTAGAGAAAGAAAAACAGAAAGAAAATTAAAATATATATATATATATATCTTATCTTGAAACTTTTCAGAAAGGCTCAATTGTCATGGAGGATAAACCTTTTGTCTTTCAATGTGGTTCTCCATTCTTGATATTCTTTGATTGTTAACACTCTGATATCTAATACCCTTTCCTATATTATTTGAACTTCAGGAACACAAAATTTGATTTCCTACGTCCAACAGTGGAGGAACTGGATATACTTGAGAATCAGCAAAAGGAGTGGGAGGAAAGGATTTCACAGGTAACTGAAGGGCAGTTCTGTGCTTTGTTGTTATATGAGCATTTCTTAACACTACATGCTTTATTTGCAGCTCAATGCAGAGATTGCTGATTACAATGCAGCAAGAGAAAGGGAGCTGCCACTTGTTCAAGAGGTGGATGCCAAAGTTAAGGAACTGCATCGGACCATTGCAGATCTCAACAGTCAACAAATGTCACTCAGAGCTTCGTTCCGCAAGTTGAAGGACAAGGCTGCAGAAATGGATGGAGAGGTGATGATATTGATTCATTACCTTGTTTGACTTCAGTTGTGCTTGATTTTGCATCAAAAAGCATAGTTGTGATCTCTGCTGAGCATATTGTTGCATATCAACTGATCTAATATATGTGTTATGTTTGCTCTTCAGATTTCAAAAGCTGAGTTTGACCTGGTACAAAGTGTACAAGACAATGCAAATTTGCGTTCAAAAATTGTTCAGTCACCAGATAAATTGCAGGTAACCATTCTGCTCTTGACATTAAGCTTCATTTTGAAAACAATGATTTGATATCTTCTACTTGGCTGTTTCCAGCAGCACAGTTCTAAATGCACTTTGGTAATTGCTAACTGTCCTTTGCTCACTGTAGGAGATTTGGTCAGCTTGAAAGGAAAGTTTGCTTTACATTATTTTTGTGGGTGCCCAATGTTGGTTTTGTAAGATTGAATAGATATTCTTCGCAGAGCAACATATTTGCTGGACATTAGTTGTGATAAATCGTCCTTTTCTAATGTGCTGAACTTCTACCTGCTGCATATGAAGAGTTTGCATGCCAGAGCTTCATAAAATGCAGCAATTGTTTCAACAAGACACATATTTATTGTAACAACAGAATGAAGGATGGTTGAGGTATATAGTTCTGTATATAATGGCCTTTCTTCTAGAAGGCATCCTTATAGAATTTACAGAGACTTCAAATCTTAGTAACTACTGACTTGGTTGAATGGGACAGGCAAGGCTAGATGTTTAACCATTAACAAGAGGTGAGTTAATAATAAGTTAGAAATTGTGAGAAGCTTATTTCACTACTGCCTCATCAAGCAGAATGGACATTAGCTAGCATTTATTTCACTAGGAATGTAATTTAGTGTTTTTTGTTTTCAATACATTTTGAGCAACTTGATTTTGCTTGTTACTCATTCTGTCCTGTCTTATTTACTTGTTTCTCCACATGAAACATAATTTAGGCTTGCACATATTTGATTGTGATTTATGCTCAATGCCTGTAGTGTAATGTTCCTGGAGTCCTAAGCTTTCTATGTTGGAGGCTTTTTATTCGTGAAGTCCATCTTCTCTTAACACTTTGAGATGCATCTTCTATTGATATTTGACCTCTTTTTTTTTTTTTTTTTTTTTTTTTGTAAACTTGATAGTTAAGTTGCTCACCTTTTCCTATGCAAACAACTTTAACTTGTATTTGGTAATTCAACATGGAGCTACAATGCCTCAAAAAATCTGCCTTTTCATTTGATGTCATAGGATTTAAAGAAGCACTTGAATGTGCCATCATTGTTCTGCAGTTGTTTGATAGTTTTCAATTGATGTAATCCCAATGACTTTCTGTTTTATTGTTGATTAAAAAATTTCACAATGTTATATGGGTTGAATAAGAAGGGTGAGCCTTTGTTTAATGGTAAGGTTACTGCAATGTGACCTGGAGGTCATAGGTTTAAGTTGCTGAAACAACCTCTTTGTGAAAATAAAGGAAAAGTTGTGTATATTTGAGCCTTCTCCAGACCCCACAGCATGAGAGCCTCATGCTAAGGGTGCCCTTTTGTACATTGGTTCAATAAATTATCATCTGATGTAACTTTTGACTTCAACTTTCTTTTCCTCACTTGTCATTAACTTGCAAATATTTCTTTCACATGTGGTGAAAGAGAGCTTTAGAGGAGAAGAAATCAATTAAGGATCAGGCAAAGAATGCTGAAAGATCAGCCATGCAAAATTTTCAGAATGAGACTGCCCTTCTTGAGGTTTACACGAAGGTATTTTGTTTAAAGCTGCAATAGTTATCTTTTGTTGTTGTATACGTGCAAGCTATCAGGGCTAACAGACTTGAAGATATTTTTATCTTATCATCTTTTAGTCTTACTTTTTGTATTAGGTCTGATTATGAGCCACTTTACAATGGAAGGTCTATTAATTGCATCATATTGATAGTTTAATGTACATGCTGTAGGACCTTGAATTTTATTTTTTTTTTTGCATCTGGATTTGTACAAACTTCATTCAACAACCTAATGGATCCATGTGTCCCATAATTTGTTGGCATAAAATAGATTTTATTTTCACAGTAAGCATGAATTTGTTGTTATGCTGTGTTTAGCCTGACGTACAATATAAATTTGGATACAAATAAGTACTAAAGCAGTCTTGCCAAAGATGAATTCCCATGCACAGGTTGCATAAACATATTTGAAAAGATATTCAAAATATTTCACGTAGTTTCAAATTGAGAAATTAGGCATAAGGTTTCCTGCCTCAAAGATTAATGTAGGTCTTAAATCTAAGGAGCTGGCATGAAAATTGAGGTATTTAAGCATACATAAAGATGCAAAATTCTGAAGCTGAACTATTTTTATGGATAGGATAGTTACTGATGCTGTGTGCTATTTTTCAGACTTTAAAGAAAATGTCAAAGCAGTTCACTCAGATGCAGGCCATGCAAGAACAGGTGAGCTAATTCCCTTTTACATTTTCCTCGGTGCTATGCAATTTGTTAGTGTGATTTAGCTGCTTTGTCATTGTGAGATTGGTCATTGGCCATAAACAGGAGGATCTTCACATTGTGTGGAGACAACCAAGAATGTTCCAGTTTTCTGTTTTCTTTGGTGAAGAGAATTTTTGACTGCGTCTTAGTTGTGATCACTCAAAAGCTCATTGTGGCATAAATTTTCATCTATAATAGGTTAATTCTGCCAAATCTATTGAAAAAGAATATAAAGCTTTAAAGGCCAAGCTGGGTGATGATGAAGTATTGGATAAGTCACTCGATGCTAAACTGATTGAACGGCAAGGCAAAGGTTGTTTGTCATGCAACTATGATTAAATTTATCCTTTCTATCTACGATGAACACAACTCTGAGCATCACAATCTCCACACCTCAATTTTCCCAGTACAAAAGTTAGAAGAGCTAAGAAAGTTACTTGAGAAAGAAAGAGATCTGAAATGTGAGGATGCAGCAAGAGAATTTAATAACATTAAGTCAAAGGTGGAATCTCGGAGACTTGATCTGGAAGAAAGACAAAGAAAGGTTGAAGCTGTGGTTGCAGAGGTAATCAGTTGACTTTTCTCTTAAACGATTTCCTGCTTATCTGTAATCATTTTATGTATTGTCCATAATGTTTCTTTTTTTGTTAGTAGGTTGATGCAATAACTTCAAAGACTAATTTGGTAAAAGAATCTGGAGCTGCTAGGGTACAAGTTTTACTGGATAAATCTGAAGATATTGTCAAACAGGTGTGCTGCCAATAAATCACTTTTGTTCATTTATTTTTATACATGCGCGTCTGCCATCTAATTGAATATGGCTCCTTTTTTCAATCAACTAGTAGCATTTTCCACTCAGAATATCTTGTGAACCACTTCAATGAATGGTGGTTTCTCTTAGAATTATGCACATGTTGAAAAAGGAATGTGCCAACAGTGAGAAGGGAAAAATGCATTACCTGCTCATGTAAAATCCTGAAAATGGCTATAATATAGAGTTAGAAACGGGGAATATGATAGTCTCCTGTACCACTTCCACTAAAATATGAGGCCATGCTCGCGTCGCCCTGTTGTCATCCCTAGAAATAAGGCCATGCTCTCAATGCTAGCTTCTTTCTTCCATGGTGAATTTAAAATAAGCAGCTTTGTCAAGTGTTTATAAGAGTGCATTATTCTCTGAAAATGTACTCGGATGGCTTTTGCTGGAACCACTCGTCCTCGTTTTATCGCACATTCTATTCCCTGTTGAACTCGAGTCACCATTGTGATATCCACTGTGGAAGGTGGAGCCGTGGAATTAGAAGCAAATGGGCATCCCCATGAAGAGACCCAAACAAACAGGCTAGTCATACTAAAAGGTTCCTGAAAGTATCAGTGGACAGAGATGCCTTCCCTCGTTTGCAGCCCTTCGCATAGAATCTTTGTTTGTTTCTTTTCTGATTTTCACTAACGTATGTTTTGTGATTCCTGATTTGATCAGCTTAATTTTTGTTGTGTTTCATCATCGCAGTTTCAGCAATACTCAAAATCTGTGGGGCACTTTTTACCAACTGTTGAAGTGGAGGCAGAAACTGACTAAAGCAGCGAATGTGTCCGTCAGGAGCTCTCAAAATGGGGGCCATCACAGATTTAAGGGTTAAATCCATTAATCCTTTTGTAATTTAGCCCTGTTACGTTTTACTTTCTTAGAGTTTTAATTTATACTATAAGATTTTTGTAATTTGTAATTTTAATAATTAAGATTCTCTCTTATATTTTTATTAATTTTAAAAATTTTCTTTGAATTTTTAAAAATTTTATAAAATCTAAATATTATGAGATTTAATCCTTTTAATTCACCTTAATTTTTTAAATATTTTTTAGAATTTATGTTTTTAAATTTTATTCGAGTTAGAAAATTTGAATATATAAAAAAGTTAAATATTATAAATTTTCAAAGGTTTGAAAAACTAAGAAAAATGATTGTGATAATTCAAAAATTATAATATTTGAATTTTAAAATGTTTTTATAACTAAAAAGCAGTTTTAGAATTAATGAATTTTACTAAAATTAGAAATTACGAAGGTTTTACAGATCTCAAAAGGTAAAAAGCAAAAAATGTAAATTATAAGGAGTCCTCCCAGCTAAAAAACCATTGACGAGTGGGTGTTCTCACTTTGATCTCCCGTCAAATTCCTTTGACCCTACCCCTGTCAAGAAGGGTCTAAGCCCCCGAGTGAATCTTTGTGGAGGAGAGATCATGACCATCTTTAATGTAGAGGACTGCAAATTAACTAAGTCTATTTGTTTGTATAAATCATTATTATTTGAACTCATAACTTCCATACCCGTTTAGAAATTAGTCAAGTTTAGTAATTATAAGTTTGATTTCAAACAGCTCGTGAGTGGGACAATAATTACTTTGTTAATTGGCTTGATATATTTATTTCTAATTTATGTATTTATTAAGTTTATATTCATGCATTATGTGAATTTTAGATATATAATAACAACCGTTAAATTAAAAAAAAATGAAATACGCTTCTAGTAATAATTTGTTTATTTTTAATTTAATTTTTATGAAATAAGTTAAATCAATATTAATTTAATTGTTATTTAATTGGGTAATGAGCAAGATTTTTATTTAATTGGGTAGTAAATGATATATTTTTTTTTCCTTTCAGTTTTTTATTTATTTACAAATACAAATAATTGATCGAAAAGAATTCTCATAATTCTTTTAGCCATCAATCAGCCTCGTTTCCAAGAAAGAAAACAATGTTCCTTCGAGAGACTACGAATTTTAATATTTCCTTCCAAAAGCCACCATTTTTGTTTTAATAGATGAAACCATAAAAAAAAAAAAATGATCCTCGGTGCAAATCATGCAAATTATAATATCACCATGTTAAAACAATTCCCCGCTACCCCTCCGCCCCACCCTATTTTCCTTTTCTCATTACTAATTTTAATTGTGTTTTTATATTTTATAATATGCTCGACCAGATTAGACTGGATGATTATAATCTTTGGTAGGTTTTATGGGTTTTTTTCTTGGCTGGAGTTTAAGATCTACTTTGGGCCAATTAATAGTGTGTTAGAATATATAATTATCAAAATAATTATTTATAAACTAAAATAAAATTTAATAAAATAGGTATTTCAATTATATTAGTCAATAATTAATGAATATTAATTTATTACTATAAAATACAAAATTTTTTATACTGATTAAGCCTTCTAACTTATAATTTAATATTTTACTAGACTAAATATTACATTAGTTGTTAATATTTATCTAACTTCTTTTAATCAAGGTAAGTGATTATAATTAGTTTAAATTTAAATTAATTATTATGGTAATTGAGTAATTATCTTTAATTATTACTTTAAAAAATAAATAAATATTTTTATATTTATCTTGTCATCTTAAGAATAATTTCAACATTCTCTCACTTAACGAGCACAATTACAAATAAATAATACTCTTAATAATAGTCATTATATATACTACTAATTTAAACTATATTTACTTAATTAAAAAATTCTATACATAGATTATAGTAGTTATGTAGTACTTTTAAAAAACATTTCCTTTCATGTATCACGATGATAATGAATTTCTAATGATACACTTTATTGAAACAAGATTTTATCAAACATAAAACTTTATGTTTCAATTCATACAAGTTTCAAATAATCTTTATGTGCATTAAATAAAATTTTATTTGCAAATGATCCAAAGATTTCCAAAAATGCCAAGACTTCAAGGAACATGGTGTAAAATAAAATTCAAATAGATTTAACAAGTTTTATATATTAAACTTATTCTTATATAACTTAACCAATATTTTTTTAATCATAGAATTAATAATCATAAGTTGAATATTAATATTTTACTATAATTGCTTGCTCTTTGATATAATCTTTGACAGCTATATACTTTATGTTGATATGTTTGCTTTGACTTTCACTTTTATTATTTTTTGAAAAGAACATTACAAATGAATTATCACAGTATATCTTTAATGATCTAGAAATAAAATCTATAATTTGCAATCCTATGATAAAATTTTTCAATCATAAAGTCTGTGCTGTAGTTTTATGACACAATGAATTTTGCTTCCATAATAGAAGAGATAATAATAATCTACTTGATACTTCTTCGAGATATAACACTTTCAACAAGTATAAAAATGTATCTAATGGTAAACTTTTTGTTGTTTACACAACTAGCAAAATTAATATTTGAATACCTGACTATCTTTAAATGATCAATATATTTGTATATGGACCTATAATTATTGGTTCTTTTTAGATAACTCGTAACCTTTTTGGCAATTTTTCACTGTTTTTATTCAGAATTACTCTAACAGTTCCCAACATTCTTACTATAAATGAAATTTTAGGTGTATTGTAAACTTATGGATATATGAGTTTACCAACTGCTGATATATATGATATTTGCTTTATTTTATCTCGTTCCAAATCATTCTAATGACATTAAATAAAATTGAATTTATTCTCTTTAACTATATATGTTATAGTGGAAGAACATTTTTTTTATCTTGAATCTTTCTAAAACTTTTTCAATACAGGCCTGTTAAGATAGTGTCAATGACATAAGAAACTTTATCCATATCTTTCTTTTTAAAGTTTTAAGAGAGAAATTCCTTTGTTTTATAAAACAATTTTAAATCATTAAAATCATTCATATATAAGATTAAAATAATATATACTTTCATTTATCTTAAGGTATATACATTATTGCATACAAGTGATTACATTTATTTATATAGAAAAGGATATATAAAATGGAAAAATAATATCAAGAAAAATTCATAAAATATTTACTAAATTATATTAAAAGGAATTTTTAAATATCCTTGATATAATTAGGATATATATAATAAACCTAAACTTTATACAAGACTATATACCATAATCAAATAATATTATATTAAAATTTATAAAACTCCAACAATTTTTAATAGAAATTTGTAAGATTTTGATTTTGATAGAAATTTACAAGATTTTAACACTCTTTTAAACTTAAGATAGTATTACAACCAATTTAAGTTTATAAATAATATTAGATAATTGTTTAGGTGAATGAGCTTTTGTGAAGTCGAATTAGTAAAAGTAATAGAAACTAAACAAATAACATTCAACACAGTGTGTTGACAAACTAAAGGGCAATCATTCTTAATATGCTTAGTTAGCTTATGAAAGACATAATTGTGAGCCATTTAAATGACATTACAATTGTTATAATGAATAAATTTGGTAAAGAAGTGTAATACCTATGTCCTGTAAAAGCCTTTAAAGTAATAATAATTCAAATGCAGTGTTTACGAAAGCTTAATATTCAACTTTAGTACTAAATTGAGTAATAACTATGTGCTTCTTATTGCATCAAAAATGAGTGAATTTTTTAAGTAGAAATAATATCCTATTATAAAATTTCTATTTGTAAGATCACCTACCCAATCAGCATCAGAATAAACTTACAACTTAAATGATAATCGAGTGGAGACATAGAACCCATAAAATATAATTCATTGACATAACAAAGAATATAAAGAATAGTAGTAAAATGAGTGGATTAAGGTGTTACCATAAATTGATTAACCACATATATAGCTTAGACAATGTCTAATCAAGTAATAGTGATTAGACTTATAATTAATTGTCAATAAAGAAAAAAATTGTTTAATGTTGTGCTACGAGTAGGAGAAAAATTAACATTATACTCAAAAGGAGTAAAAAAAAAAATTGTTATCATTGATCTATACTAAAGTGACCAAATTTGATGCATATTTAGCTTAAGATAAATAATATTTAGTAGAATCAAAAGAACTTCAAATCTTAAAAAATAATTGAATAAGTTAAGATCTTTCATCTCAAATTATTGATTGAAATGCTTCTTGAGGTCATTAATGCCTTGTAAATCATCTCTTGTAATAATAATGTCATCAATCCTAGGTGTAAGTTTATTATAGATCCATTTAATAGATGCATTTAATCTTAACTTAATTTTGTATTAAATGCACTTAATGAAAAGTTTATTAAGAGGTAACTCAACCAAATCCTAGGTATAAGTTTTTTATAAAGCCTACAATTCTTTTACCATTACTTATTACTTAAAAAGGTCAGTACTTGATTTTTGATAAGTTTAAGGTTCATATAAAGAAGCAATTGTTAAGTAAATAACAAAATCTTGAGGGTAAGAGAGAGTGTACTTATGTGAGAAGAATAATGCATATGTAAAGGCTTAGAAGGAGAATAAAAAAGAGAGACTGGATCTATAAATAAGGAAAATACTTCAAGATTAATTGGTAGTGTTCCTATTAAAGTTAAATCCAAGATAAAAGGAAAAGGATGCATAGTAAGAGACTAAAATGAAATTTTAGAATCCACAATGTCTAATATTAATCAAATAGAAGAATTAGTGAAGAAAGTATACGAGGAAACATTTAATTGAAAGGAAGAAAGAGAATAAAACATATTATGTTCCCAAAAAATGACATAATGAGAAACTTAAAAATGTTTAGATATAAGATCTTAATACTAATAACCTTTATGTTTAATTTCATAACCAAAAAGCAACATAAATCAGTACAAGGGTCTAACTTGGTTCATTTATAAGGTTACAAATGAATAAAGTAAGCATAGCCAATGACTCAAAAAAATTGATATATAAATGGTATATTATAAAATCGCTCAAAATGAGATATATTTTTGATAACTTATGATGAAATATAATTAATAGTGTATACAGCAGTAAGAGTAACTTCTTCTAAAAAACATTCAAGGTAAGAGGTAAAAATAAAAAGAGCTCGAGTTGTATTTAAAATGTGAAAATATTTTCATTTAACCTATTTATTTTGTTATGAGGTGTTAGAACATGAGCATTAAAAAATAATATTAGGCTAGTAAAAAAGTTGTAAAAATTTTAAATATTTATGTTCCATAGCATTATCAATACAAAATAATTTTATCATTTGAAATAATTAAGTTTTGATCACAATAGTATATTAAGGATAAATATTAAATAATTTAAAATGATTCTTTATAAAAAAAAAGTCATGTATAACATGAATAATCATTTATAAATATCAAAAAGTATTATGATTTACCTATAGTATCAATAAAAAAGGCTTTTTATATGTTAAAATGAACTAATTCAAAGGTGTAGAGGAAATAAAATCACTTTTATTAAAAGTTAAAGCATGATGTTTGATAAATTGACATAAAATACAATCAATCTTAACATTTTTAACAAAATCTAAAAGAACTTTATAAATTAAAGAACCCAATTTAGAGTAAGAAACATATCTAAGACAAGAATGTTAAAGTGTAAATGAAACTAATGTAGCAAAATGAATAAGTGATCAATTATAAAGATTTAAGGAGATATGTTTAAATTAGTGTCCAACATTATAGTTGATCCCAAGTATTTAACCTGTTTGTGGATTTTATATATGTGACTAGTAGAAAAGAAGTGTAAATTAAGACTGAGATTGTATAATTGACACATATAAATAAAATTTAAAATAAAATTAGGAATTAAGAAGGTCTTAGATATAGTCAAGTTAAAAATAAAAGTGTGACCAATTTGACTAACTTGCATTTGAGAATTATTAGCAGTATAAATAATTGGTGTATAAAAAGTCATATATATTAATTGAAAAAATGTGTAATTAAAGGTAATATAATTATAACACCCAAAATAAAAGAACCAAGATTTGAATTTACTTTGAATAGTTAATATGGCATAAAAGTAATCCTATATTTAATTAAAGTTTGGTTGAGTATGTTAAAGTCAATTTGGCTTAATAAAACCTTAAGGTCAATGAATAAACCCTTATTATTAATAATGGTAGCATCAGTCTTATGAAACTTATCTTTAGAATTAGTTTGTTGATTAAGAATAAATGCTTCAAATTGATATTTGTTAAGGCCATATTGTTGTTTAACTTGTAATTTACAATATTATGAGATATGATGACATAAATTGTAATAGCATCAATAATTTACCTTGCACTGCTTAGGAGGACGAGGTAAATAAGATAGTATCAATAAGTACTGTAAGGTGGTAAGCCTTCATAGTGGCCTAATGAGTTTTTTTAGAAAGTAATTCAATAACCACACTTTTTACTAAAGGTAATGGCTTGTAATGAAGCAAAGAGGCTTATATAAGTTCATAATGATCATGGGGAGCCATAAGAAACTACATGTTCTTTATATTATCTTTATATTGTGAGATTTTAATAACATTAGAAAAATAATCTTATGTAAGTTCAAAAAGTGTCAAATGATTTATATAAAATGCATTTGAGAAATCAAGGCATCAATAGATTGATCTAGTTGGTGTTTCCAACAATAGAAATTACTAAGTAGTTGATATTGATGTGTAACATTATAGGTAAAGTATCGTAAGGCTAATAGATTTCATATCTCCTCTACCATGCAAGATCAGCCAAACTAAAACTTGATAATTAAAACATGTGTATTATGTAACCATGTAAGAATCTCATGATTGTTACTATGACATTCATTAATCTATTTAACTAATTTCTCTAATGATTCCTCTTTTATTGGAAATGGTTTTTGAATGTTTCTACTAACACAGCACTATAATTTTCATCCCATAAGATAACTATATATCTTTTAAGACCTAAGAACATAATTTGTCTTATCTAAAATTATACTTATAAGCATTAGATCTTTAGATTTCTCTGTATTAGTAATTAGGATAATGTTGAATGGTGATAAATAAATATACAGAGTTAGATTTCTTGACCTAGTCAAGAATTGGTCCAACAATAGTTAAATTGATTAGTCAAAATTATGAACTAGTTTAATTAATAGGTGTTAATGTTATTGTTAAATGATAATGCGGTAGACACGTGTCAATGTTGTTACAGATACTTAACACAAAAAAAAAATATTGATGATGATAGTAGAAACAAATCTTAAAAGTTAGATATAAAAAATAATAATTAAAAAAATGATATGATAAAATCTAATAATAGATTATTTGCATCGCTTAAAAAAATTGCTTCTCTTTAATTGAAAAAGCAACAATAAAGTTATTATGCCATAACAAAAAATTATGATAAAAATCATAAGTTACAAAAGAAGAAGAATAAAGAATAATTTTTGTATATACAAATCGTAAAAAATATATCTATTTATATAAAAAGAGATGTATAAAAAATAACATAAAAATTAATGAAATATTTACTAAATTATATCAAGAAAGAATCATATATATTTTTAATATAATTAAAATATATTTATAAGTAATTCAATTAAATAATTAGCCAAACACCGAAATTGATACTTTACAATGATATTATCAAATATATAATGTCTATACTCACATTTGAAATACTCATGATGTATCAAACTGAAAAGATATTGTATGATAATTCTTTTTACTTAAAAGAGTCAAACATAAGGCAATAAAGATAAATAAAAGAAAATAAAAATAAATAATGATAAATGAGAATAGCAAAAAGAAGAAAAAAAAATTAACAAAGAGAGAGAGAAATTAGAAAAAAAAAAAAAAAGGGTGGACGGCTAAGGGGAAAAGCAGAGAGACCTTTGATAAATAAGAATAACAGTGCGTGCATGCATGCATCGGTAATAGAATCTTTAAAATTATTTGAGATATATTTATGGGTAAAAGCAAATGAACATTAAGTCAAAGCATCCGGATCATATCAATCTCCAGTCAGCAATAAATTCATTGAGCCACAGTTCATGACCCTATCAATGATTTTTCTTAAAGGGAAAAAAAAAATAATAGCCATTCCAAAACAGTTGGATAGTTTGACGTGAAAAAAATAATAAATATAAATATATACATATATATGATTATAATTATATAAAAAAATAATATATGTTTAATAATTATAATAATAAAATATAAACTGATGGTTTAAGACAGAGAGTCCAAAACGAACGGAACTTCCAAGCTTTTTGGCTGGAGATGCTTTGCGTTCATGCCCTAGCCATCGCAATTTAATCCCTCAGCCAAACGTTAGGTCTGTTTTCTTTCCAACCAAACGCAGTAGGCATATCTTATTCCCATCAAAAAAGAACAGAAACACTAAAAAAAATTTCAAAAACAAAAAAAAGAAAAGAAAAAAGGGAATCGGAGGCATCGACCGCAGAGAGAGAGAGGGAGACGGAGACGGAGAGATGCAATCAGTGGTAATGAGTGCTAAGGCATGCTGCAGAGCCCAGCCACAAGCCCTAGAACCCTCCTTTTCCCACCGCCTCGCCTATGTGAGTGTTTCTTCTCTCTTTTTTTATTTTTTATTTTTTATTACTGTTGTTGAACCAATTTTTTTTTCTTTTCAATTAAAAAAACAAATTATTTTTATAATTTTAAGTTTTTTATTATTTGCTTAATCTGATGGTGAATCCGGAAATTGACAGACTTCAAGCTTCTTCTATGGGCCCCGACCATCGCTCGGGAGGGTTGGCCATAGGGTGCGCCGCCGCCCGTTCCGTTCAGTCCGGATTCGGAAGCTGCCTTCTTCCGCGCCAATCCAAGGTTAAGTTTCTCTCGTTTTATCAAGCTCTTTTTGATTATTATTATTTTCTTTGGTTGACGAATATAATTTTTCAGGATTGATTTAGTTTATATTTATCGGTTCTTTCTATTGGGTGTTTGAATCTCGTTATCAATATTGGATAACTCAATTGTTGGTAGAATTTTTCTTTAAAAAATCCGCTAGGATTCGTGAATAATAGCAATGTGTTTTTTTTTTTTTTCACTTCCAAACATTTCTGGCCAAATGCATGCACTGGAAAAATGCTCTTCTTTTATCAAAAAAAGAAAAAAGAAAAAATTCATAAAAATATATCTTACGTCTTTGATTCCTTTTCTTTTTAAAAAAAAAAAAAAAAAACAAAATAATTGTTTCCTTCCACAAATAATTTATTTGTTACGTCTCTAGAAATCTAATTTTTGTTCTGTTGTCAATCATTGGTCAAATAACATGCATTTGATTTGAGCCCTTTTGTATTGTACAAGTTCTAATTGGGGGTCAAGTAATGTGTTATTTTGGTGGAGTATTCCTATTACATGCTTTTCTAAGCATTTCATCTGGAGTTGTGGATTTAAAATGTCAGACTGTCTGGGAATTCCAAGGTTCCTCTGATTTCTGTTTCGAAAGTTTTAGACAAGACAATGTACTAATGTCATTTATTATGCTTACTTGAATTCATACACAAAGAGGTTCTGCATAAGAAGCTCTTAGTACCTATGTTCATCTAAAATAGAGTTTCAATCTGGGTCACAATCACCCTAAAATCCTAGTGACATGTAACAGAATTAAATGTCAAGAATTTCCTTGAGCTTTTTGGCTGCCCAAGGAATCCATACAAAACTTGTCCTACCCCTTGCCCCAACTCCCTTTTTCTAGTGGTAACAGATGACATATCTGAGAAGTTACTCAAAATTCTATCGCAAAGGGACTCAAGGATTTCAAAATGATTCATTAATAATAGGATGCTTTAGGGTGTCCAATTCAAGCAACAAAAGCTATACAGTGAATTGCCTGTGTACATATTTTGCAGGTGGTTAGTAGCTATTCTGTAACTTGGCAGTTAGAAGCTGTATGGTTACTTAAGTCTCACACTTAACTTAGTGCATAATAAAAAAGAATGATGAGAAAAGATTTGTGTAACTGACCCTAGTTGAATTTGAGATTAAGGCTTTGTTGTTGTTATTGTTGCGTTTAAATATATTGTAAGGCACTGATGCAGAATGATGATGTCCAAGTAGAATTAGAAAGGAAGGTGGGTGAAAGTGTTAAATCACTGGTTCTTATAAATGGTGAGTCTAGAGAAGGATGGAGAAAAAAGATCCATGAAGCTGAGTCTACTGGTATGAGGTCCAGGCTTAGTGAGTTCAGCAACAGCCTCTATCCACTAATTTTTTGCCCTTTTGCTCTGTATAGCTGATTTTGCAGTGCTAATTTAACTTCAGTTGCTGGTAGATGGATTTATGTTTCTTTTTCTGGTAGAATTTTTATCATTGAAATACCAGTTACAATGTTGTGCAGTTATAAAGGCTGTTGCTACCCCAAATTCAGCGCTTGAATTGCCATTGACTGCAGAGAATGTTGAGAGTGTATTGGATGAAATTCGACCGTACCTCATTGCAGATGGAGGGAATGTGGCACTACATGAAATTGATGGCAATGTTGTACGGTTGAAGTTACAAGGAGCATGTGGCTCCTGTCCATCTTCTGTTATGACAATGAAGATGGGTATTGAGCGTCGCTTAATGGAAAACATTCCTGAAATTGTTGCAGTAGAACCAATTGCTGATGAAGAAACTGGGCTTGAGCTGAATGAAGAAAATATAGAGAAGGTAGTGACACTATAACGTTTAGCTTCAAAGTGAATATCTTTTTTTATTTATTTTATGTGAATGAGTTTACTTTTCTTCTTTCCATTTATGTAGTCAGTGAAACTATTAAATTTGCCAAAACTGAAACAATTCATAAATGGTGAAGGACATCTTCAATAAATAAACTGAACCAAATTATGGAGAAAATCAATTTCCCTTCTTGGGAAAAGGAGGGTATGGTTCTATTGTCCAAAACCACTCTACATTATGCAGATTTGACATCATCAATAGCAACCTGATCTGAATCATCAATCTTTTAGATTTATTCCTCCTCTGTGTATAGGCTGTCTCATGTTCTAGTCCTATCAATCTTTTAGAATTATTCAATATCATCAAATACTATATAGCTAATGGTTTCATAAAATAGCATTAGCAAAGCCTCTATTTGCTTCTAGAATTCTGGGACAATTTTTCCTTTTGTACAAGTTTTGCATTGGATATTCTCTTGCTCTTCCTACAGATTGCTTTTGCATTCAACTCTTATTTCTCCCTCCTCCTCACATTGTGCCTTAGTGTGTTATTTTTCATCAGTGTGCTTGAATTGATTCTAATGTAGTTACAAGTCATTGGCCTGCTCTTTTATTATCCTGAGAGGAGTTGCTACTTTTTTTTTTTTTCGTCTTTTTTCCTTTATGAACATTGTTCCTTCGGTAGGCATTCAAATATTTAGAAGTAAACTCATTTGCAGTTAAAGACTTAAATTGGTCGCTTGAATCATGTTTACACTATTGGAAGTAATAGAATTGCATTTTAAGCAATCTCTTCTATGACACTGGCCATTGCATATTGTTGTTGGAAGCCCTTAATCACTTTTTAAGAAGTTTCTGCAGCTGTACTGCTAGTGCAAATATAATTTGAAACTCTTCTAATTTTTCTTGTTATTCTATTTTGTAATCTTCCATTCATTTCTTTTCTCACTTTTGTGAGGAAAGAGAAAGAATAAGTTCTTGAAAAGAAATGCATTTGAATTCAATGATTTACTTCTATATCAAGCCTATAGATCCCTCAGCTGAGGCTTTATCAGTGAGATTTGTCCTTCTATGGCAATGGAATAGGGCATTAAGTGCTGAGATTCAAGTATCCATTGTGCGATTACTTGCTCCTGCTGCAGGATGAGAACTTTTCATTTGAAAGAAGCCACTTTGCGTTTTCTTTCCCTTGGTTATCATAGTTTTGATTTTGAAATTTGTGACGAGTGAGAGGTGGCCATTGAAAATTTTCTTTATGCATTAATTCTTGTTGTAGCTTATGCATGCACACACATGCATTTCCAGACATATACTCAGTGCCAGCATGCTTACTGTTATTGAGTTGAAATGGTGAATTAAGATGTATGCTTGAACTGAATTTTGTTTGGGCTGATTGTATCTTTACTGATCATGTCAGGTGCTTGAAGAAATTAGGCCATACCTTGTTGGCGCAGCTGGAGGATCTCTAGAATTAGTTGCAATTGAAGAGCCAATAGTGAAAATCAGACTCTCAGGCCCAGCAGCCGGGGTCATGACTGTCCGAGTGGCCGTCACGCAGAAATTGCGGGAGAAGATTCCAGCCATTGCTGCAGTTCAACTTCTATAGAATACTGGAATACTCTTTAAAGGGGTAAATTCAAATAAAGGTTGTAATCAACTAGTAAACGCAAACTACATTTGCACCAAAAAAAAAAAAAAGAAGAAATAAAGACCCTGTATACATTTGTATAAATATTGTTTGTACAGTTAGCGTATCACACATTCCTAATGGACTTCATTGATATTTTGAGCAATTCAGCTGGGGGAAATCCCAGGTTGAGTCGTTTGTATTGGCTAGTAAATCTTTATTAAGGTCTGCACCATGGCTGTTGAATTCAATATTGTTATGCCATTATTCGGCAATCGGGGCACTTTTGACTCAAGTTTGATAAAATTGAGAGTAAGTTTAAAATTTTTTTGAGGTCAGTTTGCACCATCTGCAGCCAGAATGGTTGGGGCGGGCATTTTAAAAATTGAACATATTCTGCATACAAGTGGCCCAGCGCACAAGTGCAGTTTTGTTGCATCTGAACGGGGTTTTGGGTTATGGGGGAATGTAATCTTGTTCTCTTGAAGATTTTTCATGTTTATCGCTAAACCTTTGTTCCCTCAATTCGACTTTGAACTTTTACAACTGATAAATTGACGTGGTCTAGCTGAGTAAAAAAGTTAACGTTACTCAAGAGTGGTTCAACCGTGTTTAGAAGCAATGAAGAGCCACTGTGTTTAATAGCAACGATGTCTAGGAGCCAGCAAAAATTGTATGTTCCTAGTTAGTGAACTGAAAATTCATTTCCAAGAACATTATTCATTTCACTCTTCAGTGCAACGTTCTTGAATTCTGCAGATTTGATACATTAAAGATCAAGCACACACATTAAGTTTCACTTCCAATAGATTCAAAAGAAAATATCTTGTTGACAAAACATCCCTTTTCAGGCCATATGTTACTCAATTTTTTACCCATGCATTTCGTCGCATCACTTTTCCAATTGAATCATTAGTAGGGCAAACACAGATAATCTCGTTTAAACACAGAATTTCTGAAAAAAAATGACATTAATTTTTATCGGACACTTCATTAACTGACTCAAAAAGCATAATTTCTCGCCATCTTTTTTGTTATTTGTACATTAAATATGATTTATCACTCTTTTTTGTGATGACTGATTTTCCACAGCATTAACACTTAAGCATCCCTCAACTTCAAATCATCCCTTTGTTTCACTTGGCTTGCATTCTTTCATGGCAGCATGAAATGGAAGATACTTTTAGTATGTCACTAATGACAATAAAGCTTGACATGTGAATCAGCACCAGCAGTGAATAACCAGGGCTGTCGGGGATGGAACTTGCAGTCCAATACTCCTGCAATCAGACAAAATTTATAAAGAAAGGCCATCAGTTTCCTTAAGGTAAATATCGAATGTTGCATCGCATATAAGCTCTGACAACCCTGATATTGCATGAACAAATTCTTAACTAAGATGCAGCCTCATCGCTTTCTGTTCTATTAATTCATCAAGGCCAAAATGACATGTATATCTTTATAAGGTTACAGGCAAATGGTGGCCTATGCTGATGACTTAAAGCAGGCATTTTTTTCTCACACACATGCACACAGAGTTGCTTTCTGTAGAGTGAAAGTATGTTAATCCAACACCATAATTATTGAGGTTGTATTGAAAAGAACAGTTCTAAACATTTGATTTCAGAATATGTCAAATTTATCATCCTTGCTCATACTCTATCTACCCTATAATTAGCCAAAAACTACCACATTCATTGAAAATTTCCATATCCATTATGTATGTCAGTACAGAATATCTCAGACCCGATCTACTATAAGAAATCGTTTATCAAAGCACTAACCTCTTCCATTTGAAACTGTATGTCCGCGGAGGATTTCCAGAGGAACAATAAGAGGATTCTGATTAAGATCAGAATAAACTGTGCCGTGAAAGACATATGCAGTGCAATCATCAGAGCATGATGCAAACAGAGGGTATGATCGATGAAAGACAACATTGTTTATGTCTTTTGGATGGCACCTGAGAAGTTGTGAATTACATAAGAAAACAGATATTGACACATCAAATAAAAATGTAGTGGTTGGCATAGTGCTAAAAAGGAGTCCCACATATGTGCAGACATCTCTAGGCAAACATCATTCATCATGCTATTAGATTTCCTTTCACTTCTTTAGGCCCCAACTCATCACTTAAAATTCCAGTAAATTCACTATGCTAACTAGTACAAGAAAACATTTGAAAATCCCTAGATTCCACTAATTATGACTTGTTTAAGAGGTAGATTATGAGGAAATACTCAAGTTGTTACATGTGAAAGTTATTTAGAAAAACAACATAACTAATATTCTTTTTTTTTGGCATTGGGCTGCCGGGGGTGGGGGGTATTGACCTACTTGAGAATTCTGAAAGGCTTGGATGATAGATCCATGTCAAACCAACATAATTTTCCCTCCTTGCTGCCCACAATTACGTTATCACCTGCATCAAAGAAAAACCTTAAAATATGGCAGAAAATCAAGAAGCATACACTATCTGTGTAAAGCAATCAATAAGAATGAAAGAAGGGAGAATAAACCTGCAGGATGAACAGCAATGGAAGAGACTTCGCGCAGTCCAGTCTCAAGTGTCTTAATCAGCTTTTGCTGTTGCAGATTATAAACACGAACATTCTTCTTTGTCGAGGCAAAGAATATTGAGCGAGTAGGATGAAAAACTGATGTTACTGGAAGTCCATGCAGTTTAAAAGGAAGTTTTTGTGTAAGCTTATCGGAAAGCCGGTGAATAAGTGTTGCTCTTGATTCACGTAATTTACAGTTAAGGCAACATAAAAGGCATCAACCATCCTTTGTTCTCTTTGTATAACGAATTTCTTCTATTATATGAAGTTAATCATACTACAAAAACCAAAAATCAACCAATCACTTTGATATATTCATGTAATTAGACAAGAATGCCCAAGACCTGCAAATAATATATTGACTCTTCAATCTTCATTGGCACATCTAAGATTACACAGCATAATATACATCAGCAAAGTCATGTTGTCCCTCACCCTAGGAGTATCTCGAGAAAACTTATTGCATATGATTTTTGTACAGACATGGAAGCACAACCTTGCAGGGTGGCAAGAGGTGAGGGAATGGAAAGTAAAGGTGGTACATCAACAGCTCTGTCAATTCATGGAAAACAAAAGAATTGGAAACCTTGCCATCCCAGGAAATCTCTCCATTCACGCCAACATAAAATCCAAGTTTCAAAACTCCAAATTGGAACTGTCAACATAAAATTGGCATAACCAGTTCCTTCAAGGAGACTTTGTTACCCAATCTTTTTTAGAACAGTTGCGAGGTTGTATTTGTCTATTACTTAATTTGGTATCATTTTTGGTCTCCTCATTCTAGTATTTCCTCCCAGTTGAACAAAACATCCAGTGAACAAAGAGGTTAAGCATTTGTCCTACATGCAATCAATATTATCATATTTTGATCCAGAGAGGGCAAGCAGCATAATTATGTCACTATTGTCAGATTTAGTCTACCATGCATGATATGTCACTACCATCATCCTCAATACCCAATTTGCATCTTGGACTCTTCTGGATCATGCAGATTCTTTACCATAAGACAAGGAATGCATTCTGCTATTGGGTACAAAAAGATCAGACTTCTGTGGAAACAGATTTCTGTGATAGGACAATTACAGTCAAAATAATATTAAAGAGGAAATATGTATGTTTCAATTGGCAAGGCTCCCTTATTTGCTTTAAACATAGACCATCTACTTAAAAAAGAAGTGAAAATTCAAATATGACAGAACCTACAAGATTGAACAAACATCACCCTGCTGGCATGGTGTCTTTATTTGGGGTTTCACATGGGTATGCATATTTGGAAGGGCAACTGTGTGCATCCGTGTAGTGCTGTGCAAAAGGAGTCCACAAGGTGTTAATAAATGAAAGCAACAAAGGCAAAGCAACTGGAAGACTAAGCAAGGATTTTGAAGTCTATAACAAATGAAACATGCAACAAATATTATAGCATAATAGTTAAATAAATGATAACTCAAGAAAGGATATCAGCTGGCATCACGGTAGAGAAGTAGTCACCCTTACGATGCCACTCCACTGAAGCTACAGTCTGAAAAGCCCAGCAAAGCAAGTGTTTACATGCCAGTAATGCTTTGGACTCAGAGGAACATCTCCCCTTAACACTGAGAGAGAACTCCAATCAACATATAAAGAGATATTTACCTTAAAATGCCTCAACTTGAGTCCTCCATATTTGTCATCTTGAAGCCAGCTCAAAATGGATGGCAAGTCACCTATGCCCAAAAAAAGAGGGTAAGAAGTAAAAAGTTGTTGATGTGATATGAAATATTGAAAATTATAGCCATTACTGTGCAGACCAGATTCAACTTGAGAAGTAGGCCTTTCAAGAGATAGAAGTTCCTTTACTTTTCTTTGTACTTCTTCATTCCCCAATCCTGTGTTGATGAGGAAAACATCTTGTTCCCTGCAAAATTTTTGTGCCAATAAATATGCAACCTCAATTCTGTTGTAACCAACACAGATTCACTGGCCAGCCTGCTACACCTTGTTCCTTCAGCAATGAGAAATGCAGAAAGAAAAGGGGGAAAATTCACTAACACATTATAATCAGCCTTACACAGAGACTGCCAAGATAGGAAGCTCAGGCAATGGATTCCATGATACGGAACGGACAGTTTCCCCAAACTCCCAGACTTTAAGACATCTACCAGTCTCAACCTCCCAAATGCGAATGGTTCCATCAGTTGAACCTTGAAGACAACATTAAGTAAAAAGATCAACATTCAAGAATCATTTCATGCTTGATACAAATTCAACAAATATAAATGCTAAGCATCCAAACCTGATGCAATCCACTGTCCTGAAGCTTCCACAGAAATAGACATAACTGCACCCTTGTGACCTCTGTACTCAAGATAGCATGTAACTGGATAAGGCTTAAGGTCTCTTCGACTTGGTAGCTTAGGTTTCAGAGATTCAGGATCAATATTGAGCTGGCATACCAAACAGGAATTTCATTGGCTTTACGACAATGGGCATAAAATGGATAATTCAAAAAAGTCAACCAAGAAATGCTGGAAACATGTGTCTCTAATCTGGGTATTAACTTACACGTTTCTTACGAACTCTAGGACATAAGTACAGATCCAAACAACGTTCAAATGAATCCTTAACAGCATTCTCATATGCTGGGATGGCCCTTAAAGACGAAATACTGCAGGGATGAACTTTTTTGTTAAGATGATAGATATTAAATGTTAAGTTAGAAGATGTAAATGAATATCATTAATAAAAAAGTAATTATAACCTTCTGGGTATAAATTTAGGCCGGTCTTCTTCATCCATCAACTGATAAGAATTAATCTCCTCTTGTGTTGGGATGAATTCTGGAGATGGATTGTATGACTCTTCATGCCCTGAACCAAAACTAAATTTTAGATGCTTCATACACAAATAGTAGAACTTGCAACTTAAGCCATGGGCAAAATTATACCTGGCAATTTTGGCTTTGGTG
Organism: Ceriops zippeliana; assembly: GCA_037897445.1. Classification (NCBI taxonomy): domain Eukaryota; kingdom Viridiplantae; phylum Streptophyta; class Magnoliopsida; order Malpighiales; family Rhizophoraceae; genus Ceriops; species Ceriops zippeliana. The sequence continues at coordinate 2,132,879 of JBAPLH010000216.1, read as the reverse complement.
CAGGAATATAAGATAAATGCCTTTCTGCAGCAGTAGGCTCATTGCCCCACAAAAGGTAGAAATTTGGTTCTTCTTTTGGCTTGTCAGACTTCAATAATCCAGCGCGAATTGCTGTTATATACCTAAGAACCTGTAGATAGCAATCGCAGCAAATGAAGTGCACAATCATGTCAGAATTCACAAACAGATAAATTCCTCAAAGCAGAAGTCAGGAAAATTGTTATTTCAAAACTGACAACAATCCAAAATGAGACAGAACATGAGGACTTTCTACACCCCAAATGATCAAGATGCAATAGATTAAGACAAGACTGACCATTCTCGATTCCCATTTTGATGGAATGAATCTTCTCTTTGGTTCTGGTGCATTTGATAGTGGATGTTTAGCATCATCCCATTTAAACCAATCAACATAAGGCTGAACAATCACACAAGGAACGCATTTGAGATTATGGCAGACAGTGAATGGATAAGAGATAAAAATTGATCTCAGAAGGCCAGAGGAAAGCAATGAATGAGAATTACAAACCGCATATGGATCAAATTCAGCATGCGGAGCCTTTCCTTGGATCAGACTATGAACTTGTCTGATTTCTTCTTTAGTCAGCTCAATTTCCTCATCCTCAACCTCATCATATAATTTGGTCCTGGCAATGACAACAACTCATATGCAGCCTATCAAATTTATCACAAGGAGCCAAAGCTATGTGTTTCTTCCATTGCAATTTGCTACATTTTGTCAGCTTTCTTGGAAAATAAATAAATAAGAAACACTGACAGTAATTGCCATTCATAGGTATACTCACTACAGCATCTTTATGTAAAGCTCAAAGCACAAGGTTCAATGTAATAATAGCCTCTTGTTAATAATTACCATAGGAGCAGGGTAATTTGAATCACAGAACTAACCAATTTCTTGAGTCATCAACATTTGCAAGAAATGAATCTAGTTTGTTTTCTCTTTCTTTCTTTTTGATCTTCTTCCCGGCAATGTCATATCCAATGTGGTTTTCATCCCTATAGAACCACAAGGGAATATCTCCAACTGTATTTCGAGAAGCCACCTTGAGGAAACAATGAGAAGGAAAATAAATGAATGTTCCTTTTGAATGTACCACCCCCTCCCCCCCCCAAAAAAAATAAAAAACTTATTTCTTGGACTCAGGAAAAAAAAGGTTATCAGGAAAATTTTTAAAAAATAAGAGAAACAGTGCACCTCATCCTCAGAAGAGTCACTCTCTTCAGCTGCTTCACCAGATTCCGAACCATCTTCATTCTCCAATCCATCATCACTTTCTGTGCTGGACAAGTCCTACAATAATTCCTCTTAGCAGCATTAGAATGCAACAGGGTACATGTCTAGACAGGACTAGCTCAAGTAAAGCACAAAATGAACAATATCAAAGAAGAAAGAAGAAAAAATTATCCAGTTCCAAGGTAGAGAAGGCAAAAAAAAAAAAAAAAAAAAAAGAGCTTCTTTGATGCTACAAAGAATCTAAAATCCTTCTTTTAACTAAATCACAGTAAAGTATGAGTGTATGACAAGCATGATACCAGGCACAACACAATCAACAATTCTTTGGATTGGATACATTATAAACACTATCAACAATTTTGGCCCCTTATTAATTTTTAAAAATTTTTTGGTTAGACACAAATTGTTGGTTAAGAAGTGTTCTTTTCTTGGGTTTCTTCGATGGTGATGGAAAGCAAATAACAGCAATTATCATGTACCTCATGCCCAGACGACAAAGTTTCTTCCTCATCCAACTCTTCCCTCGATTTGTTATCTTCGTAGTCATCCTCAGATTCCTGTCCTCACAAGTCCCAACAAGTTCATAAGGCGCACACGCATATATGCCATATATCAATACATTTGAATGAAGTCAGCTTGCCCTTGACAGTGTCAAATTCTGATTTGTCAAACTTTAAGTGAATGTGAATGAGCAAATCGAAGTTGCGACGACTTAAGAGCAAATTGTGTTGACAATCAAAGTACGTGCTTTTTGCTATTTTGTTTCTTTCAACTCTAAAGATTCATGGGTTTATGCGCAAGACTCTGAATAGATAGATAATCAATTGGACAAAAAGAAAAAAGAATCAAAAAGAGAGAGAGAGAGAGAGAGAGGCTGAATGAAAAACATGCCCGGAAGTGAGAGTTGGAGCTTTGAGTTTCCTCCTTCTTCATGATGTCAAGCAATACCACCTTTGGCCTGCGATGAGATTCCTTTGCTGCTCGCTCTTTCAAAGCATTTTGCTTCTGTAAAACCGAGGGATTATGGGTCCCCCTGCACCCCACCCCACCCCACCGGCTCTCTTTTCTTTTTCCTTTTTCCTTTTCGGGAAGCCGCTTGGCTATGGCCGCTCACTGCCAACCTCAAAAGCCCTAAGCGGCCGTTACGGTCGTACGGTACCAACAACCCTCAGGCTTCCTAAAACCCTACAATGATAAACATAATTATAATGTTTGACGGGTTTTTCTTTTTCCTTTTTCCCCCCTTTGACCCAATAGTATAGAATCCAAATAATAATAAATTTAGTTTCTTTTTCCTAAAATCTTTTTTTTAAATTATACAAAATTCGAGAAAATATTATCTTTTTTTTTTTTTTTTTTTTTGTTGTTGATATATTTATTTGATTGTGTTCAACGAACATAAGAGGAGGTATTTGTCTAGGTGGGAGGCAGAATGGGAGTTCTAATTCTCGAAAAATAATTTAATTGTATAATATATTTATTAAAATTATTTTTTATTATTTAATTATGATACTAAAATTTATTATAAAATATTAATTTTAATCTTGTTTCTGTACCATCAATTATGCTCTTATTTTCTTTTTTTATTTATATTAATGTCTAAATTTCAAAACCATTATCTTTTTATAATTTTACTTTTATTAGGTCATTCAGTCATTTCTTTATATTTATATTTATTTTTATTTTTTTAGAAACAGTTGCTAGAAATAAAATATTTTAAAAAATAAAACGAATAAAAAATAATATGATTCAAAATTTGCATATTTTTACATTTACAAAATCATTAAAAATTTTAATTATTTTTAGTATTCATTTAAATGACATAATAAATATGTTTTTTATATAAAAATATAATAATTCTTATATAAAAATAAATTACATGTTTACTCTCGAGCCACCATTATTATAACAGACATTTTTAAGAATTTCAATTGACATGGGTTGCTGCTGCAAATTCTGGGCAACACATACATTTATCACATCTAAAATTTTTCTTCCTCTTATCCGATATAAAATTTTATCACATTATACGTAAATAAATAATCCAAAAAACAAAAAGAAAAATCAAGCCACAAATATGGATAAATTACACGATAAAAATCAAAATAAAAAATGAATTTTGATTACAAATCATGTCCAGTTACCCCCAAAGAATAGCTTCTCATTTGGGTTTTATTTGGCTTTAATTTTATGGGAAGCATGTGACCAAGAAATATGAACGGACAATGGGACCATCCAGCTGCGCTCTTAGAGACCGCCAGACAACATGCTAATGCTAATTTGGATCACAGACACAAACTAAACTCAAAAAAATAATAATAAAAAAAAATTCTTCAAGCTTCGACTCACAAATACAGTCAACGAAGACTCAACAAACACCGTGCATCACCGGTGGCTCAACCATACGAGGGCCACCGATCAAGGCCAAAACTTTGCACAATCTCAAAATCATTAAATAAGATGAGAGAGTCCAGATTGCAACACAGCCATTTTGAAAAGCATAGTCCAAATTCTGTAGCATGAGCCCTTGCTGGAGTAATTTCATCTTGTCTTGCTCGTTCAGATGTCGCAATGAAATCATGAAAGCGTTGAACTGCAGAACTGCTCAGGCACTCCATGGAAAGCAATCAAGTAAGTACTGCAGGAAACTTAAGTCCAAGTTTTGCGAGAAGTTTGTGCCATCTCGGTGTCTCTTCATCAAAGATGTATGTTATAGGGGAAATTAAAACTCCGCTTCCCCCAATCTGTATCAAAGAATGTAACAGTCCATTAAGGCTCGCCATCTCGTTCCTAAAAGGCAATCAATGGGGCCAATGAAGGAAAGAAAAGCCTTGCTATTTTCACAGAAACATGAACAACTGTCAGTGTAACTGTCACCCACCATCCCCAAATAAAAATTATATGGCAAAAACAAATTCATTTGGCACAAAGCACAACATCTTGAAATCAAAAAAGGGTCTTCAAGAATGCATTATGATTTTTAACTCTACAGCAGACCCTAATAGCAACACTGCCCGGCAACATCGTGAATCATTTCCAAGGAAAAAGTCAATAGTGATATAAAGAGCAACAATGTCCTTTCAAATCTGAACAGCGCATAAGATTTGGCAACCAGACATTACTTCTTCAACAAATAACTTACAGCTCTCAGTTGTTGCACCGACTTGTACAGTGCCTTCTTTGGGACACATATGACAATGGCATAATAATCAGGCGAGACATTTCCATCATGTTTGCAGAAAACTGGACTTACTGTCGGCCCCTGCAAAATTCCACAAAGGAATACACAAAAGCTTAGGATAAACCCAAAAGAAATTTAGCCGAGCAGCAACATTATCAGGAGTCTTTGCATTCATATTTCCTTGGTCCCAAGACCATGCTCCATCAATATCCGTGATTAATTTTCTGATGCATGCATGTCAAGGGGACTGTAGAGCTAACATAATTTATCAGCCAAAAGGGTAAAACAGCGATAAACCAAGTGATGGAAAACTAGTCCAAGAAAAATGCTACTTAAAAGAACTCCGAGTAAAATGCTGCCAGTCAGGGAGTTCCTCTACCCTAAAACCAAAAATGGATAGTGGAGAGAAAATTCATCATCTAAAACCTCACCTGCAAGCCAGACAAAGAAGGCTGGCTCAGTACACGCTCAGCCACTTCCTCTGCACTACTTCCTCTCATGTTTGCCGTCACCTGCCATGGGGGTGTTAAAACAATGGAATCTAGGAAGAAAAGAGATACAATTGGTGGCAGCATATGACTAGAGACACAACATGCGCACCGTGAACTGACCAACAGCTCTCAAATGTGCCTCCAACCTTTCAAGAATCTCATGGGTTATGTCCAACGCACCTTTCCGCTTGATCAATGCTTTCCTACTAGCTACAAGAACAGCCTGAAGAACAGGTTAACTGTTGGAACAAGATGTGGTGAATAATGTCAAATCAGTGGCCTCAAGACCCTAGTCCAAGCCATAAGGCCACATGTTTGATGAGTCAACTGTGCATATTCGTATTACCTGGCTTGCCAGTACAACTCCACCTTCAATTTCTTTCAAGTTGTTTTCACGCAGTGTTGTTCCACTACTCACAAGGTCTAAGATAGCATCAGCTATGCCCATCTATAATGAAAGAAAGGAGAGTGAATTTAGACAAAGTGTGCACCTACAGTGGGAACCACGTATCAAGATGTGAAAGGCAAAACCAATATGTAAGCAAGCAGACAGTTATGTTTTGTTATTTATTCTTTTTGTAGATTCAGAAGAACCCTCGTTCCTTCTACCAAAGGCCATTTCTTAAACCACCAAGTAATAAAGGCATAAACAACAAGGATATCATAATATCAACATTATGTCAGAATGAAAGATGATCCAAACACTGAGTTCAAGTCATTTGACTTCTAGTTTGTCAAGGAAGCCAAAGTTCCCACCTCTTGTCTCATCCTCCTTCATTAAAGAGGAAAGATGAAAAATTCCAAAGATCACCACCACTCTGACTGATGCAGCATTTAAATTATACAATATCCAAAAGATTATAGAGGAAATGTAAACAAGGTATAAGGGTTCCAGCATTGTAAGTGAGAGAAGGATGAAAACAACTTTTGAATGACAATGTATTAAGAGGCCTATATATCTAAATCAGTAATCTAGTCAAATCAAATATAAATTATTTCCCATGTGACCAGCTCACCAGATGCAGAAATCTGTGACTTAAAGTAAGATATGGAATTCATTTCCTTATGTCTTCTTGTTAAACATGCCAACTTAAAAAGGAGGCGCCAAAATATTTTTTAGCACACAGTACCCAACACTGAAACAGAAGACAATTATACAAGGAAAATATGATACCAATGGTTAAAACCAGAAGAATGAAGAGCCATTAGCTCTTGAAATACAAGGGTATAGAACATGTCCATTACTTTCTCTGCTAGGGTTTAATCATAGAACCAAAAAGTTATTTTATTTCATTTGATTGTAAAGAAAGAAAAAGACCACTCAAAATTATGGTAGACAATAATTTCTTACTGCCGGGGCAGCTTCCAATGCTCCATCAGCAGTTGAAAATGTCACATGCTTTAATCCATTATCTCGCATGAATTTAGGGCCAAGCTGTGAATAAATATGAAGGAAAAATATGTCCAAATGAAAATTCAAACTAAGAGCTACTAAATCAAAATTGTTATTATATAAAGGGGTAAAATGGTGCTGAAGTAAGCTTAACACATATCATACGTAAGTGAAGCCCGTAGAAACTCGAAGAGGTCTCTCAGCTGTCCATTGAGGCATTTGCACTAACTCCTGAAGAGAGTTTATGGTTTCAAAAATCCCATACTTGGGAATCTGAGGCGGAAAAAAAGAAGTAAACAGCAATTACAATGTATAATCAGCACACTAAAGCTTAAGTGATTATCTATAAATGTAGCTATACACTTACTGCAAGGGATAAACGACAATCCCCATATTCAAGGTTATCATGAACAACAATAAGATCCTCATTGCCCTGACAAAAGTTAAAATTTGAAAAATCAATTCATCAATACACTTTCTCATAGCCAAACCAAGTAATAGATCCAAGATCACAAAAGTAATTGGTTCCAGGATGACACAATAAAAATGATTAATATGACATACTGTGCCAATGTCAATTTGAATGAACTGGATATGTCACTAATATCCCTTTACTTCTCACGCTGGAAACAAAAGAGAATGTTTAGCAACATATTTAATATAGTTGCTGAAATTCAATTTTGAGTCATGCGGACAGGCATATCCAAACAGGTTCTTGGGCTAGCAAATAGGCTTGGGTTGTTGCCAAAACAATACAACTATAATCAGCAAAAAGAAATTTAAATCGACACTTCATGTTTTAGATTGGGTTTGAAAGAAGTAAAAATGTAAAGCCCAAAGGATTTGCTGCTTTGGGGCTTAAACCTTCACAAGCAAAATATGGTGCAAAAGCTATAGGAATGAAGTTGGAACCTACAGTAAGGAAAAAAGCATGTTTGACATGAACCACTGATGTGGACCTCAACTCACTAAGACCTATGGCTTCAAAACTACGTGTGTTGTTTTGCTGTTGGAATTTTTCCAAGGGAGAGATGTTCACATATAACTTGCATAATAATGTTTACATAGAACTTACATAATCAAACTAGATTGTGCATATAACTCACTTATACAGAATACCCAAAGGAACACAATACTCATAAATCAACAGTGAAGTATCAAGCTAAATAATGTGCTATCACCACTTACCTTCCCATATTCACTGACTGTATCCAAACCTACAATTCCAAGGTCCAAATCTCCAGATAACAACTTTCGCACAATATCTTTAGGTCGCTGGAACCAGACTTCCAAGTTGGAGAGCTGTGGAAAACAGTACTAATAGTTTAGTAGTTATTTAATCATATGCAACAAGACAAGATTATTTGAACCACAATGCTAGAACAATAAGAAGAGCACTGGGCAGAAAGTCTTCAGACTGCTAGCTTGAAATCATTTTCGTTGTCTTAATGGAAGAAGTACGTGCAACTAGGAGCATTAAGAATGCACTAAGATTGAAATAAATAGGAATAAATTCATTCACAGGTACACATTTTTGCTTAAGTCCACCACATAACATCCATATTGATCATAAATGGATGACAAAAGAAAGAAAGAAGATCCAAATAAACAAAAGCAAAGACTTAAAACAAAAAAAGAGAAGAAGATATTGTAGCAAGACAAATTGGATACAAATACATGGAAGATCCATATTTTCTTGATGTGCTAGAGCCTTTCACCTTCTCTGTAGCCTGAGTTTGTAACTCTCTTTCTAATGGCTAAGGCATTAAAAAGGATTCAAATAATTGCAAGACTGCATATCAAGTCAAAGCACAGGAACATCATTTTGAAGTTCCAGTTGCTTTGATATTGTCATCTTGAATCATGCGCATGTTCTACTTCCAGGCAAGTTTCAGTTTTCCCCAACAAAGGGAGAATAATGGATAACCAATAAAGGCCTTTGGAAAATTTATCTTAAGCATATATTTTGAAATAGAAACTTTTATTTAATTATGGGACTTTGAGTTGATTCCACAATTTCTTAAGTCTGGTAGTGACCTGAGTTGAGCTTGGGACTCTACTTTGTCAAGGAATTGTTGGTTTGTTTCCCTTTCAGGAGTTGTATTCTATGTTTAATAATGTATCTTCCCATTGAGGATGCTAGTTCAGTTGATAACCAGAAAGAACCAAAAAATCTGAAACTTAGGCCTTCTTGATTGTCACCTTCATCCCTTTGTCCTCCCATCCCTCTTGTTATCTTCTCCCTAAACTTTGCCTCTTTACTTCACCCTATCTCCTAGCACTAAACCTTATAGCACTGTTAGGAGTACACCTATTGGAAACTCCAAAATAGCAAAGATTTCTCAAAAAAGTACTCAAATCTTACTCTGTTTGCCATAATTACACTACAATAAACAAATTACATGTAAAATGTCAAAGCCATAGAGAAAAAGAGGCAAATTTAGTTGAATAGCAGCAAATGGAAATTGGCCAAAAAAGGGCCCACTGAAAATATCTGCATATGGTTCAAATCTTAACTTAGTGTTTGTCAAGTTTGTTGCACATGATTTCATCATTATATCTTGACTCGCAAAAATGGGGAGAACTCTTATTAAGCTCTTAATTTAACCACAACCCAAAAGAAACTAAGGAATAAATCGAACAGATTACCATGCATGTCAAACTGAATTTGACCACCAAAGTCTCAATCTTATGAAAAAACTCCAATTAGTTTATGCTAAGAATTTTGAAACTTCATTATAAGTTTATCATTACTATAAGTTCTTCAAAACACATTTGCATGCAAAAGTTCAGAATAGTTGACAGCTTGAAAGTAACTTTCTACCCATCATTATTGTCACCTGCATCTTGCATGCATACATTTGGAAGCAGGAGAAATTGAGTACCACACTGGATTGGCTTTACTAGATTCCCAATTTTCTAGCAACAAGAAGTTCCATGGGCCTAAAGTGTGGTGTATGGTATCCATGCATGCCTTTGTGTGTGTGTGTGTGTGTGTGTGTGTGTGTGTGTGTGTGTGTGTGTGTGTGTGTGTGAAATAGAGAGAGAGAGAGAGAGAGAGAGAGAGACCTGAGGAATTTCTGCAACATATTGCCGGGGATTAACCTGCCTGACAGACAATTGGCAGTCCTTCATAGAAAGTACATGAAGCATCAGATTTGGGCAAAAAAGACAGGGGGAGGGAGGTAGAGAGATCCTGTCCTTTAGACAAGATCTCAGCAAGTATGCAGACTACCAAAAGAATTTCTGTTTTCCAATAGGAAAATCCAAGCCAGTGCCCAAAAGATAAAAAAGTAGGATATCAATCTAATGGTTTTTACTCCTGCCAACTAGGAGTAACAGAAAAGACGCATCAAAACTGATATTATGCACAACATGTTTATTTGACATTGAAGAAAATACTCCTCATAAAATTGAAGTTAAATTATTGAAAAACATCATCTTGAGTGCTAATATATATATATATAATTTTTTCCAATTACAAAACTGAACTAATCGATGAAGAAAGGAAGAAAAATCAAGACCATCCAATATTCGGATTTCAATTTTCCTATGTTTCCCCTCATTTCCTTGGGAATGAAAAAGGGAGGGCATAGCATTTCAGCGCAGGAAGTTGCTCCTGCTCTGGGCCTTCACTCCTCTAGCATGAGAACCAAAAAAAAAAAAAAACCAACTGCGTAGCTCCTTCAACACCACAATTGATTCACTTTTATAAATTTCAGAATTAAAAAGAAAAAAGGCACGCTTTTAAGTTTGAATTCCACCCAGTCTTATAAACCTAGCAATTGACTAATGCGAAGTTGCTGAAGAGTCAAAAGATTGAAAGTTCGAATATTTCTCTCCTTTTGTTCAAATAATAGATAGAATTCAAACATAGCTTGAGGGAGCACCTAAAAGAAAAGAAAAGAAAAATGTGGAAGCATACCTTGAGGAGGTCAAGAGTGTCGTCGGCCATGCGTCCTTTACTGGGTAAGCCGAGACGAACCTCGTCCCTCGCCGAGGCTCCTTCGTCGATTCTGCCATTAACCATGGATACTTGAGGGTGCGACAGGCAACAATTAACAGCAAATGCGCCGATCCTCGTCCTCGTGTTGGAAGAAGAAAAGGACGGGAAGAGCGGGACGGAGGAAGGGCTAGAAGATGGGCGCTGCTGGATATTTGGCTGGAGTAGAGACATAGACACAGACACGGACACGGACACGGACATGGTGTCTTGGTTGTGTCGTACGTCTTTTTCGTGGTAAAATAAAGACTGCAGATGTGAAGAGCCAAGCGACGGCGCCGTAGAGGGGGAGAGAGGAGAGGATTGGAAAGAGCAGGAAGAAGGAAACGAGGAAGTGCTGCGCTGTTTCTGTTTGGGGAAGGGAAGCGAGAAGTCCGTGCTTTTGTCGTATTTTTTTTATTGTTCCCCTTTGGCATAGCATGCGGGTGCGGCCACGTCTCTATAATGGGCTTTAGCCCACTACAAGGTTCAGAGGGAGAGGACGAACATTTCATTCAAATGGTCCACGTCTCCGTCTTGGCAACTTTCTTAAGTTTTTCAGTGGCCCAGTTAGTCCTGGGGCTTGGGGCCGGCCCAATCAAGACGTCAACGTTTATCTCCGTCCCGAGCATGAATAACCTGAGAAGCTTCTTAGTTTGCTTACGTTTTTTCTTTTTCTTTTTTTCAGTGTGTGTTTAATATTGTGATTGCGATTTGAAAATTTGTATTTATTAGATCAAAACTAGGTTATGGTAAGGTGATAGATCATGGATCAGATAGAGTAAATAAAATATAATACTGCGATAAAGCAGTTGGACTCTTTAATTTAAGTAATTAAGATTAGCAAATTTAAACATATACTTCAAAAAAAAAAACTTATATGAAAAGCAATAAAAAAGAAAAAAAATCATTGAATGATATTGATAATAATAACAGTGTTATTGGCTTTAGCATGCATTTTTTGATCTATTTAAAAATTTATTAGATTGTAAATTATACAATAAAACAAAATTTTCTATTTTTATAAACATCAAACTTCTTATTAGATTATAATTTAATAACTCAAATATAGTTAAAGTAAAAAATATTAGATTATTTATTTAAAATATTATTATTAAATATGAATTGTAAATTTTAAAATTGACTATTTTCATCTAAAATTATAAGAAAATTTACTTTCTATATATAAAAATAAAAACCTTTAAGTCCATCCATATAAACTTCCTTTTCAAGATCTTCATTAAAAAAGATGATTTTCATATCTATTTAGTATAACTTTAAGTCATTATGAGTCACCAATATTATAATTATTCTTAATAAATCTTTTTTCAAAATTATAGAAAATGTTTATACGTAATCAATGCCACTTTGTTAAATATAATCTTTATCAACAAGTTAACTTTATATTATTCAATATTACCACTTGACTTATATTTAGTCTTAAAAACCTATTTACAAATAGCTCTTTTGCACCCTTCTAACAATTTGATGAGATACAATACATTTTTTCTTTTCATGGATTTTAACTCATCTTTTATAGCATTAATCTATTTAATAGATCATTACTTTTTATGACTTGTGAAAATAAAACTAGATTTATATTAATTCTAATATCAAAATCTAGCTTTTGTAAATAAATTGTATAATCATCTGAAATACCAAATCTTTTTTCTATTTGAGATTTTCTTAATGTTATTTATAATTTATTAGTCAGTTATAAGTCAACTCCTTCAAGGAATGTCTTTTATCCAAATATTCTTTAATTTTTAGAACAACATTTAGTGATGGTATGATAAAGGAAATAGTAAGGGTAAAGGAATATTTACCTTAATTTTTTTTATGTATACCTTTTAATATCTATTACTCCTACTAACTTTACTATTTTCAATGAATGTTGTATTACCAATTTTTATAATTCTTAGATAATGTTTAAGTAATAAATATATACCTTTTAGATTTTTTTGGATAACCAAAAGTAATTACTAATTGTTCAAGAATATAATTTCTTTTTATGTAATTATAAATTCTTATTTTTATTGGTAATGTTAAACATATTGGTTTTGTAAACTAGGTTTGCTTGCTATTTATAGTTTAATACTTTATTAAGAATCTTATTTAATAAATAATTTGCAATTTTTAATACATATATCTATAAATATTTGGCTAAAAATGAGTTACTTATTATGTTCTTAACCTATCCATCAATGTTTTATTATACCTTTTTATCACACCATTGTATTAAAATGTACTTGGCATAGTATACTATGGACTTATATTATGACTTTTAAAAAATTTTACAGATAAACCTAAACATTACCCTAATTCATTGTATTTGCTATAATATTATTTACTTTTATTAGATCTTATAATTTTCATTTTTTTATCTAATCAACTTTTAACCTCTTATATGCATACTTTAAACGTATCCAAAGGTTGATTTTTTCAAAAAGGAATAATTATAACCAAAATGTGAAAAAACATCTACAAAGGTGAAGAAATATTCTTCTCCATTAAGAGCTAAAGTGTCTAAAAGTTTACAAATATCAATGTGTATAATTTTAAAAAGTTAGATACTTTTTACAATTACTTTCTTGTTTTAATTAGTTTACTTATCATTAATGCAATCAAAACATATTTTATGATCAGTAAAATTTAGATTAAAAAATTTTATTATTTACTAATCTCATTAATCTTTCTTTGGTTATATGACCTACATTTTTATGCTACAAGTAAAATTTTCATTCATCATATTATGCTTAAATCTAACATTGTAATGCACATTAAGTAAGACTTCACTATATTTAGTTTCAAGTTTTAGTTTATATAAACCATTAATAAAAATACCTAAACCAATCATATTAGCATTCTTATATAAATTAAAATTATCATATCTAAATTTAACATTTATTCCAAATCTATTTAATTTAGAAACAAAAATAAAATTTCTTTTAATTAAAGATACATAAAGAGTTTATAATATGTCTAAATGATAATTAGTATATAAGACCAAATAATAATGTCTTATACTTTCAACTGAAACCTTCATATAAATTTCTATAAAGAGAAAATCCTTAGTTAGGTTTGTAGTTTGAATCATAATGAATCTTTATATCATATGAGATACCTAAGTAGTAATATTAAAATCAAACCACCAAGTATTATGTGAAATTTCAGTTAAATTCAGTACAAACATATTAAATTATTAAATTTTCTTTTTCTAACCAAACCTTACGCTTTAAGGAATTTTTCTAATAATGTCCAAATTTCTTACAAAAGTGACACTTATCACCTTTTTGTCCATTTTTTTAAATCAAAGATCGTTATAACTAGTCTTCCTCAACAATAACATCAATCAATAGGGAACTTTCGACTCTTGATTTGGTCTTTCCTGATCTACCACAAATAAGTCTTTGTCATTATGATGCTAAGGGCTATGGTTTCCTTTATTGTGTTTTCTTACTAAACAACTGCTACTTCTAACCACTATCTCTACTATCTATTCAAAACCATTGTCTCGAAGGCATTACTAGTTGCTCCCTATCCAATTATAACAACCACACACAATATAAAAGTCATACATACTTTGAAGTCTATTCTCTAAAGTCACTTTGTCATCCAAATGTCCATCACTAACAATAAATGTAGTATAAAGGGTGTTGATGACTCTCAATTTGTCCTTCTCCTCCATCGATGTATCACTCTAATGACTTGTCATTGCCATCTTATTGAGCTTTTATTATAACTAGTTAAAACCCCAAGGTTAGTTTTCTTATTGCTACACCATCACTCGATTCACTACTTCAAAGCTCATTATCAATAAGAAATTAGTTCAAAGAAATTATAAACTCCTAATTTGTCGCCATCATTATTGTCACTCTCTGCCAGCTAACCCGAAGAGGTTATATGTGACTAATGGGTTCAATGTCAACAACTCCTATTTTTGTAAATAATTTGATAAGGAGTCTTGATTATAAGGGATTGCGGATATTTTTTCAATGGTGGGGGAGAATTGTTGAAGTGGTGATTCCAAATAAAATTATCAAGATAGGTTGTAAGTTTAAGCTCATGAAATTTGTAACGACAAGATGCTATCAATACCACTTGAAAGTTGGATAGGAAAAGGCTACTTAGGCAACACCATTAAAGGAAATAGATGGTGGTTATTTAAAAGGCAATGATTTAAGATAATCAATAATTCTAACATATAATCTCTTATTATTATAACTCTACATAGATAGTGATTACCCTTTTTTTACCACTTCTTTAATCCTTTAATTAACAGAATGATAAGAGATTTTAAAGAAGACATGATGAAGGAGCTTGATGGTAACATAAAGTACATCCATAAGTAGTTTTGAAGTGTGGTACCATGTCCACAAATAGGGTTAACTTGAAATATAGGGTCTAGGTATCACTAGAGGTAATATTGCTTTAAGCGTGTTTTGCTCGTTTCTTTCCCACATGGTTGAGAAGTGGGAAATACATTTAGGGATGAATTTACTTGCTCATCAACCTTTACTATCATCATAAAAGGATAATGACTTTAACCTTTATTAACATGTAACTTACCCCCAACTTTCACCTACCTCACCAATCTAAACTCATTAGTTAAGGCTATTACTAACCTCAGCCTTAACTATCTCCCATCGACATTACTATGTCATTTTTTCACCCGTCACATCACTCCTAAATTAGCCTTGATAGTCGTGATTGCACTTCAAATGAAGCAATTGCTCCAAGTTGTAGTGGGCTTGGGAAGTAGTAAAGGCCTATTAAATGAAGGAGTGGCTAATGGTGTAAATTACATAAACCTTAATAAAGAAGAAATAATGGACAATTAATGTAACTCACATCCTATTGGCTTTCTTGTTTAAGACTAGGAGGTTTATTTAGGTAAGATAAGGGAAGTCAAGGAAGTTGAGGTAGGCTAAGAAGTTAATTGGGCAAAATAGAAGGTTATCAAAGTATCTTCGATAAGTAAGATACATTGGCTACTAATAAGGAAAAGGTAAGGGTTTGATGGGTGTGATTATGTAAGAGTAGTAAGGAATACTCAGTGGTGGCAATAAAGGTCATGATATCTTTAAGTGGTAGAGGTGGAAATTATAAGGGTAGATTATACCCTAATAACCATGATAATGATAATAAAAGGTGTTGTCGAGGGATATGTTAATGACAATCATGCTTGTCAAGAGAAAGAATAGAATAGAGGGGAAGGACATGGTAGAAATAGTAGAGGTATAAGGGTAAACCATCATAAACATAACAAATTTACTTAAAGGGTAGGGTCGTCAGGATGTGAGATTCTTTTTAAAATGGCTCAACTCTCAAATTGGCATATTTGTCTTCACAATGAGGTTATCAAAAAGAAGTAACTAAGGGTGCTTAAGTTGGGCATGACTATAAGGTTGATCACTTATAAAGGGAAGGAGTTAATTATCAAGTAATTATCTTTTATAAAAGAGAATGATAAGGATTACTAAGTTAGTTTCAATTGTCAAGGTAGGTAAGGGTTGTTCTTTCTTATTATAACTATTCGTTTGATTAATGTTAAGGATTTAGAGAGATCTATAAAATGCAAAGTAGTCCAAAGATGAGTTAATTAAATTAATTTGGGTTTTTATTTTTTGTGTAAAAGACAAAATTATATAATTCAACAAAACTTGTTTTAACACAAATATAAGAAAGGTAGCGTATTCAACTGTTGGCTACTTAAGTAGTAACAACATAAGAGGGTTTGGTAATATTTTCAAAAAAATTAATGTTTTAATTATAACACAAATTGCTCACATGTCAATTTATGGTATTAATAAGGATAATTACGATATTGGGAAAAATTATTGTATTGATTAATGTTTACACACCTAACTGTTATATTAAGCAATAAGGGCTTTAGGAGGAATCAAAGGCCCTTAAAAACAAATTTATGAGGTAATGCTGCCTCAAATGTGATTTCAATGCAATATTGGTAATTGATCAATGAATGAGGATTTCTAATAATAACTATATGATCTATTAGTTTAATGAGTTTGTATATGATATGAAGCTAGTCAATTTACCTATGCAAGAGAGGAAGTACACTTAATGTAATTTTTGTAAAAGTTTATTAATAAGTCTAGTGGAAAATTTTTTAATTAAAGCTAACTAGTTAGTAACGCTACCAAATTTAAAGTAATTGAATGTTTATAACTGTTTCTCAAATCACTTTCGGGTATATATAATAGTAAATAATACATATTGAGGCCTAATTTCATTTAGATATTTCAATTATTAAAATGACAATAAAATAATAAGGAAGAAAATTAAGGCTCTATGGTTGAAACACTCGATTAAAGGATATTTAGGGTATATGCTTTGTGATTAGATAAAGTTTATGAAACATTTTTTTAGAATAACAAAAAAATAGTGAAGCAGTTATCTCTAAAGTAAGAAACATATTTTTTGTCAAATGAAAAAAGAAATTGTAAGCAAAAAATGATTATTGGATTGCCCTTAAGAAATGAGAATAATAATAGTTTCAAAAGTCACATCTTCAACAGTTAGTGGATGTTGATAAGAACATGAAATTCTTTCATGTAACTACTTTTTACAAGCATTATAAGAATATGATAGATTGCATTAAAGTAAGAAGATACACATTCATCAAGCTTGTAGAGGTAAAGGGTGTTATCTTTTTCACATTTCAATGAACAATTAGACACATTTTCATTGTTGCGTTTGAGAATAGATGATAAATTTTTTTGAAAGCTTATTTATTAAAACAGAGGTATAGAATGTAATCAAGGACTATGATAAGAACAAAATGCCTTGACAGGTTTAACCTTAATTTCATTAAACACCACTAAAAGGTGATTGAATTCATGCAAGATTTTTATATAAGCAATAGATTATGCAAATCTCTCACCCCAACTTTTTTTGTACTATTATTTAAGGTTGATGAAGTGAAGCTTTTAAATTAATTTTACCCAAATCTTTGGTGGATTTTGTTTATAAAATATTGGCTAAAGTAAGACTTAGATTGGTAATTAGGAAAGTGGTAGAAAAGCCTTAATTTGCCTTTCAGGGGAGGGTTATAACATTTTAGATAACATTCTTATAGTTAATGAAATGATTGGAAAAATAAAGAAATAAAAGGAAGAAGGGGTCAAGATATAAATTAACTTTGAAAAAGCATATGAATTACTCTAATAGAGTTTTTTAATAAATTATTGAAACTCATAAGTTTCAGTGACAAATGAAGGTAATGGATGTCAAAGTGTATATCTACATCATAACTTTTAGTTAATAATAATTCTATACAATAGTTCAAGATAGTGAAGGGATTATAATAAGGGGATCTCTTTCTCCATTTTTGTTCATATTAGCAGCAAAGGGTTTGAACTATCTATTTAGGAAAAAGAAAAACAAAGTCTTATAAAGGGCATAACTATCAAAAACTATATTAGATTAACACATTTACAATTTATTGATGACATTATTATATTTAAAGAAGTTAATAAGAAATGTGAAGAATTATAAAAGAATTCTTAGATAAATCTAATGTTATGTAAGATTAAAAATGAATATAGTGAAAACAATTATGTATGGGGTCAAGAGGCATGACACCAAAATTCAAAGGTGGACTAACTTTTGGAATTGCAAGGTTAAGTCTCTCCCTATGAAATACCTTGTGCTTTCACTAAGGATAAATCTAAAAACAAATGTTTTATAGAATACTATTATATGAAAGATAAAGATTAGATAAGTAAAATGGAAAGCAAAATTTTTATCTAAGGTTGCGAGGTTAGTCATCTTAAAATCTTATTTGCAATCTCTTCTAATGTGTTATATGTCTATGTTTATTATACTAAAACAAATGGAATAATAACTAAAAATAACAACTAATGCATGTATCATGTTAACTTAAGTCCTATGTGCAAAAAGTAATGTCATGTTACGCTAAAGATTGGAAGATTAAAAGATAATAATTTGAAACTACTATCAAAATGGTTATAGAAGGTAAGAAATGAAAATGACACATTATAAGTGAAAATCTCAAGGCAAAATATGGCGAGCAACAAGCATAGCCATGGGAATGATCAATAAGGTGTTTACAAATGTCACTTATATGGAAAAAAGTGTATTCAGTATGGCAAAATGGTGTAAAGAATACTGTAGTGATGAAATTTAATTTTGGCTATTTAATAGAGGATATTAAAAAGGTGAATTTCTAAGTCAAATATGGATAAATGACATTACTCTAATGTGAAGATTTGTCTATTTTTTTTACCTTAGCAATTCAAAAAAATTGGGATATTTAATGATTTTGGTCAATAGGTAGAGAGTAGGTAAGTGTGGAAAATTTAATGGTTTCCTAGGCTAGGAGAGATGTACATACTAAATTTGGTTTATTGAACACTTAAAGGCACCCAACAAGGGTTGAAGAGGCTAACTTAGCAAGTAAAGAGAGATGATGCATTTATTGTGAGGTCATTTTGTGATTTACAGTATAGTTTCTATGAGGGGTATTATAATGTAATGCTATCTTAAGTATGATAAAGTCTGGCTCTGCTAAAGGTAAAAATTTTTTAATGGCAATTAATCATAAGACGATTACTAGTTCAAGAGAATTTATAATTGATCAGTGAGGATAAAGATCAAGACAAAAATTACACAATTTACATTAAGGTATTAGAATTTATCTCTTACTTATTTCTTCATTGCAACCTTATTTAGATAGTTTGGTATAAGTGTCTAAAACAGTGGGGCATTTTATGGATAGTTTCAAGGTTGATGAATTAGATATAAGAGTTATGACATGAACTAGAAAAAAGATATAAGTTAAGGGAGATCTTATTGATAGGATTTTATTCAATTTTCTAATGTATATGATTAGCTAAAAATAAGGAATTCTTTTTTAGTAAATTTTCTTAATAAAGAAAGTATATGACCTAATTCGTATTAAAATGCGGTATTAGTCAAAGGCTAAATAAGTCCAAAATAATTATATAATTAATGATTTTCTATTCAATCTTAATAATATTGACCTATTAGGAGTAAGCTATATTTTAATTATTTGACATAAAAGGCACTGCTTAGTGATACAATTAAATTTAATATGGATGCAACAATGACTAATTTGTTAAGAGTAGTAAAATAGACAAAATACTATAAGGAAGAATGGAAAAATGTTATGTCTCTTCTAACATGGTGACTATATTAAGTATCAAGAAGATGGTGGTACTATGAAACTAAATGGACAAAATCATGTATATTTTCCTTAACTATTAAAAGTGATTTTAGTACTATAATTACATAGTTAAAAGACAATGTCAAAAGACTTTGAGACCTTATGCCAATATTCAAGAACATTAATAATAGAATTAGGAATCAAGTTTTCTTTATCTCATATGAGAGTAATTTATTTACAAATGCAATAATAAAATATAAAAGGGTTAGATACATGAATTTTATCATATGAGTTTAACAAATAGTTACATAGTGGGATGTCTTTGACTTTTTATTTGTGATAGGAGTCTACATTTTTTGTTTTTAGTTTGTGTTCATATAAGGTAAAGTATTTTTCATTGAAAGCACATTAGATTATTAATTCTTTGCGTATTTAAATTTATCTTTAAATATGTGTATATATACTTAAAAGTAATTTATTTTCAATCATAATTGTTAGGACTAGATACTACAATCCTTTGGATTCCATAAATTTAAGATAAAGTCAATTAATTTATCTGTATGTATTTAATTTTTTATTTTAAAAGGATAATTATAATAATTCTTTATTTTATAAATTAATTATAACATTTAGTTTTTATTAAAGAATAATTATTTTTCTTTTGTGAAAGATGAAAAATCGAATGATTCTTAATCCATGTAAGGATTTAAAGATCTCATAGAACAGAAATACTAAGAGTGTAGACTCTTGCTGTTGACATTTTTATTGGAATATAGCTAGAGGCAAAGCTTACCGCAATAATCATGTTTTTGCTTCTAGTTTGTTTAGGAATATCAATTCTTAACAAGGCTTACATTGAAGCAGTAAAGCAGCCGAACAAATTTACTCGAAGCCACCTTGAAATGAGTGTTAATTTTGGCATTTCATATAATTCTTTATTTGTTTGGTTACGGTTTTAAGGGCACGAACTCCTCTAAATTTAGCTGTACGTGCACTCAACTTAAAAGGAGTTTCATTCAAAATCATTATTTATTTAATCTATAAAAAGAAAATTGTTATGTTTCGGGATTGATTTGACTTGGCGCACTATTTTAGCAAACCAGATGACAACGAGGCTGTTTGCATTTTGTAGCGATGCGGTTATTAAAAATTAATTCATTGTGCGAACCTCTTTTGCTTGCTATCATATTTGTATTTTCCCAATTAACTATTTTTATTTTCATTTTTTTGGTCCTATTCTGTATTTTTTTATATAATAAATGATCTAAGTGAATTTGGATTCTCCAATGTTATGGTGATAAATTGTTCTTGGCTGCTACATCAATCGCATGCAACATAAAATTTTGCATCAGTATATGTAAATAGTTCTAATACTTCAATTACTAATAATATTACGGCAATATTAGTAAATTTTCATTATTTTTATCAAAAATTTTTAATATAAAAGAATTCACAAAATTTCTTCAAAATAAAATAAATAATATTTAAATAAAAATAATATTCAAAATTAAAATATTATTAAATTTAGATGAGAACAAGATATATTTCATATGATAAATTATTAAAATTTTTTATAATCAATAACTAGATCTATAAAGTTTTAATGATATGAAAACATTCGTTTATATTGTAGATAATAAAATTAGTTTAAAATTTAATTATGTTCAAGTTTTTTTATTTTTAACTTTTTTATATATTATTTTTTAGATAATTTTTTAATTCTGTTTTTTTTTTTTTTTTTTGTTAATAATCGCTGAACCAGACCCAACCAACCCCGACTAAAAGATTTTGAATCGGACTAAATCAAACTTAACTAAAACAAAACCTAATTCTGAACTGAATCAAAGCCTTGAACCAAATCAAAACCGAAATCCCCTGTTTGAGGAACAAAGCCGTTCCCCCCTCCCTCCCCAACCCAAGCCAGATTCCGGTTCGTTCTAATTTTGGAATCTGAATCACCGAGACCGACCAGTACATGGGTCATGCCTAACCCCAATTGGCTTTTAAGTTGAAATACATATAGAGTTTTATTAGATGAAAAAAGGATTTGACACATTGGTGACACGAGCCAGATACGGTTTATTATATATGTTTCTCAATCAAAAGTATTTATATACATTCATGTTGTATATTTTATTTAATGATTTTCATTTTTAACCTAAAAATATGTGTGCATGTGTATATTTTTTATTCTCATATTTACCTTCATGTATACTAATATTAATTGTAAATTTTAAAATATATTTGTATTTAATATTGGAATAGTTTATCTAGGACAGTTCTTTACACATCTATACTTGTCAGTTGCATGATAATCCTTGTTTGATGCATATTATTACATCACCTATGCTAGTTCTTGTGCAAAAATTCATGCCTCATCCAAGAGTATAAACAAGAAAGGTACAACAAGAAAAAATTGGTTGTAGCATGAGAATTCGAAGATCAAAAGGATGAAATCGCAATGCTTATTATCACAGATTTTTTTAGGATTTTAAGAGAATTATATGACCAAGAATGATGTCAGTGTCAGTGCATGAGATGGGATTAAACTTGTTATTACGTCTGCATTTGTTATGACCATAAAATTTGCGACTATTTTCAAAATTCTATTAGATATTCACTTGACCAAATGTTGTTATACAGTAAGGGACAATCATCATATTATATACTTGCTCGAGACATGAAAAATTTTAATGAAGCACGTACAACCTGTTAGCTTATGTAATTGCATTTGACACTAATCACCAACCATCTAACTACCTAGGATGTGCTTAAATTCATTCAACGCGAAGGATAAACTTATTAAATTAATTGAATGCATTTGGGGCTTTGTTACAAAGGGAAAATGATATTATACGCGGAATTTAAATATAAAATGAAAAAAAAACTCATATATAATTTTTTTTGTAATTTTCTTTTTCTTTGTATTTGTACGTTTGATGTGGTTAGGATCAAACAGCCAAATCGACCCAATTGAAACTACAACTAAGTGTATTGCTTGCATTGACTTTGTAGCGGAATTGTGGGTGTTTTTCTCCACCTTCGGAAGAGCAAGACGGATGGGTTTTGGCAAAGTATGACTGGTACTTGAAATGAGCCCGAAAGCAGTCTCAAAATTGCTTAGGTGAGAGTGGAACCTTCTCATCTCAATGCGAGTCTGATTTCTAACCACAGAGCCTTATATCAATAACGTTCCAACTCCGTGGGGCCAAAATTGCCACCCCAGTTTCATTAGCTTAACCGGACACACATTCGACCAACAGCATATTTGTTCACACTCTTATTATTAGATACATGGTTTAGTGACAGAACTACCAAGCTCTTAATTCCATCTAAAATTCAAACTCCAACCATTGCAAACCCAAAAAAAAACTACGCACACGCCCAATACTACTTCATCCTGACGAATAAGAGCGGAAAGTGTGGGTGGGACTGCAAATTAAGACATACGGAAAGAGGATCAGAAAAGCTTGTCATACGAGCTAATTTGGAAGGTAAAAAATTTCTAGAACTGGGAATTGAGACAGTTTTCCCATTTTCTTTTATACATTACTATTAATGATCATGATAACGATTCATGTCAATCAGTGGCTCATTTCTCCTGTTCGTGTAACATTTTTGAAACTTAAAAAAGTTTTTAGGCAAAGCAAGTGCGTGCATGGTGGCCATCCCAAATTAACATTGACCTATACTTCCTGCACCTATCGATTTTGAATTTCGAAAAGAAGCTCTCCTTTTTCTTCTTTTCGAATTGTTTACTCTCTCTCTCTCTCTCTGCCCCACCCACCCACCCAGGAGGCTGCCGGTTTTCTTCCTTTGTCTTTCTATTTCTTGGAGAAAGAAAAACCCTTAATCGCCGCGTGTATTGTTGTACATAAAATACATAAGAATCCCACCAACCCACCGACCCACCCAGCCATCTTTCTCATAGAGAGAGTTGCAGGAGTCTTAAACCTTTCCACCACCTTTTGCCATTCGAGGGATAATATCATAAAAGTTTGGGTGTTTTATACAATGTCGCAAAGAAATTTGTAACCAGGAACAATAACATTGTAAACAAATTGCAAAAACTGATTTGAGTTTTTCTCATATTCCTTTTGCTTCTTGTCACTTTTGCTCGTACAAAGGCAAATAATTATGCTGAACACAAACAAATATCCTTCTATACAGAAAACACTCTTGTCTATTCCCTTTCTGTCCCTTCGGACCAAACTAGCGAATCACAACATCCCAAACTCGTCCACTTTAATCTAGAAGTATTCAGTACCGCTAAAATAAACAAATTAACAAAACCAAAGTGGTAATTGAGGACTTTGTTCTCAGCACCATTCGAGCAGTGGAATTCCCAAGAACTGCAAATCATCACAATTTCAACTCTCAAATTAAATGCGCAAACCCAACAATTTCTAACCCTTGGATAGGCAAAGCAAACAACCTCTACCTCTTGCTCCTACGTGGAATCAGCGTATAAGGCCTGGAACTTCGAAGCTTCAAAGCTACCAACTTTAATGTTGTCTCTGTCATTGAGATGCAGCTCATCTGAATACATTGGCGTATTCAGTCTCAATCTCACTTGACATAATCGTATATGAAGAAGCATTCCTTGACTCAACCTTATTTGAGTTTAGAAGTGTTTGGTGGGCCTTCATTTCCACTGTCAGTAGCCTGAGATTGCTGTTGATGATGATGCTGATCCAGTGGATTTGTATCCTCTGAAGTCACGTTCAAGCCACCTCTTGAATATGCATTAAGAGCAGCTAGCATCCCTAAATTTGACTCTGACAGCCCCAACCCAAGTTGTTGAGAAGGCTGCTGCTGCTGCTGCTGCTGCTGCATTAGCATGGACCCCAATTGTAAGGGACTCCCTCTCCCAGACCCTGCTTGAAATTCAAGATTAGCAGCTTGAAGATTGAACCTTGGCAAAAAGTGTAATGGAGCTTGCAGGGTGTTAGCGCTTGCTGGTGCTGCTGCTGGAAAAGGCCAAATTGGGGGTGCTTGTTCTGATGGAACAGATACAGATGTGCCTGCGGCCATTGATGGCCCACCGCCGGCAGTCACTGGGAGCATCCAAAATGTGCTGCCTGCACCACTACTTGGTGCAGGAGCAACCGCCCACATGGCAGTGGCAGGGAGGACATTAGAAGGCCTAAGTAGTCCTGAAGATCCTGGTTCTTGTTGTTGTGGCTTTGGTAATTGCAAAGCATTTTTTAGACCTTTAGTTGGAGATCCTTCTCTTCCAACTCCGCCAACGCCACCGCCCCCACTCCCTCCTTGTTCGTGTGCTTGATCATTATGCTCCTTAAACAAATCTTCTCTAAAGCGCTTTCTCATGTAGTTCTCAGAATCTCCGCCACCGCCGCCACTTTCTCCGCCAGTATCACCACCACCGCCCCTGGGCAGTGCTTCGGCTACTTGATCTGCCGTCATTAGGTGCTGCTGGTGATGCTGCTGCTGCTGTTGGTGGAAGCCCAACAAAGCAGTATGTGCAAAGCCTTCTTCGTAATGAGGATGATGAGCCAAAGCCAAAGCACTATGAAAAGAATGGGGCGCAGATTTTGATGGCGGAGCCGAGAGCGTCGATCCGCTACTCCTTAAAGATACGTTTAATGTTGAAAAATTTGCTGGGATAGTCCCACTCCCAGTGGTTGCTATGATCGACGGCTCAGCCTGCTGTAACAACCACTCAATCGTTTCTCCATCGGACTTATGACCCAATTCCCTCGTCAATTGAAATACTCTAGCTGCGCAAGTTGCTGGCATTCTTATCCTCCTGCCTCGCCCATCCACCTTTGTGTGTCGATCCTTGGTCGGCCGCCTTGCCTGCGTTGCTGCTGTGGTGGAGGTGGTTGCGGCTACCGATAGATTTTCTGGGTTCTTTTTGGTCGAATCTAAGAGCGGGCCAGATCTGGTGGCGATGGCCAGAGAAGCATCAACGAGGCGCGGCGGGGTAGTGTGAGATGTGGATGTAGAGGTGGAAGTGGAAGAAGTGGAGGGAGATGTTGACGGACCGGAGGTAGCAGCGTTGGCAGATGAAGGACCAAGGCTGTTGTGGTGTTGCTGGTGGGGACGATGATGAATAGCATGATGATGAGAGAGGCCACCAGCTTGGATGGATATAAATGAGTGACCTTGGGATGGTCCTCCTCCTGATCTGCCATCGAAAGAGATTTCTTGTTGTTGTTGTTGGTGGCGTTGTAGGTGATGACGGTGAGACTGATGGTGGGGTTCTTGGTGGGAGGTACTACTATTAGCCCTTTGCTTGTTGCTTTGCAAATCTGTGAGTTCCATTTTGGAGGAGGTGGTGGGGTGAAGTTTGATTTGTTTCCCCTTCCTTTTCTTTCTTTCTTTCTTTCTTTTTTTTTCTTTTTTTTTTTAATTCTCGTTGATTTTCAAGATTGATTTATCAAAAACCCCCATATCTTGCCTCCCCTTCAGACTCATCTTATTTTGGACTAACAGTTTGTGGGGCTGCTTTGCTTAATTTCTGATTGACTGTCGTCTTTGCTCGAGTCTCCCTCTCACAGGGGATGGGGGGGAGAGAGAGAGAGAGAGAGAGAGAGAGAGAGAGGGTGGGAGGAAGGGTGCGTAGGTTTGGAGGGTGGCCAGAAGCTGCCCAGCAGGTGGGGGAAGCTTAGGTGAAAAAAATAACGCAGCAGAAGTCCACTCGTGGGGTCGCGTAAAAGGAATGTTAAAAATTCGACACTTTTTTTAACTCTCTTGTATAAGGATAGTCCCACCAGCTTACCAGTCGTAGCAATCTGAACATTTCTTTCTTAGCATTGATTTTCATGTTATATACGCTCTCCTCGTATGGTTTTATGGTCCCAAAAACTCACTGCTACCCTCCTCGCAGTCAAGAATTAAAGCTCATGTGGGGGGCAATTTTGACCTTGTCAATTGTCTTGGGTTAACACCAAACAAACCAGTGGCGTATGCACAGCGGTTCCTACAGTACAATACCAAAATTTCACCCTGGAGCTTCACAGTGTTACAGGTAACCCCTCTTCATCAGAAGCGGTACTGACTGTTTGCAGACAAGAAAATTTGCAAGACTTTTAAGTTGTACTTGGTACTTGCAGGCCCTACTTTACAAAGCGAAGTGTCTTGGATTCAACACTCGATATCAATTATTTTGATTTTTTTTTCTTTTTTACTCTTCTAAGGACCCCACTACGTAAATTTCCTGTTTGAGAGATGGAGGTGAATAAAAAAAGTAACTTTATTTTATATAAATAATATTCAATATTATATAATAAAATTGTATAAAATCAGTTTATATAATATTAAAAATTATATGGTATGCACTTGACAAGATATCTACAAAATATTTTCTTAAAATTTAATTTAGGTCTTAATTTTGTAATAGATAATTTAATCTATATGGTGGGGTTCTTGATGGGAGGTACTAATATCAACAAAATATTTGGGTAAATCATGGCCAAGTCAATAGACGATGGTTTTTTTTTGTTTGTTTTTTTGGGAGAGGTGGCCCGGGGGAGGGGGGGGGGAGAAGTCGGAGGTATTATGGTAAATATGACAAAGGTTTTGTATACGTGAGTCCAGGCTAGCAAGCAACCGCACAGGAGACAGCGCAGGTAAGCATTAGATAAAGGCATCTAATGCAGGAGGACAGCTCATCCCAGTCCACCAATCCAACCCCACTCATTGTCCTATTACTCTTATTTTTCTTCTTTATAAAATCATATTTCCTACTTTTGGGTTGTAGAAGTCAATACGAGTACCTTTTTCTTTTCTTTTCTTTTCTTTTCTTTTTAAGCAGTGGCCTTATAGGGCATTAAAAAAAAAAAACAGAACAAATTAACCGAACTAACATGTATTTGTTTGTGTCCATCCACCATGTTCATGTAATAAAACCCTAATTATTTACGAAATATTTTGATTGTGATCAACCGAACTATTGACCAATTCAAGTAGCTTAGATTTAGTGAAATTATCGTACAAACTGGCTGATGATATAACAAAATCAAGAAAAGAAAAGAAATGTGTGGAACGCAATTACGCATCTATGGTAGCTTAAATTTGAAAAAAAAATAAAATTCTTCTAATGCCCCATACCACAATACTTGCTATACCATGTAATATTCATCTAGCTAAACTTGTAATTTAGTTAGTAAAACCAAAGTTCAACATATAAGTAAGTCTCTCAATAACCTTTAAAATTAAAAATTTAAAATAAATTTGGGTCAAAATATATTATGTATAATTTTAATTAATAATAAATAAATATACACTTATCAATAAATATTGGAGGGGTATTCTATGTAAACGATACAGTAGTAATGATCAAGAACATAATTGAAGGTGTTTTTTTTTTTTTTACTTTATTACATAGATATATTATATGATAAATATAAATAGATATAGTATAATTTATATCATTTAAATAACATTTAGTATTATATGAATTTTTTAAAAAAAATATTTATTTTTATATAATTTTATTCCGTGAAATTGAATATTATTTTATGTAATACATACATATTATATTTATTTATCAAATAATATACATATATTTTTAAATTTTTTTTATGAAGTTTCCTTTTCTTAGACAAGAGGTGATAATGATGGTGACAACCTATTAGGGATGGTGTATTGATTGCTTTGATGTTGAGTTTAGACACCAGTTGTCATGTAACGAAAAAATCAACATAAAATTTTCCTTGGCACTGTGCTCCCAATTATTAAGGCCAATATTTCAGAAAAAGTATGTGGAGGTAGGACCGTCGATTGGAGCACCACCAAAATTCCTTGCCCACCCATGCCGAGAGGCGGCCAAATTTGAAATTTCAAGGCACCCCCTGTTGTATTGGCTTAAAAGAATATATATATATTACGTATATTAATTATTGTATTTATGAGTAAAAATTAAGAGTTATTGATGAATATTTTTATTTACTTTTTTATAAAGATAATTTATTGTTTAAGTATTATTAGACTAGATTATATTTTTTATATTTAACTTTAATATTAATAAATATGAAATTTAATATCGTATTTTTAATATAAATTTTTTATTTATTAAATGACATATAATGAAATAAATAAAAAAACTACCAAACTATTAAGTTGGATTAGCTTTCCCATGTTTCAAATGAAGCACCCACATAGTTACTTATGCCCACATGTATCAATATATGCATATTAAGTGCCGACAACACCAATCAGCCAACTAATTCCAACCGGACCCACATCAATACAAGAAATATTTTAGTCTAAACCGATCATCATCCAATGTTAATTTAATCCAAAGAATCACACACAAGACAAAACCCCGTCGTTGTCCTCTCCTCTCATCGGGTTTTAATCCAGTTAACAAATAGTAACCCTGTCCATCAAAATCTTTTAGCAAATCAAACGAATACCCTCTTCCTTTCCCCCACAGTCAGTCGTTATTTTTTGGCGAAAACAATGTTAAGATGCGACCGTATCACGTACAATTGTCACGTTAAGGTTAAAAAAGAAAATTTGAAAAAAAAAAAAAAAGGGGGACTGAGGTCTCAATGACAATAAGTATTCATACATCATAATACTATCCACGTAGAAGAAATGCCGTTTGGTTCTTGGCAAAGAAGTAATTCATCCCCATTCCCCCGCCCCATCCCACCTGGCCCCACTCTCTCTCTCTCTCTCTCTATTTCTCTCCGTCCGTTTCTCTCTGGCACTCATTATATATATAGATATATATATTTTTATTTATTTTATTTTTAATTCCAACTAACAAAATTTATATGACAACCCAAACCCAAACCCAAAATGATGTGCCACAGAGCTGTCAGAAATTTTCAGTCCCCACATGGACTATTGCGGGGTCCTTGTAATTAGTAGCCTGTTGAACTCCTGAATACGTGACACTTTGCTGTCAAGTTAATTTTGCCTTTAGTTTTTATAGCCGCGTGGATGAATTTTCAGTGCTGGTTCCACATTTCTTTCTGTTCCCATTCACGTCCTCCTCTTGGCCTTTTTACCTCCCACGCATTTATTTCCTGCCAAAAACAGGCAAAAGAACACGGTCAAAACAGAACACAGTCACGATAAGAGCCGGCATCTTAAATGAACAATTCACTCAATCGGAAAACAAAGACCGTTGCCGCCACAGCCTGAATGAATTCCATTTTTCATTGCTCTGATCTTTTTAGTCCCTTTCGGTTTCAGGGGGGAATAAAATAAATAAATTCCAGAGGTCCTTTAAGTTTTGGTTTTCTTCTGTTTGAGTTCTACAACTATTTTTGTCTTTACTTCAGTCCTTCGCCATTATACCTGCTTGAGTGGTTTCTCCTTTTGTTTTTTTTTTGTCACTCTCCAAGTCACGTGCTTCATGGCGATGAATTAGGAAACTTAAATAATAATTATAATAAAACAAAGGAGTTTTCACGTGAGAACAAAGTCATATGGAAGGGTGAAAATACTTTAACCTGCCTAGATGCCAATAACAAAGAAAGCACCCGTTAAACCATGGTAGGATACATTGGAGTGAAAAATGCAAAACAAGCAAATCTCTAGTTATCGTAGAAGAGATGCAAAAATAAGGATTTCATAGACTGACTTGAATCTAAGGGTGGTGTGCCAAACGAAGATGAAAATACCGTCCAATTCATCAAAGAAGGAGGCCAATGCGACGGAGTCCTGGCGTGGACTCCAATGAGCAGTTGTTAAAAAATGTCGAGGGACGCAAGCAGACATGAAGATGCTTGGTGGGACTCCAATGGATGAAAACAAGAAGTTTAGGGTAACTTTGCCTTGTTTTGTCTATTTTATAAACCATACGCATGAGGGACACGACATGTGAAGGTAAAGACCAAAAAACATTAATCATATTTAGTTTGGTTGACGAAAACAACAAAATTTTAGGGAGAAATCGCTCAAATTCTCATAAAATATGTGCTTTAACTTTGATAGACCCACAAAAATAAAGTAAAAGCTAATAGAAAAGTGAGCTTCACAGGTTTATCCTTTTGCTTTGGCATATTCCCAAGCAATGTTATCAAACTCAGTCTCGCTCGACTGGTCAAACTAGGAACCCAGTGACCCAAACATTGAACCAAGCCAGGCCTTGCAATTGGGCCATTAACAATTAAATTCAATCAAATTGCCAAAAATGGACAAAAAAAAAAAAGATACGTCACGGATATTCAAACTTTGACTGCTTATATGGAATACATTGGTTTACCCACTCAACTAAAGTTTATTCTTGTTTAATGTTAGCATCTCTTTTAAATGTATCACTTAAATAATTTTTTTTTCTATCATTTTCATGTCGATTGATTACAAACATTTTAAATTTTCAATAAAATAATAATTATTATTATTGGCATTTAGTTCTAGAATTTAATATTTAAAATTATTTTGTCAAAAAAAAAAAAGAGATCTTTCATCTTTTTTCTTTTAAAAGAACTTCATTTCATGTTTTTACTATTATTTTGAATATGAATATAATATAATTTTAAAAATAAAAATTATGCCACTGAATGTAAATATAACATTTTGTATTATATTTGAATTAAGTTACATTAGATCATAATTTTTATATTTACGATAATTCACATATATAAAAAATTATTAATTACAAATACATTTAATAATAAAATATTAAACCCAATTTAATATGCAATTCACTGGTTCGACCGGCAATTCAATAATCGATCCCTTAACTAGGTCAATAATCGGACCCCATTTTATGATTACGTTCCTAAACCACACCTGAAAGTTTCAAAGCATAATTGTCAGCATTGATAGGATTCTTAAATTGCACTAAAGGTAAACGTGTGGTACACTTTAAGGGATGTAGGACCTAAGCTTTTATGAGCTTTGCCAGCGAGAATTAACTCTTGTCATTGAATGTTTCATGGCTGTTGGCAATTATAGTTAACTTGATTTTAGAAAAGATCACGATTGATTCTATTATCGTACTTGAAATGATTTAAAGAAACTTTGTTAGAAATTAACAAAAATAATATCTACAATACCCCCCCCCCCTCCTTTTTTTTAAGGTAATTGAAAGAGATTTTTGTCATTCTTCATTCAAGACTAAACGAGTCTCTTTTTGTCAATTTGACTCAACTCTATTCGTAATAGAAATTTATCATCTGAACACTAATATGAGTTCATGTAATACACTTAAAAGTAATTTTTCTTCTCATTTTACGTAACTATTATGTATGTCTATAATCTAAAGTGGGGACAAAAACACAAACACACACACAGACGCACGCACGAGGAGATTGAAACTTGACCGCGGGTGCAAGATGACAAACAAGATGATAAATCGACTGTCGCCCGGAGTGGTTATCGACAAGGCTTGCATTCAACTTCATAATCTAAATTGCATGTTTTGCAATTTCAGTCTTCGAAAAAATGAAAACAAAAAAAAAAAAACAAAAGTTCGGTGAATGCTCCTTCTCTTTTTTTCTTAGCTTATAAAAGGGCCTCGGCCCTGTGAACAAAAGGCAGAGAATCGGTAAATCCCCTTTCCGCGAAGACTATGCACATCGATCGTGTGCCATTGAATGTGTCTAGATACTTATCGATAACATTTCTGGGGGGAGGTTACCAGTTTTGAATCGTGTGAGAGTGGGGGGGTAGTCATCTCTCAGCCTGCAGTCTTTTCCAATTTTATATCTAGTTGGCCAGTTCAGTTCAGATATTTGTGCAGAATGCAACAAAAGAAGTGATTGTTCTCTGAAACAATCATAAATAATTGGAGAAGACAAACTAACAAATAGAACAAATTGACAGATAGAAAAAGTGCTGGAGGAGGAGACATGATTTGAAACTGCATTACAAAAGAGGCATCGTGCTAATGATTCTCGTTCTAAAAATTTATTATTAGTGAAATGAGTAAAATAGAATTGCACATGCTTATCAAAAAGTGTGTGGATAATTTCCATTTACAGTCATACAAAACCCTAAATGTAATTTTAGACAAACAATGCCAAGTTATCTATATAGCTGTCTATTAAATTTGCAGTATTTCACTGAAAGCTAGAAATAAAATTGCAGTTCGTAAATAATTTATTGTTGAAAAATGTACCTATATATATATATATATTAAATGAAAATTTCGTGGGTAGAGGCTTTTCTATTTAAATTCCCTTAAATTTAATTTAACTGCGGAATCGTTTATTCGGACAACCGTCAGTTTGACTGCACGTGTGCACCCGCTAAACGCGGTAATTAAAACGATTGTGTCGACGCAACGCGCCTTTGGAGGGCCTTCGAAGATGGATCTCCTTGGGTATTTAAGGCGCCTAGTCGGTGGGCCCATGTGAGATGTCCGGAAAATCTCCCTTGACTTTGAGATCAGACTCGTTGATCTCGTGACCCAATAATCGAACAGAAGCAACCTCTGTTTCACTTTCTTCCTGTTGAAATTCTTACGTTTGTTTAGATTTAGGCAGCGCGGACATAAAAACGACGATGCAGATAGGCATTAAAATGTCACAACAAATTGTATATCAGGAAGAGAAAAGTTAAGTATTACCGCTTAGAGAACAAATATAAAAATAATAAAAAATTAATTAATATCATTTTAATTAATTTTATTAATAAAAAATAAAAAAAATATTTTATTATTTTTTTTTTATCTATCATATTGTTCAATAAATATTTTTGGTACTTTTAAATAGAAAAAAGAATACATATACATATTATACACACACACACACACCAAAATAACACAATAAAAATGAAAACAAAACAAACAATAAAATATTTATAGTACATGGCCTTATTAGATTAGAAGTCATTCAAGTCAAGCAAAGTAATGCTTAAATGAGTAATTACTAGTTTTTAACTAATATACTATAATAGTAAATAAAATTAATTATAAATAAAACAAAAAAATAAAATTTTAAACAAATTTATTGACATTTTAAAAATACTTACAAAGTTTTGTATTAAGGAAAATAGTTGAATTCCAAGAGGAGGAGATTTTACAATGAAGGAGGGGGAAGTTTTACAATTCCTCTTGACAAAGCATATTAAAAATAAGGAAATTGATCGTGAAGAACCAAAATCTCAAGAACACCCATGATTACAAAATATACAAAAGGTTTGATCAAGGTTACTCTTGTTTTTTCAAATGATTTTAAAAGTAATACTATTGTTTTATTTGATATTAGAATATATTTGAATTACATCAAACAAGGAATAGTACCATTTAAATGTCAAGAAACTACAAATGGAAAACTTTCTATAGCAAACAACTCTAAAGTGACTATTACAAACAAAACTATTCTTTTGTGCAAAAATAAAATGTTCAAATTAAAAAGTACTTGTTGAAACATGGATCATATTATTATTTTAGAGACATTGTTTATTAATTTGATCCCTGATTATTTTGTTTATACTAGCATTAGCAGCACATCTCTATATAGGTCTATGAGGATATACTAGTAGCAGCAACACATCCCTACACGTCCAGGAAGGTATACCAGCAATAATAGCACCTCACGAGGCTTCTTAGTAGCAGTAGCACGCCTGAGAATTAAGCAAAAAAAAATTAGAACATGCAGCAGCAAGTTCGAGTATTAGCAGCCACTTGCAAAAAGTTCAACAGTAGGTCATACAATAGTAAGTCTAAGAATTACCCGACAAACTAGTAGTGGTGCGAGAAAATAGCTATAACACGTGGGGATAACAACAACAACATGAATAGTCAGCAACAACGCAGGTAAATAGTAGCAACAACACAAGTAGACAATAGTAGTGCACTTGAATAGCAGGAACAATGTGTGTGGATAGTAGTCACAGCGCATAGACAGCAGAGGCACCACATATGGACAACAGGAACAATGTACATGATCAACAACGGTAGCGCACACAGACAACATTAACATCGCACATGGATAGCAATGACAATGCATACGGATAACATTAGCATCATATGCAGCACTGACAGTGAGCGAGACAACATTGGTAGCAAAAAATAGAGAATATTTATATTCTATTCTAGCAATTTATACACATTGAATGATTGTTCTATAGGAAAGGTTTTACCATAAACTCTTAATAAATTTGTTAAAAAACAAGGTGGGATACCTTTTGAGTGATTGAAAGATCTTTATAAGTGGTTAAGGAGTGATTCTTACACAAGTGGTGAAGGAGTGATCCTTCCATAACATTATTGTATCCTTTAATAGTAAGAGTAGATTGTGTGATTGAGAAGGGATCTTATCACACTATGGATGTAGCTCACACATTATGGGTGAACCACGTAAAAATTGTCATGTGTACTTAGGTACTTATGTATTAATTTTTTAATTATACAGTCACTCTCACGTAAAGGAGAAAAATAAAAATTAAATCATTAGCTTTAACAAGTTACAAAAGTTAAATTTAGATCAATTTGTAAAAATATTATATATCACACTGATTTAGCTCCCTTTCAGTGTAAGAGCTAAAACGATCCTTATTACTATCACCTTTAACAACTAAAATGTCAATGAATTTATAATTTGCTATTTCAAATTATGTAAGAATTTTATAAATGTAAAACTTTTATGATAGAGTTAAGAGTCTTTTGGAAAAATCCCTATAAATCTCAACTCTTAATATAAAAATTGCCTTACCCATATCCTTAATTTTAAAATTAAAAGATAACTATTTCTTGATAGTAATGATAAATTTTTTATCATTTACAGTTAATATATATATATATAATAGAATTACAAATTTATTTTCAAAACTCTTAACATACATGTAATGATCCTTATTAATCATTGTGAAGTCATTTAGATTATTACATGATAGAATATCAAAAACCACTACCTAAACAATTGTTTTGGGCTATAAATTAATCTTTGAACTTTACAAATATTATTCTCTTATCTTTGAATAATGAAACTTATAGGTTGTTTTATATATATTTCTTCATCTAGCTGTCCCTTGAGAAAAGCAATTTTAACATCTATTTAATATAATTTTAAATCCATATTTTCTACTATAACTAACATTAGCCGAATTGAAGTAAACTTTACTACTAATGAAAAAGTTTCCTCATAGTTTATACCCTCTTATTAAGTAACCTTTAATTGCTAAGTATGTCTCATACCTTTTTATGGATTTATTTGCCTTACATTTATTTTAAGAACCTATTTGTTCCCTATAGCTTTTCATCCTTAAGGCAAATCTATCAAGTTTTAAAGTTAGTTAAATTTCTTGGATTCCATTTATTCTTTCACTGCCTTCATTTATTATTTTTTAGTGGGGCATGAAAAAGTTTCATTTATTATTTTAATCTCTTACAATCATAAAAACTCTTTTTTCAATTTTAAAATGATAATATGAAATACTTTTATGATTACTTTTACACAATATGGGTTATGCAAACCTTACATAACTTGTGGTATAATGCTTCAACTTAAATTAATAGCTTAAGATAGTTCCTCATCAATTTAAGTTAGAGGGTTTAGTATGTTATAGCCATTTAGATCACTCATCTCTTAAAGATATAAATCTTTATCAATATCACCTTTACTATGAAATTCAATCTTTAAGAATGTGATATTATGTGATTCTAATTCTAAAAAAATGCAGTCCATTTGTTCATCATTGAATACATACTCTTTAGAGTATTTATAATATCTTATAAAGATAGTTTTGCCAGACCCAAATTTCTATTTTTATAAGATGGATCATGAACATTAGTTATTACCCCTTACAATTGTAGATTACTTAGGTTAAGCTTTCATTTTAACCATAATTCATATGGTATAAAAGTAATAGGTTTAAAGGGTATATAGTTAAATATATACATAACAATCAATAAAGCATCACCTTAATAATATGTTGAGAGATTCACTTGTACCATAATAAACTTAACTATCTTTAATAAGGTTTTGTTTCTTTCATCTGTAACACTGTTTTATTATGAAGTCCTAAGAACAATTAGTTATCTAACTATAGACCCTTTTCATTACATAATTCCTTAAACTGTTTACAGAGATATTTGTGTTATTGGTTAGTTTTTAGAATTTTAATTCTTTTATCCAACTAATTTTTTAATATATTTAAATATTTTTTAAAACATTTCAATACTTTAAATTTATGAGAGATCATATAAATATAACCATAATGTGTTTAATCATTTATGAAAGTAGTGAAATATGAGTTACCATGTCTCACCCTCACACACATTAAACCATATATATTAAAACACACTAATTACAATAGAAACCTAACTTTATTAGCCTTTTAAAATGGTTTTCTAGTTGTTTTTCCTTTTAAATAATATTAACATATAAACAGTATAATGTTAGCTAATGAGCCTAATTGGCCTTCTTTAGCTAATCTATTCATTTTTTTTTTTTGCTCAACATGACTTAGTTTAACATGTTAGATATTTGCATTTCAATATTATTGTTGATTAATACAATAATAAAAAACAAGATATTAAACATACCATAGTTAATCTCCAACACAAATAAACCATTTAACAAATGTCCATGATCAACTTAAGAAGTTACATCATATATATTTACAACATGACCTTTACAAATAAGTTTATAACCTAAACAAAAATTAATAACAACAGAAACAAAATTTTGTTGAATTTTAGGTGCATATAGAACATCATGAAGTAGTAAAGTTTAATCATTTCATATTTGTAATTTGCATGTGTCAATCACTTTAACTTCTACCTTTGTATTGTTTTTAACATATACCTATTTTACATTAGATCCAAATTGACGGAACTTTATGTATGCTTCTCAATCTTTAGCTGTATGGTCTGTAGCAACTAAATTTATAATCCACAAAAGATCAAATTCAATAAGCAATATCAAGCTAATAGATTAGCTAAACAATGATAAGTAAGAATAAAGGATACCTTTTTAATTTGGTACATTCATGACCAAAATGATGCAATTTGTTATAGTTATAATATACCATTTTGGTTTTATTCTTTTTCTTGTCATAACACCTTTTGTGATAATTATTCTTATTATTTTTTCATGGTTGTTCATTCCTTTTTCCTTTCTTATGATGGTTGTAATGTCATTTACATTTTGAACCAAAAATAACCTTTGAACTAATATTAACTTTAATTACATTAATTTGACCATGAGACTTAGCAATCCTAAGGCACTCCTCTTCTAAAATCAAATAGCATAGTTTTCATAGCTTATAGTACAAATTGTTATAACTTTCACCATTCAGCTTTATCCTTCTTGTTAAGCTTATTAACAATATTATTTGTAGTTATGGTTACAACAACTTTAAGACATTTATCAATGATGAGTACTGGCATTTTTAATTATTTATTTTGTAATAATATTGAGATATATTATCAATAATATAACATTAGTTAAAGAATTAAAAGCTCATAATGTTTTCAATCATTTTCTTTTATGCTAATATTAGATTATTTTAATTTATTTCAATTTGTGAAAAATTTAAGTTCTTAGATATAAATTCTCCAAATCTTACAAACCTAACAACATTTATTCTTTAATTAGCTTGTCATATATACAAAGTATATGTGTTAAGCATTAAAAATAATAATTGAACATATATACTAACATAGTAGACATTTATAATAAATTTTTACATGTATAACATTAAACATAAAAAAATATATAATATCAAACATGAAACAATGCTACAATAATATTATCCATCACAACTAAGACTTAAGTATTTTATTTATTTATTTATTTATATATGGTTTAAAAATGGTGATGAGCTTAAAGTAAAGAATTGCTAGCTCATGATGTCTTATCCCATTAAACATCTTAGAAACTATAAGCCTAGCTCTTAAAAGCCAAGGAACAATTTCCATTTTGTCAAAGCAAATATACCTTATAGCTCATATATTATGACTCATCGACAACACAATATAACACTTTGTAACTTAATATGATGCTTTTATACTCTTTTGAGGGCATTCTTTAGGTCATCATACCACTTAATAATGCACTTAGTGTATTCTAACTTACATATCTTAGTCCTTTAGAAGTTTGTCAATGATTTAAGTATAATATTAATCTTTACCTTTTCTTTAAGCTTTGTAGCCATTGAGGTTTCAAGATGATCAATTAAAAAGCTCATATGTTTGACATATTTCTTAAACTTCTCATCATTTTCTATTTTTCATTCCTTAAAAGTGTGGAAAAATTTTATTAGTCACGCAAATTTTTTAGTTGCTCAAAAAGCTCAAAATTCATTCTTTTAAGATGCTATCTAATGATTCTTTTAGTAAAAGTTCACATTTCATCCTTAAATAAAACTAAAAGAATATTAGAAATTACCAATATAAAAAAATTAATTTTATAATTTATCAAATTTTGAAATATATTATCAAAATCTTGTAAGGTACAAAATTAAAAATTTTTTAATGCAAATGTCATATTTTTTGATATTTATACTAATTATTATGACTTTTTAAAGAAATAATTTATTTTTAAAATAATCAAAAAATAATATTAAATGGTATAGTTTTAATAATTAGTATGAAACACATGGTATTATTTGATTGATCAATGAAACATAAAGTTTGTTGTTCCCACAACCTTATATGGGTTGTAATTGTTGTTAATTAAATTTAAGTGTACAAGTAATTTGACATGAAGAGGCAAGAAAGTAAAGTCATATGGAGCGACAAAAGAGTAATTTGAAATTACATGGAGAGACAAGAAAGTAAAACTACAACTTTGTAAGAGAGAAAACCTAAACAGAACATACACTATTGGTTGGGAAGAAGAGAAAAACCTAATACAACCAAAATAAGAATGGATGACAGAATAGGGGTACACGGCTGAACAGAGAAAGAGAAAACACGGTTGGACGGTGAGAGAGAAAAAACGGCTGGATAGTGAGAGAGAAAACCCGTGAGAGATGTATAACCACTGGGAGAGAAACGGATGACACGACAAGGAGACAAGTGTGTGACGACAAGAGAGAGAAACCTGTGAGAAATGTACAACCATTGGCATACCAACGGCAAAACCAGAAACACACCACCCCTGGAAGAGAAAAAACCAGAAATGTGAGGTAAGGGCAAAAACCAGAAATGGGAGACCAGCAGAACTGTGAAATGGACGGGGAGAGCAAATTTGGTATCAGTGAGGCTTGAGAATAGCGAAGTGGGTGCAAATTTGAAACGTGAGACCAGAATGTGCGTTGCTGTGAGACTAGAACTTACGACAACTTGAGAGCAGAACGTGCGACGGCGTAAGACCAAAACGTGTGACAACGTGAGAACAGAACGTGCAATGGCATGACTGATCAGAACGTGGGGCAGGCCATGAGACATGAAAGGGCAGACTAGAAGCGTGAGTGCAAGCCATGAAGTCGTGAGATTGTGAAAGTAGGAGTTGTGTGAAACAACTTAAAGAAGGAATTTGGTGAAACATTGGAAAAAACTCAACATATTTCTAGATTTTTTGAAGAGAAGTTAGAGAGTATTGTGGTGGACTTCTAAGCGACAGTGAAGTAGTCTATTCAATTCAACAGAGACAAGACAAGTTAGAAAAAGGATAGACACAATAAGTGATACTCTTTGTATTATACTTACTTTGTATTTGCAATAGTGAAAAGAACAAAGGATTAAGACATTCATTGTAACTACATTGTGAACATTAGGAGTATCACACTGGTATACTCAAGTATAGTGGATTGTCTCGGTAGAGGAAGAGTCCCTACCACCGTGGACATACATCACATTGATGGAACCATGTAAATCTCTTGTGTCCTTACTTTGATTTACATTCTGTATTTTGAATTGATATGTGAACGCAGCTAAAGTATTATCAAACCCATAATCTAAAAAAGATCTAATCAAGAACATCTGATCTGTCTAATAGGAAAGGTGTCTGAAAGGTGACTTTTGGGACTATTGTGATTAGTAGGTAACAATAGATCTACCTTAGTCAAATATAAAAAAGAGTTCGCTTTTAAGAAGAATTTAAAGTTGTTCACATACCTGTGTATTGACAAGAGCTAGAGTATTAAATAAGTAGAATACTTTGGTTTAAATTATCAGTGTATTTTTTAGGTGTGTGATATTGATTCACCCTCTCTCTTAGTATTACAGACTAATAGATCTTAAGGTAAAGTTGGGAACTTCAAAGTTAAAATAAACTTTTTTTATTTTATTCAACCACGTGACATATTTTAATGCTAGTTATCATATGTGTTAGTAGTTTTTCCTACATCAAATTAGTTAAAATAAACACTTTATTTCACTTAATTGGCTTAAAGAGTATAGTGTACCCACCATCATTTGAATCTTCAATAATGATAAAATTTTCACATATACAATAATTTGACCTCCTTAATTTATTAATATAGTTAGTTTTTAAAATTAACATTTAAAAATATATGTTTGAAAAAACTATTTAAACTCGTCAAACTAAAATTTGTTTAAGAATTTATCATTTTTTTCTTAAAATTTTAGATTCAATTTAAAATTTTAAAACATAATTACTTTTAATTGGTATATCCAAAATTAACGAATAATATATAATTGGAAAGTTTGCAATTAGTACTTTATATATATATATAAATTTTGTGCCATAAAATTGCTTTTTTCAATGTTAATTTTGAACAATAATGTATAATAAGAAAAAATAAAATTTTTATAGTATGTTGCATAATTTAGTATTTCATTATATACAAAATTTCATAAAAGGATAACAACATATATGAGTGAAACAAATTTTTAAATATATCAATACAAACTATACACAAAAATTGCATATAAAACAAAAAGAAAAACTTAAATAGTAATTTTTATGTGTTTTTTTTATAGTAGAATTAGTCTAAAATAAATTTGATATTACTGTTAGAATTAAAAGTTATGATTATAATTATTTTATTTTGAAAATCTCAAAAAATTCATAATAATGTGATCACTATTAAATTATACTTTTATGGTAATTGAAGTGGTATTACTATACTAAATAATACATTTTTTATAGCCAAAAATTCTTAAATTAATCATATGTATGTGTGTGTATATATATATATAAAGTGTGAGAAATTAATTGTTTAACTATTTTTTTAAAAATAATTTTTTAAATTTTCTTTTAATGTGACCCACAACAGTAGATAGAAAATTGCATTTACCATGACAAGGAGCAGGCAGAGAAGGCACGGCATCAAAGAATTTGTTCTTCCGCGTCCAGCTCTTGGAAAATTTCGAAGGTTCAGCGAACGAGGAGAGTGGGAGGAACTATCACGCGATGTAGGTTAAGGGAAGGTATTTGTTCGGTAGATTCATAGTGTTTCCCAATTTTGCGAAGGAGCCCGCAAGTGTTATCCGTGAAACCAACCTCGCCTCGCATGTGTTATCTGCAAGAAACCGCTTGGCACGATCCCCCCAAAGATTGTGCGCCTGCGTTCACTGTCTTTGTATGCTTCATGTTCATGCTCGTTTCTATTTCCTGAGAACAGGCTGCACCAATTTGGGGGTCCCACAGGACCAGAAGTCATTTGTTTCGATTCTCACTTTGTTGAGAGCTGCTGCCCCCAACCAATCCCCCCCTTATGGATGAACTATGTGTTGGAGAGAGAGACGACGTCTTTCGGGGCAATTAACAGAAACTTGAAATCCGAGAAATCTTTCCTCTCAGAGTTGTCCATCCTTCCCTGGAGAGTTGCGTATTTTGCCACCAATGGCCATTGTCATCAATTTTTGTCATTGCGTACATGGGAAAAACATATGCTCCGACCGGAAACATTCAAACTTGTGATAATTTTTCTTTTCCTTAAGTTCCCCACTAACAGGACAAGAAGTTTGTCAAAACTCCAGGCCTCGCCGCCGAGGACAAATTGTTTATCATTGCTGATTGGAAAAAATTGAAATAGAAAGAGGTGTACCTGTCTAATGCTCTGACCACAAACGAATTCTCTCGGTAGATTCAACACCATTTGTAGGGCACTTGAGAAGAGGCCTTGCATTAACCGATTTTTCAGACCAAAAGTAAAATTTTCACCTTCATATCAAAAACACTGACTTTGCGTCTAGATAAAGATTAATCGGATCATGCTCCAATTCCACCAATTATCGACTCGGGTAATGAACCGAGCCTTTCATAAAACTTTTTGTAAATACTTATATATAGAAAAAAAAAAAAACTCTAGAAAAAGAAACAAAACAAAAAGAAAGAATCTTATAATATACCCAATAAGAAAATGAGAACACAAAGACTTGCACTAAACAAGAAAATCATGCTCTCACGAGGCAAGAGGCTTGGAGAAAATATTATACAAAATGCTTGAATGGAAATATTTAATATTCAAGATAATAATAATAATAATAATAAATTATCACTCGTTGACTCAAGGATGAAAAATATTTAATAAATTTAGATTCTTAACTTGATGTGTAAATAAGTAGGCCCAAAACTTCTATTAAAAAAAAAAAAAACTATCGATTGTATGGAGATTTTTTTTTTTCATAATATTTAGTATTACTTATTTCATTTTATATAATACTAAATATCATGAAAAAATTTTACTAATTTATTATGAAACATTATTTCTATTGAAATAAATATCTATCTCAATAAAAATACTATTTTTATGGTAAATCAGAAAAATAGTTAGTATTGTTTATTTTATTTTAAATAATATTAAATATCACAAAAAAATTATTTGTTTTATTAGAAATAGTATTTCATGATAATAGTAATTCATTTTATCTTAAATAATACTAAATATTACTAAAAATGTTTTACTAATTTATAAACATCATCATTATTATTATCATTGAAGTGAATATTTCTTTTGTATTTTATCAAGAATTTTATTAATAAAAAACTATTTATTTCAAAAAAATATATTTTTATAATAAATTATTTTTTATCATTTTAATATTATCTTTCATTTTAACAAAATTTTTATTATTTTATTTTAATCGTATTATTTATCTTGTGATTGTGCACTACTGCAATTCTAATTGATTTGATATGCGAATCTCGTAATTTAATAATATCTTAACAAATTTTAATTTTTAGTTATTTCTTTATAATAAAACGAGTCGGCCGAGGTTCAATTCTGCTAGAGGACCCGACCCGACCCGAATCAACCGATTGTAATCCTTCTCGCTCTCGTCTACAAACCCCAGGAAGACTTTCCCTCTCGAGCCGTGGCCTGCACCGCCCCGCCTCGAATTCTCTCATCTTTGTCCCGCCGTAAAACCTGAGATCAATTACAACCGAAACCCCGCCAATTTCAATTATTGATATCTCCCTCTCTTTCCCGGCTTCACGTCGCCGCTCTACTCCTCCGGTGCTGCCGCCGTCCACAGTGGTCGTGCCCGTCTCTTCTGTGTATCTCCATTCATTCTTTCCCTTGAAGGTAAAATTAATATCAAACCAAATTTCATCCTTTATTTTTCTCTCAAAATCTTGCCAAATAATTACGGAAAATAAATCGAGTTTTTTCCAATGTGGCAATTGGTCTGATTTCTTTACTTTACTGTGAGGAGCCAATTAGCCAGAAAAAAGAGGTGAATTAGGTTGGTGTATGAAACCCCGCTTGAATTGGATCGGGTGCCAATTAAGAATACTGATTTCTTGTCACTAATGCACGGATACCTATCGCAAAATTTGCAAAAATTCGTG
This sequence comes from Ceriops zippeliana, assembly GCA_037897445.1. NCBI lineage: Eukaryota > Viridiplantae > Streptophyta > Magnoliopsida > Malpighiales > Rhizophoraceae > Ceriops > Ceriops zippeliana. The sequence continues at coordinate 2,088,824 of JBAPLH010000216.1, read as the reverse complement.
CATCATTGTATGGATATGGATTTATGTGCATGTCTTTTATATTTTTTTTCTCTTAATTATATTAAAATTTACTTTTTTCATCTTGAAAATATGGTTTATGTGATTACCATACTAAGCTTCACGATGGACTTTTCTTGAAAATTTACCAACCAGGCTCATCTAATGTCACTAATAGTGTTGCCTCAAAAGCAAAACGATGCTGATAGTGATTTCGGTCTGTAAAAGTTGGTAAATAAAAGTATTTTGCGTATATTGCCTTTCTATGCATTGGTATAATGTTAAGGTTACTTCCGGTTGCCAAAGGAGCCTCCTTGTGGAAATAAGGGCAAGGTTGTGTAGATTTGACCCTTGCCAAGTTCTGTGGTTGTGGAATTTTCTCTTGCGCTGGTACATCTTATACACTTATATGCATGTGTAATTATCAGCTATTGGGGAAGGTAAATAATTACCATTATGAGATAAGGAAGTCATAAAGGTTTTAAGAATAACATCTATTAACTGGGCCATTTGATTCCCTGGTTGAGCTGCCATTTAAAGTTTCTGGTTTAGCATTAGTGTACTGCATCAATCTCCTTTTTATTAATCCCCTCCAAAACCCTAAGCACAAACCTGTTTTCAACCATAACTCTCCATCTTCTTGCAGAAAAACAGAGAAGAGTAAAGGGACAGATAGATGGAGACTCATTTCACTCTCAATTTATTTGAAAGGCGCCCCATCATCAAATCCAAGGCTCCTGCCGTTAAATGGTTTAGAGAATGGTGATTAATTTCCATCCTTGTTATTCTGTTTTATTGCATTCTTTCTTAGGGAGCCTAAAATCTATTGGTTTGTTCTATTGATTCCAATTATGCAGGGCCCTTGAGAATAACAGTATGTATATTTATTTCTTTTTTTTTCTAGGTTTTATATTAGGTACGTTTTTCTGTGAAAATTATGTGGTTGAATGTTTGGGCTTATGGGGTCTTATTAGTTTATTTCTGTAAATATTTCTATTGATTCATGAAATTGCATTTTTCTCTTTTGTGAAATTGCCTGAAATGATAATATTGATAATATTAGAAGTAATAATAGTCCATGACCATACTCTTCAGGGTGCCCCAGGATGTTGTTGCAACTGGTGGGAAGTGTTCCCTTTTGAGATGGGTGACAGGTATTTTTCACTTTATTTTGAGTTGCTTTTTCTTTCTGTATTTTTTTTTCTGTATTATAGGTAGTCTTCTAGACTAGTTTGACTTTAGAGATGTTCTTTACCACAGGGGCTTATAGATTCTGCCTTTGACTGTATCTAAGTTGAGATAGTAATGTTGAATGGGCAATTTGTTAATTGGAACGTCCATACTGAGTATGCATACCCAAGTTCTAGATTAAGGTCTAGAACCTTGACAGTTGATTGATTGGATTAAATGGGATTAAGTGCATGGCTGATGGCTTGACAGAATATGTGAAGTGTATCATGACACTACTAATTATTGAGTCTGATAGAAGAAGATAATTGACAAGTATAGTCATTTTGCAACAATTTACATCACCAGGCCAGTAGGATTGATCAACAATTTATGGCAGTCAATAATTTCAACTACCATGGATGTTGCCAATTAGGAACTTCACCGATCCAATCAACTTGCTTCCCAATGGATTTAACAAATTGATATTTGCTAACCAATTATCAAATGGATGCTTTAAAGCTAAGGATGTGGGCATTGCCTTATATTGCAGATATTAGGCACAAAAGACAATTAGAGTATGCAAAGCTTTGATGACTTAATTGTCTTGAGAATGATATAGGAAGTTTTATTATGTTTTCAAGTGCACCACCATCTATGTTTTCAGTCAGCTTCTTGTGTTTAGGCCTTAGTGTACAACTTGTAGTGGCATATTAGTCTGCAATCAGGTTGTGGACTAAAGTCAACATTTTGTTTGCAAAAGTAAGGGAAAGGCTGCATCCATTTTGATTTTCCTTTGACCTCACCATACAAGGGTCTTGTGCACTGGGATGGCCTTTGTCACAAGGTTTTCTAGTTTCTGGTTTGCACAAATTCCCTGTGGCTGTCCATTTTGTGTGTGAAACTCTCAATCTTTTGTGGTCTTCCATGTATACTAAAATATTTAGGATCCATCACTGCTACCTATGTGATGCAATCTTGTTGCATCAATCTGTTTCTTTTGTTTAAACTGTTTTATTTTAAAGATTGGAGATTCTAAATTGCTCTGTGGTCCCTTCATTTGACAAAGAAGTATGTCTGGTGTGGTTTGATCAACTTCAATATTTGAGTTTCACTAGCCAGATCCTTTGTTCTGTTAAACTCAGAAAGCCAGTTGAAGGCCTTAAGAGAAAAGGCAAAAGAGCCACCAGCGCCAGAGCCAGAACCTGAACCTACAACTGAAGTTCTTTTCCTTTGCAGCTTTGAAGGCTGTGGAAAGACCTTCATAGATGCCGGTGCTCTAAGAAAGCATTCTCATATCCATGGAGAGAGACAGTATGTGTGTCACTATGAAGGATGTGGAAAGGTAATGGGCATGTCCTTTTACATGGTTTTACTTTGATTCTTTCAAGATGGATTTGATTTTGTAAAACTGTGGGAATTTAAGTACTGTGAAATTTCAAAATCAAAGCTAAGGCAGAAGAATTATGATGAGAAGGTATTATACTGTTAATTTAAAAATAGATGGGAGCTTTTCAATTGCTGTTTAGGCATCTTTCAACTGCTAGGAACCATTGTCTTTAGATACTTTGTGAGGTTGACTTCTACGCTGGAGTTTAGAGGATAGGATGTAGTGGTATAAAATTCCATTGACTGAAACTTCCTTGATATTGCAAAGCAGTCCTAATTATATGCCCAAGTTAGGAAACCAGCCGTGTCTGCTTTCTGCATTTTCTCTGTCATTGGCCTTGAACCCTTGACCAGGGTGCAGATTTAAGTGTTTGCAAGAAGTGGTTGGGGTTTCTTTATGACTTCTCAGGCGGTTGTTGACTTCTGAGGGTTTTTTTATACACAGGTAGATACTGTACCATTTTTTCAGCTGGATTGTTCTTTTGTGAGAGCTATTTGCTATGGTGATTGACAGTAGTGATCGGTCCATTGAGCTATTGGAAACATTTTTTTTATCGGAATCTTGCCCGACAAGGGCTTCGCATAGATGTGGGTTGTTTCTCTAGGTTCTCCTAGGGACTAAAGGTGGTGAACTTTGACAACCAGGTTTTGTGATGGTTATCTTCAAGTTGAAGTTTGTAAAGGACTTGGACAATTGCTCTTCCATGGAACCCAATTTGTTAGTTGGAACTCCATATATAGGAATTCTTTTGATTGGCTTCTGGAGGAATTTAGGGCCCAAATAGAGATAAATGCTTAATAAAGCCTAATTTATTGTTAGATGGTGCTTAGTGAACAACAGGGAAGAGTGACACTTGGTCATTGAATGCTTGTTCTTGGATTGTAAGAATCTTTGACCATCATTGATCCCTAAATACTTGGGGCCAATGTGATAGGTTTTGCAGGGCTGTTGGGGAGGAGCTCATAGCAAAGTCAGAGGATTATCTAGACTGACACAACATGCTTTGGGAATGAGAAGTCCTCCACAGTTTTCGATTGATCGTTTTGTGGCTTTTTTTTTCTTTCCTTCTATTGTCTTTAAAAGATTTTTCAGGCTGGATGCATAATTCTTTTTGTCAGAAGATTTTTATTCTGTGTTGACTGGCCTCATTATTTCTAATGACTTCACCTTGTTTTGTGATGGAATCATGGCTTCAAAAGTAGTTGGTCATTGAAAAAGAATGGTTGCTGTATCTAGTTGTCCAGAGTTTAATGAAGCATGTGGAGGTGAATAGTTTTAGGCAAATATTCAATTCAGTTTTATGATCATGGGCAATCTATTCTTCTGTAACTTCTACATGGACAGATTGTATTACCAAACCAACCCACTCGCATTTATGCCTATATGGACTAGATTTTCTATCTGCATATCAACTTATTAGAAAAACTGCCTAATTTGGTTCTTTAAGCTCATGTTAATCACTCTAAACATTGTTTTCAAAGCATATGATATTATATGCTGTATGGTGATTACACCAAGCAGTCACCTATCTGATACATCTGCTTCTAGTTCAATGTCCTTTTGCATGCTAGCTCTCTGATACTTGTTTGTATTGTTATAATTCATTTGACTTTGTCAAATAATGTTTATAGTCCAACAACTGGTATGGGAAATTGAAAAGTTGATTTATGCTTGCATTTACTAGTTTTTAGCTAATTGGGGAAGCTGGAGAATTCTGAAAGAAGGGTTGGTGATACATGCAGAAACATATTTCCAGTCAATGATTTGAACTTAAATCAATGAAACATTTAGAGAAAAACAGTAAATTTTTTTATTTTTGTGGTGCTATTGTGAAGATTAATATCATGGATGGCAGAATATTTCTGATTGTGATCAAGTTTGAATGCTCTTGTTAGTATTACTTGCATTTATTAACTGACAACAGGCCAGCATCAATAATGATTACTTGCTATTCTTTTGGGAATTTAGTTGCCAATATATGATTGTTTGACTAGAATTAAAAATATCATGTTTTGTGCTGCAGAAATTTCTAGATAGTTCGAAGCTGAAAAGACACTTTTTAATTCATACAGGTGAAAGAGACTATGTTTGTCCTCATCAAGGCTGTGGTAAGGTGATCAAATCTATCTACTTTTACAGTTTCTCATACTTAATCTTTGATTCCCCTTTATTTTATTAATTAAAATCTAGTTATAAGTAGAGGAATATATTCTTCTCTATGCTGATTGCTGATAATGCATCTAATACTTTCCACATTCAGTTATATATTGCTGAGGGTCTAATATTTATGTTTTAAGGCAGAATTGGTACTAAATGAAGGCTTTACTTTTCATCATTTGTATTGTGCACTTGCAATGCTTCTTTTGCCCATGCTGTACACACAAACATGTAACATTTTTGTCTGTCAACCACAGGCGTTTTCCTTGGATTTCAACCTGAGGTCACACATGAAAACACATTCACAAGAAAACTATCATATCTGCCCTTACCGAGATTGCGGGAAGAGATATGCTCATGAATACAAGCTGAAAAACCACATTACATCCCAGCATGAAAAAGTAAGCATTATTTCTCTACTGATAAATTTTCTGGCACTTGGTTTCACTGTTGAATTGTTGAATTATTCTGCTGAAATGCCTCGTTTTATTGCAAGAATATCCGCTCTCTCATGGTCCTTTACTGGAAACTATGGAAGACTTGCGATATAAACTGGAATGTGTGCTATGTTTTTAAAGTTGAATTATCCACACACACAGCAGCTTCATGTGATGCGATGACCATACTGCAAAAAGCATAATTTCTACTGCTTTAGTACCCTGGAGTTGTCCTCAAAAACATTCTTAATGTTATGTATTGGTACCAATATTGGTTTTCTAGTGTTTTGGAAGGATAATTCTCTGGTACAGCTAATAAAAACTCCTGGTTCACAACTTCAGCACTGCACATTAATTTACAGTGAAGGTGTATTGGACCATCCAACGGCTATAGCATCTGGTTTTTTTCTTCTTTTTTCATGCCATTTTTCTTTGCTAATGCTTAGCATCTGTGTATAATTTTCTTGCACATGAGCTGGACCTGATTTGCATTTTTTCCTTGGCCTCCACAGAATTCAACTGTGGATGTTGTTAAAATTGCCACCCCTCCAGAAAAGATAACTAGAACTCCAAAGCCTACTGCCGGGGCCTATGGATCTGCAACATCAGACCGTCCTTATGTTTGTCCTTATGAGGGGTGTGATAAGGCATACATCCATGAATACAAGCTTAAACTCCATCTGAGAAGAGAGCATCCTGGTCACATGTCTGACGAGAATGCCACTCTTAATGTTGACAATGAAATTGATGATACTAGCGATCAGGATGCTTCTGCTGGAAAGCGTGTGAGTGGAAAAGGCCAGAAACAGAGTAGGCCTAAGCCAAACTTGAAGATGCCTCCGGCAAAAATCATGCAGCGCAGAGGCTCGAGTCCATCTTCTGCCACTTTGAATGGGGTAAAGAAACAATGGCCAGCTAAAGAAGAGACTTTTGAGGAAGAAGACAGTGAGGAAACTGAGGAGGAGGATCGTGAGAACGGTGAGGATGGTTGGAGATATGGGGAAAACAACGAAGAAGATGATGAAGAGACAGAGTATGAAGACTGAAGAGGGAAGCACCAGTAGCGTTTCTAACCTATCCTTTTTCTTATCTTTGTTTTGTGGAGAATAGTTTTACTCTTTGTTCTTTTTTACTTAGAATCGCTTAAAATTGGCACTTTCTCAGTTCCTTCCCCTTCCCCTTCCCCAAAAACATGCTCTGGGGATGTCCCAATACATTTCCGTTACGGTATAAGGTTGTGTTCATAAATGCTCAGCATTCTGCTTCCACTGTTGTAGCCATGTTTCTGCTAAATTTTCAGAATAGGATGGAAGGCAGTTTGAGTAATTCGAAATAAATAACCACATAGCATGAGCTGCCAGAATGGTACTAGGTAATACCATGGTATTGTCCAAGCAGTGTTTGGTTTGCTGCCGGAGTGCTCTTTTTCCTTTTTATTCCCCGCTTCACGAATCTGTAGAAAATAATAAATAGTTATTTTCTTATATACTTGAACTTAGTGATTGTAACTTTCGAGGATATGATTAGAGGCCTCGGGAATTCCAGCAGAAACATCTTTTCTGCAGATAAAAAGGAAACAAACATTGAATTTGACAAGAATTTGAAAACATGATAAAATATGTAAGAAAATAAGAAAATTTTAGTAAATAATGAATTTATTATTAAAGGTTTAAAGAGAGAAGTTTACGGAAAAAAATAAGATTTACGGAGAGATTGAATATAAATTTTAAAAGAAATTTTATTTATATTCTGTTTTTTTTTTATGAAAATAAATTATTTATTAATATAATTTTTAAATTTTAAATGTTTTGAAATCTAAATATTGTAAATTTTTATATAATAATCTTAATAATTTTGAGTAATATTATTATTTATATAATTTAATATTATAGTATTTAGATTTTTTTTAAAAGTTATTTCTCTTTAATTATAAAGTTATTTGATAAATTTTGTTATATAATTTAGGTTTTTATTATTAAAGTACGAATTAACATTTTAATTTTCTATTTTTTCATTAAATATTTGTGATAATGACTTTTTACCTTATTCTAGTATTTGGGAGAAGAACTTAATATCAAAGGGGATTGAATTTTGCTTTTGGCCATAAAAAAGGTAAATTGCCATATTGCAAGTGTCGCAAAGCATATTGACATAAGAGGATAAGGAGTTTAAATTTTGAGAGTGATGATTTCAAATGTATTTGTTCCTGAGATTGTTGAAATTTTAGTGAAATCATATTTGAATGTTGTTTTTAGTGAATATTAACAGACAATAGGTGAATATCGACATTGACGACTTTCTATTCGTCTTGGAAGTTTGTTGCCAAATAGCCGTGTTTGACCAGAATTGAAAATTTCATATTTTGTGTACCCCAGTAGCAGTACCCCAGAATTGAAAGAGAATATCTGTCATATTTAAGCAATAAAGGCTACAGTAATTTGATAAATATGTGTATTTCTAGAATACTCATATTTAAGCCCACGGCATGTTCTACTTGTTGCTCCCAACTTTTTGCTTTGCACTCGAAGTTCTCTTCCACGAGAAGTTGCGAAAAACTGATATTAGTAATCAGTTTGCTTTTCCAAACACATGCCCTTGCTGCCTTTGGTTGCTAAATCCCTATTTTCTTGTCCCATTATGATCCTCCTCTTTCTTTTCGGGTGATCGGACTGAAAGAATCTTTGAAAAGCAATCGAAACCACTTCAGATGAAAAAACGTAACGCACCAATGTACGGACCCACATATTTGTCATCACTCTCATTTCGTACGTAGTCATGAGACACTTTTTCAACACAATGCACATCATTCTATTCAAATTAAATTATTAAAAAATTTTATTTTTTATAATTTCAGAATTAGATAAAAATTTTTAAAATTTTATAAATAATTCTCTTATCTTTTTGTAAAGTGTAGAATTATATAAAATAATTTTAAAAAAATAAAGACCGTTAGATTAAATAGATCTTAACTGAAGAGGTGAAATACTATATATACCCTTAAAAACCTTATTTGTAAAATATTCAAGCAATTATGTAATTACATTCTTAAAGTAGTATAATATTTTTCAAGTTATTTATATATCTTGTTTACTTTTGTACTTTTTTTTATTTTAACTAGTAGCATTCTAATTTTCAGAGAAGGTTGAACTAACATTCAAATTGAGTGAATTGCTAGTGTCGTGCGGGTCGTTGGTTGATTAAGGCCAAATTCATGACAAGTGGTATTAGAGTACGGTTTCTACAAGTAGCAAGTACACTTTATCTAGTAAGAATGTCTGGTTCTCACAGTGAGATTACCTACGTAATTGAAGAAGCCCAAAAGCAACCTAAAAGAGGGAGATCAAAGTTGAGGGATGTCTTGGAATACGTTAATGCAAGATTCGTAAAGGTTGAACTTGCTGTGGCTGATAGGTAGAAGAAGTTCGAGGTGGCAGACCAACGCATGGACGAGCTTAAGAGGGAGAGTATAAAGCTTCACGAGGAGATGCAAGGTGTCTTGAACTAGACCCTATCAAGACTCTCTATTATGAAGTTGTGGTGTTAAAGGAAAAGCTCGAAAAAGTTTTTAACGAGTTGAAAGAGACCAAAAATAAGCTAATCCTTTGTAAAAAGGCAATTACTCAAGGTGAAAGCATTGACTTGCCTATGGTAGTCGCTTCTTCAAAAGTGTATGTTCGAAGGCCCAAGGCTTATAATGAGTTAAAGAACATATAGGAGGTTTGATAACTTCTTATGGAGTTTGGAGCAATACTTTAAGGTACTTAGTGTTGCAGAAGATGCCAAGAAGATCGATAATGCCGCTTTATAGATCGTGGATATTACAATGATATAATAGAGAAGGAGGTATAATGACATCGAAAAGGGTACTTGCATCATCAGTACATGTGACAAGTTCAAGAAAGAACTCAGGTGGCAATTCTAGCTAGAGAATGTTGAGGAAGAAGCAAGAGTGAAGTTAAGGCGTTTTCAATAAAAGGGGAGCATACGAGAGTATGTGAAGGAATTCTTCGAAATATTGTTGAAAATTCTTGATTATCCTGACAAGGAAGCATTTTTTGCATTCAAAGATGGCTTACAAAATTGGGCAATGTTGGAGATCTAAAGACATGGTGTTAATATCTCGCCACCACTATTTCTATTGCCAAATCACTAATAGAGTTCAAGAAATCATAAAAGCCTAAGTCTCTTAAGGACATGAACGGTAAGGGAAAGAGTGGGGGAGATAATCCCTCGAACAAAGGACGGTTCCATAAGTTTAATAGGCCTAAGGAAGGGAGGAACACCTAGGAAGGCCAAAGCAATGATAGGAGCCCTCTCAAATGCTACTTTTGCGACTGGCCACACAAGGTAAGGGATTACCCAAGGAAAGCCAAGATTTTTGCCGTAATTAAAGAAAGGGAGGAATAATAACAACATGAAGAGATGAGAATAGGATCCTTGCAAATCCTCAATACCATCAAAGCTAAGGCCGAAGTGTTTAAAACTGAGAAAAAAGGATAGTTATACATGGAAGTAAAGGTGAGTAACCAAGTAGTTAAAGCCTTAGTAGATACCGAAACTTCTAACTTCCTTTAAGAGAAGGAAGCAAGATGATTGGACATCAAATACAATAAGGCGCGAGGATGGCTCAAAGCAGTAAATTTGAAGCCAAAGTCGATTTTTAGTATCGCTTATGGTATCGAGGTACGTATGGATGAATGGTATGGCTTTGTAGATTTTTCTATTGTACCAATGTATGACTATCCAATTGTGTTTGGTATAGAGTTTATAGATCGTGTTAAGGTTATGCCTATTTCTTTTGCCAACACAATGTGTATCTTGGAGGAAGGCAACACCTGCATGGTGCCTTTGGATAGAGAAACCAGCCTTTAATTGAGGCAAATTTCGGTCATGCAACTTTCTAAAGGTGTGAAGAAGGTATAACCACCTTTCTTGTATCCTTGAATGATGGAAAGGATACGACCTCACCGAAGGTGCTACCTAATGAAGTCTCTCACATCCTAGAGGAGTTCAAGGACATTATGACTCTCGAACTGCCTAAGAAGCTCCCACCTAAACGAGAAGTGGACCACAAGATAGAGTTTGTCTTTGGTGCAAGACCACTTACTGCAGTGCCTTATCAAATGGCACCCTTCGAGTTAGAGGAACTTAGGAAGCAACTTAAGGAGCTGTTGGATGTAGGTTACATTCAACCGTCAAAGGCTCCATATAGTACACCCGTACTTTTCCAAAAGAAGCACGATGGGTTACTTCAGTTGTGTATTGATTATTGAGTGCTTAACAAAATCATCGAGAAGAATAAGTATCCCATTCCATTGATAACTGACTTGTTCGATCAAATAGGTGAAGTATGGTGGTTTATAAAGCTGAATTTGAGATCGGGATACTACCAAATGAGGATTGCGGGAAGAGATGAGCTAATGACCACTTGTGTTATGAGGTATGGCTCCTTTGAATTCTTAGTTATGCCGTTTGGACTAATAAATGCCCCTGCCATATTCTGTACCCTTATGAATAGTCTTGAGTTATTTTTGGATAAATTTATCGTAATATATTTGGATGATATCATTATCTATAATAAGACATTAGATGAGCATATTAAACATATGTGACATGTTTTCCAAGTAATAAAAGAGCATGAGCTGTACATGAAAAAGGAGAAATGTGTCTTTACTTAACAAAAGGTCACATTCTTAGGGCACATTGTCGGTGGAGGCAAATTACAGATGGACGAGTCCAAGGTGCAAGCCATTTACAACTGGGAGCCACCAAAGAAGGTAATTGAGGTATGATCCTTCTTAAGCCTCATCAATTATTATAGAAGGTTATAAAGGACTACTCTTTTATTGTAACTCCGCTTATTGATTTGTTGAAGAAGAATAAAATGTGGAGTTGAGATGCTAAATGCTAAAGAGCGTTTGAAGTGCTTAAGTAAGCGGTAGTTAACGAACCAGTGTTGGCTTTTTCCAACCACATAAAAGATTATGAGGTACATACAGATGCCTTAGATTTTGCAATTGGTGGTGTGTTAATACAAGAAAGGCATCCAGTCCAAGAGAAGGAGATGACTGCAGTGGTGCATTGCTTACAAACTTGAAAGCATTATTTGTTGGGATCTAAGTTCATCGTAAAGATGAACAATATTGCCACAAGTTACTTCCTCAATCAGAAAAAGTTAATGCCAAAACAAGTGAGATGACAAGCTTTCTTAGCGAAATTTGACTTTGTGATGGAGTATAAGCCAAGCAAGACTAATTTGGTAGCCGATGCATTGAGTAGAAAGGTTGAACTATCTGCCATCACAAGTCCAAACTTCCCTTTAGTAGAATAAGTAAAGGAGGGATTAGAGCATAATCCATAAGCCAAGAGTTTGAGGGAACTGGCAAGTAGTGGGAAGACTCACCAATTTTGGCTTGAAAATAAGTTACTCACTACTAAAGGCAATAGAGTTTATGTGCCAAAGTGGCAAAGATTAAGAAGGGCAATTATTAAAAATTGTTATGACTCAAAATGTTCAAGACATTTGGGTATACATTGCACATTGGTACTTGTGGAGCGAGCATATTATTGACTACAAATGAAGGATGACTTTGAGCTCTATGTGAAGACTTGTCTTGTATGCCAACAAGACAAGGTGGAGCAACATCATCCATTGGGATTATTGGAGCCCTTAACTATTCCAGAGAGACCATGGGAGAGTGTTTCGATAGATTTCATCACGTGTCTACCAAAATCAAAGAGATGTGCCAACATTATGGTAGTGGTAAACCGGTTTAGCAAGTATGGTGTGTTCATCCACGTACCCTTAAAGTTTATAGTTGAAGATGTAGCATTCCTATTTTTCAAGTATGTGGTGAAATATTGGGGCATTTCGAAGACAATTGTTAGCGATAAAGACACTTGTTTCATCAGGAGATTCTAGATGAAGTTATTCAAGTTAATGGGATCGGAGCTCAACATCTCCACAAGCTTTCATCCCCAAATTGACAGCCAAACAAAAAGAGTGAATGCCTTGTTGGAGCTGTTGAGGCATTACATAAGTGCTAACCAGAATGATTGGACTAAGTTGCTTGATATAGCTCAATTCTTATATAATTTACAAAAGAGTGAGTTAACTGGGAGTAATCTATTTGAGGTTGTTACAGGACTACAACCAATGAATTCACACACATTGGTGGTTAATTACAAAGGTCGAGTCCTACTGCATTCAAGTTTGCCAAGAGTTAGCATGAGAAGTCCAACATGGCACGAGTACACTTGGCTAAGGCTACCAAATGGATGAAAAAATGGGCCTATGCCAAGAGGAGATACTTGGAGTTTAAAGAAGGAGATTTGGTGATGGTGAAACTCCTTCCTTATCACAGCACAACCATGCAAAATCATGACGTGGAAGAGATATTGGCGCATCGCGTCATTCTAAGGAGAGGCACTCATCCGTGTTATGTCAAGTACTTTGTTAAATGGAAAAAGTTGTCTGATAGCGATGCAAGTAGGAACACGAGCTAACTTTGTGGAACAATATGGATGTGATCGAGACATATAAGAGGGATGTGACGAGGGTGTCGCTAGATTGAGTGGGGGAGAATGTCATGTGCCACGTCATTATGTCCAAATTAAGCTATTAAAGAGGCTTATTCTTCATAATTTCAGAACTAGGTGGAAGCTTCTAGAATCTTATAGATAACTCTCTTATTTTCTTGTAAAGTATAGAATTATGTAGAATAATCTAAAAAGAGAATAAGGACCATTAGATCAAATAAATCTTAACCATCCATTGAGTAGGTGGATCACTATATATACCTTTAGAAACTTTATTTGTAAAGCATCCAAGTAATTGTGTAATTGTATTTTTAAAGTAGTATAATATTCTTCAAGTTCTACATATATTTTGTCTACTTGTATACTTCTTTTTATTTTCGGCTAGTAACATTTTAATTTTTAGAGAAGATTAAACTAGCATTCGAGTTGAGTGAATTGCTAGTATCGTATGGGTTGTTGGTTGATCAAGGCCAAGTACATGACAGCAAGCAATGAGTGCATAACAGGATTAGAAATTCAATATTTGCAGCATTAAAAAGTAATCAAAACAACTTCACAATTCGTTCGTTAAAAAGTCAATGTGCTAGATTTAAACTCAAACATACTGTGTCTAATATATTTTAAAAAATAATAATATCATTCATGCTTGTGTTTGGGAAATTTAAAATTTTTATATATTTTTTCAGATATTAATCCTTTATTTTATTTATTTAATGATCACGAATATTAAATTTGGAATGATATCATAAAATATAAAATCACCGTCCCTTTTTTGAACGGGACCCAAGAAACATTTCAAGTGCGGCATAGTATTTCAGTAGTCTAGGATATTAATTAATTGATGTCTGCATCTTGTGCTCGCGTGTGCGCCGCTTTGTTTGTGTGTGAGATACTAAATATAGAATTTTGTGAGATAATTAATTTTTTGTCGATACAGGTGAGAGCGTAGCAAGTTCGTTTTCTAACGAATACAAAATCATCCAAGAAGTTAAGTATATAAACAACTCACTCTTTTTGCAATGACTCACACTCTTTAATTCTTTATTTTTGCGTATGAACCCGAACCTGGGTGATCTATCCATGACCAGGTTTGGCTGAAGCTTGGACGAAGTCAAGTGTGTCTTGACAAACCAAGTCGAAAGGTTGGATTATCATCGTGCAACAATGTCCTTAGGTTTCCCAGGGGTAGGGCCCGGGTGGAAACTATGAGGCTAGATTTTCTGGTTTTTTTTTTCGAAAGTCAAATAAAGGTGACGATCTTTTGGATTTTGTCGCTCTTAGCTTCTAGCGACGAGAATTTTTGTTGCTAAATTCCTATTTTCTTGCAATAAGAAGGTTTCAAGAATGGTTTATCCTGGCTGTCATTGTACCACGTGCACGTGCTTACCTGGAAATGAATTTCATGGGCAATTATGCTTTCATTTCAAGTGTTTTTATGCAGTTAATTTGCGGACAATAATGGTTTGGTCCACTTGATCATTGAAGCTGAAAAGTTGCAATCTTCGTTGTCCTTCGAGCTGCCAATAATTTTAATTTTCACGTTGTATATCTTTTTGGTTTGCAAACTATGATTGGAACTTGTCATATTTGGAAAGATGACAGGGTTTAAATTTCAGAGTGATGATTTCAGATGTATTTGTTGCTGAGATCGTTGAAATTTTAGTGAAATCATATTTGAATGTTGTTGTTAGTATTAACAGACAATAGGTGAATATCAACATTGACGACTTTCTATTTCTTGTTGTTTTGTGTACCCAATAGCAGTACTTTTCAAAGCAATAAAGGTAAAAGAGAATGTCCTTGTCCTTATTTTGATTAATATGTGTATTTCTAGGATACTCATATTTAAGCCTCGGCAAGTTGTTGCTCCCCACTTGAATTGAGCTCACATAATTTTCCATTTTAGCCCAGCTATACTGGTGCAAATGGCGCTCGAAGTTCTCTTCCTCAAGGAGCTGCGAAAAACTGATATTAGTAATGATTTTATTTTTAAAACCAAAGCCCTTGCATCCTTTGGTTTTGCCCCAGGAGTTCATAACGAGAGAGATTTCCATGCATTCGATGCAGACAACGTTCCGTGGACGTTCCGTCTGACCACCCGTGCCGGTCGATACCAAAAGCCAGTGATTCTGAAATCATCTTGGCATGAATTCGTGGTTGCTAAGCAACTTCGTGAGGGTGATCGAGTCACGTTCTTAACTGAAGAAACGGTTAATGGTTTGAAGTTTTACGTTAGAGCTGAGAGGAAAATCATTAAAGAACTTGCTGATGGTGATGACGAGGAAGATTATGTAGAGGTGGAGCGTCTCCGAAACACCGTTCAGCCCGTCAGTGTCCTTTGGTGAATGTAATTTCTGTTGGATTGTATTTCTGCTTGTGATGCTACTTATTATCCTGTTTTGGGTTGTTGTTGGTTAATAAATCCATGTTTAATGCTGCTCAAGAAAATAAAGGAAACAAAATGGCTTCGTTTGTTTCATGTAAAGGACTCCCCTCGATGCTCATGGCACTGCTTCTACTTATGTTCTTGTTTTCGTACTGTGGCATGAAGTCGTTTGTCTGGAGGGAAGGAACTTAAATTCTGGGTTGTGCAAGAAATGCTCGACAGACAATAACACCTTGACAGTATCAGAGGATGTCGCTGCTGCGGTTACTGCTTTGAGTGGTCAAGAACGGACGAGTAAGGTCGATTATGCTTCTGATTTCCGACCCGCAGAGCCAGGCCACAGTCCCGGTGTTGGCCACTTCCTCAACAATTGAACATCCTACAGCTACAGACGCTCTTAAATTATACGTTCACATTTTTCCTTGACCCTTAATTTAATTTTGGAGCGTCTAGTTGACAAATTATTTTTCTTTTTTCGAGTCAGCAGCATCCATTTCTAGCAGAGATTGCAAATAACTAGAGCAGGATAGGCGTGCATAAATGGGTTAATAGTGTCAGTAACGAAGAATAATGCCCATTGAGATGGTTCGATTGGATAGCATATAGCATGTAAACATGGGGTGGCCCAGGTGCAAAAAGGACATCAGGCGTGCAAAAGTTGGTTTGTTGTAGCATCTAGCCGCGATATGACTATGTCAAAAACAAAAAAGAAATAAGCAAAAATAAACAGTAGTTGATAATCGATATATTGGTTCAGCATGACCTTGTGTTCAATTGTAAAGGCTAGCCACTTGGTTAATGCTTCTAAAAGCCTGCATATTATTAGAGGACTTACGAATTCCGGCAGAAACATCTTTTCTATTCTAGTACCATTTCTGCAGATAAAGAGGAAACTAAACATTAAATTTGACAAGAATTTGAAAACGTAATAAAAATGTGCAAAAAAAAATATGAAAAATTTAGTAAACAATAAATTTTATTATTAAAGGTTTAAAGAAAAAAAAGTTTACGAAAAAAAAAAAAGATTTATGGAGAAATTGAATATAAATTTTAACTGTCTTCTTTTTTCTTTCAATGAAAACAAACTATCTATTAATATAATTTTCAAATTTCAAATGTTTGAAAATCTAAATGTTGTATATTCTTATATAATAATCTTAATAATTTTGAATAACATTATCATTTGTAAAATCTAATATTATTGTATTTGAATCATTTTTTTAAGTTATTCCTCTTTAATTGTAAAGTTACTTGGTAAATTTTGTTATATAATTTAGATTTTTATTATTAAAGTATGAGTTAACAGTTAAATTTTTTATTTTTTTATTAGATATTTGTGATAATGTGTTTTTTTTTTTTTTTTTTTTACCTTATTCTTGTAATCTTTGGAAGAAGAACTTGATAGTAAAGGGAATTGAATTTTGCTTTTGGCCATGAAAAAGGGTGGATTGCTTTATTGCAAGTGTTACAAAGCATAATTTTCCATGAATTTTGTTGTAATAATTAGCTACAAGAACCCCAAGTTACCATTTGATACTAATTTATCTTAGGAGGATAAAGAGTAAAATATATATAGATAGATAGATAGGCGTTCCTTGCTTGGTAGGTCCATTAGTTGCCTTGCACCCCCATCGCATATAAATCAGAAAGGTGCGGTCAAAACTACTAACTATCTATTTAATTAATTATTTTTAATTTAAAAGTATAAATAACTTAAAATTTAATGCTAATTCAATAATTTGGGACCAGTGCGGTGGTGTTTGCGGGGGAGATGGGGCCACGTGGCAAAGGCAGAGAAAGCCATCCTCTTCAGCCTCCTGCAAAGGACAGGCAGAGGGCTTTTCGAATTATTTTATCTAATGGAATACATTGCAAGTTTCCAACAAATCACATGGCATGCCATTTTTTCAGATATTTATTTTTTATTTTATTTAATAATCACTTATGAATATAAAATTTAGAATAAGTAACCTCATTAGATCTTATTATAAAATATAAAATTTACGGCCCTTCTTCAACTGGACCTAAGAAACCTTTCAAGTGCGGCACAGTATTCCAGTAGTCTATGATATCAATTAATGTCTGCAACTTCAGCCTTTGTGAGATACTAAATATAGAATTCCCAAAAAAAAAAAAAAAAAATCATCGTTTCGAAGCATTCGATGCAGACAATGTTGGGGATACTAATTTCAACTGGACCCATGACTGCGCCGTGCGAGATACTAAATATAGAATTTTATCTTTTTTTTTTTTTTTTTAGTTTTCTAACGAATACAAAACCATCCAAGAAGTTAGGTATATAAACAACTCACTCCTTTTGCAATGACCCACACTCTTTAATTCTTTACTACGCTCAACGAACTACCGCATGACACTACACATGCCGAACGTGCGACATTCTTCTTTTTGTCCGTCCCTTTCTTTCTTTGTTTCTTTCTTCACTCGGTTGCACACACGGCAAAGAATGCCACTGATTCAACATGTAGGGTCGGTGCGTAGAAGATGACAGACAAGCTTCCACGTTTAAGAATACCACTGATTTGTATTTTGTGGGGGCAAAGTCATGACCATGCTCAAGTCACAACCAAGTAATCGAATCTTCGGTTCTGGTGGTACCCATCTTTGCCACAGCATCAGCAAAGCTATTAGCTTTTCAAAGCCTAAACACAAACGCATTCTCACATTTCATCCAATTATTTATTTCGCGTGGATTAGGGGTGGAGCAGCCGCTTGCAACGAAACCTTTTTTTTTTTTACCTTTATGTTTACAAAATAAAAATAAGTATTATTTTATAAATATTTAAAATAATACTTATTTTTATTTTGTAAACATAATAAAACAATTTTTTTAAATTTTTAATATGAGACAAAAAGTTTTTAAAATATTTTTATTGTAATAGAAAATAATCGTATGTTCCAAGCTTTGTTCTTAAGTTGATTTATCCATGCCATAGTCATTTTGGACTCATTCTCTAATATTACATTGTTATATGACGCCGCATCCATATAGACATTAAGAAATTAATCATCCGAGTTGATTTGATTGATCAGATGCTTTCACGAAGAGATTCATCGCTCAAATACTTCTGCGACCAAATTAGTCGCACAAAAACCCTTAAGCGATTTCTTACATCTTATTTGGTCTCGCCACCAAAGAACTTTTCAGGCCAATTTCGTTGTCCAAAACGATCACAACTCATTCTGTAAATTATTTTTGCGAATGATAAATTCTCGTCCGTATTGTTTCCTTGAACAAATATGCCTTGCAAAGAAACTTGTATATATAGACGACGATTTTCTAGATTTCTTCGCTCTTAGCTTTTAGCAACGATTCTTGTGCGATGAGCATTACTGCGCTACAGATCTTTAGCAATGAAATTTTGTGATTTAGCAACGTGAATTTTAGTCACTAAATTCCTATTTTGTTGCATTATGAAGGTTTCAAGAATGGTTTATCCTACGCTGCTATTGTACGTGCTTACCTTTGAATGAATTTGGTGGGCAACTATACTTTCATTTCAAGTGTCTTTATGTAGTTAATTTGCGGACGATAATGGTTTGGCCCATGTGATCTTCTAAGCTGACAAGTCAAAATCTTCGTTGTCCTTCGAACCGTCAATATTTTAATTGTCGCGGTGCATGTCTTTTGGTTAGCAAACTAAGATTGGCAACATGTTATACTTGGAAAGATAACTGAGAACAAAGTTTAAATTTCAGAGTGCTGATTTCTGATGAGATTGTTAAGTTCAATTATCTCATTTGGCTAACTACATGTTTGGTTTCTAGCTTTCCATAGAATTCAATTCAATTCAATTTTATGATAAATTTTGATTTAATTATTTTAATAACTAAATTTTAGTTATCATCTCTTGTTTTCTTATGTAAATGAAATCAAATGAATTAAATTATTTTGAATGTGAGAGTTCAATTGAATCATTATATTTTAAAACAAAAGTACAAAAAAGAAGAAATTTTTAAAAAAATTATATTGAGTTCAGTTGGATCCACAAAATTAAACAATAAAATGAGTTGAATTGAATTATACTTAATAATTCTCATCTATTTTGCTAAATATTATTAATTTTATCATATTAGTGAATTTTTTTAGTGTGGAAATTCAACTAAATTTTTATATTATAAAACAACAATATTGAAAAGCAAAATAAAAAAAATCTATTGAATTGAGTTAGACCCACAAAATTTGTTCATGATAAATGAGTAAAGAATATTTCAGGAGACATTTTCTATTTTTGTTTTTAATTAGTTTGGGGGAGATGCATGTTATTCCATGAGCTAAAAAGTGAATGTTTAAAGCTTACTTGTCACATTGCTAATGTCTCAATTAGTCAGTTCAATTGGCTGTCAAGGAATGAAGCCAAGTGTGTCGAGACAAACCAAGTCGAAAGGTTGGATTATTATCGTTCATCAATGTCCTTAGGTTCCCAGGGCAGCGCCCGGTTGTAAACTACGAGGCTAGATTCTCTGTTTTTTTTTTTCAAAAGTCAATTAAAGGTGACGATTTTTTGAATTTCGTCTCTCTTAGCTTTTAGCGACGTGAATTTTTGTTGCTAAATCCCTATTTTCTTGAAATAAGAAGGTTTCAAGAATGGTTTATCCTCGCTGCTATTGTACCACTTGCACGTGCTTACCTGTAAATGAATTTTGTAGGCAATTATGTTTTCATTTCAAGTGTTTGTATGTCTGTAATTTGCGGACAATAATGGTTTGGCCCACTTGATCATTTAAGCTGAAAAGTTGCAATCTTCGTTGCCCTTCGAAATGCCAACAAGTTTAATTGTCACGTTGGTTTGCAAACTAAGATTGGGAAGATGTTATATTTGGAAAGATAATTGAGAACAGAGTTTAAATTTCGGAGCGTTGATTTCAATTGTACTTGATGTTAAGATTGTTAAAGTTTTAATGGAATCATATTTGAATCTTGTTCTTAGTATTAACTGGAGTTATTAGCAGACAATAGGTCAACATCAACATTGACAACTTTCTATTCATCTTGTAAATTTCTCGCCAATATATCCTTGTTTGACCAGAATTAAAAATTTCATACTTTGTTTTGCAGAAATTTGTATCCATTTGAAATACTATGTTTGTCCTCATCAAGGCTGTAGGCTGTAGTAAGGTGATCAAATCTATCCACTTCCATAGTTTCTCATTCTTAATCTTTGTTTCTTTTTTTATTTTATTAATCGGCATCTAGTAATCAGTTAAGGTATGTTGATTGCCGATAATGCTTCTATGCTATATCACATTTAGCCATTATATTGTTTGGGGTTTAAGATTTAAGTTTGAAGACAGAATTGGTACTAAATCAAGGCTTTGTTTTCACCATTTGTATTGTGTGCTTGCAATGCTTCTTGATCGGTACTCAACAATAGCATTCTGACGAAGCTAGCATTGGTTATGATATCTGATACTCACGTATTGCAAACGACTGATGACAAATTATGAGGTTTCTAAAGAGTTTGTGGCATATGAATTGCGTATTTATGTACTTTGGTAATTTGTATATGTTACTATTTTGTGTGAGATTAGATTCTCTTTTACTAAATAAGTTTGACTTCTATAAATCTAAATAATGTATTTCGACTAGATCCAAATTTAAGTTTCAATTCTCACGCACTGAAAACGGCGAACCATGAAAGGTCAGATAGAGTACGGATTATGAAAAGGACTCGCAGTCGAAAAAGTAGACTGACTTTTTTCACAGAAAGGCAGTTGCATGGTTACCGATCAAATGTATTGATCATTTTTGGGGGACGAAAGAGCAAGGCTTCGAAAATAAGAAAGTGTATACACTTAATTTCAAACAGTTTGTATTGGTGGGTGATTAATATATGTAAATTATTTATTGTCTTTCTGACCTTTTATTGGTTTTAATTAGCTCAACCGGCTAGAGGCTTGCTAAAATGTTAAGCCGTTTGGTTGGATATGCTACATCAACCCGTTTAGGCCTCCATCCCTCCCCCAAGCACCCAACCAAAAAAATATAATGACTAGGGCTCCCTAAAACTCAAAACCTAACTATAATATTGTCCAAATTTGATTTGGGAGAACAGTACTCGGGCGGGAATTGAGAGGCTTCTGTAAAACGTCTGCTAAGGTAGTGCAGTGCAGTGAATCTTGTAATTTATTCTTATCATATATACTAAAACCTCATCCATAACAAATCAAAACTATTTGTGTTGCTGAAAAATTCTTAACGACCAGTTGGATTGCTTTCGAGCGCAACTTTTGTCCCATTAGTGATTATGATCCAAGTTTTGTCTTCTTTCTTTTCATCTGATCAACCTAACAGAATCTTTGGATTTTGTCTCATTTACAAAACCTTCTTCTATATAATACTCATCCATGTGATATCTAAGCCCACGGCAAGTTCTCCTTGTTGCTCCCCACTTGAATTGAGCTAAAATAATTTCCAATTTTAGCCCAACTATACTGGTGCAAATGGCGCTCGAAGTTCTCTTCCACAAGAAGCTGCGAAAAACTGATATTAGTAATCAGTTTGCTTTTCCAACACATGCCCTTTCTGCCTTTGGTATTGCCCCAGGGGTTCATAATGAGAGAGATTTCCAAGCATTCGATGCAGACAATGTTCCGTCGATGTTCCGTCTGACCACCCGTGCCGGTCGAGACCCAAAACCAGTGATTCTTGTTGGACTTTTTTAGAATTTCTCTTTCGATTGTCGGACTTTTCTAGAATTTCTCTTTATGAAATTCTTATTTCATATATTGCAGGATCTTTCTTTATGCGAATACTAGCAATAAAACTGTAATTGAAATCAACATACCATTGTTCATTATGCTGATATCCCGCAGTGGAGATGGGAAGCCTCTTCTGTTTCGTTCCTGAACGCTTCTCTCTTTTCTCCTACTCTTTTCCCTTTCTTTTCTTTACGTTTTCTCTCTCTGATGGTTGAGCTCTCAGAAAGGTCTGTAATAGCATATATATATATATACACATCTTCCTTTCCTGTAACCATTACCTTAAATAGGAAGATCCTCTCTTTCTGTAATAATTATCTTAGATGAGAAGATACTCCTTTTCCTGTAATGGTTATTCTTAATAGGGAAAGATATATATACACATATTCCTTTCCTGTAACGTTTATTCTTAATAGGGAGAGTGGAGGGATTTTAAATCCGATGACCTAAATTACCGTTATGCCTAACCGACCATCATATTAAGCCTTTATTTTGAGTCATACTTTAAATGACATGGACCACTCATGTTAATTAATTTAACAATCTCCCACTTGGTCCATGTCATGACTTGATGAAACAATAACAATTAAGTGCACACAATTCTTAAAGATCATCAAATCACAACACTTAATTGAATTAAGATGATTGGATCATGGCGGTCACACATCTTATAGCAATATGATTCCTTCCATGTATCACATAATCATCATAATTCATAATACTTTACTGAGGAACATTGAAACTTTAAACTGTCATTCTCATATATGCTATTAATTATCTCACAAACCATAATTGTATACATCTAAATAAAGATAACAGAGCACAAGCAAAACCATAACTTTAATTGAATTCACGAGTGTCACAATGATATGAGCATCTAAATATTGGCTTTCAAGTGTACGAAGACCTGTCCATAATGCCCATCCGATCAACATGTCCAGTAAATGTTTTCGGTGGCAAACCTTTAGTTAACGGGTCCGCTATCATCAACTCAGTGCCAATATGCTCAATGGACACTCTTTGGTTTTGCACTTCTTCTTTAACATATAGGTATTTCAAATCCATATGTTTCGCACCTTTAGAATACCTATCATTCTTAGAGAAGAAGATTGCTGCGGAATTGTTACAAAAAATTCTTAACGGCTTTTCTATACTGTCGACCAAACCAAGCCTTAAGATAAAATTCCGCAACCATAACGCATGAACAGTAGCCTCAAAGCATGCTACAAATTCAGCCTCCATAGTGGAAGTAGCAATGACAGACTGTTTCTCGCTTTTCCAGGAAACTGCTCCTCCAGCCAGGAGAAACATGTAACCAAATGTAGATTTCCTCGAGTCTACACATCCAGCATAATCTGAATCCGAGTAGCCTATTACTTCAAGATGACTTGATCTTTTATAAGTAAGCATGTAATCTTTGGTGCCTTGTAAGTACCTAAGTACTTTCTTTCCGGCTTTCCAATGATCTATTCCAGGATTAATTTGATATCGGCCTAACATTGCAACTGCGAAACTGATGTCTGGCCGAGTACATGTTTGCGCATACATCAGGCTTCCAACCAGTGATGCATAGGGAACTGATTCCATCACTTTCCGTTCCAAATCATTCTTTGGACATTGTAATTTACTGAACTTGTCCCCTTTCTGAATTGGAACTATTCCTGTTGAGCAATTTTCCATTCTAAATCTCTCTAATACTTTATTGATATAGCCTTTCTGAGACAATCCTAACAATCCTTGTGATCTATCACGGAATATTTCTATTCCTATCACATAGGATGCCTCATTCATATCTTTCATTTCAAAAGTTTCAGAGAGAAATTTCTTCACATTATGTAACAAACCTATGTCATTAGCGGCCAAAAGAATGTCATCGACATATAGGACTAATATAATGAACTTGCTCCCATTGACCTTCATATAGATACACCGATCAACGGTGTTTTCTACAAAACCGTATGACGTAATGGTATTATTGAACTTAATATACCATTGTCGGGAGGCTTGTTTCAGTCCATATATCGATTTCTTTAATTTACACACCAAATTTTCTTGCCCCGTAGTGATGAAACCTTCAGGTTGGTCCATATACACTTCCTCTTCCAAGTCACCATTCAGAAAGGCGGTTTTTACATCCATTTGGTGGAGCTCTAGATCATTATGAGCCACCAATGCCATAATAATTCTTAAAGAGTCTTTCTTAGAAACTGGAGAGAAAGTCTCCTTATAGTCAACACCATCCCTTTGAGTGAAACCTTTGGCTACAAGTCTGGCCTTATACCTTTCGATGTTACCGTTCGAGTTTCGCTTGGTCTTGAAGACCCACTTACAGCCAACTCGTTTTGATCCTTCAGGTAACTCTATTAGCTCCCAGACTTGGTTTACATCCATCGATTTCATCTCTTCTTTCATGGCATTGAACCACCTTTCAGAATCATTACATTCCATGGCTTGTTTAAATGAGACTGGATCTTTATCAATGCTCAATTCCAATTCATGCTCAAGTGAGTAAACCACATAATCATTTGAAACTGCTGGCCTTTTCTGTCTTGTAGACCTCCGTAATGCCATTTCTTGTGGTATCACTTGTTCATTTGTAAATTAAATATTGTCACTTGGTTCATCTCTTATGTGTTCACTTTGCGTGTTTCGAGTATCAATTTGTTGTCCTTGCATGTCACGTGACTGTGATGCAACATAAGGAATAACAATTTGAGTAGAAACACTGGGTGTGGGAATACCGACATGAGTAGGAGTACTCACTGTGGACCATTCATTTTGTGATTCTTTAATATCCACCTTACGTGATTCCCCACTCCCACTGAACTGACCATTTTCAATGAACCGAGCATTACCAGACTCAACTATTCTAGTACTATGGTTAGGGCAGTAAAACCTATACCCTTTGGACTTTTCAGGATAGCCAATGAAGTAACCACTAATGGTTCTTGCATCAAGCTTTCCTTCATGTGGATTGTATATCCTTACTTCTGCTGGACAACCCCAAACGTGAAGATGTCTCAAACTGGGTTTCCTTCCTATCCATAACTCGTAAGGAGTTTTAGGGACAGCCTTATTAGGAACTCTATTCAGCAGATATGCAGCAGTTCTTAATGCATGCATCCACAAGGATAAGGGTACAGTACTGTAATTCAACATGCTCCTAACCATATCCATAAGTGTGCGATTCCACCTTTCCGCTACACCATTCTGTTGTGGTGTACCAGGCATTGTATACTGTGCACATATGCCTCGACTCTCAAGAAGTTTTGCAAATGGACCAGGACATTGTCCACTTTCATTGAATTTTCCATAATATTCACCACCCCTATCTGACTTAATCAGTTTTACTTTTCTATCTAACTGCCTTTCAACTTCATTAATAAACACCTCTAGGATGTTTACTGACTGAGACTTTTCATGCAGTAGATACAAGTAACAATATCGTGAGTAGTCATCTATAAAGGTGATGAAATATTTCTCACCACCCCATGTTGGGATATCAAACAGGCCACAAACATCAGTGTGTATCAATTCTAAAGGCTCATTGCTTCTTATGGCTGGGTTCTTTGATGTATGTTTTATTTGTTTCCCTTTTATACAATCAACACATATATCCCAATCAGTAAAATCCAATTGAGGCAGGACATCACCTTTCATCAACCTCAATATCCTTTCTTTGGATATATGACCCAATCTTTGATGCCATAAGAAAGCAGAACTTTCATCATGCATATTACGTTTGTTACCTATACCATGCTCAACAAGAAATATGGAATCAGCATACATAGTATCAAGATTCAAACGGTACAAATCATCAATCAAAGTACCAGATCCATAATAGTACGAATGTCTATACAATGAAAATGCACCATTTCCAATCTTGAGGTTAAATCCTTCTTTATCCAACTTTGCAACAGAAACTAAATTTCTAGCACATTCAGGAACATAGAGACACTTTTCTAGATCCAGATGACACACTTGGTGTCCAAGATCAATCTGTACGTCCCAATCCCTTCTATTCGTGCCTTCATTCTGTTTCCCATATAGAGGAACTTCTCAGTTCCTGTTATGGGCTGGATTGAAAGGAATCCCTGCATAATATGTGACACATGAATAGTAGCTCCAGAATCTAACCACCAAGTATTATTGGGCACTTCAATTATGTTTGATTCAAAACATAGTGATATACAGTACGTACCTTTCTTTTCGAACCAAGCCTTTCTTTTTGGGCAATCATTTTTTAAGTGACCCATCTTTTTGCAGAAGCAGCATTTCTGATCCTTCTGGATCTGACCTCCAGTGACTTTCATAGAGGCTTTGTCCTTCTTCTTACCTTTCTTATGTGGTTTAGACCTGCTACCACTAGCATCCTTATGAACGATGAGATGAATGGAGTGATCCTTCATCTTCTTTAATCTCCCTTCCTCCTGAACTAACATGGCCTTAATTTCTTGAAAGTTCCATTTCTCTTTAATAGTGTTATAATTCACTTGGAACTGGCCAAATTCAGGAGGCAGTGAGTTTATGATGAATTGAACCAGAAATGATTCACTCACATCCATGCCCATTGTTTTCAACCTTGCTGCTAGATTAGCCATACTGGTCACATGATCATGAATGGGCTGTGACCAATCAAATTTCTTGGTCGTCAGCTCACTCATTAGGGTTCCTACGATGGATTTATCAGTTATATCTGACTGAGAGTATTCCTTAATTCTCATCAGAAATTCCCTCGCATTTTCCGTCTTAGGCATCGATGGCTTGACGTTTTCAGCTATCGTCATTCGCATCAAATTCAAACTCAGCCTATTGGACCGTACCCAAGCCTCATAAAAAGACTTATCAGATTCTGTACTAGTCCCTGTAATGACTGCAGGCTTTTCATCCGAAATGACTGCTAAGTCCAGGCCCAATACACCCAAATGAAACTGAATATGCTCAGACCATTCAGCATAGTTCAGCCCATTGAATTTGACCATCGAATTGCCTAAGGCGAATACATTGGTGGAAGCTGTAAATATAATCCAAATTTATACGTTAATGCTTTGAGTAAACTCTAATGGATTCAGATACATTACAAACTTTAATTATGTATTTAAGTTCACCTTTGGGTGATCCTCAAATACATAACTCTAATCAATAATGATGCTGATTTAAATAAACTTTAATAGATCAATTAATCATACTAAAATTAACATGAATGTCATCTTTGGATATACAATCACGTTTACTTAGTATATTAATTAATCCCTTTTAGTGTCATTAATTATAAGCAATGATCCATCTTTGGATGATCTCCTAGCTTTACAATTAATAACCACAATTGTTCATTTCAAATCATTTTATTAGCATCCAAAATGAAGAATTAAAATTCACAGTCAGCTATTCAAATCCATTCAAAGCCAGGCCACTTTGGTGACTAACAAGCTTTTAATATTTGACTCATTAACGTGAATTTAATAATCTTCAATTACGAAGATTAAATTATCTTTTATGTGGGAGTTTTTTTTTTTTTTTATGGTATTCATTCGGACCCGAGTACCACCATACTGCAGGTGGGACCCGTGTACCAGGCAACCAAAATATTTGTTTTGTCCCGCGTTGTAATTATTGATTACACGCAAAGGAAAAACAAAATACAGCCTAATAAAATAAAATACTACCCAAGCACCACCATACTGCAGGTGGGACCCGCGTACCAGGCAACCAAAATATTTGTTTTGTCCCGCGTTGTAATTATTGATTACACGCAAAGGAAAAACAAAATACAGCCTAATAAAATAAAATACTACCCGACCACCACCATACTGCAGGTGGGACCCGCGTACCAGGCAACCAAAATATTTGTTTTGTCCCGCGTTGTAATTATTGATTACACGCAAAGGAAAAACAAAATACAACCTAATAAAATAAAATACTACCCGACCACCACCATACTGCAGGTGGGACCCGCGTACCAGGCAACTAAAATATTTGTTTTGTCCCGCGTTGTAATTATTGATTACACGCAAAGGAAAAACAAAATACAACCTAATAAAATAAATACTATACGGTACAAAGAGATAAAGAAAACCAAATTGCAATATTCGCAGACCCGCTCTGATACCAATTGTTGGACTTTTCTAGAATTTCTCTTTCGATTGTCGGACTTTTCTAGAATTTCTCTTTATGAAATTCTTATTTCATATATTGCAGGATCTTTCTTTATGCGAATACTAGCAATAAAACTGTAATTGAAATCAACATGCCGTTGTCCATTATGCTGATGTCTCGCAGTGAAGATGGGAAGCCTCTTCTGTTTCGTTCCTGAACGCTTCTCTCTTTTCTCCTACTCTTTTCCCTTTCTTTTCTTTACGTTTTCTCTCTCTGATGGTTGAGCTCTCGGAAAGGTCTGTAATAGCATATATATATATATACACATTTTCCTTTCCTGTAACCGTTACCTTAAATAGGAAGATCCTCTCTTTCTGTAATAATTATCTTAAATGAGAAGATACTCCTTTTCCTGTAACGGTTATTCTTAATAGGGGAAGATATATATACACATATTCCTTTCCTGTAACGTTTATTCTTAATAGGGAGAGTGGAGAGATTTTAAACCCGATGACCCAAATTACCGTTATGCCTAACCGACCATCATATTAGGCCTTTTATTTTGAGTCATACTTTAAATGACAGGACCACTCATGTTAATTAATTTAACAATTCTGAGATCATATTGGCGTCCATTCGTAGTTGCTAAGCGACTTCGTGAGGGTGATCGAGTAACGTTTTTAACTGAAGAGACGGTTAATGGTTTGATGTTTCACGTTAGAGCTGAGAGGGAATCCGTTAGATTTAATGATGGTGATGAAGGTGATGATAGTGACGATGGTGAAGATGAGGAAGATTATGTTGAGGTGGAGCGTCTCCGAAACACCGTTGAGCCCGTCAGGGTCCGTTGGTGAAGGTAATTTCTGTTGGATTGTATTTCTGCTTGTGAGTTTGTGGCAGCAGGTTCTGGAGTTTCATTTCTGTCGTTTTGTATTTCTGCTTGTAATGCTACGTATTATCCTGTTTTGGGTTGCTGTAATCCATGTTTAATGCTGATCAAGAAAATAAAGGAAATAATGTTTGTTTCATGTAAAGGACTGCTGAACTAGAAGAAGTGAAAAGAGTGGTGCTGTATTCAGTCTTGATTGTTCTTCAGAAAAACTCATATTTGCCGTTCAGAAAGGAAAGTAACTTAAATTTGAACGTTAATTCAGCAGCCCAATTCTGAATTGATCCGAGTAGGATTCTTTTCATGTTTGATTTGATTCTTCCAAAAAATACAGTCGGTGAGGTGAAGGCAGATATATTTTAGTTAATTATACCTGTTCGCTTATATATATATATATATTATCGGTAACACGTGGATAACACCACGTGATTTTAAAGAATATTGTAATCTCACCGCCTTTAACTTGTCGTGTCTAGGAGAGTGTGCATGTAGATGGATTCTAACTCCAGGGGGTCACAAACCCCATGAGACCATGACTGGAAGTCACTGGAGGCCTAAGATTATAAGAGAGTGAGACCACGACCATCATGAATTGAACAGTCTTCGACCCAAGGGAATGCTTGAAAGTCCTTAAGTTAAAGGAATTTTTCTTTTTCCGATACGTTTTGGACTTTGAACCTTTGGCTCCTCACAACAAGCCGAAAAGCAAAATCCATGCATTCGACATTAAATGAACCCAGCGCTGAATGCTATTATAAGAAGAGTGATGCTTGGTCACTGAATGCTGGTTCTTGGCTGGTAAGAAATTGTGACCCCCCCCCCCCCCCCCCACAACAACCAAACCATTTGGGGCCAGTGTGGTGGGCTTTGCAGGGGAGATGGGATAAGAACGCATCATGGCAAAGGCAGAGGCTTGTCTAGGTTCACCCATGATGCTTTTGGAAATGAACAAAATACACACAATTTTGGAATGAAAAGATAAATTGATTCATTAAACATAAAAACAAAAATCCTATGATTTTTAAAAAAAATTATAAATATTTTTATGAATAATCTTTTATAAATATTACATTTAATAATACACATATATACAATAGATATTCTTCTGAAAAATCTTTATTTTCATTTTCATGTTTCTATTGCTGTGTGTGAGTGAATATAAATGATTATATGGTATCATTGTGTCATTTTAAGGTTAAATTTAAATTAACTATAAATTTTTAGAAAATATAAGTTTTTCATTATGCGGTGATGTCATTGTGTCATTTTGTGATGGTGTCATTGCATCGTTACAAAAACCTATGTCTTATGGAAATCCCATGTCGCTTTCATGGGTCCTTTTCGTCTAATCAGCCTAAAAGATTCTTTGAATTTTCTCCCGTTCGCTTCGCGGAACTTTTATCCATGGGATATTTAAGCCGCCGGCAAGTAAGGACCCGCATGGTTGCGATCACTCTCGTTACGTACGTGGTCGCAATAATGAGACACTTTTTTGTAGCCCAACACGTAAGCAATGAGTGCGTAATAGAATTAAAAATTCAATATTTGCAGCATTAAAAAGCAATCAAAACCATTTCTGAATTCGTTCGTTAAAAATTCAATATTAGAGGTGTGCTAGATTTAAACTCAAACATACCGTGTCTAATATATATATTTTTTTTAAAAATAATAATATCATTCATGATTGGGTTTAGAAAATTTTAAATTTTTATATATTTTTTCAGATATTAATCTTTTATTTTATTTAATGATCACTTATGAATATAAAATTTGGAATGATATCATAAAATAGAAAATCTCCGTCCCTTTTCAACTGGACCCAAAGAAACTTTTCAAGTGCGGCACAGTGTTTCAGGAGTCTAGGATATTAATTGATTGATGTCTGCATCTTCTGCTCGTGTGTGCGCCGCTTTGTTTGTGTGAAGATGCTAAATATAGAATTTTGTGAGATAATTAATTTTTCGTTGATAGAGGTGACACCGTAGCAATTTTCTTCGTTTTCTAACGAATACAAAATCATCCAAGAAAGTTAGGTATATAAACAGCTCACTCTTTTTGCAATGACCCATACATACTCTTTAATTCTTTATTTCACTCAACGTAATACTACACATGCGGACAGCTTTCTCCATCTATTTATTTATCTCTCTTCACTCGCACAGCCCATACGACATTCTTCTTTTTGTCCGTCCCTTTCTTTCTTTCTTTCTTTCTTCACATGATGGTGATGATAGTGACGATGGTGGTGATGAGGAAGATTATGTTGAGGTGGAGCGTCTCCGAAACACCGTTGAGCCCGTCAGGGTCCGTTGGTGATGGTAATTTCTGTTGGATTGTATTTCTGCTTGTGAGTTTGGGGCAGCAGGTTATGAGAGTTTCATTTCTGTTGGATTGTATTTCTGCTTGTGATGCTACGTATTATCCTGTTTTGGGTTGCCGTTCGTGAATAAATTCATGTTTAATGCTGATCAAGAAAATAAAGGAAACAAAATGGCTTCGTTTGTTTCATGTAAAGACTACTGAGCTAGCAGAGTGAAGAGCGGTGGCTCGTCTTCACTCGACTAATATCGATGCCCTTAATTAATCCCAGTCATAAAAAAAAAATAAGAGAAGAAAAAAAGGAACAAATTAAAAAAAAAAAAAAAAAAAAATCCCAGTCATCTCCAGGGATTAATTTGTCGACAAAGAGATTGGAGCTACTTCCGCTGCTAATGCGTCACCCCACACGCATTTGTGATTTTCAGTGCTGAATTCTATTGACCACATGGGCTATTTAGTTGGGCATGGATCATTAATTAATTCAAATAAAACATGTTCGATATTTTACGGTATACTTGTCATTACTGATGAAAAGGGTTAATTAATTAATGCTTTGACCTAATTAACAATATGAATAACGATCGTATATCCAAATATTTTCAACTTCAATATTAATCTTAATAATATCCAAATGTGAACGGAATTCTTCTTTATCAGATACATTTGGACTTTGAACCTTAATTTCTTTCATCACAACCTGCCAAAATCCAAGCATGTGATTTCCGAAAGTAATATTGGGTTGACTTGGATACGAGACTATAATGCTTTTACTGAAAAGAATTAAAATGACAATTATTGTAAAAATAACAGAATGGTGTAATAAATTAATAGATTAATACAATTCCAATAATATTGATATTGAATAACACAAAAAAATGAATTAAACAAATTTAAACCAGTGAACAATTTTGTAAAAAAAAAAAATGTACTATAGTATAAAGATTATTGAGTGTGTTAGTTTGTAAAAAGAAAATTAAATTTTAAAAAAGTATAATGCAATAATTTATAAAAGTTCATAATTTCTATTTTTACATCTTTTCTTTAAGAAGAATATTTTAGAAATTTCAAATTTACTATTAAACTATATAAAAATATTGTGATTCTCAAATACAACTATATTAAGGTTTACAACATTTTACCAACACATTCATATAATTGTATTTTTCAAGCTCTTAATCTCTCAATCTTACAACTTTAAAAACTCATAATTATTTCTTAAAATTTTACTTACTCTCAATAAATATACTCTTACAATAATAACTCTTGATGTCTATTGCTTGTATTATGTTTCTTTTTCTTTTTCTGTAGACAAGTTTATGTAAATCTAGAAAGAGTAATTTGAAATTCAAAAATTATATTTATTAGTCCATTAAAAAGGTAGTGTTTATTAGAATATTTTCCAAATCTCAAATTTGCCTATCTTTATTTCTATGCCAAAATTAGCAAATGCTTTGTTGCAAATAATTTCTAACAAATATATCATAATTCATTCAAAAGGAATTCTATAAAAAAATTATTTTAATTAAAAGTTAATGATATAAATTTAATTTTAAAAACTACAAACTTATAAACCAATTATCATAAAGGATCAAAATAAATTACTTATGATACAAAGAATGAAATTTCAAAATTCATTAACCGTGTACAACTATTAAGAATATATTGTGATGTAATAATTCATTTGTCATAAATATATAAATTCAAATACTTGTAACATATATTACAAAAATCATAAATAATTATGCCGACATATCAAAATATATAGCCGATAGCACATAATCTAACTTTCTTTCTCTTTTTTATGATGACAATATAATTAATTTTATGAAAAATTTATTAAAAACACCCTACTCACACCATGCATCTAAAAATAAATAAATAAAAATAAAAGTATAAAGGAAAAAATATAAGCTAATAATAATAATAATAATAATAATAATAAGCTAGTACATAATGCTCTACTTTTGCTCCTTTAGTATCATTCAAAGAGAATGAGTATTTAGCCATTTTTGTTTCATGGCAACCCAAAAGGGGTAATCATCAATAAATCCATGTAAAGTAGCATGCATTTCAACTAGAAATTTGCAAATAAAGCCGATGTCTTCACGTAAGATTTCAATGACCATTCAAAGATTAATGATATCTTGAAATATTGAACTTACATTATGTGAAATTGCTTTCGAGTTTAATTGTGAAGATGATGAGCCAACATAAAGTAAAGGGGGTTAAAAGGCTTTTGCTTACAAAGAAGATAATGTTGTAACTAGACCTTTAATTGAAGATGGAATGTTATTAAGTGGTAACTGCAAATCAATGTCATTAGAGATAAGAATAAGGGAGTACTTTGTATATTGGTGTTAGGTTTTAAAATTTTTATAGTTTCTAGTAGTGTAGGGGTTAGATTTTAGTGATAAATTTGCTTGTTTTATAATGAACAACTATTTAATTTGTTGTAAGAAAAAAGAAAAATATGGATTGTCAATGAGAAAAAAAACAATTTAGTAGTAGTGTATATGTAGGAAAATATTATAAGGGACCATAACACATTATGATTTAAAAAGGAAATAATAATGACAAATAAAAGCCATTAAGCTATTGATGTAGAAAAAAAGATGGCTACTAAGGAGAACTAAAATGGGCTAATTTGTAATTTTTCAAATTAGTCAAGGATAGTTGTGAAGAAAAATAAAATTAGACAACTGGTAATTTTCCAAATTAATTCAAGGATGCTATATATATATATATATATATATATATATATATATATATATATATATATATTATGGTTGGCAAAAGATACTATTTTAAAAATGGGTGAGAAAGTATTTCAAGAAATGAAAAATTAATAAAGAAAAGGAATTGATTCAACATTATCAATTGAAAAAAAAATCTATAATTTACCAATTATAGTAGGATTGTCATAAAACAATAATAAATAATGGAAGAAAGTTAGCAATTGTCTAATGAATTTAGAAAGTCATGAAATCAAGAATGGATTATTGAAAATTTTTTTCTTTTTTAAAATTTACCAAAATGAGCTTTTCTTTATTGATTCAAAAATAAAATAAAATAAATTTAAGTTGCCATGGTTGTGTTAGTGCAATAAACATTGTCAAATTTTTAAAAAACTTAAAAACACATTTTAGACAAAAAAAAATAAAGATGCAATTTATTATATATATCTATGTGTGTGTGAACCAAAATGTATAATTGAGAGTTTAGGTTATATCTACTATCCTTAAATGCTCTATAATGTTTAAGAATCTATCCTCACTCAAAGGCTTTATAAATATATGTACAAATTGTTCATTTGTACCCACAAACTCAAGAACAATATATCCCTTTAATACATGATTTCAAATCAAATGATGCATAAGATCTATATAATTAGTTCTAAAATGATAAATAAAGTTTTTGGTCTGATTTATTACATTAGTGTTGTCACATAAAAGAGAAATTTTAAAAAAATACAACTTAAAATTCTCAAGGTTTTAATTGATTCAACGAAATTGTGAACAATAATTACTTGCAACAAAGTATTTAATTTCAGTTGTTGAAAATACTACAAAACTCTATTTCTAACTAGACTATGATACTAATACACCATTTAAGAGTTAACATGTATTAGTGGTACCTTTTTTTATTAAGTTGATTATCAACCTAATCAGAGTTCGAGTAATCCACAAGGTTTAATGTCTTTTCTTTAAAATACCACAAGATTTTATGGAACTCAAGGCCTAGTTGATTATTATTTGAAAACAAGATTTAGGCTCGCATCAGGAACCAACATGCTTTAAAATTCATTTAGGGCTTGGGTTCTTAATTTCATATGTCCATTTCAACACAATTCATATCTCTCTTTTCATTTATTTTTATCTTAGGTCTTATGCCCATATAATAAGCCTTTTAGACACTTAAGAACCCATCCTTTAAGCATATTTGAAAAAATAAAAAAGGAAAAAGGAAAATCACTCTTTTGTTACCTTGTTGGTAATATATTAGTTGTGCTTGCTTGTAGTCAAGAGTTCAAGGGTTAGCTGCTTATTTATAATTATCCAAAAAATAGTCTAATGTTGCACTTTCGACTTATAAAATAAAGTATGTAACTACAACTTTAAGTGTTTGTCAAACTATTTGGTTACATAATTTATTAAATGAGATTCATGTTTTAGTCCAAGGTCTTATAAAGATATTTATTGATAATGTTCTTATAATTAATTTAACTAAAAATCTAGTAGCTCATGGAAGAAGTAAACATATTAATACTCAATTTTATTTTTAAGAGATCAAGTTAATAAAAAGAAGATTAAATTAACATATTACAAGTTTGAAGATCAAATAGCTAACATTCTTACAAAGTTGTTAAAGTATGAAGCATTTATCATATTAAAGCAAATGTTGGGATTGAAAGTATTACCAAATTATGATTAAAAGGAATTGTTGATGTTAATCTAAATTTTCTAATTTAAATTGTACTATTTAAGTAGATTTAGACATTTATTGTTATTATATAAAAACATGTAGTCTAAATTATTATATGTACTTCTAAATTATTGTGTGACATTTTATTATATTAATAAAATATTAAGTATTAGTGTAATTGTCTACCATTCAAGTCAGAGTATAAAGAACATAGTTTTACCCAACCTTTAAAATATTGAAAGTCAACTTTCATTTAAAGTTCATGTTTTAATTTAAGAATTAAGTTTCAAATTCAAGACTATTATAATAACAAGTATGCCCTCATATTAAAGCATTTTTATCAGCTAAAAAAACAAAATTAAAGCTTATTCAATTTTCTTCTCTCCTATGGAATATTACATAAAGGTTCTTTTTTTTAAGTTCCTACAATATTAAATTTTCCTTGCTAAACTATTTTTAATTAATTATTTTAAAATATTTTTAAATAATATTTTTATTAAAAAATTAATTATAATTTGAAACAATAAATACAAAATAAATTTAAATATTATAATAATAATTAAAGACTAAAATCTCAAATAAAATTTAAAAATTAATAAATATATCTAATTTAAATTATAAAGATATATATTATCCTTTTTTGGCTTATTAACAAAAATTTTATTTAAAAATATGTGATTACCATAAAAAATCAAGGAAGAGAAACTAGTTGTCCACTTCAAACAAATTTTTTTAAATATATGAATAGTTATGGTTTCTACAAATTTAAATATTTTATTTATAATATTATTTATATAAACATATTTAATTTTAAAATTGAAATTAATATTTAATAATAATAATTTATTTTAAAAATCTAGCGTTTCGGCTTCAAATTGAGATTGAAGCTTTCAAAATTGATCGACCGGCTATAGTCTTGGGTGCTTCCCTTGCTACTAAAATATCGACAATAAAATATTAACTTTTTAATTAGTTGAACAGAACATAAACGGCTTAGCAAGTTTTTTTTATCTAACCAAAATAACTTTTTAGGCTGCAAACATTTTATATCCACTATCTTCCTCTTCTTCATCCACCTTATTCTAAGGGATTACTTGCTTTTATTCTTATTCAATTTGATCTAAAATACAAGTCATGTGGAGACCCAAAGAAGAAAAGAAAAGAAAAAAAAAATTTCTTTTTCTCCGTATCATTTTTTAACAAGAATTTTTTTATTTTTAACCAAATATATATATATATATACTTGTTTAAGAATTGAAAATAGGAAAATATAATAATAACAGAAAAATACGGTGTGTCACCATAGATTTTACTTTTTACTTTGAAAATATTTTTTTATATAAAAGATTGGTGTGTTTTTATATGATTTTTTAAATTATTATATTTATTATTTAATCAATTTATCGTATATTCAAGCAAGAAAAAGAGATTTTATGGGTAATTTGTATTACGCTAACCCTTTTTATCAATACGATGATCTATCAATTCTGACGTAATCATACATACATCTTATGAATCATGAATCAATTGATTGTAGTCTGTTCCATTGAAAACAGTAACTGGGTCTTACCATGCCTTATTTTAGAAGCCATTACTACACTAATACAGAGATTAAACAATCCTCAGATCTGTCACAGATAAACTAGCTGCACACAGTAAATGCTAATTACCATAGATTATAAAGCACTAATTATACTATTTCATTTGGCATATACTTTCTTGAACACAAATTCAACCCAAAAACTCAACTTTGAAAACAAATTCAACCCACGAAAAAGAAGAAAACCCTGAGCTGTCTCTTTTGGGTATATGTAAAACAAACTCATATATCTAAACAGGGGAAAGAAAAAACAAAGAAAGAAAATATTCAAGAACCAAAATTTTCACCAAAAGAAACAAACCCACAAGAGAGAAATACGCATAAACCAAGTAGCAATAGGATAAAAACAAAAAGTAAGGATTCAAAAACATTAAAAGAAGAAACCCCATCACCAACCAACTAGAATAAAATAAAATAAAATAAAAGGAAAGAAAAGAAGAAAAAAGAACCTGAATTTTGGCCTTGACGTTTGCAATGGTATCACTGCTTTCAACCTCAAAAGTGATGGATTTTCCAGTCAGAGTCTCCACAAAGATCTGCATATTTCCTTCGATTCTGTCTTCTTCATTTTCTTCTTCTTCTTTTTCTTAGTAACAAGCTGTTGACATTCTGGGTGGGTGGCGGGGGTGTGATATTATTATGTGACAATTGTCGGGGTGCTTGTTCTTTGCTTCTTGGATTTTTAGGGCCCTCACGCCCACCCACACCCACCTGGGTTCTTTTTTTTTTTTTTTTGTATGCGTATTCCAAATGATGGATCTCACCCTAAGTCCATCCAAGGGACATAACATCTGGGTTTTTTTTCTTCTTTTTCCATGCCCTTTTTCCATGCTAATGCTTAGCATCTGTGTATAATTTTCTTGCACATGAGTTGGACCTGATTTTCAGTTTTTCCTTGGCGTCCACAGAATTCAACAGTGGATGGTGTCAAAATTGCCACCCCTCCAGAAAAGATAACTAAATTTCCAAAGCCTACTGCCGGGGCTTATGGACCTGCAACATCAGACCGTCCTTATGTTCGTCCTTATGAGGGGTGTGATAAGGTATACATCCATGAATACAAGCTTAAAGTCCATCTGAGAAGAGAGCATCCTGGTCACATGTCTGACGAGAATGACACTCTTGATGTTGACAATGAAATTGATGATACTAGCGATCAGGATGCTTCTGCTGGAAAGCGTGTGAGTGGAAAAGGCCAGAAACAGAGTAG
This sequence comes from Ceriops zippeliana, assembly GCA_037897445.1. Classification (NCBI taxonomy): domain Eukaryota; kingdom Viridiplantae; phylum Streptophyta; class Magnoliopsida; order Malpighiales; family Rhizophoraceae; genus Ceriops; species Ceriops zippeliana. The sequence continues at coordinate 2,050,495 of JBAPLH010000216.1, read as the reverse complement.
GCCTAAGCCAAACTTGAAGATGCCTCCAGCAAAAATCATGCAGCGCAGAGGCACAAGTCCATCTTCTGCCACTTTGAATGGGGTAAAGAAACAATGGCCAGCTAAAGAAGACTTTTGAGGAAGAAGACAGTGAGGAAACTGAGGAGGAGGATCGTGAGAATGGTGAGGATGGTTGGAGATATGGGGAAAAGAATGAAGAAGATGATGAAGAGACAGAGTATGAAGACTGAAGAGGGAAGCAACAGCAGCGTCTCTAACCTATCCTTTTTCTTATCTTTGTTTTGTGGAGAATGGTTTTACTCTTTGTTCTTCTTTTTTACTTTGAATTTAAAATTGGCACTTGCTCGGTTCCTTCCCCTCCCCCGAAAACATGCTCTGGGGATGTCCCAATACATTTCCGTTACGGTATAAGGTCGTGTTCATAAATGCTCAGCATTCTTCTTCCACTCTTGTAGCCATGTTTCTGCTAAATTTTCAGAATTGGATGGAAGGCAGTTTGAGTAATTCGAAATAAATAACCACATAGCATGCACTGCCAGAATGGTAATAGGTGATGCCATGCTATTGTTCAAGCAGTGTTTGGTTTGCTGCCGGAATGCTCTTTTACCTTTCCTGCTTCACGAACCTATAGAAAATAATAAATAGTTATTTTCTTTTATACTTGAACATAGTGATTATAACTTTCCTGCATATTATCAGAGGCCTCACGAATTCCAGCAGAAACATTTTTTTTAGTACTATTTCGGCAGATAAAAAGGAAATCAAATATTGAATTTGATAAGAATTTAGAAACGTAACAAAAATATGTAAAAAAAATATGAAAAATTTAGTAAACAATGAATTTTATTATTAAAGGTTTAAAGAGAGAGAAGTTTACAGAAAAGAGAAAGATTTACAGAGAGATTGGAAGAAATTCTATTTATATTCTGTCTTTTTTTTATGAAAATAAACTATTTATTAATACAATTTTCTAATTACAAATATTTTGAAATCTAAATGTTGTAGATTTTTATATAATAATTTTAATAATTTTGAGTAACATTATTATTTATATAATTTAATATTATATTTTTTGGCTTATTTTTTTAAGTTATTCTTCCTTAATTATGAAATTATTTCATAAATGTTTTTATATAATTTAGATTTTTATTATTAAAATATAAATTAACAGCTTGATTTTTTTTATTTTTTCATTACATATTTGTGATAATGCCTTTTTTACCTTATTCTAGTAATCTTTGGGAGAAGAACTTGATACTAAAGGGAACTTTTGGCCATAAAAAAAGTAGATTGCTTTATCGCAAGTGTTACAAAGCATGTTTTTTCCATGGATTTTGTTGTAATAATTTGCTACAAGAACCCCAAGTTTCCATTTGATACTAATTTGTCTTGTTAACATAAAAGGATAAGGAGTCATATATATATATATATATATATGCGGCAATTAAGTTGCTTTGGAGATGTTCCTTGCTTGGCTAGTCAATTAGCTGCCGTGCACCCCCATCGCATAAAAAAACAGAAATGTGTCCTAAAAATTAGTAACTATCAACTTAATTAATTATTTTTAATTTGACAAAGTCTAGTTTGAAAAAAAAAAAACTCATATCTATGCTGTTTAAAAGGATAAATAACTTGGATTTGAATATTAATTCAATAATCTAAATATTAAATGATCTAAATTAAATTTGTTTCAAGTTAGATTTGACCTAACTAATAATTTATTTTTTATAAATATATAACTCATATCTAATTTGAATTAGATCATTTATATCTTTATTCATAATTATCTAATTATGTTAGATATATATATATGAAATTTGCAATGTAATTTATTTAATTATAAAAATTATACAAACTAATGCATTAACAATGTTATTTGGTTTTAGTCGTTCTGGATCAACTGGATTTCAGCCACCCGTCTGTTGGTTCTCATTTAATTTCAGAGCCACTAATCGTCAGCCAAGGTTTCTAGAATCTTTGAATGAACTATTTGGTCAAACTATTTTTAAATTCCATGTGTTTTATATGTTAATATTGTGGATAATAACCTTCGGAAATCAGTGATTATTTATTTCACTCACCGTCCCTGTGCGTCATCGATTTTGTTGGTTTGTGCGTGTGTGTGTGTTTGTTTTTGGTTTTTTCTTTTTCTTTCTTTTTTTGTCGGTTGATAATTTTTAAATATTTGTGTTTTGGCAATAATTCTAGTTAACTTGTTACAGTTTTATTCTTTTTCATTATTTCCCTTCCACACCACCTTGGTGTACTTCATATTTCTTTGGCATGGAAAATGTATTTTAGTTAATTATGCCCTCTTCATCTGTATGTCCATCTATATATGTATACTTATATAGATATAAATGTTATTAGTGGCACGTTGATAACACCATGTAATTTTAAAGAATATTGTAATCTCAGGTCACCTGTGTCCGCCTTTAACTTGTTGTATCCAGGAGAGTGTGCGCATGTAGTTGGATTCTAACTCCATAGGGTCACAAACCCCATGAGACCATGGCTGGAAGTCACTGGAGGCCTAAGATCATAAGAGAGTGACACCACCATCATGAATTGAGCAGTCTTCGACCCAGGGGAATGCTTGAAAGTCCTTAAGTTAACCGAATTTTTCTTCTTTGAACCTTTGTCTCCTCACAACAAGCCGAAAAGCAAAATCCTAGCATTCGGCATTAAATGAACTCAGCGCTGAATGCTATTGTGAGAAGAGTGATGCTTGGGCACTGTATGCTTGTTCTTGGACGGTAAGAAATTGTGACCCCGCGCGGCCCCCCCCCCCCAACCCATTTGAGGCCAGTGTGGTGGAGATGGGATAAGAGGGCATCATGGCAAAGGCAGAGGCTTGTCTAGGTTCACCCAAGATGCTTCGGAAATGAACAAAACACACACAGTTTTGGGATGAAAAATAAACTGATTTATTAAATATAAAAATAAAAATCTTATAAATTTTTACAAACTTTCATACATGCAGTAGATATTCTTCTGAAAAATTTTTATTTTTGTTTTTATATTTCTATTGGTATGTGGTGGATATATAAGACTATGTGATGTCATTTTGAGGTTGAATTTAAATCAACCATAATTTTTTTGAGAATTTAAGGTTTCTTAGGTAAATATTAATTCTTTTTTAGTCCCATCATATAAAATAAAACCTCACCTATAACAAGTCAAAACTATATGTCTTATTGAAAAATTCTTAAACGACGTTTGGATATCGCTATCGAGCGCAACTTTGGTTTACTTTTCCAAATGGGGTGGAAACCAAAAACTCTCTGCCAAAAGGAGCTGCGAGAAACCGATATTAGTAAGAAGTTTGCTTTTACAGCGCATGACCTTGCTGCCTTTGGTTTTCCCACAAAAGATCATCGTTTCGGAGCATTCGATGCAGACAAAGTTCCGTGGACATTCGTTCTGTCCCCATCTGTTCCGGTCGACACCCAAAACCAGTAATTCTGAAATCATCTTGGCATTCATTCATGGTTGACTTACCTTGCCAGTTGAAAAAAAAAAAAAAGGCAATGCTAGGTTCCATACCAATTGGTTTACTGAAAGAGCAGATCGGAAGAACTTCGGATGAAAAAACGTAACGCACCAATGTGAGGACCTGCATATTTGCCATCACTCTCGTTTTGTACGTGGTTGCAATTATGAGACACTTTTTTGTAGCCCAACAGGTAAGTTAAAAAGTCAATATTAGAGGGTTGCCAGGTTTAAGATCAGATATACTGTTTACAATATATGTTTTTAAAAATAATAATAACATTCGTGTTTGGATTTAAGAAATTTTAAATTTTTATATATTTTTTAAGATATTAATTCTTTATTTTATTTAATGATCACTTTAGAATGAGCAACCTTGTTAGATAATATTATAAGTATACAATCACCGTCTCTTTTCAACTGGACCGAAGAAACTTTTGACTGCCGCCCAGTATTTAGTAGTCTAGGATATTGATCGATGTCTGCGTCTTGCGCTCGTTCGTGCCGCTTTGTTGAAAAACACAAATAGATTAATACAACAAATAGGTTAAGAGTTTGAGAAACACAATTATATGAGTATGATGTAAGAAAGTCATAGATCGAATTGCAACATTTTTGTATGTTGGAGAGTTGAATTTGTGATTATGATCAAGTTTTGTCTTCTTGTTTTTCTTCTGATCGGACTAACAGAATCTTTGAATTCTCTCATTTACGGAACCTTCTTCTATACCATACTCATCCATGTGATCTTTAAGCCCACAGCAAGTTCTCTTTGTTGCTAGTGTACCACGTGCACGTGCTTACCTGGAATAAATTTCATGGGCACTTAATTTGCGGGCAACAATGGATTGGCCCACTTGATCATTTTAGCCGAAAAGTTGCAATCTTCGTTGACCTTCGAGCTGCCAACAATTTCAATTTTCACGTTGTATATCTTTTTGGTTTGCAAACTAAGATTAGAACATGTTATATTTGAAAAAATAATTAAGAACAGAGTTTAAATAATTTCAGAGTGTTGATTTCAAATTTATTTGTTGTTGAGATTGTTAAAATTTTAATGAAATCATATTTGAATATTATTGTTAGTATTAACAGGCAATAGGTGAATATCAACATTGTCGGCGATCTATTTGTCTGAGAAATTTTTTGTTGTTTTGTGTACTCGGTAGCAGCATTACTTTTCAAAGCAATAAAGGTGAAAGAGAATGCCTTTGTCCTTATTTTGATAAATATGTGTATTTCTAGAATACTCATATTTAAGCTACGGCAAGTTCTCCTTGTTGCTCCTCACTTGAATTGAGCTCACATAATTTTCAATTTTAGCCCAGCTATACATACTGGTGCAAATGGCGCTCGAAGTTCTCTTCCACAAGAAGCTGCGAAAAACTGATATTAGTAATCAGTTTACTTTTCCAACACATGCCCTTGCTGCCTTTGGTCTTAACCCAGGAGTTCATAACGAGAGAGATTTCCAAGCATTCGATGCAGACAACGCTCCGTGGACGTTCGTTCTGTCCACCCGTGCCGGTCGATACCAAAAACCAGTAATTCTGAAATCATCTTGGCACGAATTCGTGGCTGCTAAGCAACTTCGTGAGGGTGATCGAATCACGTTCTTAACTGAAGAAACGGTTAATGGTTTGAAGTTTTACGTTAGAGCTGAGAAGAAAATCATTAAAGAACTTGCAGATGGTGATGATGAGGAAGGTTATGTTGAGGTGGAGCGTCTCCGAAACACCGTTCAGCCCGTCAGTTTCCTTTGGTGAATGGAATTTCTGCTGGATTGTATTTCTGCTTGTGATGCTACGTATTATCCTGTTTTGGGTTGCTGTTGGTTAATAAATCCATGTTTAATGCTGCTCAAGAAATTAAAGGAAACAAAATGGCTTCATTTGTTTCATGTAAAGGACTGATGAACTAGAAGAAGTGAAAAGAGTGGTGCTGTATTCAGCCTTGATTATTCTTAAGAAAAACTCATGTTGGCTGCTCCAAAAGAAAAGTAACTTGGATTTGAATGTTAATTCAACAACCCAATTCTGAATTGATCCGAATAGGATTCTTTTGAAGTTTGATTTGATTCATCCAAAAATGACTCGTGAGTTGTGCTAAAAAAAAAAAAAAAAAAAAAAAAAGAGTAGGTGAGGTGAGGTGAAGGCGACCCCAATCAACCATTCAGATGAACAGTAAAACTTCATTGCTTGAGAAGTGTATTAGATGGCGTACACCCCATCACATATACGAGCGGTCAAAACTACTAAACCGTCCACTTAATTAATTATTCTTAATTTTAAAAATTAGTTTAAAAAAAACTCATATTTTTATTATTCAAAAGAACAAATAATTTGGATATTAATATTAATTTAGTAACTTAAATATAAATGATCTGAATTGAATTCCTTCCAAGTTTGACTTGACCTAATTAATAATTTATTTTTTAAAAATTATTTATTTTATTTTTTATAAACATATAATTCATATCTAATTTAAATTAATTCATATGTCTCTTTATTCATAACTATTTAATTATGTTATATATATATATATATATATTGTAATGTAATTTGTTTAATTATAAACAAATTAAATGTTTGTATCCTGATGATACTTCTAGCTAATTTGTTCTAGTTTTATTCTTTTTAATTATTACCCCTCCACACCACCTTGGTGTACTTCATATTTCTTTGGTATGGCAGATGTATTTTAGTTAATTATGCCTCTTCATATATATATATATATATATATAGAACTGTTATTGGTGACACGTTGATAACACCACGGGATTTTAAAGAATATTGTAATCTCAGGTCACCTGTGTCCGCCTTTTAACTTGGTGTATCTAGGAGAGTGGGTGCATGTAGTTGTATTCTAACTCCAATGGGTTACAAACCCCATACGACCATGGCTGGAAGTCACCGGAGGCCTAAGATTATAGGAGAGTGAGACCACGATCATGCATTGAACATTGTTCGACCCAAGAGAATGCTTGAAAGTCCTTAAGTTAACGGAATTTTTCCTGCCGGAATGCTCTTTTTCCTTTTTATTTTCCGCTTCACGAGTCTGTAGAAAATAATAAATAATTATTTTCTTATATACTTGAACATAATGCTCCATCTTATTAGAGGCCTCATGAATTCCGGCAGAAACATCTTTTCTAGTACCATTTTGACAGATAAAAAGGGCACCAAACATTGAATTTGACAACAATTTGGAAACATAATTAAAATATGCAAGAAAATATGAAAATTTTAGTAAATAATAAATTTTATTATTTAAAGTTTAAAGAGAAAGAAGTTTACGGAAAAGAGGAATATTTATGGAGAGATTGAATAGAAACTTTGGAAGAAATTCTTTTTATACTCTGCCTTCTTTTTTCTTTTTACGAAAGTAAACTATTCACTAATATTCAAATATTTTTTGAAATCTAAATGTTGTAAATTTTAATATAATAATCTTAATAATTTTGAGTAATATTATTATTTACATGATTTAATATTATAGTATTTGGATTATTTTTTTTAAGTTATTCTTATAAAGCTATTTGCTAAATTTTATTATATAATTTAAGTTGTTATTATTAAAGTATGAGTTAATAGTTTGGTTTTTTATTTTTTCATTAGATATTTGTGATAATGTCTTTTTTACCTTATTCTAGTAGTCTATGGGAGAAGAACTTGATATTAAAGGGGATTGAATTTTGCTTTGGGCTATAAAAAATGTAGATTGCTTTATTGCAAGTGTTACAAAGCATATTTTTCCATGGATTTTGTTATAATAATTGGCTACATGAACCCCAAGTTATCATTTGACTCTAATTTGTCTTGTTAAGATAGGAGGATAAGGAGGAGAAATGTGCGGTCAAACTTATTAACCATTTATTTAATTAATTATTTTTAATTTAAAAAATCTAGTCTTAATAAAAACCATATTTTTACTGTTTAAAAGTACAAATTAACTTAAATTTTAATTTTAATTCAATAATTTAAGTATAAAATGATCTGAATTAATTTTTTTTAGTTTAATTTGACCTAAGTAATAATTTATATCTTAAAATTTATTTATTTTACTTTTTATAAACATATAACTCATATCCAATTTGAATTAGTTCATATATATTTTTATTTATGATTATCTAATTATATTATATATATATATATATATATATATATATATAAATTAATTATAAACAAATTAATTGTTCGTTTCTTGAATTGCATGATAAGAAATTGTAACCCCCTGCCAACCCATTTGGGACCAGTGCGGTGGTGTTTGCAGGGCAGATGGGGCCACGTGTTAGAGGCAGAGGCTTGTCTAGGTTCACCCAATATGGTCTGTAAATGAACAAAACACACACAGTTTTGCAGAAATTTGTATCCATTGAATGAAGGTGAAAGAAATTATATTTGTCCTCGTCAAGGCTGAAGTCTGTAGTAAGGGGATCAAATTTATCCACTTACATAGTTTCTCATGCTCAATCTTTATTTCTTTTTTATTTTATTAATCGGCATCCAGCAATCAGTTAAGGTATGTTGATTGCCGATAATGCTTCTATGCTATTTCACATTTTGTTATTATATTGTTTAGTGTTTAAGATTTATGTTTGAAGACAGAATTCGTAATAAATCAAGGCTTTGCTTTTCATCATTTGTATTGTGTGCTTGCAATGCTTCTTGATCGGTACTCAACAATAGCATTCTGACGAAGTTATGATATCAGATACTCACATATTGCAAACGACTGATGACAAATTATGAGGTTTCCAAAGAGTTTGTGGCATATGAATTGCGTATTTATGTACTTTAGTAATTTGTACATGTTAATATTTTGTGTGAGATTAGATTATCTTTTACTAAATAAGTTTGACTTCTATAAATCTAAATGTATTTCGCCTAGATCCAAATTTAAGTTTCAATTCTCACGCACTGAAAACGGCGACCTATGAAAGGTCAGATATAGTACGGATTATGAAAAGGACTAGCAGTCAAAAAAGTAGACTGTCACTTTTTTTTGACAGAAAGGAAGTAGTATGGTTACTGATAAAATGCATTGATCATTTTTGGGGGACAAAAGAGACAGGCCTCGAAAATAAGAAAGTGTATACACTTAATTTCAAACCGTTTGGATTGGTGGGTGATTAATATATGTAAATTATTCATGCTCCTCTGACCTTTTATTAGTTTTAATTAGCTCGACCGGCTAGAGGCTTGCTAAAATGTTAAGCTCTTTGGTTGGACATGCTCCGTCAACCCGTTTAGGGCTCCATCCCTCCCCCAAGCACCCAACCAAAATAATAAAATGACTAGGGCTCCCTAAAACCCAAAACCTAACTATAATATTGTCCAAATTTGATTTGGAAGAACAGTACTCCGGCGCGAATTGAGAGGCTTCTGTAAAACGTCTGCTAAGGTAGTACAGTGCAGTGGATTTTGTAATTTACTCTTATCATATATACTAAAACCTCATCCATAACAAATCAAAACTATTTGTGTTGCTGAAAAATTCTCAACGACCAGTTGGCTTTCGAGCGCAACTTTTGTCCCATTAGTGATTATGATCCAAGTTTTGTCTTCTTTCTTTTCATCTGATCAACCTAACAGAATCTTTGGATTTTGTCTCATTTACAAAACCTTCTTCTATATAATACTCATCCATGTGATATCTAAGCCCACGGCAAGTTCTCCTTGTTGCTCCCCACTTGAATTGAGCTCAAATAATTTCCAATTTTAGCCCAGCTATATTGGTGCAAATGGCGCTCGAAGTTCTCTTCCACAAGAAGCTGCGAAAAACTGATCTTAGTAATCAGTTTAGTTTTCCAACACATGCCCTTGATGCCTTTGGTTTTGCCCCAGGAGTTCATGATCAGAGAGATTTCCAAGCACTCGATTCAGACAATGTTCCGTGGATGTTCCGTCTGACTACCCGTGCTGGTGAACACCCAAAACCAGTGATTCTGAAATCATCATGGCATCCATTCGTGGTTGCTAAGCAACTTCGTGAGGGTGATAGAGTCACGTTTTTAACTGAAGAGACGGTTAATGGTTTGATGTTTCACGTTAGAGCCGAGAGGAAATCCGTTAGATTTAATGATGGCGATGATGGTGATGATAGTGACGATGGTGATGATGAGGAAGATTATGTTGAGGTGGAGCGTCTCCGAAACACACCGTTGAGCCCGTCAGGGTCCGTTGGTGAAAGGTAATTTCCGTTGGATTGTATTTCTGCTTGTGAGTTTGGGGGAGCAGGTTCTGGAGTTTCATTTCTGTTGGATTGTATTTCTGCTGGTGATGCTACGTATTATCCTGTTTTGGGTTGCTGTTCATGAATAAATCCATGTTTAATGCTGATTAAGAAAATAAAGGAAACAAAATGGCATTGTTTGTTTCATGTAAAGACTACTGAGCTAGCAAAGTGAAGAGGGGTGGCTGGTCTTCACTCGACTAATATCGATGCCCTAAATTAATCCCAGTCATAAAAAAAAAGAAAAAAGAAAATGAAAAAAACAGAGAAGAAAAAAAGGACAATTTTTTTTTTTAAAAAAAAACAAAATCCCAGTCATCTCCAGGGATTCATTTGCCGACAAAGAGATTGGAGCTACTTCCGCTGCTAATGCGTCACCCCACACGCATTTGTGATCTTCAGTGCTGAATTCTATTGACCTCATGGGCTATTTAGTTGGGCATGAATCATTAATTAATTAATCAATTCAAATAAAATATGATCGATTTTTTATGGTATGCTTGCCATTACTAATGAAAAGGGTTAATTAATTAATGCTTTGAACTAATTAACAACATGAATAACGATCGTATATCCAAATATTTTCAACTTCAATATTAATCTTAATAATATCATCACTTGGGGAGCTTGTTGAAAGTCATCAGATATTCGAAGAAGATTAGAATGGAGCAAGGCATACGTCATATAACCTTGGCAAGTCAGTGATTATATATTGCACTCGCGGTGTACGTGTAGGTTTATTTTGAACTGTTAGTGATTTGGATAACTTCGCTCACATGCACGATAAGTACACAAACTAGACTTTACCAAATTAATAATTTTTAATTTGGTAAAGTCTAGTTTGAAAAGAAAAACTACTCATATCTATGCTGTTTAAAAGGATAAATAACTTGGATTTTAATATAAATTTAATAATCTAAATATTAAATGATCTAAATTAAATTGTTTCAAGTTAAATTTGACCTAACTAATAATTTATTTTTAAAAATTATTTATTTATTTTTTATAAATATATAACTCACATCTAATTTGAATGAGCTCATTTGTATCTTTATTCATAACGATATAATTATGTTATATATATATATATATATATATATATATATATATATATATATATATATATATATATATATATATATATATATATGAAATTTGTAATGTAATTTATTTAATTATAAAAAATTATACAAACTAATGCATTAACAATGTTATTTGGTTTTAGTCGTTCTGGATCAACTGGATTTCAGCCATCCGTCTGTTGGTTCTCATTTAATTTCAGGGCCACTAATCGTCAGCCAAGGTTTCTAGAATCTTTTGAATGAACTATTTGGTCAAACTATATTTACATTCCAAGTGTTTTATATGGATAATATTGTGGATAATAACCTTCGGAAATCAGTGATTATATATTTCGCTCACCGTCCCTGTGCGTCATCGATTTTGTTGGTTTGTGCGTGTCTGTGTTTGTTTTTTTTTTTTTGTCGGTTGATAATTTTTAAGTATTTGTGTTTTGACAATAATTCTAGTTAACTTGTCACAGTTTTATTCTTTTTCATTATTTTCCTTCCACACATACTTCATATTTCTTTGGCATGGAAAATGTTTTGGCAAGTTGTTGCTCCCAACTTGAATTGAGCACAAATAATTTTCAATTTTAGCCCAGCTATACATACTGGTGCAAATGGCGCTCGAAGTTCTCTTCCACAAGAAGCTGCGAAAAACTGATATTAGTAATCAGTTTGCTTTTCCAGCCACATGCCCTTGCTGCCTTTGGTTGCTAAATCCCTATTTTCTTGTCCCATTATGATCCAAGTTTTGTCCTCTTTCTTTTGGTCTGATCAGACTGACAGAATCTTTAAAAAGCAATCAAAACCACTTCAGATGAAAAAAACGTAACGCACCAATGTAAGGACCCGGATATTTGTCATCACTCTGGTTTCGTACGTGGTTGCAATTATGAGACACTTTTTGTATCCCAATAGGTAAGTAATGAGTGCGTAATAGAATTAGAAATTCAACATTTGCTGAATTAAAAAGCAACCAAAACCACTTCAGAATTCGTTAAAAAGTCAATATTAGAGGTGTGCTAATTTTAAACTCAAACATACTGTTTATAATATATTTTAAAAAATAATAATATCATTCATGATTGGGTTTAGAAAATTTTAAATTTTTATATATTTTTTCAGATATCAATCCTTCATTTTATTTAATGATCACTTATGAATATAAAATTTGGAATGAGCAACCTCGTTAGATCATATTAGAAAATATAAAATCTCCGTCCCTTTTTTCAACGGGACCCAAAGAAACTTTTCAAGTGCGGCACAATATTTCAGTAGTCTAGGATACTAATTCATGTCTGCATCTCGTGCTCGTGTGTGCGCCACTTTGTTTGTGTGTGATACTAAATATAGAATTTTGTGAGATAATTAATTTTTCTTTGATAGATCGTTTTCTAACGAATTTGTCCAAGAAGTTAGGTATATAAATAACTCACTCTTTTTGCAAAGACCTGCACTCTTTAATTCTTTATTTTTGCAATTGTCACTGTTTATGGACCCTAACCTGGGTGATCTATCCATGACCAGGTTTGGCTGAAGTGAAGTGTGTCGAGACACACCAAGTCGAAAGGTTGGATTATCATCGTTCAACAATGTCCTTAGGTTCCCATGGTAGGGCCCGGTTGGAAACTATGAGGCTAGATTTTCTGTTTTTTTTTTTTTTTTTCAAAAGTGAAATAAAGGTGACGATCTTTTGGATTTTGTCGCTCCTAGCTTCTAGGGGCAAGAATTTTTGTTGCTAAATTCCTATTTTCTTGCAATAAGAAGGTTTCAAGAATGGTTTATCCTCGCTGCTCTGCTAGTGTACCACGTGCACGTGCTTACCTGTAAATGAATTTTATGGGCAATTATGCTTTCATTTCAAGTGTTTTTATGCAGTTAATTTGCTGACGATAATGGTTTGGCCCACTTGATCATTTAAGCTGAAAAGTTGAAATCTTCGTTGTCCTTCGAGCTGCCAATAATTTTAATTTTCACGTTGTATATCTTTTTGGTTTGCAAACTGAGATTGGAACATGTCATATTTGGAAAGATGATTGAGAACAGGGTTTAAATTTCAGAGTGATGATTTTAGATGTATTTGTTGCTGAGATTGTTGAAATTTTAGTGAAATCATATTTGAATGTTGTTGTTAGTATTAACAGACAATAGTTGAATATCAACATTGACGACTTTCTATTTGTCTGGGAAATTTTTTGTTATTTTGTGTATCCAATAGCAGTACTTTTCAAAGCAATAAAGGCGAAAGAGAATTTCTTTGTCCTTATTTTGATAAATCTGTGTATTTCTAGAATACTCATATTTAAGCCCAGGGCAAGTTCTCCTTGTTGCTTCCCACTTGAATTGAGCTCAAATAATTTTCAATTTTAGCCCAGCTATGCTGGTGCAAATGGCGCTCGAAGTTCTCTGCCACAAGAAGCTGCAAAAAACTGATATTAGTAATCAGTTTGTTTTTCCAACACATGCCCTTGCTGCCTTTGGTATTGCCCCAGGGGTTCATAATGAGAGAGATTTCCAAGCATTCGATGCAGACAATGTTCCGTGGATGTTCCGTCTGACCACCCGTGCCGGTCCAGACCCAAAACCAGTGATTCTGAGATCATATTGGCGTCCATTCGTGGTTGCTAAGCGACTTCGTGAGGGTGATCGAGTCACGTTTTTAACTGAAGAGACGGTTAATGGTTTGATGTTTCGCGTTAGAGCTGAGAGGGAATCCGTTAGATTTAATGATGGTGATGATAGTGACGATGGTGATGATGAGGAAGATTATGTTGAGATGGAGCGTCTCCGAAACACCGTTCAGCCCGTCAGTGTCCGTTGGTGAAGTTAATTTCTGTTGGATTGTATTTCTGTTTGTGAATTTGTGGCAGCAGGTTCTGGAGTTTCATTTCTGTCGTTTTGTATTTCTGCTTGTGATGCTACTTATTATCCTGTATTGGGTTGCTGTAATCCATGTTTAATGCTGATCAAGAAAATAAAGGAAACAATGTTTGTTTCATGTAAAGGACTGCTGAACTAGAAGAAGTGAAAGGAGTGGTGCTTCAGAAAAACTCATGTTTGCCGTTCAAAAAGGAAAGTAACTTAGCTTTGAACGTTCATTCAGCAGCCCAATTCTGAACTGATCCGAGTAGGATTCTTTTCAGGTTTGATTTGATCCGTAGAAAGTCTCTTTTTTCCTTTCTTTTCGGTGCATCAACAAACTTGGTGGAATCCTTCCACTAGCAAGAACCTTCACATGCTCTTGTCTAAGTTGTCTTCAAACCTTAAAATGTTAAAATTTAATAGAAAATACATGTCTAGCCGACTTTCCACCCCTGCATATATTTAAATACCGCGTTTGAGAAAGGGGTTTTCAGCTGACTTCTACTTATGTTCTTGTTTTCGTACTGTGCCATGAAGTCGTTTGTCCAGAGGGAAGGAACTTAAATTCTGGGTTGTGCAAGAAATGCTCGACAGACGATAACACCTTGACAGTATCAGAGGATGTCGCTGCTGCGGTTACTACTTTGAGAGGTCAAGAACGGACGAGTAAGGTCGGTTATGCTTCTGATTTCTGACCCACAAAGCCTGGCCACAGTCCCGGTGTTGGCCACTTCCTCAACAATTGAACATCCTACAGCTACAGACGCTCTTAAATTATACGTTCACATTTTTCCTCAACCCTTAATCTAATTTTCGAGCGTCTGGTTGACAAATTATTTTTCTTTTTTCGAGTCAGCAGCATCCATTTCTAGCAGAGATTGCAAATGACTAGAGCAAGATAGGCGTGCATAAATCGGTTAACAGTACTGTATGTTTGTAACTTTTCTAGAATTTTTCTTTATGAAATTCTTATTTCTATAATGCAGGATCTTTTCTTTATGCAAATACTAGTAATAAAATTGTAATAAAATCAATATACCGTTGTTCATTATGCTGATATACCGTAGCGAAGATGAGAATCCTCTCTTTCTATTGTTCCTGAACTTTTTTTCCTTTTATCATACTCTTCCATTTCTTTTCTTTACATTTTCTCTCTGATAGTTGATAACAGTAAAAGTCCGTAATACTATATATATATATACACATTATTTTCCAATAACCGTTATCTTAACATTATTTTCCCATTAACATGAAATTCTACTCTTCTGTAACGGTTATCTTAAATAGGAAGACACTTGTCTTCTTATAACGGTTATCCTTAATAGGAAGAGTGGAGGGATTTTAAACCCGATAACCCAAATTATCGTTATGCCTAACCAACCATCATATTAGGCCCTTTTATTTTGAGTCACACTTTAAATAACAAGGGTTACTCATGTTAATTAATTTAACAATCTCTCACTTGGTCCATGTTATGACTTAATGAATCAATAACAAATAAGTGCGCACAATCCTTAAAGATCATCAAATCACAATACTTGATTGAATTAAAATGATTGGATCATGGCGGTCACACATCTTATAACAACATGATTCCTTCCATGTATCACATAATCATCATAATTCATAATAACCTTACTGAGGAACATTGAAACTTTAAATTGTCTTTTCCATATATGCTATTAGTTATCTCACAAGCTATAATTATATACAACTTAATGGAGATAATAAGGCACAAGCAAAACCATAACTTTAATTGAATTCACAAGTATCACAATGATATGAGCATCCTAAAATAATGACTTTCAAAAGAATAAGAACCTATCCATAATGCCCATTCGATCAACGTGTCTAGTAAACGTTTTTGGTGGCAAACCTTTAATTAACGGGTCTGCTATCATCAACTTAGTGTCAATATGCTCAATGAACACTCTTTGGTTTTGCACTTCTTCTTTAATAGATAGTTATTTCAAATCCATATGTTTCGCATCTTTAGAATACCTATCATTCTTAGAGAAGAAAACAGTTGCGAATTATCACAATAAATTCTTAACAGCTTTTCCATACTGTCGACTAAACCAAGCCTTAAGATAAAATTCCGCAACCACAATACATGAATAGTAGCCTCAAAGTATGATACAAATTCAGCGTCTATAGTGGAAGTAGCAATGACAAACTGCTTCCCACTTTTCTAGGAAACCACTCCTCTAACTAGGAGAAATATGTAACCAAATGTAGATTTCCTCGAGTTTACATATCTAGTATAATCTGAATTCGAGTAGCCTACTACTTCAAGATGACTTGATCTTTTATAAGTAAGCATATGATCTTTAGTGCCTTGTCAGTATCTAAGTACTTTCTTTCCGACTTTCCAATGATCTATTCCAGGATTATTTTGATATCGGCCTAACATTCCAACAGCGAAACTGATGTCTGGCTGAGTACATGTTTATGCATACATCAAGCTTCCAACTAGTATGCATAGCGAATAGATTCCATCGCTTTTCATTCCAAATCATTCTCTGGATATTGCAATTCACTGAACTTGTCCCCTTTCTGAATTGAAACTGTTCATGTTGAGCAATTTTTCATTTTAAATCTCTCTAATACTTTATCAATATAACCTTTCTGAGACAATCCTAACAATCCTTGTGATCTATCATAGAATATCTCTATTCCTATCACATAGGATACCTCATTCATATCTTTCATTTCAAAATTTTCAGAGAAAATTTTTTTTACATCATGTAACAAACCAATGTCATTAGCAGCTAAAAGAATGTCATCGACATATAAGATTAATATAATGAACTTGCTCCCACTGACCTTTATATAGATACACCGATCAACAGTGTTCTCTACAAAACCGTATGACGTAATGATATTAATGAACTTAATATACCATTGTCAGAAGGCTTGTTTCAGTCCATATATCGATTTCTTTAATTTACACACCAAATTTCTTACTCGGTGGTGGTGCAACCTTCAAGTTGGTCCATATACACTTCCTCTTCTAAGTCACCATTTAGAAAGGCAGTCTTTATATCTATTTGGTGGAGCTCTAAATCATTATGAGCCACCAAAGTTATAATAATTCTTAAAGAGTATTTCTTAGAGACTGGAGAGAAAGTCTCTTTATAGTTAACATCATCCCTTTGAGTGAAACCTTTGACAACAAGTCTGGCGTTATACCTTTCGATGTTACCTTTCGAGTTTCACTTGGTCTTGAAGACCCACTTATAGCCAACTCTTTTTGATCTTTCAAGTAACTCTACTAGTTCCTAGACTTGGTTTACATCCATCGATTTCATCTCTTCCTTCATGGTATTAAACCATCTTTCAGAATCATTACATTCTATGGCTTATTTAAATGAGACTGAATCTTTATCAATGCTCAATTCCGATTCATGCTCAAGTGAGTCAACCACATAATCATTCGAAACAGCTGCCCTTTTCTGTCTTATAGACCTTTGTAATGCCATTTCATGTGGTATCACTTGTTCATTTGTAAATTGAATATTGTCACTTGGTTCATTTCTTATGTGTTCACTTTACATGCTTTAAGTATCAATTTGTTATCCTTGCATGTCACGTGACTGTGATGCAACATAAAGAATAACAATTTGAGTAGAAACACTGGGTATGGGGATACCAACTTGAGTAGGGGTATTCATTGTAAATCTTTCATTTTGTAATTCTTTAATATCTATCTTTCGCGATTTCCCACTCCTACTGAACTAGCCATTTTCAATAAACCGAACATTACTAGACTCAACTATTCTAGTACTATAGTTAGGAAAATAGAACCTATACCCTTTCGACTTATCGGGATAGCCAATGAAGTAACCACTAATGGTTCTTGCATCAAGCTTTCCTTCATGTGGATTATATATCCTTACTTCTACTGAACAACCCCAAACATAAAGGTGTCTCAAACTGGGTTTCCTTCCTGTCCATAACTAGTAAAGAGACTTAGGGACAGTCTTATTAGGAACCTTATTTAGTAGATATGCAACAATCTTTAATGTATGTATCCACAAGGATAAAGGTACAATACTGTAACTTAACATGCTCCTAACCATATCCATAAGTGTGCGATTCTGCCTTTCCGCTACACCATTCTATTACGGTGTACTAGGCATTATATATTGTGCATATATGCCTCAACTTTCAAGAAGTTTTGCAAATGGACTAGGACATTGTCCACTTTTATTGAATTTTCCATAATATTCACCACCCCTATCTGACTTAATCACTTTTACTTTTCTATCTAACTGCCTTTCCACTTCATTAATAAACATCTCTAGGGTGTTTACTAACTAGGACTTTTCATGCAGTAGATATAAGTAATAATACTGTGAATAGTTATCTATAAAGGTAATGAAATATTTCTCACCACCCCATGTTGGGACATCAAACGGGCCACAAATATTAGTGTGTATCAATTATAAAGGCTCATTACTTCTTATGGCTGGGTTCTTTGATGTATGTCTTGTTTGTTTCTCTTTTATACAATCAACACATACATCCCAATCAGTAAAATCCAATTGAGGCAGGACATGACCTTTCACCAACCTCAACATCCTTTCTTTGGATATATGACCTAATCTTTGATGCCATAAGAAAGCAAAACTTTCATCATGCACATTACGTTCGTTACCTATACTATGCTGAACAAGAAATATGGAATCAACATACATAGCATCAAGATTAAAAGGTACAAATCATCAATCAAAGTACCAGATCCATAAAAGTATGAATGTTTATACAATGAAAATGCATTGTTTTCAATCTTAAGGTTAAATCCCACTTCATCCAACTTTGCAACATAAACTAAATTTCTACCAGATCCATATATAGAGGAACTTCTTAGTTCCTGTTATGGGCTGGATTGAAAGGAATCCCTGTATAATATGTAACACATGAATAGTAGCTCCAGAGTCTAACCAAGTATTATTAGGCACTTTCTTGAAGTGACTCATCTTTTTGCAGAAGAAGTATTTTTTATCCTTTTGGATCTGACCCCCAATGACTTTCAAAGAGGCTTTGTCCTTCTTCTAACTTTTCTTATATGGTTTACACTTACTACCACTAGCATCATTACGAACGATGAGATGAATGGAGTAATCCTTCATCTTCTTTAATCTCTCTTCCTCCTGAACTAACATGGCCTTAATTTCTTGAAAGTTTCATTTCTCTTTAATAATGTTATAATTCACTTGGAACTGGTCGAATTCAGAAGGTAGTGAGTTTATGATGAATTGAACCAAAAAGGATTCACTCACATCCATGCCCATTGTTTTCAACCTTATTGCAAGATTAGCCATACTGGTCACATGATCATGAATGGGCTGTGACCAATCAAATTTCTTGGTCGTCAGCTCACTCATTAGGGTTCCTACGATGGATTTATTAGCTATTTCTGATTGAGAGTATTCCTTAATTCTTATCATAAATTCCCTTGTATTTTTCATCTTAGGCATCGATGACTTAACGTTTTCAGCTATTGTCATCCACATCAAATTCAAATTCAGCCTATTAGACTGTATCAAAACCTCATGACGAGACTTATCAGATTCTGTACTGGTCCTAGTAATTGCTGCAGGCTTTTCATCTGAAATGAATGCAAAGTTTAAGCCCAAAACACCTAAATGAAACTAAATATGCTCAGACCATTCTGCATAATTCAGCCCATTGAATTTTATCATCGAATTGCCTAAGGCGAATACATTATTGGAAGCTGCAAACATAATCTAAATTTATACCTTAATGCTTTAAGTAAACTCTAATTGATTCAGATACATATACTACAAACTTTAATCATATATTTAAGTTTACCTTTGGGTGATCCTTAAATGCATAACTTTAATCAATAATGATGCTAATTTAAATATACTTTAATAGATCAATCAATCATACTAGAGGTAATATAAATATTACCTAGTATATTAATCAATCCCCTAAAGTGTCATTAATTACAAGCAATGATCCATCTTTGGATGATCTCCTATATGATAACCACAATTGTTCATTTTAAACATTTTATTAGCATCTAAAAAATGAATAATTTGAAATTCACAATCAACTATTCAAATCCTTTCTAGCTAGGCCACTTTGGTGACTAATAAACTTTCAATATTTGATTCATGTTGATGTGAACTCAATAAACTTTAAGAAAAAATCTTCAATTATGAAGATTTAAATTATCTTTTATGTGGGAGTTAATACCGTTCACGTCAGCGTATTGTTCCAGAACTAATCCCTTTTACATGGTCGCATCCATTCGAAAATTTCTTCTCCACCACCGATCGAGGACCCGTAGCAACACCATACTGCAAGCAACATAACCCACGTGCTGCCTCCGACCAGGGACCCATGGTGGCAGCACCACTATACTGCAGGCGTCACCCACATGCTGCGTCTAGCGACCCATGATGGCAGCACCTCCATGCTGTGGGTCGACCTGTACCATTGAGTCCAGTCTCATGCTCGACCCGGTCACATAGACTCCAGCGGCCGAAGCAGATTGACTTCGGCAAGCTTGGCGTCGCAGTCCCCAAACCCATGTCGGATCACTGTCGTTTGAAGGGGTCTTCGTCAACAGCCAACCCCCGTCGGTGCTCCCCGACGTTGTCTCTGACGGACGAACGTGGGGACAAACCAATCTGTTTGGGTCGGATCTCCAAAGTTAAGCCTGATTATAGCCATTTACCGGGATCTCCATCGGCAGCCATCCATACCTGGAGCCTCAGCCTCGCCGGGAGACTGATCTGCCATACCACCAAATCGATCTAGGTCCACGGTGACACTCGGGATCGCGATCTCCCCGTTCTACCGTACCCACAGACCAGACCGATCTGGGTCCGTGGTGACACCAGAATCGTGATCTCCTCGTTTTGCCGTACCCACCAGACCAAACCGATCTAGTCTCCCACCGACAATGGAAACACAGCCTTCATCAGAGCAGCCGATCCGCCATACCCAAATCCGTTCAAGTTCGGCAGCTATACAGTTTCCAATGGCTGGTTATTTCCTTTTCCTTTCGATGTTGGCCGTTTTGGCGGTGTAGGCTCTTCATAGCCGGCGTTTCCTCTTTCAACATCAGTCGCCGTCCGTTAAGTACAACAAATTAAAAAAAAACCAAAAATTGTTTTGCGCCCCGCTGACCTAAATTATAATAAAATTTTAAAATTTTAGCTAATTAGCCATATTAATGAGAAATAACACTAAACATCAAGTTAGAAATGTTAGTTTAGTCTACAATAAATACATTTTAAATTAAAGTCTTAAAACAATAAAAGGAGAAAAAGCACAATAAGTTTTTGAATTGATAGTTAAAAAAATAAATAAATAAGTAGAAGTAATAAAAGATTTACGTTATAACTCATCATCTTCTATTAAATATAGCAAAATAAAAGCAAATTAACAAGAATTTAAAAAATTCATTTATATTGCTTGAAATAAACATAGGTTAAAAAGGCATAATTAGGTTTCTATTTAAGAAAAGCAAACATATTCCTATTAAAAAATGTATTAAATGAGATTCTATCTATTATTTTTATTAAAAGGAAAAATTGCCAAGTTCTAAATTTTCTTTTTTTAAAAAAAATGAGAAAAAAATTAGCTACTTCCAAATTTTCCTTTTTATAAGTAAGTTTCTATTTAAGAAAAATAATAAATTAAAATTCTATGTATTCTCTTCCTGCAACGGTTATCCTTAATAGGAGAGTGAAGATATTTTAAACCCGATGACCTAAATTATTGTTATACCAACTGACCATCATATTAGGTCTTTTTATTTTGGATCACACTTTAAATAATAAGGTATACTCATATTAATTAATTTAACATTGTATGTAAGGAATAGCAACTATTCAGCAATGAATAATGCCCTTTGATATGGTTCGATTGGATCGCATCATGTAAACATGGGGTGGCCCAGGTGCAAAAAGGGCATCAGGCGTGCAAAAGTTGGTTTGTTGCAGCACCTAGCCGCGATATGACGATGTCAACAACCAAAAGGAAATAAGCAAAAATAAACAGTAGTTGATAATCGATATATTGGTTCAGCATGACCTTGTGTTCAATTGTAAAGGCTAGCCACTTGGTTAATGCTAATTTGCTTGAAATGGTGCCCGAGTTTGTTTCCTGCAAGCATTATCGACCCTTCACTGAAACAAGGCAGAATCGATGCCCAATGGCTAAAGGGCATTCCTCGTCCGTTTGACGTCTACCAACCAAGGTTGTGCTAAGTGCAGGAAAAACATTTAATTATTGGGCTAACAGTCCGATAACCCCAAATATTTGGATTTTGCTAAGTTTTTTTATAACGGAGATGCACCCGGAACGAATTTTTGATTTAGGAAGCAAGCAGGTTTTGTACCCTAAAAAAATCACTCTCTTTGAGATGACTTTTACCCCTCTCAAGTTATTGTAAAATTAAATTGATAAAACTTTAGGTTAATAGTGAAAGCATCTTCTAAACTCATTAAAAAGAAAAAATTTTATTAGTAGATATAAAAAATAAGATAAAAATCAAGTGAGTATAGTTTTATTTTTTAGTTATATGGACATCATATTAATTATAATTTAAGAGTTACACTTTTACAAAATATAACTGTTATGCAGTTATTTAGATTAAATAAAATTTTAAAATAATTTTGTGTCAACAAAAAAATGACTCTTTTGTTGAGAAAAGTAGAAAAAAATAATTTTATAATTGACATTTTTTTGAGAGGACATTCGAAATTCCTAAGCTTCCATTTTCCTCTTAGTCTTGTTCTTGTTAATTCAACATGCCCCAACGTGTATTGTTTGTACTTTGTTAGGTCGGAACAAACTTTATTAGCTGATGAATGCGTTTCATTTGATGTATGTATCAATGCAAGCTTATATTTATTAAAAGAGTCAATTACTGATGATCAGGACCCTCTTCCTAATATAATTAAATCAAATTAAGTAAAAATAAGATACATCTATCTGGGTTTTCCTAAGGGGAAGCGGGGGTGGAAACAAGGGCGAATGAAGTTAATAAACAAGTAAAGGTGGAATCTTCAAGCTGTAAAACCCTTTTAGGAATGGGAAAGTACAAATAAACATTTGAAAAAATCATTCTTGTCCCACGTGCACGTGCAATGATATCACGTCGTGGTCGTTAAGTTAGTTTTACAAGCACACAGGGCAACGTAACTAGATTTGACCGCACACACCACCCCCACCAAAATTTGATTCTTCTCTTTGAATTTTTTGTAATTAACGACAAAGATCCACTCCTGAATATATTGAGTGGTGTCCTTAATTACAAAAAAGTCTTACTCAGTGACGTTTTGGGGTGTCATTTTTCGAAAAAGTAGCAAAATTTAGTCCAAATACCCATTAAAAACCATCGGCGACGAGAGTTACAGGTAGAGAGTCCTTGCATTCTTAGTTCTAGCATTCAAGATCATATCTTGATTCCACTTAGATTTTCCTTAATATGTCAATAATTAAGAACAACGAAAAGAAGGGGGAAAAAAACATATATTCAGTTCTGTTCATGCCCTGACGTTTCGGGCAATCTTAGTGGGAAGTTATGGGCTATTTGGGCATCCAACTGTTTGCACTGTCTTGCTGTTTTCGGATTCCATTCGCAAAAGGATTGGGATCAAATTTTGGGTTTTTAGCCCTTTGGGCCACTCCACCCGAAAATCTTTCACTCGAAATCCCATTAGAAGAAATTTATGATCCAGCTCCACTGCATATCAACTCTCAATCTCTTTTTTTTTTTTCCTAATACTCTTGCTGGTTACCTTGTGTATGATTTGTATTCGTTTTCGAGTTTAGGATTTTTATGTGCAAGTTTCCTATATCCTATTTTCTTCTATCAAAGTAAAAGCTAATTGGAAACTAAAATAACAACCTTTCAAGTTTTTTTTTTTTTGTTTCGTGTTTAAAAGAATATTTTACATTTTTACTTAATTAAATACTTGTGCGAATGATGTAAAATAAAATAAACAGTCAACCTGGCACACGAATAGAGCCAGATTTGAAATTATGAGATTAGATTCACTTTTGCTAAATAAGTTTGACTTCTAGAAATCTGAATGTATTTCGACAAAATACAAACTTAAAGGTTCAATTCTCATATGCTGAAAACGACGAACAATGAAATGGACTTGCAGTCGAAAAAGTAGACTGTCACTTTTTTGACAGAAAAGACAGTTGCATGGTTACCGATCAAATGCATTGGTCATTTTTACGGAACGAAAGAGCAAGGCCTCGAAAATAAGAAAGTGTATATGCTTAATTTCAAACAGTTTGGATTGGTGGGTGATTAATATATGTAAATTATTCATTGTCCTCCTGACCTTTTATTAGTTTTAATTAGCTCAACCGGCTAGAGGCTTGCTAAAATATTAAGCCCTTTGGTTGGATATGCTCCATCAACCCGTTTAGGCCTCCATCCCTCCCCTAAGCACCCACCCAAAAAAATAAAATGACTAGGGCTCCCTAAAACTCAAAACCTAACTATAATATTGTCCAAATTTGATTTGGGAGAACAGTACTCGGGTTGGAATTGAGAGGCTTCTGTAAAACGTCTGCTAAGGTAGTGCAGTGCAGTGAATTTTGTAATTTATTCTTATCATATATACTAAAACCTCATCCATAACAAATCAAAACTATTTGTGTTGCTGAAAAATTCTTAACGACCAATTGGCTTTCGAGCGCAACCTTTGTCCCATTTGTGATTGTGATCCAAGTTTTGTCTTCTTTCTTTTCATCTGATCAACCTAACAGAATCTTTGGATTTTGTCTCATTTACAGAACCTTCTTCTATATAATTACTCATCCATGTGATGTCTAAGCCCACGGCAAGTTCTCCTTGTTGCTCCCCACTTGGATTGAGCTCAAATAATTTCCAATTTTAGCCCAGCTATACTGGTGCAAATGGCGCTCGAAGTTCTCTTCCACAAGAAGCTGCGAAAAACTGATATTAGTAATCAGTTTAGTTTTCCAACACATGCCCTTGATGCCTTTGGTTTTGCCCCAGGAGTTCATGATCAGAGAGATTTCCAAGCACTCGATTCAGACAATGTTCCGTGGATGTTCCGTCTGACTACCCGTGCTGGTGAACACCCAAAACCAGTGATTCTGAAATCATCATGGCATCCATTCGTGGTTGCTAAGCAACTTCGTGAGGGTGATAGAGTCACGTTTTTAACTGAAGAGACGGTTAATGGTTTGATGTTTCACGTTAGAGCCGAGAGGAAATCCGTTAGATTTAATGATGGCGATGATGGTGATGATAGTGACGATGGTGATGATGAGGAAGATTATGTTGAGGTGGAGCGTCTCCGAAACACCGTTGAGCCCGTCAGGGTCCGTTGGTGAAGGTAATTTCCGTTGGATTGTATTTCTGCTTGTGAGTTTGGGGGAGCAGGTTCTGGAGTTTCATTTCTGTTGGATTGTATTTCTGCTGGTGATGCTACGTATTATCCTGTTTTGGGTTGCTGTTCATGAATAAATCCATGTTTAATGCTGATTAAGAAAATAAAGGAAACAAAATGGCATTGTTTGTTTCATGTAAAGACTACTGAGCTAGCAAAGTGAAGAGGGGTGGCTGGTCTTCACTCGACTAATATCGATGCCCTAAATTAATCCCAGTCATAAAAAAAAAGAAAAAAGAAAATGAAAAAAACAGAGAAGAAAAAAAGGACAATTTTTTTTTTTAAAAAAACAAAATCCCAGTCATCTCCAGGGATTCATTTGCCGACAAAGAGATTGGAGCTACTTCCGCTGCTAATGCGTCACCCCACACGCATTTGTGATCTTCAGTGCTGAATTCTATTGACCTCATGGGCTATTTAGTTGGGCATGAATCATTAATTAATTAATCAATTCAAATAAAATATGATCGATTTTTTATGGTATGCTTGCCATTACTAATGAAAAGGGTTAATTAATTAATGCTTTGAACTAATTAACAACATGAATAACGATCGTATATCCAAATATTTTCAACTTCAATATTAATCTTAATAATATCATCACTTGGGGAGCTTGTTGAAAGTCATCAGATATTCGAAGTAGATTAGAATGGAGCATGTCATATATAACCTTGGCAAGTCAGTGATTATATATTGCACTCGCGGTGTACGTGTAGGTTTATTTTCAACTGTCGTGTGTGTGTGTGTGTGTGTGTGTGCATGAGAAGGTGGACTCTACCTAAAAGTTAAGTGATTTGGATAACTTCGCTCACATGCACGCTAACTACACAACCATCCCCGCCGGCTCTAAACTTTGGGACGTAATAACCAAATTAGATCAATGTATCCGGAGATCCAACAAAGCTACTGCATTAAAGTCCGTCTTCTATATGTGAACGGAATTCTTCTTTATCAGATACATTTGGACTTTGAACCTTAATTTCTTTCATCACAACCTGCCAAAATCCAAGCACGTGATTTCCGAAAGTAACACTGGGTTGACTTGGATGTGAGACTATAAAGCTTGTCCTGAAAAGAATTAAAATGACAATTTTATCTTAAAAAGAATAACCACCTAGGGTCTAAAGGTGGTGAAGTTTGACAACCAGGTTTTGTGATGGTTATCTTCAAGTCGAAGTTTGTTAAGGACTTGGACAATTGCTCTTCCATGGAACCCAATTTGTTAGTTGGTATTTCATATATAGGAATTCTTTTGATCGTTCGTTGGCTTCTGGAGGAATTTAGGGCCCAAATAGAGATAAATGGTTGATAAAGCCTAATTTATGGTTAGATGGTGGTTAGTGAACAACAGGGAAGAGTGACACTTGGTCATTGAATGCTTGTTCTTGGATTGTAAGAATCTTTGACCATCGTCGATCCCTAAATTCTTAGGGCCAACATGATAGGTTTTGCAGGGCTGTTGGGGAGGAGCTCATGGCAAAGTCAGAGGATTATCTAGACTGACAACATGCTTTGGGAATGAGAAGAACATCGCAGTTTTCGATAGTATTAAAATGACATTGCATTATACTGCAGAGAGTATTTTTAATTGATCGTTTTGTGACTTTCTTTTTTATTCTTTCTATTGTCTTTAAAAGAACTTTCAGGCTGGATGCATAATTCTTTTTGTCAAAAGATTTTTATTCTGTGTTGACTGGCCTCATTATTTCTAATGACTTCACCTTGCTTTGTGATGGAATCATGTCTTCGAAAGTAGTTGGTCATTGAAAAAAACGGTTGTTGTTTCTAGTGGTCCAGAGTTTAGTGAAGCACGTGGAAGTGAATAGTTTTAGGCAAATCTTCAATTCAGTTTTATGATCGTGGGGAATCTATTCTTCTCTAGCTTCTACATGGACAGATTGTATTACCAAACCAACCCACTCGCATTTATGCCCATATGGACTAGATTTTCTATCTGCATATCAACCTAATAGAAAAACTGTCTCGATTTGGTTCTTTAAGCTCATGTCAATCAATCTGAACATTGTTTTTAAAGCATATGATATTACATGCTGTATGGTGATTGCACCAAGCAGTCACCTATCTGATACATCTCTTTCTAGTTCAATGTCCTTTTATATGCTTGCTCTGATGCTTGTTTGTATTGTTAAAATTCATTTGACTTTGTCAAATAATGTTTAAACTCCAACAACCAGTATGGGAAATTGAAAAGTTGATTTATGCTTGCATTTACTAGTTTTTAGCTAATGGGGGAAGCTGGAGGATTCTGCAAGAAGGGTTGATGAAATATGCAAAAACATATTTCCAGTCAATGATTTGAACTTGAATCAATGAAAAATTTAGATAAAAACAGTAAAATTTCTTATTTTTGTGGTGCTATTGTGAAGATTACTATAATGGATGGCAGAATATTTTTGATTGCGATCAATTTTGAATGTTCTTGTTAGTATTGCTTGCAGTTATTAACTGACAACAGGCCAGCGTCAATAATGATAACTTGCTATTCTTTTTGGGAATTTAGTTGCCAATATATCCTTATTTGACTAGAATTAAAAATATCATGTTTTGTATTGCAAAAATTTCT
This sequence comes from Ceriops zippeliana, assembly GCA_037897445.1. Classification (NCBI taxonomy): domain Eukaryota; kingdom Viridiplantae; phylum Streptophyta; class Magnoliopsida; order Malpighiales; family Rhizophoraceae; genus Ceriops; species Ceriops zippeliana. The sequence continues at coordinate 2,022,830 of JBAPLH010000216.1, read as the reverse complement.
AAATAGTTCGAAGCTGAAAATACACTTTTTAATTCCTACAGGTGAAAGAGACCATGTTTGTCCTCATCAAAGCTGTGCAAGGTGATCAAATCTATCTGCTTTTACAGTTTCTCATACTTAATCTTTGATTCTTTTTTTTTTATTGATTAACATCCAGTAATAAGTATAAGAATATATTCTTCTCTATGCTGATTGCTGATAATGTTTCTAATACTTTCCACATTCAGTTAATATATTGCTCAGGTCTAATATTTATGTTTTAGGGCAGAATTGGTACTAAATGAAAGCGTGTGAGTTGCTCAGGTCTAATATTTATGTTTTAGGGCAGAATTGGTACTAAATGAAAGCGTGTGAGTGGAAAAGGCCAGAAACAGAGTAGGCCTAAGCCAAACTTGAAGATGCCTCCGGCAAAAATCATGCAACGCAGAGGATCAAGTCCATCTTCTGCCACTTTGAATGGGGTAAAGAAACAATGGCCAGCTAAAGAAGAGACTTTTGAGGAAGAAGACAGTGAGGAAACTGAGGAGGAGGATCGTGAGAATGGTGAGGATGGTTGGAGATATGGTGAAAAGAATGAAGAAGATGATGAAGAGACAGAGTATGACGACTGAAGAGGGAAGCGCCAGCAGCGTCTCTATTCTATCCTTTTTCTTATCTTTGTTTTGTGGAGAATGGTTTTACTCTTTGTTCTTCTTTTTTACCTAGAATCGCTTAAAATTGGCACTTGCTCAGCTCCTTCCCCTTCCCCTTCCCCAAAAACATGCTCTGGGGATGTCCCAATACATTTCCGTTACGGTATAAGGTCTTGTTCATAAATGCTCAGCATTCTGCTTCCACTGTTGTAGCCATGTTTCTGCTAAATTTTCAGAATTGGATGGAAGGCAGTTTGAGTAATTCGAAATAAATAACCACATAGAATGAGCTGCCAGAATGGTAATTGGTGATGCCATGCTATTGTCCAAACAGTTTGGTTTGCTGCCGGAATGCTCTTCCCTTTTTATTTCCTGCTTCATGAGTACGTAGAAAATAATAAATAGTTATTTTTTTTCATACTTGAACATAGTAATTATAACTTTCCTGCATATTATCAGAAGTCTCACGAATTCCGACAGAAATATCTTTTTTAGTACTATTCCGACAGATAAAAAGGAAATCACATATTGAATTTGATAAAAATTTAGAAACGTAACAAAAATATGTAAAAAAATATGAAAAATTTAGTAAACAATAAATTTTATTATTAAAAGTTTAAAGACAGAGAAGTTTACAGAAAAAATAAAGATTTATAGAGAAATTGGAAGAAATTTTATTTATATTCTGTCTTCTTTTTTCTTTTCTTGAAAATAAATTATTTATTAATATAATTTTCTAATTTCAAATATTTTGAAATCTAAATGTTGTAAATTTTTATATAATAATTTTAATAATTTTGAGTAACATTATTATTTATATAATTTAATATTATATTATTTGACTTATTTTTTTAAGTTATTCTTCCTTAATTATAAAATTATTTCGTAAATGTTTTTATATAATTTAAGTTTTTATTATTAAAATATGAATGAACAGTTTAATTTTTTATTTCTTCATTAGATATTTGTGATAATGCCTTTTTTACCTTATTCTAGTAATCTTTGGGAGAAGAACTTGATACTAAAGGGAATTGAATTTTGCTTTTGGCGATAAAAAAAAGTAGATTGCTTTATTGCAAGTGTTACAAAGCATGTTTTTTCCATGGATTTTGTTGTAATAATTTGCTACAAGAACCCCAAGTTTCCATTTGATACTAATTTGTCTTGTTAACATAAAAGGATAAGGAGTCATATATATATATATATATATATATATATGCGGCAATTAAGTTGCTTTGGAGATGTTCCTTGCTTGGCTAGTCAATTAGCTGCCGTGCACCCCCATCGCATAAAAAAACAGAAATGTGTCCTAAAAATTAGTAACTATCAACTTAATTAATTATTTTTAATTTGACAAAGTCTAGTTTGAAAAAAAAAAAAACTCATATCTATGCTGTTTAAAAGGATAAATAACTTGGATTTGAATATTAATTCAATAATCTAAATATTAAATGATCTAAATTAAATTTGTTTCAAGTTAGATTTGACCTAACTAATAATTTATTTTATAAATATATAACTCATATCTAATTTGAATTAGATCATTTATATCTTTATTCATAATTATCTAATGTTTTTCAAACAAAGCGGCGCACGAACGAGCACAAGACGCAGACATCGATCAATATCCTAGACTACTAAATACTGGGCGGCAGTCAAAAGTTTCTTCGGTCCAGTTGAAAAGAGACGGAGATTGTATACTTATAATATTATCTAACAAGATTGCTCATTCTAAAGTGATCATTAAATAAAATAAAGAATTTATATCTTAAAAAATATATAAGAATTTAAAATTTCTTAAATCCAAACATGAATGTTATTATTATTTTTAAAAACATATATTATAAACAGGATGTCTGATCTTAAACCTGGGAAGCCTCTAATATTGATTTTTTAACGAATTCTGAAGTGGTTTTGATTGCTGCTTTTTAACGTAGCAAATATTAACTTTTTTAATTCTATTACGTACTCTTTGCTTACGTGTTGGGCTACAAGAAAGTGTCTCATAATTGCGACCACGTACGAAACGAGAGTGATGGCAAATATGCGGGTCCTCACATTGGCGCGTTATGTTTCTTCATCCGAAGTTCTTCCGATCTGCTCTTTCAGTAAACCAATTGGTATGGAACCAAGCATTGCTTTTTTTTTTTTTTAACTGGCAAGGTAAGTCAACCATGAATGAATGCCAAGATGATTTCAGAATTACTGGTTTTGGGTGTCGACCGGAACAGATGGACAGAACGAACGTCCACGGAACTTTGTCTGCATCGAATGCTTCGAAACGATGATCTTTTGTGGGAAAACCAAAGGCAGCAAGGGCATGCGCTGTAAAAGTAAACTTCTTACTAATATCGGTTTCTCGCAGCTCCTTTTGGCAGAGAGTTTTTGGTTTCCACCCCATTTGGAAAAGTAAACCAAAGTTGCGCTCGATAGCGATATCCAAAGGGTCGTTTAAGAATTTTTCAGTAAGACATATAGTTTTGACTTGTTATAGGTGACGCTTTATTTTATATGATGGGACTAAAACAGAATTAGTATCGACCTAAGAAAATTTAAATTCTCTAAAAATTTACGGTTGATTTAAATTCAACCTCAAAATGACACCACATAAACATATATATCCACCACATACCAATAGATACATAAAAATAAAAGTAAAAATTGTGTGTGTTTTGTTCATTTCCGAAGCATCTTGGGTGAACCTAGACAAGCCTCTGCCTTTGCCATGATGCCCTCTTATCCCATCTCCCCTGCTAAGCCCACCACACTGGCCTCAAATGGGTTGGGCGGGGGGGCCGCGAGGGGTCACAATTTCTTACCGTCCAAGAACAAGCATACAGTGCCCAAGCATCACTCTTCTCACAATAGCATTCAGCGCTGAGTTCATTTAATGCCGAATGCTAGGATTTTGCTTTTCGGCTTGTTGTGAGGAGACAAAGGTTCAAAGAAGAAAAATTCGGTTAACTTAAGGACTTTCAAGCATTCCCCTGGGTCGAAGACTGCTCAATTCATGATGGTGGTGTCACTCTCTTATGATCTTAGGCCTCCAGTGACTTCCAGCCATGGTCTCATGGGGTTTGTGACCCTATGGAGTTAGAATCCAACTACATGCGCACACTCTCCTGGATACAACAAGTTAAAGGCGGACACAGGTGACCTGAGATTACAATATTCTTTAAAATTACATGGTGTTATCAACGTGCCACTAATAACATTTATATCTATATAAGTATACATATATAGATGGACATACAGATGAAGAGGGCATAATTAACTAAAATACATTTTCCATGCCAAAGAAATATGAAGTACACCAAGGTGGTGTGGAAGGGAAATAATGAAAAAGAATAAAACTGTAACAAGTTAACTAGAATTATTGCCAAAACACAAATATTTAAAAATTATCAACCGACAAAAAAAGAAAGAAAAAGAAAAAACCAAAAACAAACACACACACACGCACAAACCAACAAAATCGATGACGCACAGGGACGGTGAGTGAAATAAATAATCACTGATTTCCGAAGGTTATTATCCACAATATTAACATATAAAACACATGGAATTTAAAAATAGTTTGACCAAATAGTTCATTCAAAGATTCTAGAAACCTTGGCTGACGATTAGTGGCTCTGAAATTAAATGAGAACCAACAGACGGGTGGCTGAAATCCAGTTGATCCAGAACGACTAAAACCAAATAACATTGTTAATGCATTAGTTTGTATAATTTTTATAATTAAATAAATTACATTGCACTTAGTGTTATTTTTACAAGTATGAGTTGTAATTATTATCAATTAAGTTTAAGTGCATAAGAAAATAAAGACATATGAAAGGACAAGATAAGAAATTTGTTGCGTTAAGTTTTTATGTAAGAGTATATAAAAGAGCACAGTATATAAGTCGTGGAGTGAACAGTAGCTATCATCAGAAATAGGAGAGAAAACAAATTTGTGGTAAGAAAAGTGGAGAGGTCAGCAAAAATAGAGAAAAGAGGAGATGACTGAAGGGGCTGGAACCGGACAGAAGATTGGAAGAGCAAAACGGCAAAGCTGTTGGAAGAGAGAGAAAAATTATATACAACAAAATCGGAGCAAATTGGTGGAAAGAGAGAGAAACTTAACGGTCAAAAACAGAAGGTTAACAGAATCGAAAAAGCGAGATGGATGAAGAGTGAGATTGTGAAAGAGAGAGAAACAGGTTGATATAATTGGATGATGAGAGAGAAAGCATGACATGACAAGAAAGAGAAACAGGTCAACGACAAAACAGAGTGGACGATCGACGAAAAACCAAGTCGACCGAAAATCAGATTTAGGGGCTGAACGAAGAACAAAGGTTGAGAGAGAGAAAAAATGAGCTAGAAGGCAAAACGAAGAGTGGACGGTCGATGAACGGTGACCAGCAGAAAGCGTGAGACTAGAACGTGCGTCAACATGAGACCAGAAACGCGAAACGATCTGTGAGATAAGGAGATGGGTGAGATCGTGAGACGATGAAAGCAGAAGTTATAGAAAACAATGTAGGGAAAAAATTCAGCGAAATATTTAAAAAACTCAACGTATTTTCAGATTTCTTGAAGAGAGGTTAGAGAGCGTTGCAGTAAACTTCTAAGCAGTAGTGGAGCAACCTTTCAATTTAACAGAGGTAAGACAAATTAGAAGAAGGGTAGACACAGTATTGTACTTGTTTAGTAATTGCAATAGTGAAAGGAACAGAGTATTAAGACATCTATTGTAAATGAAATTCTCATAAAGGGAGAGTTCCTACCACTGTAGATGTACGTCACGTTGATGTAACCATGTAAATTTCGTGTATCCTTAATTTATTTTACGTTTTGTGTTTTGAATTGAGTTGTGAATACAGTTAAAGTATCAATTAACTCATAACTTAACGAAAAAATAAACAAGAACATCTGAATTACCTATTAGGCAAGGTGTCTGAAAGATGACTTTGAAAACTATTGTAATTAGTAGGTAGCAACAAATCTACCTTACTCGAGTTTGAGAAAGAGTTTACTTTTAAGAAGAGGTTGAAGTTGTTCACTTACTTGCGAATTGTGAATTGTGATGATACTAATTCACCCTTTTTTCAATATCACAAATTAGTAGATCATAGAGAGAAGTCGAAAATTTCACTTAGCAAGTCCATTAGTAGTCATGCACCCTTGTCACATATAAATCAGAAATGTCAAAACTATTAACCATCCACTTAATTAATTATTTTTAATTTAAAAAAATCTAGTCTTGATAAAAATCATATTTTTATTGTTTAAAAGCACAAATTAACTTAAATTTTAATGTTAATTCAATAATTCAAGTATAAAATGATATGAATTAAATTTTTTTCAAGTTCAATTTGACCTAACTAATAATTTATATCTTTAAAATTATTTATTATACTTTTAAAAACATATAACTCATATCCAATTTGAATTAGTTCATATATATTTTTATTTATGACTATCTAATTATATATATATATAATTTATAATGTAATCTATTTAATTATAAACAAATTAAGGGTTGGTTTCTTTGACTTGGATGGTAAGAAATTGTGACCCCTACCAACCCATTTAAGACCAGTGCGGTCGTGTTTGCAGGGGAGATGGGGCCACATGGCAAAGGTAGAGGCTTGTCTAAGTTTACCCAAGACGCTTTGGAAATGGACAAAACACACACTGTTTTGGGATGAAAAGATAAACTGATTCATTAAACAGCCAGTTGACAAATGTGGAATATTAGAAGAATGGCACACAAACTAAAACCAGTTGTCAATATGGGATGAAATAGGGATTCTGTCTTATTTGCTCACCGTGCACATGGAAGTGTAAAGTCCACCAAAATTTAATTTTAGAGACCCATCTTCATTAAAGAATGCTTCCACACCACAAGAACAGATTATAGATACCAGAAATTTGGACATCTGCATAACTGAAATATAGTTTTGAGGCAGCAGTAAACAATATTGCATGCCTTCAAAGTTTCATAATCCACTTAATAATCAAATGTAGGTACAATAGCACCCCGAGAGCGTGCAACAATAAAGACAATTTACCAGCAGAAAGAATAACTAAAATCTCATATATGAAGAAAAGGCTAAGGCCCCTCTATCCATGAAATACTGCTGGGATCAATTCAAAAATAGAATACAATGGTACTGTTACCTTTGCTACACTGGAGGAATTCCTTCTTTCTCGTCAACGCTTAATGCGATTAATGGTGTTGGTTGGCTCAATGTCAAATTCTATTTCTTTGCCAGTTGGAGTCTTCACTTTGATCATAGTTCCTCCTCGAAGCCTCAAAACCAGGTGAAGTGTTGATTCCTTCTGGATGTTATAGTCAGCAAGAGTTCGCCCATCTTCCAATTGTATAACAGCAAAAATCAATCTCTGTTGATCAGGAGGGATGCCTTCTTTGTCCCGAAAAAGGTGCATCCATCTGTAATTGTAACCAAATTCAGTAATTATATCACAACAGAGCAACAAATGTCAACTGCCCCTAACCAACCCACCCGCATAAGTATACACATATGCACATACATAAGTAATTAATACGAAAGAAAGCATGCCCAACTATAAATCTGCACGTAACAAACTCATTACACCTATCTTTCAGTCCAAAATTTTCAGGCCGAATGAAAAGCTTAACATCATAGCACCCCAATATGGCGATCTATCAATTTTGATGTAATCATACATACATCTTATGAATCAACTGCTTGTAGTCTTTTCCATTGAAAACAGTAACTGCTGGAAGCCATTACTACACTGATACAGAGATTAAACAATCCTCAAGATCTGTCACAGATAAGCTAGCTGCACACAGTAAAAGCTAATTACCACAGATTATGAAGCACGAATTATGCTATTTCATTTGGCATATACTTTTCTGAACACAAATTCAATCCAAAAACTAACAAAAGTAAAAACTCAACTTTAAAAACAAATTCAACCCACAAAAAAGAAGAAAACCCTGAGCTGTCTCTTCTGGGTATATGTAAAACAAACCCATAAAGCTAAACAGGGGAAAGAAAAAACATAATTCATGCTTTCAACTTCAAGAGTGATGGTTTTTCCAGTCAGAGTCTCCACAAAGATCTGCATATTTCCTTCGATTCTGTCTTCTTCTTCTTCTTCTTCTTTTTTCTTAGTAACAAGCTGTTGACGTTTTGGGTGGGTGGGAGAATGCGTTGAGTGGCGTGGGTGTGTGATATTATTTTGTGACAATTGTGGGGGTGCTTGTTCTTTGCTTCTTCGATTTTTTGGGCCCTCACGCCCACCCACACCCGACTGGGTTCTTTTTTTCATTTTTTTTTTTTTTATGCCTATGCCAAATGATGGATCTCACCCTTACTATTTGGGCTGGGCTAATCTGAAGTTTTGATTTTGTTGTCTATAAACTCCCCTAGTAATTACATTACATTCTTTCCCACTCCTTGTACGAGCCAATTGTACCATCGGTTATACGGACAAATCTGCTTAACAAAATAAAAACATTCAAGAAAAACAAAAAACTCTCTCCTTTTCTTTCTTTTTTTTTTTCATTTATTAAAAGGCACGTCAAATTAGGATTATGACTGAGACTTTAAAGGTATAAATTTAAATTTTTAACTATTAAGATGCCTCTTGAAAAATAAATAAAAAAACGTTCAATCTGTTTTTTTTTTTCTGTGTTTTTTAATTTGATCATCTATTCAAACAATTACAACTAAGACAAGCCCAGCCCTAGGAGTACCCGGAAGAGAGAGACAAGATAAGGTTCTGCCTTTGCGCAGGCTGATCACGAGCTGTTCCATCATCTCTGTTGGGTCAACAAACCGCTTTCAAAGCCTCCACGGGCGAGCAATCTTCTCGTTCGTCTCGACTGGTATATGTATGTCTAAAACAAGAAAAAAAATGCAAAGAATAGTTAATATGCACTCATCGGCACAAGAAGTTTTGGAAGAAATTAGACCCCCCCAATACGGTAGTAAGTACAGTCTCACACCAGTTGAGATGATCGGTTGATTCAATCTAAATTTATAGAGATATCAAAGTTCTTCTTTCTGACAGCTACTAAGAATCTAACAGAAAAAAGACAAATGTTCACAAAAAGAAGAAAGCGATAAGCAATGACCAGACTAGACGAACCGATCTTAAGAGAAGAAAAGTAGTTCTTCTATCGTTCAAAGGCAGGGGGTCGTGGAAGCGTTTCCAGCTTTTCCAATAGATAGGGGCGGAAAGCTTTAGAGAGTAGGGGCGAGGTCACCATACTACAAAAGGCCGTAAGCAGTGGCTCAACGCCACTAGCCTACAGGTTCTTCCCATTAGCCAAGGCTTGGACTAATCTTTGGTCTGATATTACTTGTCACGTTAAGTCCTTCAAGCCCACAAACCACGGCACCTCTTACAGAGTAAGCCGAAAAGGCCTTAAATATGTTTTTAGTAAAATCGAAAAGCCTTTATTGAAAACTAAAGCACTAACGCCCTATCTATAGTAAGGGGTCTTTTCTTACTGGATGTCGGGTGTGCAGTAACACTCAACCTATACAAGTTATATGTTGGAACATGGCTTCTAGTTTAATTAAAATTATTTTTCAATCTTTATCTTATATTTTTATATATATATATAAAGACATATTAAATTTATGAGATTAAAATTAAAAGGCGAACCATATTCTTTATTAAGAGTATTCCCTCCATTTTTTTTATAAATATAAGTTACGTAAATTTTTTTTTTTCGTTTTATTATTTTTGTATTGTTTGCCGTAATAAAGTGTTATTAGAGCCCACCAAAATTACCACCGCCGACTCACCAAAGAAAGCAGTCTCTCTCCTCTTTCTCGGCCACCACCGCGGGCTATCCCCACCAATGCTACCGATAAGCTCACCAAAATTAAAAGCAGCCTCTCTACTCCTCAGAAGAGAGAGAATTGGAAAGCTTTTTTGTTTTAATCTCTCTTGCAGAGCTGAGACCATCCGTCTTTTCCCCCTCATCGGCAAGCCCCGTCACACAGCCCAGCGACCGACGCACATCCCACACAGAGAGAGACAGACTTGAACCCTCGGTGCACATCCCACATCGGCGAGTGCTACAATCTTCAACACCCAATAGCCGACGCACCAGATCCCCGCCATACCCAGATCCGTTTGAGTTTTGTTGTTTGATCGCCGTCGCCGTTCCTTACCATAGCTAACGAAAAAAGGAACAGATTGAGTTACTGTCTTTTTTATTTTGTCAGTGGCAACCGGTTGAACATTGTAGCATTGTCCACTTGGATAATTTTTTATTAATTTGACCTATCCATTTATATTTTTTAATTTTAAATTTTTTCTTGTTCGTAAACGGTGAAGTCTGAACCCGCAAGTAAAAGGTTTCAAGATAACAGGAGACCAAGTGAACAGCCCCAAGCAAATCTTCTAGGGAGCGTACCCTTTGTTTTTACTCTTTCTCTCTTCTAAGAAAAACTAAATATCTAAATATAAAACGATAAATAAAATATTTTTTTCTATGGACCTCTGACCAATGAGGTGATGACACATGCATGAGTGCATATTTTCTTATAAAAAGTGGGTTCCAAACCTGGGCGGCACCAGGGCAATTCTATTGGTGGATTCCTTTTAATCTTAGAATAGACTGAGAGAAAGGAGATTTTGTCGAGCCTCGAGTAATTGAAAAGCATCGCGAGGTTTCGCCGCTTTGAAACAAGAAGTTTCAAAATATCGCAAAAATTCAGCTTCTCCCAAATCATTGTCTTTGGAAGTTCCTGTTTCGTTTCGTTTGAGAACCTTCTCGAAGAAAACTAGAATTTTGGAATACACGTATATCTAGAGATCCAATGTTTGAAATTACAATTTCGGGATTTCACAGTTCAAATCAAATGACTATGAAATTACGTTGATGCTTCTATATGCTAGGGTAACGTATTTTTCCTTAAGGGAATCTTTAGAATTCCCACTGCTTAACTTTCAATTCACCTCTGACCATCAAATGAAATGATTTCTCCCCTTTTTAAAACAAAGGGTGCTTCTACTTCTGTCAATGCTTGAAACAAATTTGTCTTCTCTATATTACTATATCTCCATGAGTAAATAATTTTATACGAGGATCTAGTGAACTCAATCACTTGTTGCCGTTACTCTTCAGTTTTCTGTTAAGGTCTATCCTGTAGAGGCACTCAAATTGGATCAGTAATCGATTTCTAAGTTTCATCATAAACCTAATTGGTTATCAATAATTCAACTGTACTTAAAGGTAGGACATTTTCTATTTTATAGGAACTTCTGTACTAAAAATAATGGTATCTCTAATTATAGCCCCTTTGGGATGTAAAATGTATCTCTTCTCACCATCCCAATAGTGTATAAGACAAATATAAGCATTTCAATTAGGGTTGTATTCTATGGTTATAATTCTACCATAAAAGTGTTTTTCATTTCGTCGAAATTGATTTTACGGTATAGAAGCTTATGACCTCCCTCTTTCTACCTTGCAGTGATGATTCCTCTAGCATTATGGCCTCTACTACAGCGATGCTGTCCATAGATCAAATTATTTCATGTATTGGATTTTGCTTGACTATTTATGGTTCCATTGCGTGTGTTCGGGGTAGAAATTTTGTATAAATGTATCGCCATGCTATTAAGTATTATGATTTAAGTTCTTTTCTTTCTAAGAAGTGGAATAGAATAATCCGGTTGAAGTGTAATGATCATACATCTGTAATGCATTGTATGTCCTACAATAGGTCTCATTCTTCTCCCCTTTCTCGGGAGTCAATGGCTATTCATAGCTATTACTTTGACACCAAAGAGGAGTTCTACCCAATGTTTTATTTTTATCTTAGTTGATCTTGATTCGACGTTAGAAGTATATTGATTTTACCCCTAATAAACAAATACTTTTGTTTGTAAATATTGCATATTTGATTCCATCCATAAATTAATTTCTTCTCGATCTGTTCTATTCTTAATAAGAATGCTAATTCTTATTGTTCATATGTTATATTATGAATATGTCACACAATTCGTTATATATGGATGATGAGATTCCATTGATACAGAGCCAATTCCAATAGACTTATTGAAAAGTCCCATTGGCATGCATCCAGTAGGAATTGAACCAACGAATTTGTCAACTATGAGTTGGGCGCTTTAACCATTCAGCCATAGACGTAAAAGAGACTCGGCGAGTGAACTAATGGCTCCACACCTTTTCGAGCTTTTCTTTCTTCCATTAAAGGAGATCCTAGAAAAGATAGAATAGGAAGACGTGTTTCCAGAACAAAGAAGATATGGATTGAGAAGGAGGAGTTAGCAAAGTTAGACAAGATTGGAATGGGCATAGGAAGATGTATTAATGTACCAGATCGGCCAATGCTCCTAGGTTGATGCAATGTATTCCGCCAGTTGATTGAAGACTCGATTATTGGTATATCAATCGGTCCAGCATGGATTGAAATGGAAGTCGATTTGATAGGAAGCTTTTGAAAACACAGTGCACCCAGGTAAATAAGGAACAAGATGAATACAGAGGCTAAATAAACACAGTGCTTTTGAAAACCCACTTGAATTGAGCTCAAATAATTTTCAATTTTAGCCCAGCTATGCTGGTGCAAATGGCGCTCGAAGTTCTCTTCAGAATTCGTCAAAAAATCAATATTATAGGTGTGCTAAATTTAAACTCAAACATACTGCTTATAATATATATATATATATAATTTGGGTCTTTTCTATATATAAAAAATTTTCGGAATTTCAAAGTTCAACAATAATGCTGACTATGGAATTGTACAAGAGTGTGGGAAAAGCAACACAAGTGGCAAGGACCCCAAAGTTAGGCCCCAACCCACGTGGAACCGAGCAGACCCAGCCATTGCCCGGCTGACAGTTGATCAGGAGATAACACGAGTTAGATAAAAATATCCCACTCATGCACTGAATTGAATGATCCCGTCGTACAACGTGAGCGATTTGCCGAACAACTCAAGGATCGACAATCAGGCGATGGAGAAGCTATGGCTTTGGATGAAAATTTTTGTGCCGCTCTTGAGTATTGCCTGCCTCCAACCGGTGGCTGGGAATGGGGCATTGATTGGCTGGCTATGCTGCCAACTGATTCACAGAATATCAAGGAGTTGGTCCCCTTCCCAGCCATGAAGCCACGAGATGAACATCCGGTGAAAGCTGCTGCAACTCAGGGACAAATGTCATTATTTTAAGACGATCATTATTCCACTACATATCAAAACATTTTGCAACAATTCTGTCTGAAATTTTGCATTCTTTGGTTAAACATTTTACATTATTCTAGAGTCAATCTTCAAAGTCAAAAAGTTCTGGAGTTGAAGTCTCACTCAAAACCAATTTCAAAAGAAAATACAAAAAATTAGACCATTAGATTAGAACAGGGAAATAGACAAATAAACGAACAGAACTACACATGCAATAATTCAAGTCCTTTCTATTACGATGTCGCATATAACAAAGTCTAATTCCAAATCGCGATCCGTTATGCTTATACAATATTCAAACTTAAAATAGAGCTTGAGGTTAAGAAAAAGGCTTCAACTGCCTGTCCGCATATAATCAAATTCCTTGGGATCTATGCGAAGCTAAAGAGAAAATTTCTTGGAGTGCTGAGATTCGAAATCAACGTGGGAGATCCTGTTGTCTTTGCTGCACGGTGGATGGGTGGATGTAGTATAATTATGACTATTATGACTGAGTAGTTATAATTAATAATTATACTTGCAACGTATTCATTTTGTGTCATTGTAACTTTTCTTATCATTAATTTATAATCCTTAAGCATGAACAACCCTCGTGCACTACAGCCTAGCTAATAGAGAATCAATGCAAATGCCTTCTCTTCTTTTTTTTTTTTTCCAGTCTAAAAGAACATCATTATTATTTACAAATTATTTCTTTGTACTCGCAACTTTTTAATTGCATAGATTCAGAGAGTGGAGGCTGGGTGGGGACTTTCCCAATATGAAGGGCCAAGCACAAGAGTGTTCTTTTCCAAGATTCTTCGAACTTTTTATGTTGCATTCTACGTGGAGAAGGGAGGGGCAGCACTCAATAGGAGCTCATCATTTGATTCATTTTGACCTTTTCGATTAAAACATTAAAGAACCTAGGTTTTGTAACAAATCAAGACCAACCCCCCCCCCCCAAAAAAAAAAAAAAATTGGGTTGGTGGCTATTGTGGATTTGACATGAATTTGAATTTCCTCCTGTGCACTGAACATAACTCGCTTTCACAAAGTGTGTATCATTCAGTTAAAAAAGTATAAAATTTATCTTCTCTGGGCTTAGCTCCAATATTAATCAGTCAAGTTGCTGTTGAAATTATTTGAGTCCCAAAGATTTATGCTATATATGTGGCCGCATTCTGGAAAGCAGATTCGATTGTAACACTAGAATTTGAAACTGTGACCATCGTTTTGCCCCGCTGTAAATAAAAATAGCATTGAACTGGGAAGGAAAATACCATGAAATGCAACAGCTAGTCATGTGACAAGCCCTCCTGCTACAACCTAGCTAGGTATACAGTTAGAACATTATTAAATTTCTATTTTCCTGATAGCATCAAGCCTTTCGTCCTTTGGTCTGTGTGATTCTAAATTTTTTAAAACAGCCTTTTGATGCACTACATTGCAATCAATTGGAAATCAATAGACAGTTTAGAAGAATCATCAAGGACAAGATTTTCTTTATGGTTACCACTCAAAAGGAATCTTTAGCTTTCAGCAGCTATTAATCATTTCAGACCATTTTTGAAAGTAGGCATGCAAGTGCTTCTAAACAATGAAGTTCACACGACGAGGGAATGGACAAATGTGTTACACTTGAATTTGTCGACCAAATGATTTCTGAGCTTTCCTGCTAACCATTAAAATTTAATACTAGACATCTGTTAGTGGAGAGTCAGGAGAATCCCTATCATCTTGGTGTTTTTTTGAGTCACAATGGTCAAAAGTATTAATAATTAAAAATACTGCCGCCCTCTACCTATTCAAACCACACATCAACATTTCAGTCCAATGAAAGTTCACCAACCAAGCTTTAAGCCTATACAGGTCCAAGTAATTGGACAATAAATTTTTACCAGTGAAAGAGGGTTTTATTTTGGCGGCCAATGTTTTGTGAATTGGTGTGCCATCACATGCATGGATGCAAGAGTTTTTGGTGCAAACAACCAATGGAGGCCTGCTTTCGGAAAATTTTTCACGTAGAATCCTGGATTCAATACAGGATGATCAATCTTCATACGAGTATATGATGAGCTTAATAGTTGGTCTCTATAGAAAGTAGATCAAGTAAAATAAACAATATGGAAGCAATATCAAAATCATAGAGGAACACCGGCCCGTGGAAGTGCAATATTTGGAGAAAGATCTCTCAGAAAGCCAAGCAGAAGAGAAGCCTTTGTTACATGTTGATAACCCACAAGCCGTCCATAAACAAATTCATCTCAGTCCACAAATGTAGAATATGGAAATGATTATATAGTGGTCAGAATTATCAGGGGGCATGAAAACCAGAACTTGGAATCCTTGTGTCAAAGTCATTCCGTCCTGCAGCTTGACTTGTTCTCGAGCCTTTTCAATTTATACTGTAATACCTCCCAATTCTCTTGTAGTAATTAAACTTCAATCGCTGGATTTCTCTCGAGTTATGGCAGAAGTCCAATTGCACTCATTACCTACCTTCAAATTCTGTTGACAGGAGGAAGGCGAATTAAGTAAATGAACGAGCAGGAAATTGTTCCCATGCAAAGCAACTCCAACAAAGAAATGCGTAATAACTATCAGGGCAGCAATACCTCCAACTTGCACCTGAACCCCACAAGAACCCTTGAAGGCTCGACTTCTCAGCCTGCGCCCCCAAGTGATTAGATTTCTAGTGTTACCCAACCCCTGTCTATAGTCCCAAATAGCAGCTCTGGCTCTAGCGAGTCTCGTGCTGCTAATGAAGATGATTTCCATCGAACACATCCCGGATTTTCTGATATTGGCCATCCTTCATCACATGGCAGCCCTCGAGACAATGAAGTAAAGGTTCCAACTATAACAGTAAAGAATTCTCTTGCAGGATACAAGGATGATTTCCGCCCAACACCACCCAGTCACACAGCCTGGTGTTGGCCATGTTTTCCAAACCAAGAATGTAGAAACAAATGGATAGATTGTTTAAGTTAATATAAATTTATCATAAATTAAAATTTGGTGTTTAAGTAAAAATTAGAAAGTAAAGTTGTTTAAGGTATAGTTTTGACGTTAGATTAGAAATAAATAGAATTAAATGTGTATATTATTGTTATGCTCCTTAACTATTATTATATAATTTTATTAATTATTTGTATAATTATGTAACAATAATATTAGAATTAATTAAGTTCTAACTTTAACATAAATATCTTATACACGTTAACGACAATTTCATTGAATCTGGTTTCTACGGTCTAGTGAACTCCCCCAGCAAATATAAGGAAGAAAAACACTGTTCTGCTAGTCGTATTTTAATTAGTGCACTGTTTCTAAATTTGTAATTGTGACTAGTCGAACAAAAAATTTCTGCAGTAAGTGTATCTTTCATTTTCTCTATTTTTGATTTTGAACATGTTATATGCTTGATTTGATAAGTAAACTTACAATTTAAATTCATTTTTAACAATTTTTTTATTGAAACTGGATCATATTTTATAGAGTACATAGTCATATACGGACTAACATAGAATCATTTATTTATTGTTGTCTATGAAATTCAGATATCATCAAGAATATATTTCACCCATGCTATATCAACTGGTACGCATTTAGACACACTGATTTCCGTTGTCTTGCAGGTTTCGTTTTGTTTCTTACTGCAGTGTAATTTTTTCGCCGATGTTATGACAAAACAAAAAATGGTCTGACACATTGATGTTGTAGCGTAATTTTGAAACTATTTAGACTTTGAGATGGTGTTTTTTCTTTTGTACTGGTAGTCGTCGTTTTTGTTTGAGATTTTATGATAATTGAAGAGTGAGCTATAATGCTAGTCGACGCGGAAAATGACTGTTAATTGGCTCATGATGTTTAAAAGAAAGAAGAAAAAAAAGAAAAGAAAAAACTGGGACGCAAGATATGTAATTATGTGCAGAACTTATTTTCCTATCATACTCTATGACAAGATCGTTACGCCAACATTATCAAATCCAACTGCGTAGAACGGAGACTACGCATGCTTGTCGACTGTTGATCAAGAGAAATTTTGAGAGGCCAAATGCACATAAAAACTTTCGTAATCCTAATTACATCAAATTCGAACGCAAAGAGGCCATGCGGGCCAGATATGTGAGGTTTTCCTCGTGGAAATCACCAAACGGATATTAATTGCCAACATATGTAACAGTTAACTTGGTTTAATTTGTTATGAAATTTTCTAAAAACTCAGCATATTACTTAATATTAGCAGTTAATAAAATAATGTTGCATAGTCATGAGATAAAAATTTATTTTTTATTTTTTATTATTTGGGTTCGTTAAATCATTATATAATAAATATGATATTTCTTCGTTTCGTGTATATCTTATTATTTAAACTCATATTTTAAGTCATAAGTTTAAGTTATCAATCATTAGAATATTACGTAAAGATATAATAAAACGATTATTTTTTTAATTTATTAAGACGTAGTATTATTATTATTTTATTTTATTAACTTCTTCTCTCTGTCTCGTTTTTTTTTTTTTTTTAATTTTCGCTAAAATATGCTGGCTAGATGGGACCAAAACTAGAATTACATGTGTTTGTGTGTATATGGACCATCAATTCGTGTGGATAACCTTCTAATATGAATATGTGCCTGTCATGATAAAATCCTACATAGCCCACAATTGTTGCACTGAACAACCTTTCATGTTTTTTTTTTTTTAATGTTTAAAAGAATATTTCACATTTTTATTTAAATAAATACAACCGGACACACGCCTAGAGGCATGTTACAATAAAATAAACAGCCAACTAAGGAATATCCTTTCATCTTTAAGTAAAATTGTGTTGAATTCCATGCCAGGAAGATTCAGGTTTATCTATTTATCAAAATAATAATCATCATTTTAAATTTTATTTATTTATCTTCTTTTTTTCATTTGTATTGATTTTAACCAGTGTACTGTAAGGAATGGCTATGGAAAAATAGTACTTGCAATGTGAAATTTGATCGGAGCCCCATGTCACGCGCGCATTACAAGTTTCACCATCAGCATGTAATATATTTTTCAATTTCGCAAGAACTTGGTCCCGAGCTTTTATCCTCCACGCCCAGCCAACTGCCAACCTAAATGGTTAGGTACAAGCACAGTGTACATTAAGCCTGGAAAAGACCCCCATTTTGGTATAAGATTTATATATTCTCGGGCCTATGCTTTGTCTACATACCAAGAAAACCAAAAATAAAATAACGATACGGAGTGCGATTTCTTGGTGAATTCATCAAAATGGGCGTGTAGTTCCTGTACGGTTGTTGGGTCGCACAAGTCGCATGTAACTTGCAAGTAACATGCAAGAATAACAAAAAAATAAACTCTTAAAAGCCATATAGCTGTCATCACAGCTCTCTTGTCTGGGCCTTTAATGAAGTATACAATAAAATTGGTTTACAGAGGCTAGTGGTCATATTGCTGCGCCTCTAGACTAGACCGTGTCCTTTTATTCACCTTTGATTTTAAAAACTAGGTCACTGATCATCCATGGAATCTTCCTTCGTCCTTGGAAATTTAACTAAGGGGAATCTTCCTTCCTTTTTGTAACTTTTGGCCTCATATTTTGCAGCCTTTTAACCCGCTATTAGGTACCAATGGTGTTTCTTCCTCTCTCTAAACGACCTTGGATCTTCTATAAATACATGACTCTCACACGCTTAAGTCCTCAAGCTTGAGAGCTTGAGCCAATTTGCGCTACAGAGTTTAATTTTTGGAAGTAAAACAAAAGCTTCTAAAATCACTCCTTCCCCTTGAAAATCCCATATGGCGAAGGTAACTTTCATTGGTTCGCTCTTTTTACTAATGATGTTCAGCCACGATCTTCATTTTATCGTGGAAGGAAGAGATTTGAAAGTAGGAAAAGGGTTGAAGTGCACCACATGCTTCAGCCCTGCTGATGGGAAGAGAAGTAATGTATGGAAGAGTAAAGAAAATGGCAGTAGAAAGCCAGGCCACTTAATGGGCCATGGTATCAAAACCGATGAAGGAACTGAAGAGGGTTTTAGGCCTACAAATCCCGGGCATAGTCCAGGCGTTGGTCATTCCATCCAGAACTAACCGCGAACCAACGCTTTGATTTGCAGCATTGTTATTTCGAGTATTTGGGTTGGGAATAAATGGTAGTAGCATGCACGCACGTTTATGTCACGTTTATGTCTTGCTTTTCCAAGGTATGTCATTTGAATGTCTTGTCTTTTCGATATGTCAATGCGTGTACTGTATATGTACGTAAATTTACTATGTTAATAAGATTGATAGACAATCTAGACTTGAGAACAAGTCTAGAGTGTCAATTATGTACTTCGACAGATTATCTCCCCTCTATGTTCATGGGGGTCGAGAATTTGTCTTATTTAATCTTCTTTTTCTTTGACCAGGCAGTTTATGAAGTTATTCTCGGACTAGGGTCTTGTTTTCTTTGTTCCTTGTATGTAGCCTGTTGCACCAGTCTGGTGTTCTTTTGCATTAAGTAATCCTCTTCGGTTGTTTTTACTTTTATTATTTTTAATGATATTTACTTCACTTGTAAAAGAAAAAAAACATTGATATCGTCATCCTAAATCGTACGGTTCCTTTTTTTCACGTCAGGAAAAAATAAAAAAGTTTCATTAATATACAAAATATAGAGGTAAAGCAATTAGATTACACTATATTAAAAAAAAAGTCTAATTTAACTTAATTATGATCACTGTATAAATAAATAAATAAATAAACTTTGCAAGCATTGCAAAGCCCCCGTCTGACTTTGCTCATTCCATGCTCCTCTTCATGAAAATCAAACCGAGATTTGGCAGGCATGAGAGATTGCCCACGAATTGGAGAACCAACCTTCAGATAGTAACGCAATGCCAAATTTAATCTGTTAAGAACCAGATCAACGTAGACACAAGGCACCAACATTTTACGAAGTTCCTGTTGAATGGACGGGACGGGTTCCAATAATTTTTGTCCTGCGTATTAATGCTCTTTTTATTTAAACTTCAACATACCGATAAATATATTCTCAAGTCTTGAGAAGACTTTCGATTCTTAATGGTCGTCGTAGCTTGCTCGCTTTTCTATGGCTTGAATTTCCTTTAAAAAAAAATTTTCTAAGCCTTGAGAAGGCTCGATTCTTAATGGTTGTTTGACAGAAAAAAGAATTGCTACAAATTTATCGTGAACATTCATTTTTTAAAATTATTACTTGTAATTACCACATTTTTTACATATAAAATAAACGATTATGAGAGAGTAGTATTTATATTGTATCTATTTGTGGTATTCACTTAATAGCACTCTTCTAACTAATATGTTTGCTTGATCAGAATTTTTAAAAAAGGTTGTACAGTTTCATTTGTTAAACTTATGCCTAGAAATTTTCTGAAAAAAATATAGTACTCTCTTTGCTAATTTTAAAACCCCAGACAAGAGAGCAACCCTTCAGTTCTGGAAAGGCAGGGGAGATATAAAATCCACGTCTTCTGACCCATTAATTAATAAAATTGAAGGCCCTAGAGCCCAGCAAGGATCGCATTTTATACTGTCGCCGTGCCTGAAAAATAAATAAATAAATAAAAGTCCCGTTAAAAAAAATACAAGAAGATAATTAAATTCAGGTAATGGATTTATGTATGTAACGCGAACCATATTGAGCAAAGAGAATATAGACAACTAGCCAGAGCTTGGATGTTTGTAACCTTGTAAGCTTTTTTCATTCATGATCAGAGGTAGGGCTTAGATGTTGTACTTTTTTAGAATTTCTCTTTTTGAAATTTTTATTTCATATATTGCAGGATCTTTCTTTATGCGAATACTAGCAATAAAACTGTAATTGAAATCAACATACCGTTGTCCATTATGCTGATGTCCCGCAGTGGAGATGGGAAGCCTCTTCTGTTTCGTTCCTGAATGCTTCTCTCTTTTCTTCTACTCTTACCCCTTTCTTTTCTTTACGTTTTCTCTCTCTGACGGTTGAGCTCTCGGAAAGGTCTGTAATAGCATATATATATATATACACATCTTCCTTTCCTGTAACCGTTACCTTAAATAGGAAGTCCTCTCTTTCTGTAATAATTATCTTAAATGAGAAGATACTCCTTTTCCTGTAACGGTTATTCTTAATAGGGGAAGATATATATACACATATTCCTTTCCTGTAACGTTTATTCCTAATAGGGAGAGTGGAGGGATTTTAAACCCGATGACCCAAATTACCGTTATGCCTAACCGACCATCATATTAGGCCTTTTATTTTGAGTCATACTTTAAATGACATGGACCACTCATGTTAATTAATTTAACAATCTCCCACTTGGTCCATGTCATGACTTGATGAAACAATAACAATTAAGTGCACACAATTCTTAAAGATCATCAAATCACAACACTTAATTGAATTAAGATGATTGGATCATGACGGTCACACATCTTATAGCAATATGATTCCTTCCATGTATCACATAATCATCATAATTCATAATACTTTACTGAGGAACATTGAAACTTTAAACTGTCATTCTCATATATACTATTAATTATCTCACAAACCATAATTGTATACATCTAAACAAAGATAACAGAGCACAAGCAAAACCATAACTTTAATTGAATTCACGAGTGTCACAATGATATGAGCATCTAAATATTGGCTTTTAAGTGTATGAAGACCTGTCCATAATGCCCATCCGATCAACATGTCCAGTAAATGTTTTCGGTGTCAAACCTTTAGTTAACGGGTCCGCTATCATCAACTCAGTGCCAATATGCTCAATGGACACTCTTTGGTTTTGCACTTCTTCTTTAACAGATAGGTATTTCAAATCCATATGTTTCGCACCTTTAGAATACCTATCATTCTTAGAGAAGAAGATTGTTGCGGAATTGTCACAAAAAATTCTTAACGGCTTTTCTATACTGTCGACCAAACCAAGCCTTAAGATAAAATTCCGCAACCATAATGCATGAACAGTAGCCTCAAAGCATGCTACAAATTCAGCCTCTATAGTGGAAGTAGCAATGATAGACTACTTCCCGCTTTTCCAGGAAACTGCTCCTCCAGCCAGGAGAAACATGTAACCAAATGTAGATTTCCTCGAGTCTACACATCCAGCATAATCTGAATCCGAGTAGCCTACTACTTCAAGATGACTTGATCTTTTATAAGTAAGCATGTAATCTTTGGTGCCTTGTAAGTACCGAAGTACTTTCTTTCCGGCTTTCCAATGATCTATTCCAGGATTACTTTGATATCGGCCTAACATTCCAACTGCGAAACTGATGTCTGGCCGAGTACATGTTTGCGCATACATCAGGCTTCCAACCAGTGATGCATAGGGAACTGATTCCATCACTTTCCGTTCCAAATCATTCTTTGGACATTGTAATTCACTAAACTTGTCCCCTTTCTGAATTGGAACTATTCCTGTTGAGCAATTTTTCATTCTAAATCTCTCTAATACTTTATTGATATAGTCTTTCTGAGACAATCCTAACAATCCTTGTGATCTATCACGGAATATTTCTATTCCCTATCACATAGGATGCCTCATTCATATCTTTCATTTCAAAAGTTTTAGAGAGAAATTTCTTCACATTATGTAACAAACCTATGTCATTAGCGGCCAAAAGAATGTCATCGACATATAGGACTAATATAATGAACTTGCTCCCACTGACCTTCATATAGATACACCGATCAACGGTGTTTTCTACAAAACCGTATGACGTAATGGTATTATTGAACTTAATATACCATTGTCAGGAGGCTTGTTTCAGTCCATATATCGATTTCTTTAATTTACACACCAAATTTTCTTGCCCCGTAGTGATGAAACCTTCAAGTTGGTCCATATACACTTCCTCTTCCAAGTCACCATTCAGAAAGGCGGTCTTTACATCCATTTAGTGGAGCTCTAGATCATTATGAGCCACCAATGCCATAATAATTCTTAAACAGTCTTTCTTAGAAACTGGAGAGAAAGTCTCCTTATAGTCAACACCATCCCTTTGAGTGAAACCTTTGGCTAAGTCTGGCCTTATACCTTTCGATGTTACCGTTCGAGTTTCGCTTGGTCTTGAAGACCCACTTACAGCCAACTCGTTTTGATCCTTCAGGTAACTCTATTAGCTCTCAGACTTGGTTTACATCCATCGATTTCATCTCTTCTTTCATGGCATTGAACCACCTTTCAGAATCATTACATTCCATGGCTTGTTTAAATGAGACTGGATCTTTATCAATGCTCAATTCCGATTCATGCTCAAGTGAGTAAACCACATAATCATTTGAAACTGCTGGCCTTTTCTGTCTTGTAGACCTCCGTAATGTCATTTCTTGTGATATCACTTGTTCATTTGTAAATTGAATATTGTCACTTGGTTCATCTCTTATGTGTTCACTTTGCGTGTTTCGAGTATCAATTTGTTGTCCTTGCATGTCACGTGACTGTGATGCAACATAAGGAATAACAATTTGAGTAGAAACACTGGGTGTGGGAATACCGACATGAGTAGGAGTACTCACTCACTGTGGACCATTCATTTTGTGATTCTTTAATATCCACCTTTCGTGATTCCCCACTCCCACTAAACTGACCATTTTCAATGAACCGAGCATTACCAGACTCAACTATTCTAGTACTATGGTTAGGGCAGTAAAACCTATACCCTTTGGACTTTTCAGGATAGCCAATGAAGTAACCACTAATGGTTCTTGCATCAAGCTTTCCTTCATATGGATTGTATATCCTTACTTCTGCTGGACAACCCCAAACATGAAGATGTCTCAAACTGGGTTTCCTTCCTGTCCATAACTCGTAAGGAGTTTTAGGGACAGCCTTACTAGGAACTCTATTCAGCAGATATGCAGCAGTTCTTAATGCATGCATCCACAAGGATAAGGGTACAGTACTGTAATTCAACATGCTCCTAACCATATCCATAAGTGTGCGATTCCGCCTTTCCGCTACACCATTCTGTTGTGGTCTACCAGGCATTGTATACTGTGCACATATGCCTCGACTCTCAAGAAGTTTTGCAAATGGACCAGGACATTGTCCACTTTCATTGATTTTTCCATAATATTCACCACCCCTATCTGACTTAATCACTTTTACTTTTCTATCTAACTGCCTTTCAACTTCATTAATAAACACCTCTATGATGTTTACTAACTGAGACTTTTCATGCAGTAGATACAAGTAACAATATCGTGAGTAGTCATCTATAAAGGTGATGAAATATTTCTCACCACCCCATGTTGGGATATCAAACGGGCCACAAACATCAGTGTGTATCAATTCTAAAGGCTCATTGCTTCTTATGGCTGGGTTCTTTGATGTACGTTTTGTTTGTTTCCCTTTTATACAATCAACACATACATCCCAATTAGTAAAATCCAATTGAGGCAGGACATCACCTTTCATCAACCTCAATATCCTTTCTTTGGATATATGACCCAATCTTTGATGCCATAAGAAAGCAGAACTTTCATCATGCATATTACGTTTGTTACCTATACCATGCTCAACAAGAAATATAGAATCAGCATACATAGCATCAAGATTCAAACGGTACAAATCATCAATCAAAGTACCAGATCCATAATAGTACGAATGTCTATACAATGAAAATGCACCATTTCCAATCTTGAGGTTAAATCCTTCTTTATCCAACTTTACAACAGAAACTAAATTTCTAGCACATTCAGGAACATAGAGACACTTTTCTAGATCCAGATGACACTTGGTGTGAAAGGAATCCCTGCATAATATGTGACACATGAATAGTAACTCCAAAATCTAACCACCAAGTATTATTGGGCACTTCAATTATGTTTGATTCAAAACATACTGATATACAGTACGTACCTTTCTTTTCGAACCAAGCCTTTCTTTTTGGGCAATCATTTTTGAAGTGACCCATCTTTTTGCAGAAGAAGCATTTCTGATCCTTCTGGATCTGACCTCCAGTGACTTTCATAGAGGCTTTGTCCTTCTTCTTACCTTTCTTATGTGGTTTAGACCTGCTACCACTAGCATCCTTATGAACGATGAGATGAATGAAGTGATCCTTCATCTTCTTTAATCTCCCTTCCTCCTGAACTAACATGGTCTTAATTTCTTGAAAGTTCCATTTCTCTTTAATAGTGTTATAATTCACTTGGAACTGGCCAAATTCAGGAGGCAGTGAGTTTATGATGAATTGAACCAGAAATGATTCACTCACATCCATGCCCATTGTTTTCAACCTTGCTGCTAGATTAGCCATACTGGTCACATGATCATGAATGGGCTGTGACCAATCAAATTTCTTGGTCGTCAGCTCACTCATTAGGGTTCCTACGATGGATTTATCAGTTATATCTGACTGAGAGTATTCCTTAATTCTCATCAGAAATTTCCTCGCATTTTCCGTCTTAGGCATCGATGGCTTGACGTTTTCAACTATCGTCATTCGCATCAAATTCAAACTCAGCCTATTGGACCGTACCCAAGCCTCATAAAAAGACTTATCAGATTCTGTACTAGTCCCTGTAATGACTGCAGGCTTTTCATCCGAAATGACTGTTAAGTCCAGGCCCAATACACCCAAATGAAACTGAATATGCTCAGACCATTCAGCATAGTTCAGCCCATTGAATTTGACCATTGAATTGCCTAAGGCGAATACATTGGTGGAAGCTGCAAATATAATCCAAATTTATACGTTAATGCTTTGAGTAAACTCTAATGGATTCAGATACATTACAAACTTTAATTATGTATTTAAGTTCACCTTTGGGTGATCCTCAAATACATAACTCTAATCAATAATGATGCTAATTTAAATAAACTTTAATAGATCAATTAATCATACTAAAATTAACATGAATGTCATCTTTGGATATACAATCACGTTTACTTAGTATATTAATTAATCCCTTTTAGTGTCATTAATTATAAGCAATGATCCATCTTTGGATGATCTCCTAGCTTTATAATTAATAACCACAATTGTTCATTTTAAAACATTTTATTAGCATCCAAAATGAACAATTAAAATTCACAGTCAGCTATTCAAATCCATTCAAAGCCAGGCCACTTTGGTGACTAACAAGCTTTTAATATTTGACTCATTAACGTGAATTTAATAATCTTCAATTATGAAGATTAAATTATCTTTTATGTGGGAGTTTTTTTTTTTTTATGGTATTCATTCGGACCCGAGCACCACCATACTGCAGGTGGGACCCGCGTATCAGGCAACCAAAATATTTGTTTTGTCCCGCGTTGTAATTATTGATTACACGCAAAGGAAAAACAAAATACAGCCTAATAAAATAAAATACTACCCGAGCACCACCATACTGCAGGTGGGACCCGCGTACCAGGCAACCAAAATATTTGTTTTGTCCCGCGTTGTAATTATTGATTACATGCAAAGGAAAAACAAAATACAACCTAATAAAATAAAATACTACCCGAGCACCACCATACTGCAGGTGGGACCCGCGTACCAGGCAACCAAAATATTTGTTTTGTCCCGCGTTGTAATTATTGATTACACGCAAAGGAAAAATAAAATACAGCCTAATAAAATAAAATACTACCCGAGCACCACCATACTGCAGGTGGGACCCGCGTACCAGGCAACCAAAATATTTGTTTTGTCCCGCGTTGTAATTATTGATTACATGCAAAGGAAAAACAAAATACAACCTAATAAAATAAAATACTACCCGAGCACCACCATACTGCAGGTGGGACCCGCGTACCAGGCAACCAAAATATTTGTTTTGTTCCGCGTTGTAATTATTGATTACACGCAAAGGAAAAACAAAATACAGCCTAATAAAATAAAATACTACCCGAGCACCACCATACTGCAGGTGGGACCCACGTACCTGGCAACCAAAATATTTGTTTTGTTCCGCGTTGTAATTATTGATTACACGCAAAGGAAAAACAAAATACAACTTAATAAAATAAATACTATACGGCACAAAGAGATAAAGAAAACCAAATTGCAATATTCGCAGACCCGCTCTGATACCAATTGTTGGACTTTTCTAGAATTTCTCTTTCTGAAATTCTTATTTCATATATTGCAGGATCTTTCTTTATGCGAATAGTAGCAATAAAACTGTAATTGAAATCAACATACCGTTATCCATTATGCTGATGTCCCGCAGTGGAGATGGGAAGTCTCTTCTGTTTCGTTCCTGAACGCTTCTCTCTTTTCTCCTACTCTTTCCCCTTTCTTTTCTTTACGTTTTCTCTCTCTGAAGGTTGAGCTCTCGGAAAGGTCTGTAATAGCATATATATATATATATACACACCTTCCTTTCCTGTAACCGTTACCTTAAATAGGAAGATCCTCTCTTTCTGTAATAATTATCTTAAATGAGAAGATACTCCTTTATTCTTAATAGGGGAAGATATATATACACATATTCCTTTCCTATAACGTTTATTCTTAATAGGGAGAGTGGATGGATTTTAAACCCGATTACCCAAATTACCGTTATACCTAACCGACCATCATATTAGGCCTTTTATTTTGAGTCATACTTTAAATGACATGGACCACTCATGTTAATTAATTTAACATTAGACCCTTAATTTAAACCGTAGAAAGTCTCTTTTTTCCTTTCTTTTCGGTGCATCAACAAACTTGGTGGAATCCTTCCACTAGTAGGAACCTTCAGATGCTCTTGTCTAAGTTGTCTTCAAACCTTAAAATGTTAAAATTTAATAGAAAATACATGTCTAGCCGACTTTCCACCCCTGCATATATTTAAATACCGCGTTTGAGAAAGGGGTTTTCAGCTGACTTCTACTTATGTTCTTGTTTTCGTACTGTGCCATGAAGTTGTTTGTCCAGAGGGAAGGAACTTAAATTCTGGGTTGTCCAAGAAATGCTCGACAGACAATAACACCTTGACAGTATCAGAGGATGTCGCTGCTGCGGTTACTGCTTTGAGAGGTCAAGAACGGACGAGTAAGGTCGGTTATCCTTCTGATTTCCGACCCACAGAGCCTGGCCACAGTCCCGGTGTTGGCCACTTCCTCAACAATTGAACATCCTACAGCTACAGACGCTCTTAAATTATACGTTCACATTTTTCCTTGACCCTTAATCTAATTTTGGAGCGTCTAGTTGACAAATTATTTTTCTTTTTTCGAGTCAGCAGCATCCATTTCTAGCAGAGATTGCAAATAACTAGAGTAGGATAGGCCTGCATAAATCGGTTAACAGTATTGTATGTTATAACTTTTCTAAAATTTTTCTTTATAAAATTATTATTACTATAATGCACTATTTTTTTTTTATAGGAATATTAGTAATAAAATTATAATAAAATTAATATATTGTTGTCTATTATGTTAATATCTCATAGCAAAGATAAGAATCCTCCCTTTCTATTGTTCTTGAATTTTTTTTCCTTTTCTCCTACTCTTCTATTTCTTTTCTTTACGTTATAGTTGAGAATAAGAAAACTTCGTAATAATATATATATATATATATATTATTTTCCTATAACCGTTATCTTAACATTATTTTCCTATTAACATGAAATCTTCCTCTTCGATTATCTTAAATAAGAAGATACTTCTCTTTTTATAACGGTTATCAAGAGTGGAAGAATTTTAAACCCGATGACCCATCATATTAGGCGATTGGATTAAAATGATCATCAATTACAATACTTGATTGAATTAAAATGATTAGATTATGGCAATCACACATCTTATAGCAACATGATTCCTTTTTTGTATCACATAATTATTATAATTCATAATAACTTTATTAAGAAACATTGAAACTTTAAATTGTTATTGTAACTTTTCCGCATATTATTAGAGTCCTCGTGAATTCCTGTAGAAACATCTTTTCTAGTACCATTTCGGCAGATAAAAAGGGAACCAAACATTGAATTTGACAAGAATTTGGAAACGTAATAAAAATGTGCAAGAAAATATGAAAAATTTTGTAAACAATGAATTTTATTATTTAAAGTTTAAAGAGAGAAAAGTTTAGGAGAAAAGAAGAAGATTTATGGAGAGATTGAATATAAATTTTGGAAGAAATTCTATATTGTGCAATGAAGTAGCTCTTGAGACGTTCCTTACTTGGCAAGTCTACAAGCGGCCGTGCCACCCCATCGCATATAAATCAGAAATGTGCGGACAAAACTACTAAACTTCAACTTAATTAATTATTTCTTATTTGACAAAGTCTAGTCCGGAGAAAAACTCATATTTTTGTTATTCAAAAGATAAAAGGACAATAACTTAGATTTTAATGTTAATTCAATAATCTAAGTATGAAATGATTTAAATTAAATTTTTTTACGTTTAATTTAATCTAACCAATAATATATTTTTAAAAAAATATTTATTTTACTTTTTATAAATGTATAACCAATATTCAATTTGGATTAGCTCATAATTATAAACAAATTATATTATAAATTTCATATATAGAAAGAGAAATAACATAATTAAGTGTTTGTGTCTTTGATTGTATTTCTACCTAACTTGTTACAGTTTTATTCTTTTTAATTATTACCCTCCACATCTTGGTGTACTTCATATTTCTTTGGTATGGCAGATGTATTTTAGTTAATTATGCCTCTTCAACTATATGTATATAAAAAAATGTTATTGGTGGCACATTGATAACACCATATGATTCTAGAGAATATTGTAATCACAGGTCACCTGTGTCCGCCTTTTAACTTGGTGTATCTAGGAGAGTGTGTGCATGTAGTTAGATTCTAACTCCAGAGGGTCACAAACCCCACGAGACCATGGCTGGAAGTCATTGGAGGCCTAAGATTATAAGAGAGTGACACCACCGCCATGAATTGAACAGTCTTCGACCCAAGGGAATGCTTGAAAGTCCTTAAGTTGAAGGAATTTTTCTTTGTCCGATCCGTTTTGGACTTTGAACCTCTGTCTCCTCACAAGAAGCCGAAAAGCAAAATCCTAGCATTCGGTATTAAATGAACCCAGCGCTGAATGCTATTATGAGAAGAGTGATGCTTGGTCCCTGAATGCTTGTTTTTGGATGGTAAGAAATTGTGACCCACCCAAGCCATTTGGGGCCAGTGTGGTGGGCT
The DNA here is from genome assembly GCA_037897445.1 of Ceriops zippeliana. Taxonomy (NCBI): domain Eukaryota; kingdom Viridiplantae; phylum Streptophyta; class Magnoliopsida; order Malpighiales; family Rhizophoraceae; genus Ceriops; species Ceriops zippeliana. The sequence goes on along the minus strand of JBAPLH010000216.1, from coordinate 1,992,876 downwards.
TTGCAGGGGAGATGGGATAAGAGCGCATCACGACAAAGGCAGAGGCTTGTCTAGGTTCACCGAAGATGCTTTGGAAATGAAGAGAGTTTTGGGGATGAAAAGATAAACTGATTCATTAGAAATAAAAATAAAAATTGCATGATTTTTATAAACTTTCATAAATATTAAATCTAGTATATATATATATAGTAGATATTCTCCTTCTATTGCGTGTGTGGTTGGATATAAATGATTATGTGGTATCATTGTATCATTGAATTTATACCAACCATAAATATTTAGAAAATTTATGTTTTATAACCTCGGTGGTAATTCTGTTTTAGTCATATCATATAGATTAAAACCCCACCTATGACAAGTCAAAACTATATGTCTTATGGAAATCCGATGTCGCTTTCATGGGTGGTGGTGATCATGATCCAACAACTGGTCCTTTTCATCTAATCAGCCTAAAAGATTCTTTGAATTTTCTCCCGTTCGCTTCGCGAAACTTTCTATATAATAGTCATCCATGGGATATTTAAGCCCACGGCAAGTTATCCTCGTTGCTTCCCACTTGAACTGAGCTCAAATAATTTCCAATCTTAGCGCAGCTATATTGGTGCAAATGGAGTGGAGACCCAAAATTCTCTGCCTAACGGAGCAGCGAGGAACTGATATTAGTAATCATTCTACTTTTCCAACACATTCCCTTGCTGCCTTTGGTTGCTAAATCCCTATTTTCTTGTCCCATTATGATCCAAGTTTTGTCCTCTTTCTTTTCATTTGTTCCGAGCAATCAAAACCACTTCAGATGAAAAAACGTAACGCACCAATGTCAGGAGCCGTATATTTGCCATCACTCTCGTTACGTACGAGGTCGCAATTATGAGACACTTTTTGCAATGACCCATACATACTCTTTAATTCTTTATTTCACTCAACGTAATACTACACATGCGGACAGCTTTCTCCATCTATTTATTTATCTCTCTTCACTCGCACAGCCCATACGACATTCTTCTTTTTGTCCGTCCCTTTCTTTCTTTCTTCAGTCGGTTGCACACACGGTAAAGAATGCCACTGATTCAACACACGGTAGGGTCGCTGCGTAGAAGATGAGGGAAGCTTCAACAAGAATACCACCGATTTGTACTTTGTCGGCAAAGTCATGACCATAAACTTAAAAATACATGCATCGACTCAATGGGGACGAATTTCTTACCTAGTCATCGATTTTGTTTCGTTTTAAAATTCAGCTTTTGATTCATAAGGTCAAAACATTACTTGGTTGCTCAAATGTCAACCAAGTCATCGAATCTTCTGTTCCGGTGGTACCCATCTTTGCGACAGCATCAGCAAAGTTATTAGCTTTTCAAAGCCTAAACGCAAACGCATTCTCACATTTCATCCAATTATTTATTTCGTGTGGGGTCTAATTAGAGGGGGCGCAGCCGCTTGAAACGAAACTTTTTTTTTATCTTTATTTTTACAAAATAAAAAAAGGTATCATCTTATAAATATTTAAAATAATTTTTTTATTTTTAAATTTTTAAAATAATTTTATTTGTAATAAAAAATGGTTGGTATGTTCCAAGTTTGGTTGTTAAGTTGATTTATCCAGGCGATAATCATCTTTGACTCATTTTCTAATATTACATTGTTATCTGAAGCTCCATCCATATAGACCCTCATAAATTAGCCACTCAAGTTGATTTTATCCGTCAGATGCTTTCACGAAGAGATTTATCGCTCAAATATTTTTGCGACAAAATTCGTCGCACAAAAACCATTAAGCTATTTCTTACATCTTATTTTGAGACAAAAATACTTTGTCATCGAAGAATTTTACAGGCGAATTTTGTTGCCCAAAACGGTCTCAACTGTTTCTGTAAACTATTTTTGCGATGATAAATTCTCGTCCGTACATTTTCCCTGAACAATTGATATGCCTTGCAAACAAACTTGTCCATATAGACGACGATTTTCTAGATTTCTTCGCTCTTAGCTTTTAGCAACGATTCTTGTGCGATGAGCATTACTGCGTTACAGATCTTTAGCAACGAAATTTTGTGATTTAGCGACGAGAATTTTAGTCACTAAATTCCTATTTTGTTGCATTATGAAGGTTTCAAGAATGGTTTATCCTGCAATGCTATTGTACCCCTTGCACGTGCTTACCTTTGGATGAATTTGGTGAGCAACTATACTTTCATTTCAAGTGTTCTTATGTAGTTAATTTCCTCACGAAAATGGTTTGGCCAATGTGATCTTTTAAGCTGAAAAGTCAAAATCTTCGTTTTCCTTCGAACTGTCAACATTTTAATTGTCGCGGTGTATGTCTTTTGGTTTGCAAACTAAGATTGGAAATATGTTATGCTTAGAAAGATAATTGAGAACAAAGTTTAAATTTTAGAGTGTTGATTTCTGAGGAGCTTGTTGAGTTCAGCTATGTCGTTTAGCTAACTATATGTTTGGTTTCTAGCTTTCCATAGAATTCAATTCAATTTTAATGATAAAATTTGATTTAATTATTTTAATAACTAAATTCTAGTTATTATCTCTTGTTTTCTTATATAAATGAAATAAAATGAATTGAATTATTTTGAGTGTAAGAATTCAATTGAATTATTATATTTTAATGCAATGGTACGGAAAACAGAAATTTTTTAAAAAATTATTAAGTTGAGTTGGACCCATAAAATTGAATAATATAATGAATTGAATTGAATTATACTCAATAATTCTCATATATTTTTGGTGAATATTATTAATTTTATCATATTAGTCTTATTTTTTTGAGTGTGAAAATTCAACTGAATTTTTATATTATAAAACAACAATACTGAAAAGCTAAAATCCAAAACAATTCTATTGAATTGAGTTGGACTCACAAAATTTGTTCATGATAACTGAGTAATGAATATTTCAATAGGCATTTCTATATATATTGTTTATTGGGTGGGGGGAGATGCATGTTATTCCATGGGCTGAAGTGAACGTTTAAAGCTTACTTGTCACATTGCTAATGTCTCAATTAGTCCGTTCAATTGGTTGTCAAGGAATGAAGTCAAGTGTGTCGAGACAAACCAAGTCGAAAGGTTGGATTATCATTGTTCATCAATGTCCTTAGGTTCCCAGGGTAGGGCTCGGTTTGGAATTATGAGGCTAGTCATCGGTTTTTTTTTTTTTTTTCAAAAGTCAAATAAAGGTGACGATCTTTTGGATTTTGTCGCTCTTAGCTAGTCACTGTTTTTTTTTTTTCAAAAGTTAAATTTAGGTGACGATTTTGTGCCATTTGTGATTATGATCCAAGTTTTTTCTTCTTTCTTTTCATCTGATCAGCCTAATAGAATCTTTAGATTTTGTCTAATTTAGAGAACCTTCTTCTATATAATACTCATCCATGTGATATTTAAGCGCACGGCAAGTTCTCCTGGTTGCTCCCCACTTGAATTGAGCACAAATAATTTTCAATTTTAGCCCAGCCATACTGGTGCAAATGGCGTTCGAAGTTCTCTTCCACAAGAAGCTGCGAAAAACTGATATTAGTAATCAGTTAACTTTTCCAACACATGCCCTTGCTGACTTTGGTTTTGCCCCAGGAGTTCATAATGAGAGAGATTTCCAAGCATTCGATGCAGACAATGTTCCGTGGATGTTCCGTCTGACCACCCGTGCCGGTCGATACCCAAAACCAGTGATTCTGAAATCATCTTGGCATCGATTCGTGGTTGCTAAGCAACTTCGTGAGGGTGATAGAGTCACGTTTTCAACTGAAGAGACGGTTAATGGTTTGATGTTTCACGTTAGAGCTGAGAGGGAATTCGTTAGATTTAATGATGGTGATGATAGTGACGATGGTGGTGATGAGGAAGATTATGTTGAGGTGGAGCGTCTCCGAAACACAGTTGAGCCCGTCAGGGTCCGTTGGTGATGGTAATTTCTGTTGGATTGTATTTCTGCTTGTGAGTTTGGGGCAGCAGGTTATGGAGTTTCATTTCTGTTGGATTGTATTTCTGCTTGTGATGCTACGTATTATCCTGTTTTGGGTTGCTGTTCGTGAATAAATCCATGTTTAATGCTGATTAAGAAAATAAAGAAACAAAATGGCTTCGTTTGTTTCATGTAAAGACTACTGAACTAGAAGAAGTGAAAAGAGTGGCGTATCACAAATTCTATCCTATTCTCTCCATCGAATTTATTGATATTCTCGTTATAAACTAAAATTTCTTTAGTTACATTTAAGTTCAAAGTGCTTAATATTAAACATTAGATTTGGGTGGAGTAGGATCTGATAAAATTTGTTACGAACCATTATATTCTCCCAAAAAATTAAGTTATTAGAATATGCAATCGTTCACGTTTACGAGGTTTAAGTACCCTCCACTTTTTTCACATAGGATTCCGTCGTAGGTGGCTCGTGTTCACTAGACTAATATCGATGCCCTTAATTAATCCCAGTCATAAAAGAAAAAACACAGAGAAAAAAAAAGACAAAAAACAAAATCCCAGTCATCTCCAGGGATTCATTTGTCGACAAAGAGATTGGAGCTACTTCCGCTGCTAATGCGTCACCCCAAACGCATTTGTGATTGTCAGTGCTGAATTCTATTGACCACATGGGCTATTTAGTTGGGCATGGATCATTAATTAATTAATTCAAATAAAACATGTTCGATATTTTATGGTATACTTGTCATTACTGATGAAAAGGGTTAATTAATTAATGCTTTGACCTAATTAACAGTATGAATAACGATCGTATATCCAAATATTTTCAACTTCAATATTAATCTTAATAATATCCAAATGTGAACGGAATTCTTCTTTATCAGATACATTTGGACTTTGAACCTTAATTTCTTTCATCACAACCTGCCAAAATCCAAGCATGTGATTTCCGAAAGTAATATTGGGTTACTTGGATACGAGACTATAATGCTTTTACTGAAAAGAATTAAAATGACAATTATTGTAAAAATAACAGAATGGTGTAATAAATTAATAGATTAATACAATTCCAATAATATTGATATTGAATAACACAAAAAAATGAATTAAACAAATTTAAACCAGTGAACAATTTTGTAAAAAAAATATATGTACTATAATATAAAGATTATTGAGTGTGTTAGTTTGTAAAAAGAAAATTAAATTTAAAAAAAGTATAATGCAATAATTTATTAAAGTTCATAATTTCTATTTTTACTTCTTCTCTTTAAGAATAATATTTTAGAAATTTCAAATTTACTATTAAACTATATAATAGGGAGGAGACTAAATACAAAAATATTGTGATTCTCAAATACAACTATATTAAGGTTTACAACTTTTTACCAACACATTCATATAATTGTATTTTTCAAGCTCTTAATCTCTCAATCTTACAACTTTAAAAACTCATAATTATTTCTTAAAATTTTACTTACGCTCAATAAATATACTCTTACAATAATAACTCTTGATGTCTATTGCTTGTATTATGTTTCTTTTTCTTTTTCTGTAGACAAGTTTATATAAATCTAGAAAGAGTAATTTGAAATTCAAAAACTATATTTATTAGTCCTTTAAAAAGGTAGTGTTTATTAAAATATTTTCCAAATCTCAAATTTGCGCATCTTTATTCTATGCCAAAATTAGTGCAAATAATTTCTAACAAATAGTTTCCTTTTATCACAATTCATTCAAAAGGAATTCTATAAAAAAAATTATTTTAATTAAAAGTTATTGATATAAAATTAATTTTAAAAACTAACAACTTATAAACCAATTACCATAAAGGATCAAAATAAATTACTTATGATATAAAGAATGAAATTTCAAAATTCACTAACCATGTACAACTATTAAGAATATATTGTGATGTAATAATTCATTTGTCATAAATATATAAATTCAAATACTTGTAACATATATTACAAAAATCATAAATAATTATGCTGACATATCAAAATATATAGCCGATAGCACATAATCTAACTTTCTTTCTCTTTTTTATGATGACAATATAATAATAATAATCATCATCATCATTATCATAAGCTAGTACATAATGCTCTACTTCTACCGCTTTAGTATCATTCAAAAAGAATTTGTATTTAGCCATTTTTGTTTTATAGCAACCCAAAAGAGGTAATCATCAATAAATCCATGTAAAGTAGCATGCATTTCATCTAGAATTTTGCAAATAAAGCCTATGTCTTCTCATAAGATTTTAATGATCATTCAAAGATTAATGATATTTTGAAATATTGAACTTACATTATGTGAAATTGCTTTCGAGTTTAATTGTGAAAATGGTGAGCCAACATAAAGTAAAAGGGGTTAAAAGGCTTTTGCTTACAAAGAAGCTAATGATGTAACGGGACCTTTAATTGAAGATGGAATGTTATTAAGTGGTAACTGCGAATCAATGTCATTAGAGATAAGAATAAGGGAGTACTTAATAGATTGGTGTCAGGTTTTAATATTTTTATAGTTTTTAATAGTGTAAGGGTTAGATTTTAGTGATAAATTTGATTGTTTCATGGTGAACAACTATTTAATTTGTTGTAGGAAAAAAGTAAAAAATGGATTGTCATAGAGAAAAAAACAATCTAGTAGTAGTGTATATGTAGGAAAATATTAAAAGGGACCATAACGCATTATGATTTAAAAAGGTTAATGACAAATAAAAGCCATTAAATTATTGATGTAGAAAAAAAAGATGGCTACTAAGGATAACTAAAATGGGCTAATTTTTATTTTTCAAATTAATCAAGGATAGTCATGAAGAATGTGTGTGTGTGTGTGTGTGTGTGTGTGTGTTTGTGTATGTGAACCAAAATGTATAATTGAGAGTTTAGGTTGTGTCTATTATCCTTAAATGCTCTTTAATGTTTAAGAATTTATCCTCACTCAAAGGCTTTATAAATATGTGTAAAAGTTGTTCATTTGTACCCACAAACTTAAGAACAATATATCCCTTTAATACATGATTTCAAATCAAATGATGTGTAAGATCTATATAATTAGTTCTAAAATGATAAATAAAGTTTTTGGTCTGATTTATTACACTAGTGTTGTCACATAAAAAAATAGAGCTTCTGGTAAGATTTATTACATTAGTGTTGTCACATAAAAGAGAAATTCTAAAAAAATACAACTTAAAATTCTCAAGATTTTGCTTGATTTTAAAAAATTGTGAACAACAATTACTTGCAACAAAGTATTTAATTTTAGTTGTTGAAAATACTATAAAATTCTATTTCTAACTAGACTATGATACTAATACACCATTTAAGAGTTAATTTGTATTAGTGTTACTTTTTTTATCAAGTTGATCATCGACCTAATCAGAGTTCGAGTTAACCACAAGGTTTAATGTCTTTCCTTTAAAATACCATAAGATTTAATGTAACTTAAGGCCTAGTGCATTATTATTTGGAAACAAGATTTAGGCTCGCATCAAGATCCAACATGCTTCAAAATTCATTTAGGGCTTAGGTTCTTAATTTCATATGTCCATTTCAACACAATCCATGTCTCTCTTTTCATTTATTTTTATCTTAGGTCTTATGCCCATATAATAAGCCTTTTAGACACTCAAGAATCCATCCTTTAAGCATATTTGAAAAAATAAAAAAGAAAAAAGGAAAATTAATCTCTTGTTACCTTGTTGGTAATACATTAGTTGTGCTTGCTTGTAGTCAAGAGTTCAAGGGCTAGTAGCAATAATGACAACACCAACTAGAAATAAAAAGGGAAAGGGAAATAACTTTCAAATATTTTTAAAGTTATAAAAAAAACTAATTCCTCACAATTTCACAACTTTTAATATTTTTCATTTTCATTCTTATAAATTCTTTCATTCTCAAAATTCTAATATCCCTTATCTAGTATTAATTTCAAATTTCCAAATGTCCTATATCTTTTTGAATTAAAATTTTCATGGAAAATATTTTTATCCAAAATTCTAAAAAGAAGATTTAGTGTAACGCCAATTTCAAATTTTTTAAAAGACTATTAAAATTCACTGAAATTCCCGATTTCTCCCTAAGATTTACTAGTTGTGATACTGAGATGGGAGATGAATCAGTATCATCATAATTCATAAATCACAGGTAAGTAAACAACTTCAACCTCTTCCTAAAAGCGAACTTTTTCTCAGACTCGACTAAGGTGGATATATTGCTACCTACTAATTACAATAGTCCACAAAGTCATTTTTTAGACACCTTGCCTAATAGACAATTTGGATGTTCTTATTTAGGTCTTCATTAGGTTACGAGTTGGCTAATACTTTAACTGCATTCATAACTCAATTCAAAACACATAACGTAAAGCCAATTAAGGACACACGAGATTTACATGGTTTCGTCAACGTGACGTACATCCTCGATGGTAGAGACTCTCCCTTATCGAGACTATCCACTACACTTGAGAATTCCAGTCTACCCTTCTTCTAACTTGTCCTGATTCTGTTGAACTGAAAGGCTGCTCCACTGCCACTTAGAAGTTCACCGCAACACTCTCTAACCTCTCTTAAAGAAATATGGAAATACGTTGAGTCCTTCAATGCTTCATCGAATTTCTTCTCTACGTTGTTTCACATAGCTCTTACTTTCACTGTCTTACAGTCTCACCCGTCTCCTATTTCACAATCTCATTATCTCATGGCTCCCTCACGTACGTTTCTGGTTTGCCCTTATCTGTTTTACACTTCCTTTGGCCGTATCAGATTTTCTCCCTTTTCTATCGATCATTATTCATCGGCCATCCACCCCTTTGTTCTGGTTGTAACGGGTTTTTCTCTCCTTCCCTGTTTGGTCTTCAGGTTTCTCTCTCATTCTGCCAGTGGTGTTTTTTGTCATGCTCACTTGGTTGGCCGTTGGATTTCTTTTTCTCTCCTTCTCGTTGAGTCCTCTGTTCTTGTCGTATACCTCTTTTCTCTCTCTTCCAACGGCTGTCTCAAATTTTCTCTCTTTCTCTCGTATTCTGCCGACAGTCTCTCTTTTTATCCAACCAAATCTCTCTCACTATCCAGCTGAATCTATCTCACTGTCCACTCTATTTTGTTGTCAACTCGCTTTGCCATCTAGCTCCATTTTCTTTTGCCATCTCTCTATTTGCCTGACCGTATGTTTCTCTCTCTACCTCTTTGCCATTTTGTCTCCTTGTCGATCGCTAGTGTGCTAATGGTGTACTGTTCCTCATGGGTTTCTCTCTCTTGGCATCACACGGTTTGCTCCGATTTGCTCAATTTGCTGACCTCTCCTCTTTTCTGATGACGACTGTGTTTTCTCTCTCTTGTGTTTTGGCCGACCATCTTTTTTTTTTTTTTGCAATTGGTCGTTGTTCTTTGTTCAACCCCATTTTTGGTTGTCTTCTCTTTTTCTCTCTCTCTCGACCGACAACTACTTCTATTGTGCTCTTTTATGTTCCTTTATATACTACTCCATAAAAACCTAATAGGATGAATTTACTGTCTTGCCCTTCCATATGGCTTTTACGTTCTTGTCCCTTCATGTGACTTTTACTTTCTTGCCCTTCCATGTGGCTTTACTTTTTTGCACACTCAAACCTAGTTGACAACAATTACAACCTATACAAAGCTCTGGGAAAAACATTCACCTACTCAAAAAAAAAATCATGAAAGATATAAATTTATAGAATTCCAAGTCATTCTTTTCCAAGCTTTTTTGGTGTAGTGGATCATCGTATGCTAATACTTTCTTAAAATCCTTTTTAGTGCAAGGGATTACTATAAAAGAAAAAAAAATTAAGTTTTTAAAATTTTTTACATATATGGAATATTTGATAAACACACCTCATAACATCGACACACTTCCCATTGAAGCACAAGATCTCCACAAAAGTCTATCACATTTTTTCTTAAATCCTAATCTCATTTCCTATCACAATAACATTTTTAAAATCCTATTATGTACCTATAATGAAATTTTCCTAAGTTTTATGTCATTAAGAAAGATAAACAAATAAAATATTAAAATAAGAAGTAGCATAAAAATAAAATCAATGTTAAAGTCATAGAACCATTGTTCATGGTAGGTGTCTAAGGAAGTCTTGACTTTAGACAAGTATAACTATAGTCTAAAATCCTAAAGATTCCTAATAATGTAGATTAAGTCCTATTACCTTAAAGTATAATTTACTTTTTGTATCATTGGTTAAGGTGTTCCAACTTGATCTTAAAAGGTTAGTGATGACTCCAATATCCTAAGATTGATTTGAGGTGGTGAAGTCTCAAATTGATTGAAGAATTGATAGAGCTAAACAAATGATGACAACGAATCAAGTAGGTGCCTTATAAACATGGTTTGCCTCAATCATTGGTAATTCATTTTGGCAACATTATAACAATTATTAATAGTCTATCATATATCATTCACCAATAAAGCCCACATCGAGCATTTCCTTTCATATCAAGTTGCAACAGCTTAGCAATTTCGTTTGAGATTTCTTAAGAGTCAAGATACTTTATCTTGATTTTATTTTTATGCTTAGTTATTGTTGTTTAATGCTTTATTTGTTTAACTATATTATTATGACATGTCATGTAGTTTTATTTTGTCATATGCCTATGCACATACTTGAAAAAAGCTTAGCATTTGGCTTATACCTTTTAAGTTAGGTGAGACATAATACAAAATCCCTCATATATCTTTTTGCTTTTGTAAAGGATTCTTAAGATCTCTCACTCATATTAATAGCTTTTTTAACTTGCTTTATTGTTAAACCAATAGAGTTATCCTTTTTTTTAGGTTCATCCAATAAGATTGGGAACCATAAGGATAATCTCTACCCAAATTATCCATGGTAAAAGTGCATCAAGCATTTGCAACTTTTATCCCATAAATAATTTTGTATTAATTATACTAATATGTTTCCTTTACATTTGACATGACATTCCATTACATATAATTAGGCATCATTTTCTTTGTGACTATATTGGTTTTTATTTTTGAGTGAATAGCTAAAATCATGATAGTTAAAAAGAAAATTTTAACTATGGTTATAAGGATGTAAGAGGATATCTAAAGGTAAACTAGAGATTGTTTACCTTTAAGCTTATCTTTGCAATTAATGTGTTTCAATTTTAAATTGCCTAATATTTCTCCTCTCTGGCTATTATGGCATAGTTGGTTGATTCCATGAAATAAAAGTTTGAAAGTATTCATAGAGATATTAGGTATCTTTTAGATACAGGGGTTCAGCCAACCATCTTACAAGCAATTATTAAGTTGTGGGATCCTTTACTTTGATGTTTCATATTCCCTTTCAATAGGCATAGACCCTTTATTAAAAAAATAAAATGTTATTGAATCTATTTATTCGTTTAAGTACAAGTATTTACACCACTGAGTAAAAATACAATATGTAAAAAATTTATCAACCTTAGTTGAGATAAAAAAGAATGAGATCTTCAATCAAGTTAAGAACAAGAGCCAATTTGAAGAGAAGTGTGTTCTTACCTAATTCCTGATTGATAAAATGAACTGGAAGATAAATGTTGCTAAATAAATCACATGTTTAGCTTTGTTTATCTATAGGCTTGTTTTATTTCCTAAGGTGACTAGCCATGTTCATGAATAGGTCATTAAGTTTTTTTTTTTTTAAGGTTGGAAAAGGAGTCAACTCTATGTTTACAATCTTTTCAAAGATAATCCTTTCCTTGAATCACTATAGAGTTAAAGGGGAAGGCTAATTTAAATTAGCTCAATTTTGTCATATGTATGGCATATAAGCAACATTAAATGCATGAATGACAAGTTCTTTACTTGGTTCAAAATGCTTAATAATGCTATTGCTGAGTTTTACAAAAGTTTTTGGCTAAGTTCAGATAAAATTTCAAAATGAAAAATTATCTTCTAAGACAAGGAATAATTCTAGTGGCTAGTTAAGTGAGTATAGCAAACTCTTTTTTGGTATAAATGTGAGGAGTATCCTTAGGTCTTATTGATAGGACTTGGTGGAGTTGTTAATTATGCTTCTACTTTGGTTATGGTGCAAATGCACACTTTAAGGTTTGCTCTCATCACTTATGATATGGACATGATGCAATCTAATTATCATGATCAGAATTTCCATGATTAACTTCAACAAGTAGCCTAAGTATTGGATCATGCCTATAAAGTTTTCAATTTTTACATTTAATTATGAACAATGGTAAAAATCATAAGGTCTTAAGGTTTATGTACTTGAAAAAACACAAGCTTCCCTTGCCAAAAAGAATAATAATGACATTGTAAAAAAACCAACAACTTCATAATGAATTGAAAAGGGGCAAATGAGCCTAATGTGAATTACAAAATCAACAAGAGAGTAATGATTATTATTAAGTCATAAAACATTTTACCAAAGAACTTAAGTAGTCTGAGAAAGGGAATAATGACATAACTTCTTAATTGAGATGAGTTAGCAAAAGAATGAAGGAACTAAGGGTTATAATACATAATTTTGACCAAATACTCTCAAAACCAAATAGAGATCTTCTAACAAACAACTTTCTTCCTTTAGAATTAATTAAATGAGTCTATGACTAGGAATGCCTAGTTATCTACTATAAATCAAAATTACAATTTGACACTCTCACAAGTTTCACATCTATAATTCAAAAACTTCAAAATCAAGTAATAAGTCAATGTCAATGCAACAGAAAAAGTTCAAATTAGAGACATAATTTATAAATCTAATAGATAACTAAGAAACCTCACCTTATGCCACTTGAGGTAAAAGCATTAAAAACAGAAATTGTCCTTTGCATCCTTATGAGCTTGCCTCTTATCCATTTCCTTACTGATGTATGCCATTAATATGACTTTATTGGTCATTTCTTTGAAAAGCCTATTATGCAAGCCCTTTATTTATATCTTTTTCATAGTTAAATGGCTTGTAATATAAGATATACATAGTGATTATTGATCTATGTGTTTTGCTATATATAGTAGTTATAGACTAACAACTTTTCCTATGAACAATAGCTGTAAATCTATGCCTTTTGTTATAATAATATATGGTATATTGTATCTTTTGATTCTAATTTCATCTAAAGGAAATATTCGACAAGTCCCACCAAAGTAAACAATGCCCTTTCATAGCATGACATCACATAATTATGTCATTATTGAGATACTAACCCTATAGTTTTCTCTTTGTTTTATGTATTAATAACATGTCAAAATAGTTACCAAAGCATATTTATTAAAGGCTTTATGATTAAGCAATCTAGTCTACATCCCAATAGAGGGTAGTAACTATCAAGCTACCTGTAATTGAGTCATGCTTGATAAGGTTCTTACGTAAGACTTCTTATAGGGAATTATAGTGGCAAATCATATCTATAAATAGTTATTTTTTGTCAAAATCATAGACAATCATTCTCGTTTTCTAATTGATGGAATGAAAGATTGTTGGCATATGAAAAAAAATATATCCTACTTACCTATTAAAAAGGTTGATAATTCCTTAAATGAAAATTGATGATAATAAAGGTTGTCTTACCTTTCAAACAATTTTAAGCCTTAATTTTGATTGTAACCAAAAGAATTAAAAAGGCCTCAAGTCCTTTATAGAGAAGCTTTAATGAGTCTAACTTATTTTACTAGGATTTTACATGTCCCATAGTTCTTGATCCTCAAGTTGCTAAGTCCTTATTTCCTTGTGTCATTAACATACTATTAGTGAGCATTACCTAGACCATCATCCAAGAGGCTTACTTAAGGCACAAGACTTTTGATTATTAAGTTAACATATTAATAGTGGGCATTACCTAGACCATCATCTAAGATGCTTACTTAAGGCATAAGACTTATGATTATTAAGTTGTAACTTATCTTACTAAGGCACTATGATATTAGTGATTATCCACAAAAGTATTTAGACTAACATTTTTCTTATCTATTCATAAATTGCTTCTATATTCTAGTCATTTACTTTTAAAGTTTCTTGAAGGAAGTCTTATGCCTAAAAAATACAAAATAGGCATGATAATCCATTGGCCATGGATTAATGCATACATAAGGTATCAAGGGAAAAATCCATCAAGCCATCTTCATTTATACAAATGGTTTAACCTCTTCAACCTTTATAAGAATAGAGGGTTATTTTTAGTTGCACAAAAGATCCTTCTTTTGTCTTCTGTGTCTTCCATTTTCATTTAGACGTATGGATTAAAGATGAAAAGACTAAGATATGCATATATCCTTATATTTAATGGATTTGCAATTTTCCTTTGAATCCTATGGTTGACCTATATAACGTTTTAGCAAGCTAATGTGACATCAAGATTATTCATTGCACACAAAATAAGGTAAAATGCCTATTCATTTCAAGAAATTGAAAAATCAAAGCATGTTATAGTAGCTACCTTTTTTAAGGAGAAAATGAAGCTTTTCTTTAAGTAAAAGAGTAAAAAGATCTAAACAATTATTTTGGACCTAGGCAATTAAATAAGATGCAATCCATAAAAGAGAGAGGCAAAACATCTAAAGTAGGAAGCAAATAATAAAAAAGCTTTTATAATAGCTTAATTTTTAAAAAGAATAATAGCATTGTCCTTTTAGTAGAGGAGTAAGCAAATAGAGATATGAAGATAAGGATTTTACATGACAAAAGCACATTATACCATAGGTTGTTTAAGCAACCATAGACTATAGTTCTCAACAATGGGTTAAGAGCTAGAAAATGACAAAGTAAACTTAAAAAGTGTTATAAAAAGCATAAAGTACCAATGTAGCCATTGGTTATAACAATGAGTGAAGAGATGATAAGGGTAAGGTAAATTAAAAGTTATCATAGGAGGTCATGAACTCCAAAAAAGAACAGGGTGTCAACCATAATGAATTGAAGCTAAGAAAGGTTTCTAGATGATGGCAAGTATTGATGAAAGAATACAAACCTTTGGTGGGTTCATTAGGTCATATTTTTGTTCTTGATAATTTCAAACACATTTAAGAATTTGTTTTGCACTTAAACCTTAGCAAGCAAGGTGATGAAACCATTTTGAACAAGCTTAAGTACCCTTGCAAGAATTCATATTTAACAAAACAAGTATGGAATGACAACTTTAGATCTATTTAAGAATGCGCTTTGCAATCAAACCTTGGCAAGTAGGGCAATGTGACCATCTTATACATGTTCAAGCATGCTAATGACAATCTTACTCTAAACAAGTCAACATCTATATATTTCATTTAATGTAATCCTAACAACTTATTAACCTTGTTGCATTAATAGTAACCTTTATGATCATTAAAGATGTAATTTTAGATGGATAACTCATTTAAAAATCAATTGACATGAACCAAATTTATGGTTTATCACAACAAAATTCACTTGCAACAGGAAATCCATAATTTGGACATTATAATTTTTAATTACATTATGAGACTTTTAGGAAATCTTCAATTAAATCATAGGTGAATTAGTGATCCTTGTTGTGCAAACCACAAAGATTATCTTCATATAACAAAAGAAGAAAGTAATAGTGAATTGAACTCTCAAAGGAAAAATTTTGAAGAATGCATATATATATGTTCTTAGTTTAAGTCAATTTATTATAAATTGTTGTGCATTCTCTCCTTTTTTATATCTTTTAAATTTATACTATTTACATAGATGCTCTTATATTTGTTATTGTTTATCTTTCTTTTAGAGTTAAAATTGAGTAAAAAAAATTGATTAGACCTAATATACTTATCTTAAGTTAATTTAGAGCAAATAACTTCCACATCTAAAGGATTTAGAGCCTAGATAAGAAGTAATAAAATGTTTATTGATTTGGAAGAGAATAAGATTTTGAAGACTTAGTGTCACGTAGTCTTTGAGGGTAAAGAAAAAGCCAACCTTTATTGCATGATTAAGCAAAGAAAGTAAACAATAAGTATGACTAATCAATTGGTCAAGAATGAGGTGATTTAAGAGAGAATTTGACTTGGGTCTGTATAAATAATTGAGTTATTATATTAAAATGAATTAGTATTTAAAGGTGATAAAGATATGACTAAAAGAGATCAAAGAAAAAGGTGTTGCTCTTAAGAAGGATATGGCTTTGTTTAAGGTACTGATTATAATTTTCATTAATTTAATTGAATTGTAAAAAATAATTATAAATTTTATTTATTTATTTATTTTGCAAAGATTATAAGACTTGGACTGTAAAGGACAACAAGTTGTTTGGTGTCTTTCAACCTTTATAACTAGTTTTAATTATCTTAAAATGTAAGAATACTATATTTGTATATTTTATGCACGCAAATAGAAAAAATTACTATTCATCTATCTATTGCACATGTTACTAGGTTTTACCTATAAAGAAAAGAATTAAGAGATAACATAGTGCTCAATTTGCTCCATTATTTCTTGTAAACTCGTTTTATAAGCAAAATAAATGTAATAAAGATAAAAGGGATTATTTGCAAAACTGATAAGGAATCTTCCTTCAAAGATAACAAATTACCACTCATTCAAGCAAATATAAATTCAACCAAAGAGTACTAGAGATGGCCAAAGAAATCACTAACAACCTTAAGAAAAAATCCCAAATAATTAACATGCAAAAGTCCATAAAAGTAAAAAAACATATACCAAAAGTAAGGTGTCATAAATATAGCCATCTAAATTTTGTATGAAGTCACCTCAACCTAATTAGTTTAGACCAAAGCAAACTCTTCAAGCAAAATTTCAAGAGTGCATCTTTTGGTGACTTCATAGCTCATATGCATGTATTCAAAAAGCTAAGTCAACTGAGCATACTAAATAGTTGCACATTTTGTATCACTAAAGCATATTGCCATCCCAAATAATTAGTATCTCTATTTTTTTTACAATAACATTATTAATGGCAATAACTAAAATCTATTAAACTTAGCTTTAATTTATGACACCTCCACAAGTTATAATGATAAGAATATGAGGCCAATGATGTTAATAAAAATTAAGAGAAAATTAAAATTATAGTAGAAATTAGTTTAATTGAGTGTAATTTAAGTTTTATTATTTAGGTAAATTTAAGTGTTTATTGGTATTATATAAAAAGATCAAATCTTAGTTATTGCCTAAGCTTCTAAATTATTATGTAATATTTTATCATATTAATAAAATACTAAGTGTTTGTATAATCATCTAATAGTATTATCAAAGTGGGTATTTCGATTTAAATTGAAAGGAAGCGTATAAGTTTCTCCAAACTTGTTGAAGCTGCTACAAAAGTTACCAAAGTTACAAAAGAGGTCAAAGCCACTATTTTTTATCATCAAACCACTACATATGTTGCTATAGTTTTGTCACTTGCTATTACACATTACCACTTGCACCACCATCTTTCACCATTTATGCCATCAAAGGTCATCTCTGTACTTGTCGAACACCATACAACCAAAATCTAGCCCTTACATGCCTTAAAATAGCTCCAAACTCCATAAATCTATAAGAATTAGACTGCTCCTTTATTGCCTTCCATTACTAATCATTTGCCATTATTTGTTGTCGTAATACCAAACCATCAAGTTTGTCATTTCTAATCACCACTTTACCTCCTCAGTCCTTTGGCACACTTTCATCTCATTAGAAGTTCGTCCACTCTGCCGTTGATAGCCATACACAGAAGTAAAAGGAAGAAACAAAATTTAGGGTCTAATTGTAAAAATATAATATAAAGGAGTCAAATTAAAAATTACAACAATTTAAGGCTTATATCATAAAATCAAAATGTATAAAAGCTAGAAAAAATTGGAGTAAAACTTAAAAAATCATGAATTTTAATATGAATAACAAAATTTTAGTTTCAATTCCTGAGTTAAACAGGAAAAATTACAATTGATAATGTATGCAAATAAAACCTTTTTTTTATTGCAATGAATTATAGAGCGCTATAAATAAAGTTCTCGATTTCTCCCTAAGATCTACTAGTTTGTGATACTGAGAGGGGGGTTAATAAGTATCACCATAATTCACAATTTGCAGAAAAGTGAACAACTGCAACCTCTTCTTAAAAGCAAACTCTTTCTTAAACTCGACTACGATGAATCTATTGCTACCTACTAATCACAATAGTCCCCAAAGTCACCTTTCAGACACATTGCCTAATAGACAACTTGGATGTTCTTGTTTACATTTTCGTTAGGTTATGGGTTGGCTGATACTTTAACTGCGTTCACAACTCAATTCAAAACACAGAACGTAAAACAAATTAAGGACACACGAGATTTACGTGGTTCCGTCAACGTGATGTACATCCACGGTCGTAAAGACTCTCCCTTATCGAGACTATCCACTATACTTGTAAATACAGGCTACAATGGATGTCTTTAATTCTATACTCCTTTCACTATTGCAATTACTAAGCAAGTACAATACAAAGAGTGTCACTTACTGTGTGTATCCTTCTTTTAACTTGTCTTACCTCTGTTGAATTGAAAGGCTCCTCCACTGTTGCTTAGAAGTTCATCGCAATGCTCTTTAACCTCTCTTGAAGAAGTCTGGAAATACGTTGAGTTCTTTCAATGCTTCGCTGAATTCCTTCTCTACGTTGTATCACACAGTTCCTGCTTTCATCATCTCACTATGTCCTCGTTTCCTTGTCTCACGACTTTACTGTTTTACTGCTCGCCTATCCGTTTCTCTCTTTCTCTTGCTGTCCAACCGGATTTCTCTCTCTTACCACTGGACTTCTCTCTCTTCCCGTCAGATTTCTCCCTCTTTACCGAATTTCTCACTCTTCTTCTATCTTTGATCCTACCGGTGGTTTCTCTCTCTTCATTCAGCCGAATCTCTCTCTCACTGTCTAGCTAGATCTATCTCACCATCCAGTTGGATCTAATTTTGGCCGTATTGACTCCTCTATTCTGGTCATCTCCTTTTTCTCTCTCTCGATGGTCATTCTTTGTTGCCATCGATATCTCTCTCTTCTATGGCCGTCTAGTTTCTCCTTCTGCCAGTTTGCTTTACTCCGTCCTACCTCGTCTAACCGTCACTCTTTTCTCCTTTGCCCGACGACAGCTCCGATTTGGCCATATATATATTTTTCTCTTTTTCTCTCCTTCGTCCGACAAACTCATTTTCTTTCTCTTATTCTTTTTTGACAACGACTACAATTTTCTTTTTCTCTTCTTCTTCCTGTCGATGGCTGTTCTCTCTCTTCCAAGTATTTTCTCTCTCTTCGTACATCAGCTACTGTTAACTCGATGGTTGCACTATTCACGACGGTTGCACTGTTCACGACGACTGTATTGTTCACTCCTGCTACTCTTTTCTTTTGCAAGTGGTGTTCTTCTGTGTAGGGTTTGGTGTTCTTGTCTAGGTTTTGCAAATGCTCAATATTATCGACTCCCTATTCTTTTTCTTCCAAGACCATTATATACTCTACTCCATGAAACCCTAATAAGGCTTACGTGGTGAATTTACGTTCTTGCCCTTACGCGATAGATTTACTTTCTTGCCCCCTCCATGCAAATTTACATTTTTGTCCTTTCATATGGATTTACCTTCTTATCCTTCCATGTGGCTTTACTTTCTTGCACACTTAAACCTAGTTGACAACAATTACAACTCATACAAGGCTGTGGAAACAACAATAAAATATAAAGTTATAAACCTTACCATAGATACAACAAAAGCATAGAGAGCTACTCATCTGAATTACAAAAGAATGATTAAAAGGCATTATATTTCATACACCAAGGGATGAATGATGAAAATTTTAAGAAAATTGCAAGTATAATTGTGTCATTGTAAACATGGGATATTTTGATGATGTCATTCCAAGATGCAGATAAAGTTAAAAAGATAAAACTCCAAAACTTTCAACATCAATTTGAGTTTTTGCAAATAGAAATTAAGAAATTATTTCAATTTATATAAGTAAAGTTTTTTTCTTAACAAATTAAATGAGAATCTATAAAGAGCAATTAAATGATCAAGTGAAAGTGTGAAAAGATCTTGCATACACTCACATTACAATATGAGCATATTATGGTTGCAATAAAATAAGCACATAATTTGTTATAAATGTCAATTGATATATTGAAAATCACATTACAAGCTCATGAATAACATATGAACAAAAAGTGCATATAAAGCCAATAAAGCAAGTAGTTTAAAGTTAGACTCCTACTAATAACAATCAAAGTGATTAACCAAAGTAGAAGCAAGGTTCCTTTCATGGTAAAAGATAAAGATGTGATGATAATTATTAAAATAAACAAGATTAATAAGGTTATTATAATAACTATAGAGATGAAAATAATCAATACTATGACCAAAAGAAGTCAAACCAAATGTATAGAGTTGAGGTTGAGGTTAAGGAAATGGCTATGATAAAGGAAGGTTTGATAAATCTAATGTTAAGTGTTACTCATGTCACAAGCATGACCAATATGCTGATAAGTGCAAATCTAAGGAGAATAATTAGATAACACATTAGGTAAGAGAGAGATTAAAATGATGGAAATCAAGTCCTTATGATGATTACTGCAGCTATTGAAACATCAAATTATAATACATGGTTTCTTAATATTAGGTGTACCAATCACATATATGATAGAAAAAGTTCTTTGTTAATCTTAATGTGTTAATCCACACCACGATCAAGTTTGCTAATAATAGCAGTGTACCAATATAAGAAAACGGCAAATTTTCATTAAGTTAAAGAATGAAGATCAAAACTACATTTAAAATGTATTTTATGTGTCAGACATAAAGAACAACTTACTCAACTTAGGCCAATTACTTGAAAAGGGTTATAACATACAATTACATACTAATTATCTCTCAATTATTGATGAAAAAATACACTTATTCTCAAATCTCTTTTCACAAAGAACTTAATATTTTGAGTTGATATTGCTATTAATGTTCGTACTTGTCTTAACATTATTATAAAAAATGAGTCTTATAAAATTACTTGCACAAGAAAAAATGGTGACAAGCTTGCTTAAGATATATCATCCTAATCAAATTTATGAAACTTATATTTTTGCAAAATAAGGTCAATAGCCTTTTGTGACAAAGAATCAATGTGTATATTAACTACTCTTACTAATCTACTTTGATGTTATAGCTTGATGAGCGTTCTATCAAATAGCAATAATAGTATTTTATTATCTTTATTAATAATTTTACAAGGAAAACATGAGTTTATTAGATGTAAAGGAAGTTTAAGGCATATGTTGAAAAACAAAGTGAATACTATATTAAAATTCTAAGAACTAATAAAGGTGATGAGTATATCTTTAATGTGTTTAATGAGTATTATGAAGTATAGGGAATAAAGCATGAAACTCAAGTTGTAGTTCCTAATACAAATAAGGATGTTTCACTAGTTATTAAACAAAATCCTATGCCACAAGCTTCACAAGATAATGGAAGATCAAGGAGAATTCACCAATAATTAAATAACAAAATTATAAGGCAATCCCTGATAAGGCCATTGATGATAATGAGGATTTGGTGTACTTTTCATGTTTGTAAAATGTGAACTTATATCATTTAATGAGACAATTTAAGATACAAAGTGGGTAAATGTCATGAACATGGAAATCAAAACAATTAAGAAGAATAATACACTAGAACTTATTACTATTCCATTAGGTAAGAGAGTTATTGATATAAAATAAGTCTTCAAGACTAAAAAAAATTCAAATAGAGAAATAAAGTGGTATGCAAGATTAGTTATAAAAGAATTTGAACAACCTAATTATAACTATCATGAGGTATTCTTCCCTATTGCTTGAATGGAGCTTATAATTACTATAGTTGTACAAAATCATTGGAAAATCCATTAAATGAATGTAGGGTCAATTTTTCTTACTGGTCCTCTTAAAGAGGAAGCATTTCCAAAGCAACCACCAGGTTTTGTGAAGAAACAAAGTGAAAATAAGTTGTATGAGCTAAAGAAAGCATTATATGGTCTAAAATAAGCACATTAATTTTTATTTTTTTTTGCAAGACCAACTTTTAAAAATGTCTTTCGAAGCATACCTTATATATGAAAATCAATGATTTTAATGATATCTTATATGAAAACAAGTTGTATAAGCTAAAGAAAACACTGTATGGGCTAAAACATGAACCTAGAACATGAAACAAGCATATTAATTCTTTTTTTTTTTCGCAAGACTAACTTTTAAAAATGTCCTTCTAAGCATGTCTTATATATGAAAATCAATTATTTTAATGATATCTTATTAGTGTATTTATATGTTAATGACTTGATCTTTATAAGAAAAATATCTCAAAATGATTAAAATCTTCAAAAAAAATCTATAATGCATGAATTTAAGATAATACATTTGAGCCTTATATCTTACTTTTTTGGCATTAAAATGATTTTAAGGAGATAATGAATTTTTCTATCAGAAAAGGTATACCACTAAGTTGTTAAAGAAGTTCTAAATGCATGATTGCAATCCTATAAGAACTCCAATAGAAGTTAGCACTAAACTGTCTAAGGAAAATAATGAAATACCTGTTGATTCTACACTCTTCAAGTAGATTTGTTAGAAGTTTAAGATATCTCACGTGCACAAGACCTAATATATGTTATAGAGTTGGCTTAATTAGCAAATTTCTTAAGTTACCTTACCAATCTCATATATAAGTTACTAAAAGGATTATATAGTATATAAAAGGGATTATGATCATGACCATCTTTATTCTTCATCTAAAAATTATATTCTTGTAAGCTATTTTGACAGTAATTATGAAGGAAATATAGATGATTGTAAAAGTACTTTTAAATACTGTTTTAACTTTAAAACTACTATTTGTTTATAGTTATCCAAAAA
The DNA here is from genome assembly GCA_037897445.1 of Ceriops zippeliana. Taxonomy (NCBI): domain Eukaryota; kingdom Viridiplantae; phylum Streptophyta; class Magnoliopsida; order Malpighiales; family Rhizophoraceae; genus Ceriops; species Ceriops zippeliana. The sequence continues at coordinate 1,970,110 of JBAPLH010000216.1, read as the reverse complement.
ATAGTCTAATGTTACACTTTCAACTTATAAAATAAAGTATGTAACTATAACTTTAAGTGTTTGTCAAACTATTTGGTTACATAATTTATTAAATGAGATTCATGTTCTAATCCAAGGTCTTATAAAGATTGAAGTTCCTGACTTCTCCCTAGGATCTACTAGTTTGTGATACTGAGAGAGATGGTGAATCAGTATCACCACAATTCGCAATTCGCAAGTAAGTGACAACTTCAACCTTTTCTTAAAAGTGAACTCTTTCTCAAACTCAACTAAAGTAGATCTATTGCTACCTACTAATCATAATAGTCCCCAAAGTCACCTTTCAGACACCATGCCTAATAGACAATTCGGATTTTTTGTTTAGCTTTTCGTTAGGTTATGGGTTGGTTGATACTTTAACTATGTTCACAACTCAATTTGAAATACAAAATGTAAAGCAAATTAAGGATACAAGAGATTTACGTGGTTCTGTCAACGTGACGTATATCTACGTGGTAGGGACTCTCCCTCTACCGAGACTATCCACTGTACTTGTAAACACAGATTATAATAGATGTCTTTAATTCTTTACTCCTTTCACTATTGTAATTACTAAGCAAGTACAATACAAAGAGTATCACTTATTGTGTCTACCTTTCTTCTATCTTATCTTATCTCTATTGAATTGAAAAGTTACTACACTGCCGCTTTGAAATTCATCGCAACGCTCTCTAACCTCTCTTGAAAAAATCTGGAAATACATTGAGTTCTTTACGTGTTTCACCAAATTTCTTTTCTACGTTGTTTCACACAATTCCTACTTTCACTGTTTTACAGTCTGACCCATCTCCTTGTCTCATGATCTTACTATCTCACAGCTTGCCTATCCATTTCTCTCTCACTATCCAGCCAGATTTCTCTCATACCGTCGGATTTCTATCTCTTCTCGTCGAATTTTTCTCTTTTGTCGGATTTCTCTTTTCCGTTTACCCACTTAGCCGGATTTCCTCCCTTTTATTCGTCCTACCGTCTAGCCCTGTTAGCCATACCCAGTTTTCTCTTCCATCGACCTGTTTCTTTGTTTTTTCGATCGACTGTTTCTATCTCTACCAATGTCTAGCCCTTGGATCTCTCTAACCCATTCCCAATCTCGTCTCATCTCACCCGTTCCAACTCAAATCTGGTCTCCTCGGTTCCCGATCTGTTCTTATTTCTCTCTTTTGCCATGTCATTCCCTCGCTAACCAGCGATGTGCCGATGGTTTGTCGTCACGCACGGGTTTCTCTTTCCTTTTTCGATCTGTATTTTCTCTCTCTTTGTCTGTCGACTAAGTTGTCTCTCTCTCTTCGTCCGCCCATTTCAGCTCAATCTAGTTTCACCCGTTCACCACTTTCTCTCTTTCCCTCTCGTCCAACCGTTCACGGCATTTTTGGGCGTGTCGGTGGTCTGCTGATTTTCTCTCCTATCTCTGACGACAGCTATTCTTCGTTCAATCCGGCCGTCGATCATCTCCTCTTTCTCTTTTTTGCTCTCTCCGTCCGACTACTGTTCACTCCACGGCTGTACTGTTCACGATGGTTGCACTATTCACTCAATTCGTCCTTGCCAGTAATGTTCTTTCATGTAGGATTTGGTATTCTCTTTTGTTGATCGGTTGTAATGCTTAATATTACCTACTCTTTTTCTTTTTACCGTGTATTCAATTATGTTAGCCTTACCCTATTTTTGTCTTACAAGCTCTTTATATATTTCTTCCATGAAACCCTAATAGGGCTTATGTGTTTAATTTACGTTCTTACCCTTCCATTTGACTTTACTTTCTTACACACTTATACTTAGTTGACAACAATTACAACTCATACAAAACTATAGAAACAACAAAGATATTTATTGATAATGTTCTTATAATCAATTTAACTAAAAATCTAGTAGCTCATGGAAGAAGTAAACATATTAATACTCACTTTTATTTTCTAAGAGATCAAGTTGATAAAAAGAAGATTAAATTAACATATTACAAGTTTGAAGATCAAGTAGCTAACATTCTTACAAAGTTGTTAAAGTATTAAGCATTTATCATATTAAAGCAAATGTTGGAATTAAAAGTATTACCAAATTGTGATTAAAAGAGTTAAGTAGATTTAGACATTTATTGTTATTATATAAAAACATGTAGTCTAAATTTTTATATATACTTCTAAATTATTGTGTGACATTTTATCATATTAATAAAATATTAAGTATTAGTATAATTGTCTACCAGTCAAGTTAAAGTATAAAAAACATAATACCTAACCTTTAAAACATTGAAAGTCAAAACTTTCATTTAGAGTTCATGCTTTAATTTAAGAATTAAGTCTCAAATTCAAGATTATTATATTAATGAGTGTGCCCTCATATTAAAGCATTTTTATTAGCTAAAAAGACAAAATTAAAGCTTATTCAATTTTCTTCTATGGAATATTACATAAAGGTTCTTTTTTGAAGTTCCTACAATATTAGGTTTTATTTGCTAAACTACTTTTAATTAATTATGTTAAAATATTGTCAAATAATATTTTTATTAAAAATTAATTATAATTTGACACAATAAATACAAAATAAATTTAAATATTATTACAATAATTAAAGACTAAAATATCAAATATAATTTAAAAATTAATGAATATATCTAATTTAAATTATAAAGATATATATTATCATTTTTTTGGCTTATTAACAAAAAATTTATCTAAATACGATAAAAGATCAAGGAAGAGAAACTAGTTATCCACTTCAAACGAATTTTTTAAATATATGAATAGCTATGGTTTCTACAAATTTAAATATGTTATTTATAATATTATTTATATAAAAATATTTAATTTTAAAATTTAAATTATTATTTAATAATAATATTTTATTTTTAAAATCTGGCATTTCGGCTTCAAATAGCTATAGTCTTGGGTGCTACCCTTGTTACTAAAATATTGACAAAAATATTAACTTTTAATTAGTTGAACAGCACATAAACGACTTAGCATTTTTTTTTTTATCTAACCAAAATAACTTTTTAGGCTGCAAACATTTTATGTCCAGTATCTTCCTCATCTTCATCCACCTTGTTCTCAGGGATTACTTGCTATCATTCTTCTCCTTCTTCAATTTGATCTAAAATACAAGTCATGTAGAGACCCAAAGAAGAAAACAAACGAAAAGAAAAAAAAAAAACTCCTTTTCCTTCGTGTCAATTTTTAACAAGAATTTTTTATTTTTAACCAAGATATATATATATATATATACTTGTCCAGGGATTGAGCATAGAGAAATATAATAATAACAAAAAAACACAAATGAATGAAAATTCGTCACAAAAGTGTGAAGAAATGAAATGTAGAACCATTAGATGATTATTGATACAAACTTGTATATCTATATATGCCTCTCATGTCTCTTGCCGACAAGGAAATACTTCAAATATCAAGAAGGATTATTTTTTTAATTTTCTTTTTTATACTATTTTCCTTGTTTATCTTTTTCATTACTAAAAAAAAAAAGAAAAGAAAATAGGTGGGTCATGCCTTTGTTAAATGTAAGTAGTGTAAATGAAAATCTAAGATTAAAGAATATTATTGTATAAGACAATTACATCAACATGCATATTTATTCACTTAATTTTACTAGGTATTTGTTCACTTTTTAATCGGACACAGGGCCCCAGCTCAACCTATTCACTTGGGTTCGTTGGAATTGCCCTGAAACTTGAATTCTATAAGCTATAAAATTCGGCTGCCATTCTTTTAAGCCTTCAACTTTTCCTTTAGTACAATGATGTACTCTTTCTTTGTTTTCTTGACTCAACCACTCAGACGATGACATTTGCCTGTTCCTCAGACACGATGTCTTTCCTCCCTCGGTTTCACTGCAACTCTGGTTTCTTCCCAGTACTCGCTCTGTCTTCTCTCCCCAGAAAGCACCAATCATTCTTCTTCATTGAGCAGGGGAGATGCATGAGGGTAAAATAAAAAGATTTTGTACAAAACATGTCTGAAAACCATGTTTATGAAAGTTCTAGAAATTAAATTTTGGTAAACAGATTTGAAAGAAATAAGAGTGATCAGTAGATGGGTACCAATTAAATAATAAAAAATAAAATAAATTGTGTGTTTTACATATTTTAATAACTGTGTAAAATTATATTTTCATATTTTAAAATTTTAATTTGTATTTTTGTCAAGGTATAAATGATTATTTAAAAAAAAAAAACATCTAAGAATTCAACAAAGTTATTAAAGGGAATCATGCAAAAATATATACAAAAGATGGACTTCAAAACATGAAAATATGGTAATAAGACGAAAAAAAAAAACTAAATATTTAAATAATTCAATTTAAGTACACAATTTTCATAGATTAAAGTTACTATTTGTAGCTAAACCCTAAGACATTATGTCATGCTGACAATATAAATATGTTGTACATGGAATATGTTGATAACATAGTACAATATCGGACAAATGTACTTAGGTTATGTGATTTATCTCTCTTATATTTTATTTTTGTACATAATTTTAATTTATATCATAAAACTTCTATGATTTATAATATTAATAATTAGATTTCTCTCTCATGATTTTATTAATTTAAATTTTTTAAAAATTATTATAAAATCTAAATATTCTAATGTTGAATTTTTTTACTCATGATGATTTGCCTTCTTTGAAATTGTTTAGAATTGATAATTTTTTTTATTTTGTTACAATTAGAAAAATTAAACTTATAAAAATTTAAAAATTATAAATCCTATAAAATTTAAAAGTAAGAATGAGAATAATTATGATGAGTCAAAAATATTAAATTCTATAATATGTGAATTTTATAAAATTTTTTATAATTAGAAATGAACTTTAAAATTAATGAATTTTGAAAAAAATATAATTATAAAAATTAAAAATCACAAATATTTTATAATTTAAATTAAAATAATAAAACATGAAAAGGATAAACTAGAAGAGATTTTCTATAATAAGTTAGTCTTATATATAATATAGGATAATTACACAGTTTTATGGCATATTCATAATTGTTAAAATTTTGATTCTAATTATAAAATTTTATAATTCTATGATTATATATGAAATCAATTATTTGAATTTAGTTAAAATTTTAATAGAGTTTCTATTCAAATAGTAAAATCAATAAAATCATAATTTAATTCTATAATTTTTATTTTTTATATTAACATATATTCTAAATTCTAAGACACAACAGCATCTTATTTTTTGCTCTTGTCTTTTACTTAGTACCTAACCTACTAGTTTCTTTTGACAACAAAGATAAATTAACTCTTAAAATTTTAAAATTCACTCACTCTCTCTCTCTCTCTCTCTCTCTCTCTCTTTTATATATATATATACGTAATTTTTCTCTATGTTAAATAATGAATATAAATAAATAGATATTAAAAAATTAATTTATAATTTTTTTTACGCTCATATGATCAAGGGGTGAGATATCATTTTTTTATTATTATAGAGTTAATATTTGCACAAAATATTTAATTATAATTTTTTGCATTAATTATTTTTATTTTTAATAAAATCTTAACTTTCTGCAATTTGATCTTAGCCTCCCATCTCGATCTCGACTTTAACAACACGATCGTGTTCTGTACTCCGAGGCACCGAACACACGGAGTTAAAAGTAAAGTAAATTTGACCGAATTCAGCAGAACATTTTAGCTTAAGCCGTCTTCAAACTGGAAAGGGTGTAAAAAAGAAGAGGGGGAGAGATTACGGGGACAAAATGGCGGAGGCAACTTCTTCTTCTTCACCTTCATCTTCATCAGTGGTATCAGGCTCGCCGGTGATGGAGGAGGAGCTGACGTTGACGGTGAAGTGGAGCGGTAAGGAATACACGGTGAGAGTGTGCGGCGACGACTCGGTGGCGGAGTTAAAGCGCCGTATCTGCCAACTAACAAACCGTCTTGCCTAAAAGGCAGAAGCTTCTCTACCCTAAAATTGGGAACAAACTCGCCGACGACTCCGTTCTTCTGTCGCAGCTGCCCCTCAAATCTTCTCTCAAGATGACCATGATCGGGTTCCATTCCATTCGATTATCCTTCTGTTTGCCCCCCCCCCGTGTTTCTTACTGACTCCCAGCCCCCTTTTCTCTTTTGGATAATTTATGCTTAAAAAGTTTGTTTCTTTGCAAATTACAAGGTATTTGGTGCTGGATAGAATGGAGAAGGATCAACAATTTAAGCTTTCGTGGCTTAGTTGTCGGATCTGGGGTTTAGTTGATGGTCCAAAATGCTTTTTTTTTTTTATTTTGTGGAGAAACAGGAGCAAAAAGCAAAATCAAAATTCATGAAATAGATGAGTGCCGCCTATTAGATAGATGTTACTATTGCATTTTGTAATGACTTGAGATTGATGTGAATTCGACTTAATTCCCAGAACTGTTGAAGATGACATAATCGTGGATCAAGTAGTCTCCCCTGAGATTATAGATGACTTCGAGCTTGGGCAGAATGAAACTGTAGACATTAAAGACAAGGAAGTCAATAAGCAAAAACTAAGGAGGCGTATTGATCAATACAAGGTTAGTTCCTAACCTTTGCAATTTAGTTAACTCTGTCTTTTAAAAGAGATCAATTAGGCATAGAAAGTTAATTATTTCTACCAATTTGATGTTGACTTATTTATCTCCTGGGAAGCTCACATTCACGATTAATGATTATGATGATTCTTTTGTTTCATGTCGGGCCCTAAATTGAGATAAATGTCTTCATGGTGTCAATTAGTTTTTTTTTTTCTTTTTTTACCCATGCACATTATTTCATTCCAATTTCTTCTCAACACCTCCTGAGGAAAATGCAAAATTGGATACCAAACAGACAGTGAGCGGTAGGGGATGAAGGGGTGTTGGGTTTAGCGAGGCTGTTAGTAGGTTCAAATACAACAGGAAATGTCAGTCAATTTTTAGAGCTTTTAATTGCTTTCTCTCTTGCATGACAGAAACATTTATGCAAAATTTTGCGATACACAAGTAGCATCCTAATGGAAGCAATTTCTGTATCGTATGTGGATCAGTATTCTTGAATCTTTATTTAGTATTGGGCAGATTTGTTGGATGGGATGACATTCTGCTGGGCCATTTTCATATGAATTGTTAATGTCTTTGCTGATGATCTGGAGGATTTGTCCTTCACCCTCTATTAATGTGATTTGATCTGATTGATGAATCTCCTTTTTTCAAACATCCTATATATTTCTCTTTTTACTATTTAGTTTTGGCAAAGCATAATGAAAAGATATTTTAAGTAATGGCATGCATACATGTCGCCATTATCACTGTCCATAACATCTTGCATTGTGTATTATATCCTGATGTAAGGGGAATGTGAGTAATTGCCTAATCTCAGGCTACAATTTAGTCAAATTACCTTATTAGAATTGTGGAGTTCAGAGTTTCAGTCATGCAAATCTAATTCTTGCATATGCTTGTATGTATATGCTTGTGTGGAGTTAATTGGTAATGGTTTGTGGAGACTTTAAATACTTGCCTCCAAGGTGATGTAAGTTATTACGGGGCACTTAAAGGCTGTGCAGACAGATCTTTCTTTTCCAAGTTTGCAGTGCTATTCTAGCTGTATGATAGGGCGGCCTGTTGCTTATTTCCCAGCTAGACTGTCAAGTAATGATTATCTGCTTGTAGTTTTAGTATTGGTTTGCCCCTCAGTAATGGATCTTGAAAGGAATTACTGTGTATATCTTGTAGCTAGGCATGCATGACGCGTGTCCCACATTAACCATGTCTTGGTATTTCTCAAGGAATGAGTTTCTGTGCCCAGTTGTTTTCAATCTGGATATATCTCAGGGAATGAGTTTCTGCACCTAATTCAATTGTTTTCCTGCACACAGATTGCTGATGATGTTATTCATTTTTTGAGTCACAGATTGACATTCGAAATCCGTGTCGTAAAGGAAAGAAACTGCTTGTTCTTGATATTGATTATACCTTGTTTGATCACCGGTCCACGGCAGAGAACCCTCTTGAACTCATGCGGCCTTGTAAGAATCTGGTTGGGACTGCTTTTTGTATTTTATCATAATATTTTGTCCCTCATGATGGTTGAATTGTGCAGATCTTCATGAGTTTCTCACTGCTGTCAATGCTGAGTACGATATAATGATATGGTCTGCTACCAGGTAAGATTATTATTTCACTCTGATTTATTGTCTGTTTTTTTCTTACTTGAATTCTGGTTGTTAACTCACAGTTGCAACCCCCTCCCCACCTTTTATTTACCTTCCTATAAAAGGGGGCTGACAGAAGACTAAAGGAGTTGAATGAACTTAATTTTGAAGGAAAGGGAAATTTTTTTAGATCAAAGAAGCTAGTGTTCTGCGCCATTCTTGCTCAATTATTGCCATGCAATATTCATTGCGAAAGTTTGGCCTATACTTATAACATTGGTTACAATATTTCATCTGTTGTCCTTTCCATGGTTGTTCGAATGCATGGAATCCCATGAAACTTAATGGGACTTAGTTTCTGGCTTCCAATGTTTTTTCATATTAAACTTATTTTGTTATCGAGAAAACTTTCAATGTGATTTGTCTTCTTTGCTAAAACCTGTTATGTGATAAGAGATTAAAGTTGTTTGCTCTACATGTCCTTTAGACTATGAATTTATTTTTATTCTGCAGCATGAAGTGGGTTGAACTGAAGATGGGACAGCTTGGGGTACTGAATAATCCCAACTACAAAATCACAGCTCTTCTTGACCATTTGGCTATGATTACAGTACAATCAGAGTCTCGTGGCATCTTTGACTGCAAGCCACTTGGATTGATTTGGGCTCATTTTTCTGAGGTAAAATAATTAAGACAATTTTTTATGTCTCTTTGTTCCTTAAGTTCATTAAGGAGTTGATGGAAGGAATATCCAGAAACTAAATCCATCTTGTGCATCACATATAGCTATCCATCTTAGCTGAACTAGTTTAAGAATAGGAACTGTCCCTGAAAAATGAAATTCATTTTAACAACAGGTGTAAGTCTGTGGAAGCTTGGCTATGACCTTGTGCTTGCTGCCCTGACATATAAATGTGAATTGCAAGTGATAAGCCAATCTTACAATTATTCCCTGTAAAAGTGGAGACATTTCATCTTTCATATGATGTCTTGAGTGTCATGCTGTTGACATACCATGCTTTCTGGTTATTTTACAGTTCTACGGTCCAAAAAACACTATAATGTTTGATGATCTACGACGAAATTGTGTGATGAATCCACAAAATGGCTTGATAATTAAGCCATTCAAGAAGGCCCATGCAAACCGAAACAGCGACCAGGAGCTTGTGAAGCTCACACAATACTTGCTTGCCATTGCTGAGCTTGACGATATAAGCACTTTGGATCACACAAGATGGGAGTTCTTCACTGAAGACAATGCCAAAAGACATAGGCATGCATGAGTGTTATTGACAAGCTGTAAGTTATTACAGTTCTGCTTGTCTTTTGACTTTTCAGGCACCCATCTGACTACTGCTGTTTCTACTTTCTAGCTTATCTGTCTTAAGTTTTCCACTTTCCTTTGTTCTCTTTTGTGTATCTTTGACAGAAAGTCATTGATGCGTGCTGGTAGGCACATGCATGAGTTCATGCCTACATGGAAGTAAGTGGGGGAAGTGTAACATTGATTTTGCTTGCAACTTTCACCATGCTTCCTGATTCGATACAGAGAAATTTTCACATATCATGGAAAAAATATGGCAGAGTTGAATTCATAGTTTTCACCATGTTAGATTGCAACTGGGTCTATGGTTCTGTGGGAACTGATTGCCTTGTCCGCGAAAGAAGCTGCTTCTCTCTTTTTGTCTGTCCTTTTCTAATTTTTTAATGGCAGCCTTCTCCCTAGCTGTGATGCTTTCTCGCATGTGCTGTGTCGTGTTGGATGTGCTATTTCAATTCAATATTCATTCATAATAAGTCTCTTATGAAATAACATAATAGAAATCTTATTTATGGAACTAGATTTACTTAAATTAATAAAAAATTAGAAAAATATATAAATAGAAAATTATAACATTATCTCTTAGTAAAATATTATTACAAATACAAAATATCAATAAAATTCTAAATAATAAGATTCCTTTTTTTCCATCATTCTTTTGATTAAAAAAAAATTGACCTCAAATTTTAAAGTGACAAAAAACAAAAACTAAGGAACAATTGGTATTGCGTTGGAGAAATTTCGTCGTCAAAGATTGACTTTTAGTAAGACGAAAGCGAAGTTCATGAATTTTGAAACTTGGGAAAAAAAAAAAACAAAGTTAAATGTTTTAAACCATGAAAAATACCAAAAGGGGAATGCTTGCTGTGTAACACGCATTGCATTCGCTTCTACTTCTTTCGGTGGAGAAGCCGATAGACGTCGAAAATGATGGCAGCGCAAAGTTGGGTGGTCGTGCCGACCATTTTCCAACCAGATTCCGCGGCGCGACGCTTGAATGAATCGGCGAATAGAGGTTCTGAAGAAATCACTCCAAGTGTGTCGATGGCAGCGGCGCTTGTGCTGGTGTCTGCGGTAGCCTGGCGAAGAAATGGGACGGCGGCAACAATGAAAAATAGAAGTTAATGGTCTTGGAGTGATTATGGGACGATTTATGTGATTTTAGAAGCTTCTTGTGATATGTTTTTTTTTTTTTTTTTTATCAAGAGTGGGCTCAAATAGCAAAAACTGACGTGGGACCAATGAAAATTTTTAGGTAATTTTTTTTAATGCTAAGTTGTATAATATAATATATATACAATAAAATAAAATATTAAGTTATATAATTATAAAATATATACACAATGATATATAATTTTTAATATATAATAGAGTATTTTTTTTTTTTATAGTCATGTAACTTATTCTTAGTAAGATGTTACCGAATTTGTTATATTTTTAAAATAAAAAATAAAAAAATAATAATTAATTATGACAGTAATATCAAAATATTGATATAAATTTTAAAATTTTTTTATTTTTATTATTTATGAGCTAGTAAAACTCCATTTGCCGTATTTTTCAAGTTTCAAAAGTATATTGCCTTTCATATTGCACAAAAATTTAGTAAAAAATTAAATTTAACACTCCAATAATTTTAATATTCATTGTAAAAGTAAATTTATGAAATTTAAATAGGGATGTAATTATAAACAAAAAAAAAAATAACTTTGACGAGAAAAATATTTAAATAAAAAAATTATAACAAAATCTCTTAGTCACACGTTATGATGAATATAATTCATTTAAAAATTTTAAATGATAAAGAATCTTTTTTAGTTCTTATATTCCGTCGTATCCACCGGGGGAGAGGCCAAAGTCTTACATGTCTGTGTTCCCAAGGATGCAACTTTCGAACCCAAGAGACTTTTTAAACACTGAATTTATCCAAAATATTATTCAGTTTCTCCAAGGATGTTGTATTCTGAATATGGAAGACACTGGACAATTCCCCAGTAGCTCTTATATGATGCAATTTCAAGGAATTGTGTTGTGGGTCAGTTCTAAATCTATGAATTTTCGTTGAAGCAGGCAATATTTTTTATTCACGATTTAGTTTTGCAATAGATATCCAAAACAAGAAAAATAGTTTTCAGATCGAGCCAAGAAGTTCCAGCTCAAAAATTGGGAACTCAAAATGAGCGCTCGAGAGACTGTTCCAAATTCTATCGAACTGAGCTAGTAAATATCAAAACTCTTGGCCTAATTGGGCTCCTTTTTTTATATTCCTAATGTGTGCCAATTTAGAAACTTGGCCCAATTCCCAACATAAAAATTGAATTTGCTTTTGCAAATTTTGAGACTCATCCCCTTCGTTCAAATGAGTCGAATCACATGAGATTTTATTGAACGAGCTTCGTTAATTTTAAAATTTACAGGGTCATTGGAGAAAACATTTCACACAAATAGAAAAATTAACTACAGAAGTCATGTTCTAATAAATAATGTTTCGTAAAATAAATAAATAAATAATATATATATATATATATATATAATAACTAAAGATCTAGGTGGGAGAATATCAGGAGAAACCTAATGGCCGTACAAAACTTGCTAATAAACCAAAAATCCAAATGTCAACGGGGGAACAAGAAAATAAAAATCAAAAACTTTATATCTCTTCCTACTAGTAAATTTATTCATTTTTATTTTAAAAAAAAAAGAAAGAAAAAAAACACATTTAACATACTTGATTTTAAATTTAGTAATAATTTACATGTTTTATTTTCAAATATAATAAAACTATACTGATATTTGAGTTTTCTAATAATCAAGACCAACGTAGTTTGTTAAATATGATTTAGAAAAGGTTCGGTTGAACTTTATGATCTACAAATCAAAACAATTGCTGGGAAGCCTCCTTTTTCTTTTCTTTTGTTTTCTTGGTCTCCAACAAAAAATGCTTGTTTCTCTCGGAACTGACTGACTGCCGGTCTGGTAAGTGGTGAGACACCGCACCATCCCTTTTTGCCATTAAAAAAAAAAAAATGGCCCAAAGTGTGGTGGAACCGCCCACCACCACCACCACCTTTGGTTTTCTGTTCTCAGCACATGTGCCCTATATATATATACTTTACAGGAAGTTACATGTGCCCCCAACAATGGAGGTTTTGGAAACGATAGCCACTAACCTGAATATCATAAAGAATTTTTCTAAGTGGAACTTGCATGGTTGGCCCTCCAACCCAATTTGAAAAGCTTTTGCCGCAGGCTTTTAGATTCAGCCCCATGGTTGGTGCTCCTTTCGATTATTATTGACACGTCCAAGTCCCTAAGCCCCAGACTTGCAGATTGCTGTCGGAAGCACTCCTTGCAATGCATGCTTTTTAAGAGAGATTCCATGTAGCGGAATAATCTTAATTCCGACTAATAGTAATGGATTTTAGAGAAGCACTCCTTACAATCTTAAAGAAGCATACATGGGCTTTCCCAGTGAATTTCATTTGACGGTGATGGAAGGTGTCATGCCATCCCCTAATGTGTACCCAAGACACTCCCCCAAAAGTGGCCATGGTGAGCTTCATTCAGCCCCTCCTGCTGTAATTTTTTTTCTTTTCTCTCATTACAGTTGCTTAACCTAAATATTTAAAAATTGTGTTAAAAATTTAGATGCATGCCGAGAACTTGATATTTTTGCTAACTGGACTCAATTTTTAAGCATTTGGTTATAAAATTTGCTGTTGCTGGAGGTAATCTAGGAAGCATAAAATTGTTGCAATGCTACGAGAGAGCACAAAAACGGTTATTATGAAATCACGACCCGGAAATTCACTTAAAAGATAAAAGGAATAAAAAAAAAATTTTTTTGATTCAAGCTTACCAGGAGGACGTCAGGAAGATTGACCCTGGTCAATCCATTAGTACTACTGAGCCAACTTTGATTACTAATAATATACAGCTTCATTTTCTTTCTATTTTAGCACCGTTAACATGTACAAATTGCCAGTGTTCACTGTTCGAATGAAAGTACTTTAGAAAAACTATACTATACACTCTATTTGTTTAGTCATCTTACTTGAATGACAGAACGCTGCCAAGTACCAATGAAATTACTTTTATAAGCCAGAAAGACAACATCGATCTAATTCGATATATTTTACAGGAACGCATCTCCATCATCATTAGTAACAGGCACTTGACAAATAACTAACCTAGAGATCCTTCACTACGGGAACCCCACCAGGTGGATGTTCTTGATGGAGTAGAAATGTGGCGTTTCCTAACGTGTAACAAACTTGAACGTACAAGACCACCTCGGGCGATTCGTGTGCCCGAAACAACTATTTCGAGCAATGACCACCAGGTGCAATTTATCAAACGGGAAAGAAGGCAACGAAGCAGAATGAAAAACCGTGCGTCTGGATAGAAAATGATGGCTGAAGAGCCCAGCTCTACTCCCTCAGGAAACAACAATTAGAGTCATTCGGTCAATGTGGCAGCCTGACGAATGAAAGTGCCACAACACCTCGCCGGCTTAAGCATACATCTAAATGTGGAGTGGACCAGACACGGGGTTACTGCCAGAATCAGTATCCTTGTGTTTCAAGGAAAGGTTTGCTAACTGGGAATCAAGGTCCCTGCTGTTAGAACGATGATGACTAGTAGATGGTTGCTGTTGCTGCTGGTACAATGCTCGAAGCCTGCCAATCTCCCTCTCTAAAACTTCCTGCTCCACTGGAAACAACCTTAAAATATTCATTGCAATCATATGCAAAAGAAAAATAGAAAAGAATTCCATGCATATCAAGGCATATAAATCATTACACTCTGCATACATTGACTATTTTATCTCAATCAGTTCATTTCATCGTTCATTAAAGCAGATATTCCTTTTTTTTTTTTTTTCTCTCCGTGAGTGCACATTTAGCTGTCAATAATCAATATTTGAGCCACTTACAGCAAAAGTTTCCCAACATACAATGAAAATGTATGCAGAAATGCCCATTCATTCTTTTATCTCACTACTCTTAGAGAAGAGTGCAAAACACGACTAGCAATATTGAGAAGTATTGTAACCAAAAGAACACAAAAGGAAGCATCACTTACTCTCTAGTCATATATGTCTATAGAGCACAGCAAAATTCAGTGCACATGCCATAATAATCCTAATTGTACTTTACCAAGGTGGATATAACTTCTAGGCCACCCAGCCTCCAAGTCTATTTCCATTGTTATTTCTCAGTCAACAATTTGTTTTTATTTTTTTATTTTTTCCCATTAATGGAATGGCTCAATTTCATCTTAAACTACCAAAACTTCAGCAAGAAGTAAAGCCACAATTGCTAATACATCCACAAAGTTTCCCATCTTGAGAAATCAAATCCAGCCTTTAAAGCTTCTAAGTTTTATCTAAATCTTGACCTAACCATAGCTCAGTTCAGTTCTGGTTCCACAAAAAGGTTGAACCTTAACCGAACTACAATCAGACAATTTAGTTCCGGTTGGAGCCAGTTTTAGTTCCAGTTCTTCACCAATTCCAGTTCTTTTTCTCTTTTTATAAAATAAAATAAAAGGTAATGACTATTACAGTCTTGTATTTCTGTTTTTTCCAACATTTCTGGTTCGGTTTTATGGCAGGTTATGATTAGGGCTCATTTTTTTCTGGTTGAAAGCCATAGCTGTAACCCCCCTCCCACTGTTCTGGCTCTAACCAGAACCATGGAACCAGTTCCAGTGCTGAGTCCAGCTCCAGTTCAGTTCTGGTTAAAACCAGAAACATGGCTGGGTCAATCCCAGCTGCATTGCCACAGGCATAGATATTTCCCATTGGGTATTGAACTCCTTGAAGAGAGACAACCATCCAATCATTCTCTAACTCCTTGAAGAGAGACAACCATCCAATCATTCTCTAACAATTTATGTATCAGGTTCCCTGTATGTGATAGATAATCCTTCCCACTTACCATACTTTCTCTGTTGAAACTACATATAATACTTGCATCCATTATGCTAAGCAAAGTCTTACTCTCTTTCTTCCCACTTGTTTTATAATTGCATTAAAGTTTCTACATTCTCTGGATTGTGTGATAGGCTGTATTGTCACAATTCCAAACAGATTAACTTTCATTTTCCAATAACTACTCAGGTCTAAGTACATGACAAGGGCCAAATAAGATAAGATAAAATTCCAAAAAAAGGGTCAGTAGGATGATATGCCAATGTACTTTGCCAAATAGAAAGCGTAGAAAATAGGACTATATATCAGCAGCTTTAATCACCAAGAAGTGTACAGAAGATAACTCACAGTATTTGATAAGATGCTCCTGAGCCAAACTTTCTACCCGCCGCTTAAGCGCATTATTCTCCATGCTTAGAATAAGATTTTGCTGGTTGAGAAAATCAAGCTCAGCTGAAATTTCAGATCCCTCTACCTGTGGAATGAAAAATGTAAAACTTATTAGATCATTCCATTCACTTTTCCATTTTTCTTTCCTTTTGTCATCTTTTTCAAAGAGAACATGATATACTCTTTTGATTGATTTCCAAAATTAAGCATGATCATATCTTCTATTGGCTTTGAAATACCACTTTCCTGCAAAGCTTGTACACTCCTTTCAAGCTCAGCTATGTACTGAAGTTTCCGGACCCGAGAACGTTGGGCAAATTGTCTGCATCGGATATAGCATTTTAAGTTTTGTGTCAGATATTGACTCATTATCTAACTTTAAAGCATCCACCCTGTTCAAAGTCAAGTACCCCAATTGTAATAACAGAATAAGTTGGGACTCAACATCCCACTCTACAGCATGCAATCTTGTTCAAATTCAATGATTCCAAATTCTGATATTAGAATAACTTACTCAATGTTTTACAATAGAACAGGTGCCTCAGTCTAGCACCTTCCAATTAATTCTTTACATCTGGCAGCAAATTGTCAGAACTTCAAACCCAGATTGTTCAAAACCTTGAATGATTGTTAGGAACATGGAAATTACAATTTTGATAATAACCTTAATAATTTTAATCACACACACAGTTTAGGTGCTCTTTCTTGTTTCTAGCTGAATGTGAAAAAGCTAAAATTTTGGAGCATAATTTTAATCACACATGCATACAGTTTAGTCACTCTTTGTTGTTAAAGGTTTGTTAGAATGTTGAAGACTAGTCAGTTTCTTACATTTTTCCTAACCCTAGCATCAGATCATCTGATATTTGATTGACTGTTAACTTCTTAACTGCTTAGCTGTTATTGTGTAGCTTTTAACAAGCTTTGAGAGCTATTGCATCACTTACCCATTTTTACTTATACAACTTCATCAAACATGATCTTTTGGTTCCTTTAATCACCATTTTGATATTTTGACTTATATGTAAGAAAATCAAATATAAAATACCTTATGTCTAACCTTAATGGTGCCAAACACCAATCCTTGCATTTCTACATTCTAAACCATGGCTTATAGCATAGACAGGAATTGACATGCAGCTTTTCACTGATTTAACACTTGTCACCATCTTCAAAAAAAAAAAACATATACCAAGAAGAAACCATTGGCACAACTAATTTTGCTTAATTTTAATGCAGCAAAGAGACCAAATGACAACGCAATTTAGAAAAGTAAATAATAAGGTAAAGAATACTAAAGATCCATCTGGGTAGCAATGCCCATAAAACTAAAGCCCAAAAAGTCATAGAAATCACTTCAACTTGTAAGAACTCTCACCTATTCCTTCACTCTTCCCTGTCTCTTTTTGTCTTCAACCATATAACTACACCCAGAGACTGTCTATTATTGGTTTCATCTTCTTTTTCACATTTGCATGTGTTGAATATGAAGATGAAGGAATCATTTAAGACTTTTATGGAAGTCAATACAACTAACGTTTCATTGATCAAGAAAATAACACTCTTCTTATCAACTGCTTTTAAGTAAAAAATTTCTTTGGTTAGAAACTACATTTTTTTCAGGTCTCAGCAATGAAGGAAGCTTCTAGGGCCAAAGCATACAATAAATGCATATGTACACAGCACCTACTAAAGTGTACCTGGCACAGCCATAGTCAGGAAGGAAACCCATGGTTCAAACAGTTAAGTAGAGCAAATTGTTTTTTTCTTTTTTTTTTTGGTATCATCAACACTAAAAAGGGACTGCTAGAGCAGTACTCTAGATAGTTTGACAAAACATATTATTCTCTACACTTAGGTGACCCATTTCTTTCTTCACTGTACAGGTAGAATTTCAGACATAAAAACAAAAGAGATATATCTAGCTGACCACTCTTGAGCAATAAACCTGACAAGTAATTGTTGGCTGCTATAAATTGTTGAACCATGCAGCATTTCATGGTAATATAACTAGCTAAGAAGATGTTAAACAAAATCAGAGGAGTAAACAAAGTCACTTACTGTTTAGCACGTTTTGTATCAGTCTCAGATGCAGATGACTTGGCATGAGAAGCATCTTTCTTCTCAGAGGCAGCTTTTGAACCAGATGAAACTGGAACAGATTCAACTTGATCTTGCTTTTTGCTTGCTGAAGATGGAAGCCCATCTGATTCCTGTGAACCACATGAAGACCCCAAACTCTGTAAAACAGCATTCTCCCTGACAGAAGGAAGCCCACTTGGACGGTTTGCAGCATTCAAAGATGAATCCCAAGCCATATTTTTATGTTTAATCGTGTTCATCTCAGCATAGAGAGAAGTTTGTCTAGTATCTTTATGATGATCAAATTCTTGAGATCCCCAAGAAGGTATTGACATCGTATTTTTATATCTGTATTCATCTGGTGCTACGAAGCCTATGTTTGAAAAATTGGTTACATCAATGTATGCAAAGGAGTCACTTGATGAACGGCGATGACCTCCTCTATGAACAGGCGTCTCTGGCTCATTAAGAAGATCATCAAGCCAAGAAGGTTGCTCATCTATGAGGAAAGTCTCAGAGGAAGCTCGCTGGTGATGCATGTTTCCTTCTGGAGGCTTTTGAACAGCTTTTGATCCAATTATATTGCTGGGAACATAGTCAGGATATGATGGAGAAACACTTGGAAATGGGCTCTTTGGAGGAAGCAAAGCATGCTTTCCAGAGTATGTCAAGTTTCTCATGTTTGATGAGCCTTTGGAATTTGCCATAGCCAAAAGGCCAATCCCTATCAACAAACATGCATTCCAATGAGAGAAATATCAGAGTTAGGAAATGAAGATATGATGTTGTGTGCATGATAAAAGCGGCTCTTCGTTGGTTTTTTCAAGTTTCCTCAAAAATTAACGATTGCTGGGACTCAAACTTTGCTTTACTACCATGAAATACAAAAATGAACATGAATGAGTGAAGCTTCTATCTACCTACACTTGTTCTCTAGTTTTCCAACCATGCTCAAGGTACAACTCTAAAGATATGAATGAGGGAAGCTTCTATCCACCTACACTTGTTCTCTAGTTTTCCAACCACGCTCAAGGTATATAACTGTGAAGATAATAAACCACATAAATACTTAAAGGTAAAAGCACCTACTAAATGTATGCAATCCTATCGCCCTATATATAGCTACAATGGAGAACGCAAGGAACTTCTATTCCATACAGGCCATTGTGCATAATTATCAACAGGCTTTGCTAATCGAGCATTCACAGTTGCCCATGGAATCTATTTTGACCAGCAGGATTTATCAAAAGGTTAAGATAACAGTTCATAACTAGAGGAGAACACTGTTATCCATTCATCTCTTGAACAGAATTATGTCCTGGCTTCTCCACTATGAGTGAAGCCACTACTTTCTTTCATCAATAATGTATACATTCAGTGTAGTGAAATCAACAGTGTTTAAGTTTAATCTACAGTTGGCTCTAAAAGTAGGGCTTTGTCTCTTACTCTTGAATACAAGAAGTTGAAACCGGCCTCCTAGAGCCACAGACAAATGTGATTAGAGATGATTACCTTATAAAATATGGAATAAATCATTCACTTTAATCATTCTACCAAACGTTTATTTTCAAAATCCTTCACATTTGCAATGTCCATGTCTCTATTTTTATGATTCAAAATTGAAGTTGCGCATATTGGCAAACCCATAACACCATCTAATTGATGCACACATGCCCAGGTTTGCACATCAACCTACAAATAAGAATAATCAGCTATCTAATTGGACATTAGTTCAATAGTACTGGAGTCATCTTCAGGGATAAAGGTCTCAAGTTTGTGTCACAGTTGGTGCCAATTAAACCAAAAAGAAAACAAACAAGAATGAACAACTAAATTGAACAGGAACCTTAAGAATACAAATCAACAAAGATAGCAGTAGAGAAGATGCACTTCAAGAGCCCACGCACACGCATCAAACAGGGGATGAAAAGCAGAAGAGCTACATATTATCTTCTTTACCCACATTTTCTCGGCAACCAAACAAGGAGACGAATCGAAAAGTGGATACAGCCCAGCACATGAGAGCCATTAGTACCCAAAATGAAAAAGAAAAGACACCCAGAAACGAAAATCAATGGTTTCCACAAATAGGAATTCCAGATTATACGATAAAAAGAGCTGAACCAAATCAGAATGCATCTCATTCGAATAGATTACAATCAAAACTCCAAAAAGATTCCATTTTTGAAGCCCAAAAAGAGAGGAGGAAAAAAAAAAGAATTCACCTCTGGAAATCTGAGATCTCCAGATGCAATAAGAAACTCAGTGAGCTTTCTCTTTTTTTTTTTTTTTTTTCAATTAATCTTCATCTCCGTCTCTCTGTCTATCCGTCTGCCTATCTCTCTCTGCGTGTTTCTCTCTCTTATGCTGTGGTTAAACTCTGGCAAGGAAAATCAGGGAGGGGTAATAATAATAATAATATTATTATTAATGATAATAATTAAACAATAATAAGGTTGCAAATAATAATAAGAATTAATAAAGATAATAAAAAAACCTAACAACAAAAGTACAGGCATGATGTTTGATGTCGGTCCGTCCATGTCAATGTCGGGAGTGCATACGAATTCGTCCAATTTATTTTGATTGGGATCAGTATCATTAAAATTATTATTAATAAATTGACTGTAATTTATAGTTTAAATAAATTGCATTCGACAAATTTAATTACAATTTTGAAATTTTAAAAATCATTAAATAAGTTTAAAATTATATTTTATAAAGACATATGTTACACGAAACACCCCCCCAACCATCTCTACATGCCTCCATGCTTACTTAGCTTAATCTTAATAATAATATTATTATTATTATTATTAGACACTCTTATGACGCATAATACCCTTAATTAGCCTCAAACAAACAAACTAATTGCAATTTGCCAGATCATTGGGTTGCTGATGACATTTCCCCACCCAACCCCTCCCACAAAAAAAAATAAAAATAAAAATAAAAAACAAAAAGCATGCACGTTCTCAGTACCAGCAAGAAAGCAGTCCGACAATTGATGAAATATTAAATTTATAAATTATTTTTTACATAATTTTTTTTTTTAACTATAGAACTCAACTCATACACGTATATATTTAAAATCTTAATATTTTCAAGTTTATATAGCTCAGATACAGAAAAAGTCTTAACTACAACCACCGTAAATTTTCTCAGGCCGAGGAAGGTCGCGGCAGCGCGATGCCTTCTCGTTTCTTCTCACCCCAATTCTTTAAAAAAAAAAATTTTTTTTTTTTTTTATCCCGCCAGGACAACGAAACAGTCATAGGTGGCGCGAAGGATGGTCCCTAGTCTACTAACGCTCCATGAACATCGTGCTTACGACGACATCCTCGGCGTTTTGAGCTCCTTAGGTTGTCTCGGAAATCATGGTTTTAATTCATTTTGAATGCTTTTATTCTATATTTTGTTTCGCCGGTTTAAGATCTTAGTTCATTTGAGTGAGTTGATATAACAAGTTATCTAATTATTTAACATTTATTTTCATTTCTCTCATAACAATTTTTAATAGCAGATTAATTAATTTTACTCTTACCTTATTTTAAATTACAATTTTAAAAGCTCTTAAATGATAATTTAAATATATATGTCCAGTTCGACCGACCGACCGACCGAAATCGATTTGCACGTGCTCCTATTTTTGGTTTCTTACCATTTTGAATGCCACCCCTCACAACCCAAAGAGCAAACAAAATAAGTATTTATGGCAACAGTTTCATGATAACAATTTAAAATCATCACTTAAATAATTTAAAATAGCAATTATAATTATTGCATAAATAATTTTGTAAAAAGTACAATAGGGGTAATTTTTACGTGGCAGTTTCTAGACAGTAGTTATAAATTAATGCTATATGTGCTCAAAAATAGCATTTTGTGTGGTATTTTAATTCATAATTCGCAGGGTCAAGTCGAGTCCAAAGTGTCTTTTGTTTTCATTTGATTATAAGACAACGATAATCAGATTTATTTTTTATTATGAAATATATATTTTTAAATAAAAATATTTTTATTAGACATTAATTTTAATATATATATATATATACATATTATTAAAAAAGTTATATTTCATTAATTAAATTATTAGTTGATTTTTTAATAAAAATATTCAAATATTATTAATTGAAAAATTCTAACATCAGTTTGCCACGCCACCATTGGAGACGGAGAAAGACCCCACTTTTGAAATGAAAGGCGAGGCGTACGATGAGGCACCGGCGACGACGAACCGGTGAGGCTTCAGCTACGACGATAGTTTCTTTCAAATTGTGCCTCCGTCTCTCTCCCCAACTTCCTTTCTGGTTTTGTTTCTCTCACACTCTTTGAACTTTGATTTCGCCTCTTTTCCCTCTGCCGGTTGCACAGCTTCGTCTCTGGAGAATAATTTAAGGATTTGTAATCCGTAAGTTGTTTTAGAAAAGAAAAATTATTTTCAGCTTGTTACGATGACTCTACATTTTACAAAAAAAAAAATATAAGAAAAAAAATTAATAAAATATTTTATGCAAAACAAACAAATTAATTTTATGGCAAGAATGAAAATATGAACCAATCTTGTATCTTTCAAAATATACTTCGAGCTTTCTAATTTATTGATATTGTGATACAGATGAGGCCATAAATTAGTTTACACCTCCAAAGTACGTTCAAAATTAGAAATGGCAATTCATTTATCAGAGGGGTTTTTTTTATTATTGTTATTATTCTTCTACTTCTTCCATTTCAATTCACTTCAATAACTATTTGCTTTTTAGTCGGTCTTCAATTAACTATTTGACTTGATTTGATGGGTGTATGTTATTGTGACTCGTTGGTAATAAATCCTTTGATTTAATAATAATTAAATTTGTTTTTTTTTTATTTGAGGTATTTAAGCATTTGAAATTGATATGAATTCATAAGAGACAAATATATGAAATTCTTAGATATTTACGTGTCCACCTATAGGATGCACCCACCAACATCTCCCCCCCCCCCCCCCAACAAAACTTACCAGTGGTCCACTTCATGCACGCCTTTACACTTTGCGTGTATGCTCTTATATTTTACAACTAGTTCCAATAGGGTCTAAGCTTAAAACTTAGTTGTCATTGAAGGTGGGTTGTTATCACTACTTTTAAAAAAATAAAAATCATAATAATTCTTGTTCCTAACGTGGTATGTTTTGCTTACCCACAATTGGGAAGTAGCTGCATTTCTACTCAATTATTGGTTTCAAAATTGGGCCGTTCTCAAAATCCATCAGTGTCGCTGGCAATAAAGTTGTCTAACTTACCAAGTTTCCCACAGCAAATTAAAAGGCAAAAAGCTGAACACTCTGTCCTTGTCTTGCGCAAAAGGAATAGGCCAATGGCTGCCCTTTATTAATCACAACCTGGGAGTGGACATGATGAGCTAATTGCGCACAAAGTGTTTTGCAGATACGACATGTCACCAACGTATGTCGCCACACCAACCCACGACCCAAACATCCTTTTTTCTCTATATGCCAATGTCACTACACGTTGCTATAATGTCACACCAAAGCTTCATGTTCCACTTTTTAACCAATTATGTCCCTAACATCATAACTTGCATCTAACTTCCTCCGACTCACTACTATGCACACATTAACTTCTACATTCACCTTATTTTCTATGACGTTCCCATCTTATGCTAACTAAACGTTGAGTATTAGTGTAAAGTGTTACCAAATGTTTGTATTTCTATATCAAGGGACCTATGAATATTAAGAGACTAACACCTAACCATTAATTTCTTCCATTTTGGGTTTTTCATTGGGCACCCAATTTTAGCCTTTATATATATATTGCCTTCGAGTTCAAAGGAAAGGCACAAGGACGTGTTGCCCTCTACCATTAAGCAACAAGCAAGACATGTTAATTATCGATCGCAGGCCGAGTCGTGCTGTTGCTGCACTGCTAGCTGGTAATAGCATTCTCATCCCAAGCCTATCCATAATTCCATATCAAAACGGAATTTTCTACAGCGTTATTTTCTAAATTTTAAAATTATTAAATTTAAACGATTCAATCACTAACATTTTCAATATATAGCACTCCATTCAAGTTCTATTAAAGAATGAATATCCAATATATATATACATAACCCCACACGTGTGAGTCTTTCTTTAAAAACTAACAGAAACATATTTTTTCAACAACCAAAACATATTAATTTAAAAAATATTAATTAAAATTCGTCTCGACATATATACTCTACTCAATCCAACGGGCGGTCATTGCCTTTAGTGAATATTCTTTGGCCGGTACCTTAGCAAGTATTCTTAAAAACAAAGAGATTCCCAGGTTTAATTTCGAAACTCAACTAGCAAATAAATTAATTTGTTAAGGCTCGTAAATGGTTCAAAAAATCAACTTGATAAGAGCTCAACTCATGTAAGCTTATTTAAAAAGGAGTCCCATTGGACTGGACTCGTGAAGCGATATTTTAATTTTCAAACTTGTGCAAAAGAATTAAGTTGAACCTGAACATACCTAGAATCCAAGTATGGCCGAAGGTTATGTATATAGAGCATGATTTGGTGGACCCTTGAAAACCTCGGCCGATTTGAGGAAAATTTGGTCGCAAGTCTCCCCGTCGCTGCCATCTCCGATTATCTGTTCTGCCTCCATTTACTTGATGGAGGCCATTACTGTGATCCGCATCCCACACTCACCTGGAGGAGCAACCATGCCATCTTTCAAACCCCCTCCGACAACGATCACGCATACTCCTTCAACAGCCACAACTCCTCCAACTTTCACGTTTCAGGGACATTCGATTTGCGAATATCAATTGAAAAGAGTAACCAGAGTGAAATTTCAATACCATCAAAAACCTAAACTAACATTCCAAATATTTGTAGAACAGGATTTGTGCGGCTAGGAAAACCCTGAAAATGGTGCGGAACGAAATTATCATTACCTTCTCTTTACAGATGTACCTAACATGCTCCATGAAAAATTGCAAATTCAAGACCTTTTCCATTACATTGAATTAGCCATGTTTCACGATGCCACAAGATGGTAGAATTTTCAGCTTAAGCATGTATGAACAAGAAGAAAAAAGTTCATACATGAAAATGGCCAGCAACCCAGAGATGATACATGTTATTGCACCGTAAGTTGTTCAGACATAAGACGCCATAACTGAAAATTGTTTTCTAGTCTTATTGCACTAAATGACACAAAGAATACCTTATTATGTCCACACACATGTTGGTTCAACAACTGAATCTTGAGTATATTAAGTTGTAGTTGGCAATTAGCCAGGCTTGTCAACCAAGCAACTTCTTCCACCTAGCATATCCTAAAAGAAGCAGGTATACTACAAAACATGCTGATAAAAAACTTCCAACGACAGTGCCAAATATTCCATGTATATCATACAATGAACAATGAATGTTCATGCCAAATGCCCCAGCAATCAAGGTTGCCATAGCTATTGCAAATGATGCCATGGTTAATATCAATTGCAGCTGAATGAGCTCATTTCGCTGATTGTCAAGCTGGATATTGACATAATCTTCTGTGTCATCAATATACTCACGAACCTGCAAATTCAATTAGGTATCAAAAGCATTCCAATTAAGTGGAGCCAAATAGATAACTCTAATAATGGATTGTGGAGTTCAATTTTGTAACTCTTAACAGCTTCATGGCACTGTATTTTAAGTAAGATTGTCTTCAATTTGTCAAAATTCCCAAGCCAGTGCCTGTCCTTGAAACGTATTCCTGAACAATTAGGATTTTCCCAAGTTTTTATTTGGCATAACCAGCAGAAAAAAGGCCAATATTAATACTAAACCAAACTTCCACAAAAATCCAACCATCCTGACAATTCTAAACTTTGTGCTAGGTCAATTGAATTTTTTAAATACAATCATCTGTGATACACAAAGATTCATTCAATAACCTGCACATATCAAGTTATCATACAGGCATGATAAAGAATGACGCTATTCCTATCATGATACAATAATGATTGTACCAGAATTCGAGGCCCTGACCAAATATTCACAGAACAAGCTTGCAATGGTTATCAAGATTTGCTAATACTTTACTCAAGAAAGCAAAAACTCACAGACAATATTTTGTTCCGTGTGCCATCCAACTGCATAAAGTATGCCTCAAGCAACATCTCCAAATCCTCTACATCATTGTCATCCATAAAACTACCCGTTACCAGACTCACACTTCGATAAGAAGCACTCTGGTGGGAACTGAGTCGATGTAAATAGGGTGCAGCAGGTATGATGCTATTTGAAGCTGCAGCTCCCAACAAATTCTCAGATTGCTGAATCTGAATCCACTTCCTGGTCAAATAGAGGTCTGCCATGTCTTCATTGTCATCTAATAAATGCTCAATTTCATCTCTCACCTGACATAATGCAGTCATCAGTGGAGATACATTAATAACAAATCATGATTCAGTACCAACTGCCACACACTCAAAGAATCATATATAAAAATAATTTTATAGCATACGGCATGCATCCATGTGCACAATATGAGAAAATGCCAATCACTTGCACAATCCCCACAGCTGCAGCTCCCAGTTGCTTCACAGAGTGCACCATGAGAATTCCAACCTGAAACTGCGCACCTATCCCATAGAATCCCAAATTCACACTTTTCATTGGGGCTAAACTTTGGTAGCATTTATAGATTACTATCATTGCATGTCCATAAGGTAAACTAACAAAACCACATGCATGATAGAGACATTGGTATTTCAAATCATCTAATTAATGGGCAATGTGTGGGTGTTCAATAGTAGTTCAGATGGGACAACAACAACAATAATAACAACAAGGCCTCAATCACAAATTTAATTGGAGTCAACTACATGAATTTTTTCTTATCATCTCATTTTGTTGTGAACTGGGACAGCTGCAAGACCTAATTATCCTAAATCCTTTCTAACTACAGATTCCCAAGTCAACTTAGGTCTACCTCTCCCTCTCTTCATGCCATCTACCTGAGTTTGGTCACCCCTCTTAGTGGGTCATATGTGAATGAAAGAGAAATTTAGTGCAATTAATTATAATGAATAAAGTTTGTGCTAGAATTGAAAATTTTCAAAAAGTTGGTGCTTTTTTTAGGTTCTTAAACAAGAAAATAAGATGGGCAGAGTTTTTGAGTGCCAAAAGCCATATGAAGGAATAAATAATGTTCCCAATACTACACTGTTTCCTAACAAATAATGTTCCCAATACTAAGATGGTAAAAATTTCCTTGGCAAATGTTATGAATGACCCAATATTTCCTTTTCCACAGTTTGTCAATTTTATTTTCTCCACAAGGTGACAAATCAATCACTAATAATGCAGCACAACTTGACAAATGCATTAACAGATTAGATGGCCTGTATGGAAGAAATAACTGAGACAATCAAAAGTACCTTTTGTACACGGGCAAGCAGACGAGTGAGATTGCTTTTCAAACTCCTTACATATTCAAGATTCGTAGTGCTAACATTCCTGGCCAGTTCATCCAACACAGGATAGGCATCTCTCTCCAGGTCTGCCACACTAGAATCCAAATATGTACAGACAACTTCTAGTGCAATCTCCAGAACCTGAAACTCAAATGGAAGCTCACTCTGTAATCCTTCAGCTTCAGGAAGAGGTAGCCATTGTCCACCAGTTGTATCATGTGCAGGCATCTCATTGTCTGGACTATCAACATTTCCTGTTCCCTGGATCTTAGACGGACTTTTATGAAGAAGTTGATGCCTTAGCTGATCCACAAATGGAAGAACCTCTTGACGGAGAGGATCCAAAATCAGCACTTCTTCAGCTGTAACTAAAGCCCTTATAAACTCTAGATTCACAACCATAGCTTTCTCCCTAGCTGCAGTGCAAGGAGTAAAACGAAGCCAATCCCTTATCTCATAACAATCGATGGGTGTACAAATCCAAAAAGAAAATGTAAAGAAAACAATGAGCAGACAGAAGAGGTGGTAGACATGATCATTTGTCTGTATCACATAAATGGACTACACGTTCTCGAATGAGAAAGTTCCATTAACATCACAGAAATTTCAAAAACAGGAGAAAAACGAAAATAAACATGGAGATCGAAAATTAGTTCCCACATCAAGAATTCCCTAATAATATATTGTCTGTAGATCGACACGCCCCAATCATACCAGAACCACAAACAATTGAAAGAAATCGTATATGTAGAAATCAAGAAGTTGAATGTAACCATAATACAGATATACATAAAGATTACCAAGAATATTGGAGGAGTGAGAGAAGACAGGGCCAAGAATCCTCAAATCCCTAGCGGGAATGCCCACACGCTTTATAATAGTGCTCTTGCCGCATTCCACCAATTCCGAGTTGCCGAACCGATCGAACCTCATCCACAGCCTCGCCGCCCCTCCAGCCTTCTTCTTCCCCTTCCCCGCTGCCGCAATCAAACTGTTATTACCCCCACTGTTATCCTGATTATTATTATTATTATTATTATTATTATTAGCATCGATCAACAAATTCGGTGGTGGAGATGATGACTGTGGTGGCTCCGGTACCTTCTTCAGGCGGCGCCGGCTCCTTCTGAGGAGGCAAGGGAAGGGGCCCTTCCCCATCCTCTCTCCCTCTACACCGAAACTGCAACAATTTTTCTTGCGATCTTTTGTTTTAATGTACGGCTACTAAGCACCGCCGATTATGATTCCATGGAGAAGGCCGGTGACCTGTGTGGCGGTGGATAGGGCGGCGGCGACTGCAGTCTCTCCGTCTCGTTGTCCTCCTCCTCCACCCCTACCTCCGCTTGGCCTTCGGCCATAAAGGGTTTAATTACTTTGCCGTTCTAGCCGTTACAGGATTTTGTTCTCCGTTATTGGAAGTAAAACGGGAGATTGCAACTGTAATTTCGTTTTTTTCTTTTTCTCAAAAAACAAAGGTTAAAAATATTTTTATAAACCAACCAAAAACAATTACAAGCGTTCGGCACTTTAAAAGTAGTTAAAATTAGCTTAACGATTATTCTCAAGTAAAAGCCTTATAAAAAATATAAGATGCACGACACAAATTTTGAATATCTCATGCTGATGTGGAATAAAAAAAAACTCTAGTTACTCGAGAAAGATTTAATTTTGATTGACCTAAAAATTAATCTTGAAATAAAAAAATAAACTCATCTTAGAGCCCATTAACATAATAACATTTTAAAATAGGGATAGTTTATATAATTGAAGTCATTTAGTATGTAAAAAGATATATTCTAACTTTTTTTTAATGTCAAATTGTATAATTATAAAAAATATATCCAACACAAAAGTCTATAAATACAAAAAAATTTAAATATATATATATAACTATGTATAACTCCTAATATATAATAAATACTACTCCTTTATAACCACATTACTAATTTTATATAATGAGTCTTATCTTATTTTGCTAAGATATTAGTAAATTGATTTCATTTTTAAGGTTAGAAGATAAAGAAAATTTGATCATTAATTCTAATATAAGTTTTCAAAATCTTTTATTCTTATTGTAGATCCATGATATTGTAATTTAGGAGTCGCTCTTAATAATAAGTAAAAGCCCTCTGCTATATTCCCCAACTCCATGTATGCATTGCTTTCTATATAACAAATAACTTTACCTCATTAATGTTGAGGGTCTCAATCATCTTGAAAAATAGATATATAACCTTTTCATCGTCCACTTGCAGCATTTTTCCTATACAAATCTTCTCACCCTTTTTTATCATCACTACATCTGTATTGAATTTGAAAGCACTATATATAAGTGCAACCCATATTAGATTTCATGGTCTCATTTTTACCTTTCTTGTATGATAAACACCTTTCAAATTCAACGAAAACTTATCAAATATAAAGTGGTAATGCGGCCCCTTTGCCTTTGTCAACTTATGGTTTGGATATAATTAGGTCCACGGATTACCTTTTGAATGTTGATAATAAGGATAAAGTTTATTATCGAGATTATTTCCTTGATGTCACTTTGGATAATACTATTAAATAATCAAATATATTTTTATTATTATGATCCTGATTATTCCCACCTATTTGAAGTTGGTAGCTTTCCTTTAATTGAAGTTCTTAATACTTGGGGTTTCTTAATGGTTTATTAATGCGACTAGTCTCTCTTAGAAAACTTATAGGCACCTTATGTTTATCATGTGATATGAATTATGTGAATTTTGTCTACATGCTCGTATGATTACTTTGTGAGGGTGGATTTACCTCATAATGCCTAGAGAAGTTACTATAGAAGAAGTAAAGTCAACAACAAATAATAAACTTGTTGAGGTAATACTAAGTGAAATTTATTTTTAGTTATTATTTTTCCTAAACAATTTTCATTCATTTTGTCATTGGTTGAATTTAAATTTTATTTAGTAAGAAGGTTAGAGTCGTAGAAGAGGCAGAACCAACAATAAGTGAAGGACATCTTGTGATAATAATATGCTAAATTACTTTTAAGTATTATTTTGTTTAAAAAATTTTCATTCATTTTATCAATACTTGAATTTGAATTTTTTTTCTTGGGTGTCGGTCACTTAAATATTGTTGACCAAATTGTTGTTTTTCTCTTTGTTTTCCTATTTAGGCTACAACATTTAACAAAAAATTATGTGAATTTTTTAGATGATATATCACAATTTTCTTTAATTATTTGTTCTTTATTTTCCCCTCGTTAAAAAAAGAGCTTGCTTAGAATACAATGTTTTCTTACCAAAGGAACACTACCCATTATACAAGGGCCATTGGTCATATGATGGCTTTAAACAAGTGAGGGATGTAAGCATCTCGGAGTTGTATGAAGCAAGAGATGATGAAAAGCAGTTTTTTCTATCAAAATTACTTGGTAGAAAACTCACCTTTGCTGTGAAGAATAAATAAAATGAATTACAATTTAAAAGATTGGTATGAAGACATTCAAAAGTAGTTTAAGATGAAGGAAAACAAGCAACATAGGTAGTGGAAGTTTCTTTAATAAAAAAAAATTAGGTATTTAATTTTTTATTTTTTTATATAAAATTTATTTTATTTTAGTAAATTAGTTATTCATATTTTTATGTAGGGGGTTTTTTGTTTGTTATTGAGGAAGTATATACTTGTAGTAATTGGCTGAATGATATTGCTTTTCTTAATAGACAATCCAAATTATATAATATAAAGTGTCATAGTATCAAACTAAGCATTTATAATATTTTATTTTACTTTAAAATGATTATTGATATTTATATATCTTTATTTGTATTTTATTTTAGATGGTCGTGAAATTGATTATAATTTTTAGGAGTCGTTTAAAATTTTAAATGCCATTATTGAATGAGAACCTTTCCATGAAGAATGATTTCAACGAATAGGTTATTAAGGGTTAGGAAGATTCAAGTTATTATTATGCAAATCATATTTTTAATGAAATTACAATTTTCATGAAAAGAATCTACACATTTTATAGGGATAGATAATTTTTTATTGCTAAAATTTTATTCTTTTTCTCTTCATTTTTCTATCATTATTCTCTAAGTTGATTATTTTTTATTCTATATTATAGGAAATTTAAATATTATTTTAATTATCCTTTTTTTTTTAATCTCCAAGAACATGCAAATTTCATGTTAAGAATTTATGAGTTTATTTGGTTAAAAAAAAAACTTTGTATTGATAGATTTATTATAGCCACATTTTAGGAATGTTTTTTTTATTTCCTTGGTAATATAAAATTCACGCATTCTTAAAGATTCTAAAAGAATATATAATCAAAATAATATTTGATATTCTTGTAATAGAAAATTAAAAAAATGATCTCTTTAGAATATGATAATAGAGAAATAAAGAGAAAAAAAACTTTTACCAATAAAAAATTTACCTGCCCTCATAAAATTTGTAAATTCTTTCCACAAAAATTGTAATTTCAACATGAATATGATTTGCACAATTGTAACATGAAACTCCTTGACTTTTAACATCTCATTCGTTGAAATCATTCTTTATAGAAAGTTATCATTCAATACAATAACATTTAAAATTTTAAGCAACTCCCAAAAATCATAATTAATTTCAAAACCATCTGAAACAAAATACAAATAAAAATATATAAGTATCAATACTCATTTTAAATTGAAATGAAAGATTATAAGTGCTTAGTTTGATATTGTGACACTTTATATTATATAATTTGGAATGTCCATTGATAAAAGTAATCCCATTTAACCAATTTTCTATAAGTATAATGAGGATACATCCTCAACAATGAACAAAAAATCTCTTTATATTAAAAATATAAATAATTAATTTACTAAAATAAAATAAATTTTATATGCAAAAATAAAAAATTAAATACCTAAAATTTCTCAAATTTGGTTAAAGGAACTTCCACCATTTATCTTACTTATTTTCTTTCCACCCAAACTATTTTTGGATGTCTTCGTACCAATCTTTCAAATTGTAATCCATTTTACCATCCAATATAATAAAGAATCTCTATTATTAAATATATTAATTCCCAAAACATCTAAGTTAAGTTCTTTACCAAGTAATCTTGATAGAAAAAACTACTTTTTAACATCTCTTACTTCACACAACTCTAGAATGCTTAGATTTTCTCTTGCTTAAAGCATTGTATAAAGGGCAGTGTTTAGAGCAAGAAAACATTGTATTCCAAACAAACTCTTCTCGTCTAATGGAAAAATAAAGAAAAATAAGAAAGTGAAGAAAATAGTAATTTATTAGTTAAAAAATTCTCAAAATTTTTTATTAAGTGTTGTAGTTTAAGAAGGAAAAAAAACCAACAAAAAAAGTGAAGAAAACAACAATTTGGTATTTAAGTGATGGATACCAAAAACAAGATTCAAATTCAAGTATCAATAAAATGAATAAAAATTTTTCTGAAAAAATCAATTAAAAATAAAATTTACATATTATTACCACAAGACATCATTTGTCGTTGGCTCTATCTCTTTTGCAACTTTAGCCTTCTCAGAAAATAAGATTCAAATTCAATGTTGGCTTATTAAAAGTGAAGAAGGGACATTAAAGAGTCTATACAACCATAAAATTGCTTATGTAGAGAATTATCCTTATAGCATAGACTATGTGTGTTTTCCCTATTTACAAAGACTATAAGACTATCGTAATTTTCCTTATTTAAATTTTTTATCTTTCAGATAAGAAATTAAAATTGTAATGTAAATGTATATATTTATTTATTATTATTATTATTATGCATGAAGAGAGTTCACTTGAAGAATTGGAATTAGAATTAAAATACAAATTTAATGCTTGTTGGAGAATTCATGAAGTTTTGTGGTCTTTTATCTTTGCTAAGAGTAAAATAGCAAAAGTTAAGTAAATCCATAATGTATGGTTATTTTTCTTATAATTGTTTTTATACTTATATAATTTTCTTTTTTTATTTGTTTGACTTTAATCTACTCACGTAAACTAAAATCTTAATCTTAAATTTAATTGAAGTCAGCAAAGCCATGCAGAAGAGGTGCCTAAAATCTCAGCACCCACCATTCTAATCTTTTACTTACCGACAGTGACTGAAAAATTACAATACAGGAAGCGGAAGCCTATTTGACTGCTGAACTATCCCTAGAAGTTAAAATAACAAAAAGAAAGCCTTTAGTTTTAGATTGTAGCAAAATTATTATGAGAGTTTAGAAACAACAGGCTGAAACTACAAGGGAAACGCTACGAAGCAGATAAAGGAATGGGCCTCACAGCGGTTTGAATTCGCCCGAATGCAGTCTTCACTCTTTCCTTAAGTCCTTCATTTTCACTCTCTACATCCCCACTTTGTTTGTCAAGCTGTGCCACATTCCCATCAACACTTATCACCAGCTTTCCGTTCTCTCCAAGCTTCACATCTCCAAAAAGTGAAACCAGAAGTGCATGTATAACCTTATCTGCTTTCTTCCTATTCTCTTCCTCAGACTTTAAGGCCTCTTCTTCGGCTATTACCCTGGGGATCTTCCGACTGATGTTCAAAACCAGAGCCACAATTGAGTCTGATACCATATCACCTATAGGGTCAGCAGTCCAATGAAGCGTAAGATGTCTGTCAGAGTCTTGTTTCAGTGTCACTCGCTTGTGCACTTGCAATGTTGGAACCCCAGACTCTTCATCTGTCCCAGATTCCACACTTTCATAAATCTGCTCAAGCCTGTGCTTTACCACACCAAAAGCACCAGAGAATGGAATGGTGATCCTCTGAATAATATTTGCTGTCGATAGCTGTGAGAATACATGTAGATCCTCAGGTGCCATAATTTGATAAGTGAATCCCTTCTTTACTAGTATGCCACTAACAGTTTCACCAATCTCTGGGGTCTTCTCAGCCAGTCTCCCAATGGTTTTTGCCATTTTTTCTGAGTTGAAATTCATGTCAACAGACTGGCAATTCTTTGGGGTATAGACCTTGGTGTTGCTATCAGCAAACTCTGAAATAAGCTTCTGTTTGAGCCTACCCATCTCATTAGCTTCTCCATGCACAAGGATTATGTTGGGAGGCATGAGTTCCTTCAAGAATGTACTTGTCTGAGCATAATCAGCATGGGCAGAGAATGAAATATAATGAACCTGCATGTTGAATGGAGCAGTCAGCCCATTCATGAGTGTAACCTCCTTTGGCTCATTAATGATGGTCTTAGCCAGCGTCCCTTCAACAACATATCCAGGTAAAATACAAGCATTTTTCTTATCAGAGCACCACATGTCAAACAGCTGCCTTGACAAACCACTCTGCAGTCCACCAGGACTTGCCATGACGACCGATGGTCCTACATCAGTAAAATCCTCAATGCTATTTAAAGGAGATATGTGCTTGAATTTGAATGGGTTTGAAGTTGCAAACTGGTTGCGGATCCTTTCATTCATAGAAAGGATATATGTCTGATAAACAGCCATACACTTCTTAGCTAGGGGAGATGCGTAATATATGGGGATGTTGTGGAGCTCAGGATGGTTTGACCAGTACTCATCAAGGATCAAGAGAAGTTCTTGGGCACGGCCAAGGGCAAATGCTGGGATTAGAGCACGACCGCCCTGAGTAATGGTTGTGTGGATAACTTCAGTGAAACGCTTCTCTCTAATGTGTCGAGGTTGATGGAGCTGAACACCATAAGTGGATTCAATTATGCATATGTCAGGTGAGAACTGTGGCATCTCAGCAGCACGAAGATGCCGATCTTCTTCACGTGAATAATCTCCAGTATAGAGGACCCGAACACCAGCAATGTCAACCATGAACATAGCAGCCCCAAGGACATGTCCTGCAGTATAACACCAAAACTTAATGCCATTCACCTCCACTGTTTGATGGAAGTCAATAACCTGCAAAGTAATAGAAAAAATAATCTACTGTAGGGGCTGTTAACTGAAAAAAATAAAAAAAGGCCATATGGGAAAAGTTCACAGATCACAACCACATCCATTAGAAATGAAGCATCCACTAGTAAACAAGATAGATCATTTTCTTAACATTACAAATGGATTACTTTGACAAATGATGTAGGTTTGAGTGGGTCTAAGAAAACTGAGGTGCAGTCCATTGGTGGAGTCACAGTAATCAAATTTGTTATTTCTCATTTATGGTCTCATTCAAGGAGCAATGAATAATCTACTGTAACCCAAAGGACAATGCATTCTGAGCAAAATCCGCTAAGATCTAGGGAAAACTTATATTCAAACAGTTTCATTAACAGTATACTGCTTAATCAGAGAGAATGAACAACCAGAGATTGTTCTCAGAACAAGCTTTACCGTTGATTTGAAATAATGAAACCTTTTAACACAAAAAAAAAGTGCTAAAAATAACACCACTAAGAATTAAGGGGACAAAAAATCAGGTTGTTGACAGGTGGAATTGAGAAAGCAACCTGTTAAAGGTACCAAGTTGCTGCATCTAAAAAGGGAAACCCAAATCAGGCGGAAAAGGCTTTCTGATAATAAAACACTAAATTGGATGTGCAATGGACACTCTGTGTGTGTGTGTGTGCGCATGTGTAAGGAGGGTCCCAGTCGGCTAAATAG
Source organism: Ceriops zippeliana (assembly GCA_037897445.1). Lineage (NCBI taxonomy): Eukaryota > Viridiplantae > Streptophyta > Magnoliopsida > Malpighiales > Rhizophoraceae > Ceriops > Ceriops zippeliana. Next base: position 1,934,178 of record JBAPLH010000216.1, on the reverse strand, counting down.
AAATTTTGTTACAGAATCAATGTATAGAATATTGTTTCACATCAGAAGGTGAAGAACACACCCTGCTGATGCCATACACACAACAAAGCTGCATTCACTGATCTCTATATTTCATGAAATTTCAGTTTTTCACTGTCTTCTTTGTCCATTTCTTGTCTCCTTTTCCGTTTCCATACATATTCATTCATTCATCTGGCCCTTCCAGGGTTTAAATGTTACGTGCACACCGAACAAAGACAAGATGGCATTGACAGTATGGAGCCATTAAAAGAAAGCATTGAACAGGATATTTTGACAACTCAATAAAATCTGTAGATTTAATCTGAATTCAAAGTGCACCATGTATTCATTATACACACATGCAGAAAGTAACTCTTATCTTGCATTTGATCTTAACTAAGGGGTACTAAATTGGTGCCGTGTTTGCACTCAAAACCCTTTAACACCAGATAAGAGACAGAAGCTATCACAATCTGAAAGCATTCGTTTGTTAACAGAGTTTGAAACAGAACCTATCACTTAATCGAGTTTGAATTGATTTGGTATTGTCAATCACAACTAGAAATCCAAACATTAGGCACAGCTTCTCCTCCATTTATAATACCTATATCACTTGTCTCATAATTTTCCTTTTATGCACCTCCCTCCTGGGGCACTCTCTTCAAGAAACCAAAAAACAGAAAACCACAAATGTTTGGTGTCACAAAGATAATTTACTCATCAATGTCAAGAACCTATCTTCACTAAGAGGACCCTAGCTCAAACCAGAATTGCAAAAAAATCCTAATTATTATCTTTTGCAGGGAAAATTTTAGTTTTTGCTGGTGTTTATCGAGACAAACACTCCTGTTGGGTACTTATGTTTTCACAAACAAGAATGTTGCCCAAAAAAAGTAACAGAGAAGTTTGAGCTGAATTTCCAGAAGAACAAAATGTCGGAGAAGATGTGGAAAAAGGATGCAGAAATTAGAGAAAACAAACCTCAATTTTATCCATAGAACGATTGATATCTTGTTCATCAAACAACATATCTTCAACTGAAAACTTGCTCACTTTCACATAATCTGTCAAAAGCAATTTGTAGATAGCCTTTGTTGCATGAGTCATGAAAACTCTACCTCTGAACATTGTCTGATGAAGAGTTCAAATATTTCAGCTTGACTTTCAAAAAGCTCTATTGAAATAAGATTTGCTACAGGAGGAAAACAAACCTGCTGCAAAAAGTAAGGTAGGGAAGCGGCATGATCCAAGTGAAAGCTGAAAGCAAAAGACATCAAATTTAGTAAAGGTAAAGAAAAAAAAGAAAAAGAAAAAAGCACTCCTCCTACAATCAATAACAATACAAGCAGGCAGTGAGCATCAGAAGAACAGACAGAAAACAGTAGAATTCACTAATGGGAACAAAGTTCATAAAGGCAACAACAAACTTATGAAAATTAAGAGAAAACAGAAAATTATTAAAAGCAACAGATGAATTACTAATGCATACTGTGTGATAAGAAGTACATCAACAGTGGAAGGATCAATCTCATCGAAATACGGCAAAGCAGACATGCCGGAGTAAGCAGGATGAATTCCACAATCGAACTGAAACATCCAAAGGAATTGAACAGAAAAAAGAAAATTATTAAAAGCAACCAATGCCTGTCAAGAATAATTAAAAAAAAAAAAAAAGAAGGAATGAGGACAGAACATCACGTAAAGAGACAAAGGCTTGGACGGCATACCAAAACAGTCTTTCCCTTAAAGGACATGTAAACGCAGGATCGACCCACTTCAGTCCCGGCCCCCAAAGGATTGACAGTCAGTTGATCTCCTTCTCTTGTCACCGGTGGTTCTCGTCTCTTAAGGGACGGTGATTGTCCAGTTGAAGCCATCTGGAGCAATACCCTTGATTTTCTTTTCTTTCTTTCTTTTTTTTTCAAAAAAGAGAAAGAAAGAAAATCGACAAATAAATCAAGTAAAGCAACCTCATATCAAATTGCCATCCCAGTGCACAAATTCATCTATTGGATCTTAAAAAAGAAGAAAAAAAAAAAAGGAAAACAGAACACCCCATTTCCCATCTAGAAAAGCAGTGAGAAAATGGTCTGTTTGGTTCGTTCCCTCGAAATTGTCAACAGAAGAAACCAAGTCCACCATTTTCCTACTTACAAATGTTCGTTTTATGGAACAACCACAAAATCAAAACAAAAATTAAAAAGATGATCAAACAAGAAACCCGCCCCCTCCCCTCCCCCCCCCTTCCGGGGGACCAAACCAAAAAGAAATTGGCAAGCAAATCCTATTCATAGCCAGAAGAAAATAGCAACTACTTACAGTTACTGAAAGGAGAAAATGCAATGAGCTAAAACCAACCCTAAAGCCCCACCCACCGTGCGTGCCACTCGAAATCCACGAACCGCGAATACTGAACACTGGCCTCCGGGTACTAACCCATTTTTTATTATTTGTGTAATATAAAATATTTTAATAAAGAGTATTATTTTACATATATTTTAAGCCTATGAAATTAGGTTACGCAAAGGGTTTCTTTTTCAAATTAAACATTTAACATTATCATGCCTTGCCTTGGCCATCCGCTGAACTATTTACAATTTTGGACTGCTAATGATCCCGTGCGTGGGAACAACGGCCGGTGGGGGGGGGGGGGGGGTTGTGGGGGTGGATCCATAGATTTCCCTCCCTTTTTGTGGCATTTTCGCTCCAAGGATTGAAAATCCCCCCTCCCCCACCACCACGCGCACAGTCCTCGGTTATTCATTTATATAAATTGGTAATATTCAAGTTTTATTTAAAAATTCTCGAATTGATAAATATAAGTTTAATATAAGCAAAGATAAATTTGCTTAAAATTTTATTTATGTAATAATTAAAAAAATTCATTTACTAGATTACAAATATAATTTTATGAGATTCATTTTCAAAATTATATTTTATTTATTCACTAAAAATAAACATTTATTTTAAATTGAGTGATCTTATTAAAGTAAATGTCATAAATTTGATTATATGTATAATATAAAAAAAATAGTTGTAATTTTAGTTATTGTGTTAATACTACAAAATTAAACAAATTAATTATTGAAAATTTAAAATTTTGATTTAATAAAAACAAATTTAATTAATTTAAATTTGACTCATTATTAATTAATAACATTAACAATAATTCTTATTTTCAACTCATTCGTTGAATAAGTCAAAATTAAACATAATAGAATTCGATCCACTTGTTTATAGCGGTATTTAAAACTATCATTTTGTAGTGGGAATTGTAAAACGACATGTCTAAATCGTTTTGTAAGTTTCCAAAAAGAAAAATTGCAAAACAAATCTCTATATTTTTAATAAAAATATTAGACTTTTGTCAATAGATATTTAATGAAAGAGACTAATTTTTTCCTAACTCAATGTGGAGTTTGTTTTGCGAAAAAAAAAAACCAAGAAAGTATTTAAAATCAATAAGTACTCTGAAGACGCCGACCACAGTGGGAGTCGAACCCACGACCTTCTGATCCGAAGTCAGACGCGCTAATCCACTGCGCTATGCGGTCATGTTTACTTGGTTGACAACAAGTATTTTAAAATATCCATTAGTACCATTTCTCATACAACAAGCTTCAAAGAATTTCTCACTGAACCTTCGGGCTTTCAGAAATGGCCGTGCAACCAAATTCTGCAATTAAAAAGCCAACTGCTCTGCTACACGAATAGGCATATTATACCACCTTTTAATATTTAGTAGTGTCTTGTTTGGTGTCTGGAAATAACTGAACGTTCAACAGAGTTGGCTTCATTTCTGATGGCAAATAATGTCATCTTTCTTCACCAAATGCAATGCAACCCAAATATGCCGTACTAATTTAGCTGAGGAAGATGAGGTGCTTCACGAACACCATACATGCAGGTGTAAGGCTACATTTTCCATACTTTATGTTCCCAACAGCAGACAACGACTGAACATCCATTAGCAATAGACACACCATCACTTCCTGAAAGTGTAGGTGTTGGGCACGACGGAATGCAGATTCCCAAATGAAAGCTTGTCCGGGTTTTGTCACTCGTTGAGAATGGCTCAAAAGTAAAATAACAAAAGAAAAGGAACGATCGCGATCAGATTATGGATAAACAACTTAAACAGATATATGCATCCACTCAACACAGACAGAAATACCATGTGCAAAGAGGGGCAAATGCAACGTTGTATGTATTCGTACCATGTCGGCCAATGACTGGAAATTTTGCAGATAAAAGCCAACTTCCCTTTTTTTTTTTTTTTTGTTTGGGTTTGCAGGACTACGAGATTGATCTCTATACCTAAAACTAAGGGAGTTCAAGTGATTCTATCGCTGGTCCTTGTGACTTGTGGTTGAAAGCCAGATTATCTAAAACAAGCATGCATTCAGACTATATACATCCACGGCAACCAGAAGAAAATAACTGGAAGTTCTCAACCACTAAGCTCCCAGAAATCTTCCTTCCGGATTGCATCAAACCATCGAAGAAGCTACTACAGCATTGCATTCAAAATTTCTCAAATGCACATTTATATAGATCCATTTAAAAGCTGTCCCGGTTAGCAAATGATGACCATTAAAATGACAGCAGTTCCTTCGGAACGTAAACAAGCCATGAAACAGTTTAGAATAAATTGCTATTCAGATGGTGACTCAAATTTATGACCAAAACATGCACACGTATATGGTAGCCATAACAAAACAGACGAATGATACAACATATCATCAAATACCCAGAGTTACACAGCTAGTCCCAACATAGAAAGGAAAACTTCAATCTATTGTCCCATAAAAGCACTCTTAATAATCACACATGACATGTAAAAGGTCCAAAACCATTGTGTAATAATCTCAGGCTAAGCAACTCTTTTAAGGCATTAATAAATGAGATTCTAATTAGTCACTTAAAAGGCGGATAGTTTCGTTGGTGACCATAATTTTGCTGTGGAGGGAAATTCTCATGACCGTAATTTTGCTGGGAAGGGAAATTTTGTGGAGGACCGTAATTTTGCTGTGAAGGGAAATTTTGTGGAGGACCGTAATTTTGCTGTGGCGGGAGATTTTGAGGAGGCCCATAATTCCTATTAGCTCCTTGTGAAGGGAAATTTTGTGGAGGACCGTAATTTTGCTGTGAAGGGAAATTTTGTGGAGGACCGTAATTTTGCTGTGAAGGGAAATTCTGGGAAGGACCGTAATTTTGCTGTGGCGGGAGATTTTGAGGAGGCCCATAATTCCTATTAGCTCCTTGTGAAAACCCTTGTTGGTCATATTGAGGACTTCCTTGTCGATTTGGCATTGGAAATCCTTGCCGGCCATATCTTTGTTGGTCAAAATTCCTATTCCGGTCACGGGATCTTACTCCTCCCCTTTGATATTGAATTGGGGGTGGTCTTGGTGTGATAACTCCATTTTCATACTTGTCTCCTGGTCGTACAGAGAAGTAGATTGAAATAAAATTCAATTATTTATTATTTCCTAAATTCAGACCCGGACTAATCATAGGTCCCAAGGCTCTTAATGACAAAACAGCCAAATTTTTCTTATGAGCAGTAAGAAAATAGATCTCATGGAGTAAACACAAAAATAAAAAATAAAAAATAAATCCTATAAGGAAATTTCACCTCCGTACTCCTTGTTTGCAGGATCAATGTAGGAATCTGGTAATACAAAAACAACGCCAGGAACATCTGTTTAAGGCATAGGTGAAAAAGTCAGCATTCTGAGCACAGCAAAACATAGATAATGCATGCACATGCAAAAATGTGATAAGCTAAAAGCACAAACCAAAAATTATGGCTGTTTCTACCAAATGCTATTTAGGTTAAAAAAATAAAAAATACCAGAGCTGTTATCCTTTAGACATGTTCAGAAATGGAAAACACTAACCTTTAAACTTCTCTGATGCCTCCTCTGTCATTATAGCCTGAAATCCTTGATAAGTTGTTGTGCTACAAGCATATATTTTCTTTTTTGCCTCCTCAATACTGGAACGACAGGATATAATACGAAGCCAAACATGGTCAATCATCAAGGCCCAAACGTAAAAGCTACTTGAGACAACAACTAATGAAAGCTTTTGACAAAATAAAAATACTGTATTTCCTATCAGCGGTCTTTACACCCCGAAACGTGCCAATTTCTAGTTAAAGAAATAATAGTTGTCTCTAACTTATCTCATAATATAGCTACAGATTTCCACTACAATTGTGCATTTTACAAATGGAACCTGAATGGAAGTACTGCATGAAGGAAAGTCCTAGATCAGTACTCAACCAATTCAACTAAATTGCTTAATTCCAACATATATATTCAAATTTAACACCCGGTTTGGTTTTACATACGAGATATTGAGTCCCTGAGCGCAGATCCGCTCATAAGTGCCAACCATCTCTTCGGGAGTGGGTTTGGGGTCCTTGGGAAAATCTACGGTGATGAGCCAATGATTGAAATCGCACCCCTCGAACAGCACCGTGTCCTCCGTTATTTCGTCTCCTTCTTTGTACAGCTTGTACTGTTTTCCCGGTGAGAGCGACGGTCGAGAAGGCATAAACCATCGCGATTGAAGGAAAGGGAAAAGTGGTGCGGCTAGTGATCGGAATGACTGATCCGACAGAGACATTGATGCTGTGGCAGATACCATGTGAGAGGGAAGAGAGCGGTGAACGGTGGGAACGGCAGAAAGCATTCGCCGAAGGCGGATAGCCCGAACAGCCATGGCCTTGTGGTTTGGTAAGTAACTGGCTGGTTGCCAAGCAACAGGCCGGAAAGACGAAGGGGGTGCTTTTAGGGTTTTAGCGGTACTCCTCTCTATTCTATTCTATTTTATACTAGTCTAGTCTAGACCCTACAGCTCCTTTCCTCTCTCTCCACTTACACTTGCGTAAAGAATCCGAAAGTTGAGAGTATACGGTGTTAATTTCTTAGGAATTTAAGAGGCTTTTCGTCTCGCGGCCCAAGATCCTAAGTCCACACAGCACGTGACGGTGTCAAAAAAAAAAAAAAAATCGGTACCAGATGGCCTCAGCTACTGAGGTGCTGAGAGACAGTAATTTAAATTTGATCAAATTAAAAGTTGGAGTTCCAAGTTGCAAAATATGAAAATATGAGCAACTAATATTTAAAATAAAGGAAAAACTTATTTACAAACATTTTGATGCAAGTAATTTTATTTAGGGCTAGAGTAGAAGTAATTTACTGAGCACAATGGGTCCAGAACTGTTTTTAGATTGCGATATGCCATGTCAGTTGGAATTGTTTGGTGGCAATTAATGGTTAATGCGGGTCGGTCCATCAACCGAGACAAAATCTTTTCTTTTTAATTGTTATATAAAAACAGTTATCACAGCTTTTTTTGCCTCCTTCAAGCAGCTGCAAATCTAGAACTCGAGCTCGCTGCTCTCTCTCTCTCTCTCTCTCTCTCTCTCTCTCTCACACACCGTGCATTTCAGGCTATAGACAGCTACTCAGAGCTGGAATAAAAGGGAGAAATCCAAGGCCCACAGAAACTTGGATAGATAGAGACCCGATTGACCTCATCTGGACCCCTCAGATCCGATTGAACCCCCTCTTCCGGCGATCGACGCCATGCCTTCCTCCACCTTCCCGTCTTTCTCTCTCTTCGCTTGCGTTATAGTTCTCCTCTCTGCCGCTGCGCTCGCCTCCGAGTCGGATCACAGGGTAATTGATGCTTGACTTATCCTATTAAGTCGTCACTCGTTAGATCCCGCTGTTTGTTTGTTTGCTTTTTTTATTTTTTCCTTTCCTTCAATTTTAGTCGCGCTGTTTGACTCGGATCTACGAGTTACATGCTAAGTGAACTGAAGGGTGTCTCCATTTCATTGTTGAGCAATTAGGCATTTTATAGGACACTCCATTATTTCTTCATCGTGTAATGTCTAGGGAATTAGCGATTAGGGCTTAGATCTCTGGTATATATGTTTTTTTGCGTTTGCTTATGCTAATAACAAAAAGATTGTTTTTTTTCACGAATTCAGGTTTTTTTATTTTTTGGACAATCTGCCTTTCCTCCTAGTGGTGAAAGAACTATCTTTACAAGAGAGCACGGTCTAGTTTTATGTCCTTTCCCTTTTGTGTTCCGTTGCTAGTTGGATCTGATTATGAACTGTTCTAAGTTGATGCAAGTATCTATTTTTCGGCATTTGTTGGACATTTTCCATTGGGAAACAATCTTGTTAACATGGGCAGGTTAAGTAGCAAAGTTTAGCATCCAAAAACTTCTTGGACTTCTTCTTGTTCTTCTTCTATTTTATGAGCTCATAACTGCATCTTGCTTCTATGTGTTGCATGATTTCTTCCTTAGTTATTGTCAAGAGGGCGTATGGTGTATTAGTTGACCATGTTTTCATCAAGATTTAACCTGTCCCTTGAACATCTAAAAAATGTGGATGTTACTATATGCTTCTCTCCATTTTTAATGTTCTAAGTAATGGTCTGTTCAGACAGTTGAAAGTTGCATGTGCATTGTCCTGGTATGATGAGATACTGGTTTCTCATCAGTGGATATTTTTCTTACACCCAAGCAATAGGTTAACCATTTACATTTGTACCAAACAATGGATCCGAGTTTGTAGCAATGCTTTGACTCAAAATCTTGTCTACAGCCTAGCCAAAAGGTAGCTTACCCATTGTTGAAATGTGACTGAGGATCATGATACTGGTGAATGTGATACTGCGAATTCTTGTGTTGTCAATGGTTGCTTGCACGAGAGAACCTTGTAACTAAGCATATTTGAAAAAGATTTTAAGTCCTATGGATTATTTATGTTTTGCTAACTAGTTCATGATCGTGCCAAAGAACTATGCAATGTAAAGTGAATCATGTTAGAAAGAAGTGGGACTGGTTGTAGTTTGTAGGCTATGAGAAGAACTGTTCTTCCTGTTGTATGATTGGACCACACGTGATATTCCCTGTTTTAGTAAGGTTAAAGAGATTATGGTTTTATGTGAATCTGTATTATTTTTCACTTCTGCCAATCTTTTATGTGAAATTAAATGTGTCCCTTGCACATGGTAGCATCTGCGTCTGATGTATTATATCTTAAATGGAATGTATAATTTCTTGAATTTTTTACCAGTTGGGATTCCAGATGCTTCTTTTAACACCTGTTTATTTTTTTTTTTTTGTAAGGTGTTAATAGTTTGCTATGCTTCTCATAATTTTTTTTCCGCGTCCAATCTTGTTGCAGTATCAGCAAGGTGAAAAAGTTACCTTATGGGTGAATAAGGTTGGTCCTTACAATAATCCACAGGAAACATATAATTATTACAGCCTTCCATTTTGCCACCCTGATGGCAATCCTGCACACAAGTGGGGTGGTCTTGGTGAGGCCCTTGGTGGAAATGAGCTTATTGATAGCCAGATTGACATGAAATTCCAGAGTATGTAAAACTCTATTGTTGTATTTCTAACTTTTTTCATCATTAACAATTTATTGTTCTAGCCACTTGGTTCTATTTCCTTTTTATGGTTATCTTATGTTTAAGTGATTTTGCATTTAACAGAGGATATCAACAGAAGCATTATTTGTCAGCTTGATCTCAATGAAGGCAAGGTCAAACAATTGAAGGATGCAATTGAGAACAATTATTGGTTTGAATTCTTCATAGGTATGTCCTGTATTGTACTCATAATAAAATGCGGAGTTGAAATAAGTGACATGACATTGTGTAACTAGGTCTTGGACATACAAGCTTTAGTAATATGGCTTAATGTGCATGAAGCATCTTTTCAATAATGCATTGGTAAAACCAGTTTCTGCAGTGGAGGTCAATGCAGCCACCTCTACCATTGTCTGAGACTTGCAGACCAGTAATTGTGTTTGTGATGTTGACAATGAGGATGATGATGGTCCTCAAACTTTTATTGCACTAGAAACTCAATTTGACTACAAATTACTTTAAAAAGTTCCTTTGGTATCTGGCTCTCACACTTCTATATATTGAAGTCATATCATCACTTCCTCAAAATGGCTTAGACTTCATAGTTATTCTTCACATGATACTAAAAGTATGAGTGCATGTTGGAACCTATCGAATGCTTAGTTGTGGGAGTGTCAATTTCAGTACATGATCTTATTCTGTACATGTTAAGAGTATATAGTCTATTTTCTGGTGAAGCACTTACACTTTGCTCCTTTGGCCTCCTATTTCATGCTTCATCATTTGTGTTCTGGTGGCAAGTTCAGATGACCTGCCGCTATGGAGTATGTATTTTCCAAACTCTTCATTTGATTTCTGTTCACTTCTTGCACAGATGCATGCATGCATATGTGCATGTGTTAGGCATATGTTGTTAAACATGTATCCTTTGTTATTTCAGGTTTTGTTGGTGACCTGCATCCCGATAAGAACAGCGATAGTGGCAAGCTTGTGCTCTACACACACAAGAATATAACTGTTAGATATAACAAGGATCAGGTTTGTGGTTCCTCTGCACCCATTTGACTTCAGTTATTGGTATGGGCATCCATTATTTATCATGGAACTTCTGTTCTTCCAGATTATTCATGTCAATCTTAGTCAAGAGAGCCCAAAACCCTTAGAAGCTGGAAGAGCACTGGACATGACATATTCTGTGAAGTGGACTCCCATTAACATCACTTTTGCACGCCGCTTTGATGTCTATTTGGACTACCCTTTTTTTGAGCACCAGGTAAAATGTAATGATGATATATTTTCTAAAATAACTCTCAAGCAATGTCATTTCTGTGTCTTGATTTGCAGTTGCCTCACATATTTTGTTTATAAGATTTCCTTGTTGGATGTAATTTTCTTTTATTCCCTTCTTGACTTTCACTTGTTTAGCTGTTAACCATCTTGAAACATGCAGATCCATTGGTTTTCAATTTTCAATTCATTCATGATGGTCATCTTTCTTACTGGTTTGGTGTCAATGATATTGATGCGGACTCTTAGAAATGACTATGCCAAATATGCACGGGAGGATGATGATCTAGACTCTCTGGTGAGGCCTTTCTGGACTTTCATATACATTGCATTGTTGAGGTTTATTCTGATATCTGCTTGAGGATTCTTTGATTGTTTTTCAAATAGTGACTTCTATTATATTCTCATTGCCAGAATTTTCTTTTTTTTTTTAAAAAAAAGGAAACAAAGTGGTATTTTGATTATTCCAGATTTTATTGTTGTGAATGTTTGGTTTTTGTTTTGCTTTTTTCCATTTTTTAATCTCAGGAAAGAGATGTCAGCGAAGAGTCTGGTTGGAAACTTGTCCACGGGGATGTGTTCCGGCCACCTCACCATTTGGCCCTCATGTCAGCTGTCGTTGGGACAGGTGCTCAGCTGGCACTGCTTGTGCTTCTTGTCATCTTATTGGCAATTGTCGGAACATTATATGTGGGGTATGTTTAAATAGAACTTGGGCACATGAATCCCCCCCTCCCCCAATTTTCTAATTTAATCATGGGTGGTTTGTTGGTTAATTGGAGTTGAGCCTTATATGAGGCCTTATTTCTACTTTTTGTACTTATATTTTTGAATGTGGTTGATGGCTACTAGTGGTGGTCTTTCTTTTTGATTTTTGATTGTTCTTGCTACTTTTGTGCCCCAGGAGAGGAGCGATTGTGACAACTTTTATAGTATGTTACGCTCTCACATCATTTGTTTCTGGTTATGTTAGTGGAGGGATGTACTCCCGCAAGGGGGGTATGTATATTCTTCATTAGTTGGCTGATTTACTGATATTTTGCATAGTTATCACTTATTTGCATTTCATTTTTGTTGCCAGGTAAAAATTGGATAAAGTCAATGATCCTTACAGCTTCTCTGTTTCCATTTATGTGTTTTGGGATCGGGTTCATCTTGAATACAATTGCTATTTTTTATGGCTCACTGGCAGCTATTCCGTTTGGCACCATGCTGGTGGTTTTTGTAATTTGGGCCTTCATTTCTTTCCCTCTGGCACTTCTTGGTACAGTCGTTGGAAGAAACTGGAGTGGTGCTCCCAACAATCCTTGTCGTGTGAAGACCATTCCTCGTCCAATTCCTGAGAAAAAATGGTACCTAACACCATCTGTAGTCTCCATGATGGGAGGACTTCTACCATTCGGCAGCATATTCATTGAGATGTATTTTGTCTTCACATCCTTCTGGAATTACAAGGTCAACTTTCAAGGGTTTTTTTTTTTTTTTTGCTTGCTTTTTTTGTTGTCCTTTTTATGTTCATGGAGCAACTGAAGGCATTGGGCAGTCTTGCAATGCAGATTGAGTCACTAATTCCTTTTTTGTTGGCCAAATTTTGGTGTATGATGTTATGCATATTCAAATGCTCAACACCTGCATCCAAAATAATAGATGATAGAAATTAAGTCATTGGTCCACTTTAGGTTAATTATGGAACCTTATATAAAAATATTATCGAAGATATAAAACTACTGAGGGATAGGGAATTTATTATCTGGTCAAGTTGTCCTCCCTCTGTGTAGGATTTTCTTTCAATATCATAAGGAACCAGAAGGTTTTAGATGGATTTTGAACTTGGTTGATTTTACTATGTGGGTTAACTTCTCCAACCTTATGTTAAAAAAAAAAAAACTATTTTCTATTGTCTTTTTAAGACAAAGCCTTGTTGAGGAATGCACAAACCAACTGTAGTAGATATATTTTCTTAATAAGATTGCTAATAACTTAGTACTTGTAGTTTGGCTGGTATCTAAATTGTTACTGGTGCCTTTGTACTGCAGCTGGGTAAATAGTGTTTGATTTATTGATTGACCTTACTTCTTATGCCACCCAACAGGTCTACTATGTCTATGGCTTTATGCTGCTTGTCTTCCTGATTCTGATCATTGTGACTGTTTGTGTGACCATCGTGGGAACGTATTTCTTACTCAACGCTGAGAACTATCACTGGCAGTGGACATCATTTTTCTCAGCTGCCTCAACTGCTGTTTATGTTTACTTTTACTCAATATACTACTACTACATGAAGACTAAGATGACGGGCTTCTTCCAGACCAGCTTCTACTTTGGATACACTTTGATGTTTTGCCTTGGATTAGGAATTCTCTGTGGTGGGTTAAATTATTCTTTAGTCTGTCATATTGATGACCTTTTTTGCCTGCATTATACTGATGTTATTCTTGAATCTTTCACATTTTCCCCAGTAAATTTGATCTTGTATTTCATGGAAGGTAAATAATCTGGGATTTAGTTGAATGGTAATTTGGCCATTGGAATTTGCAAGAGAAAAATAAAGAATCTTTTATTCACTTTTTCTACCTTGGTATGTAGTGTCAATAAACTTTAAGCTTAAATGCATTGTTAGTAGTTTGCCACTGCATGCTAGGTTCAGATACAGGGCTGCTTTTTGCATTTTGCAGATTGGATGCAAATTTGAGAATGTTCTTTTGTATGTGCAGGAGCTGTAGGTTATCTAGGCTCTAACTCGTTTGTGAGGAGGATCTACAGGAACATCAAATGTGACTAGAACTGCAACATGGGGGTAAATTAGACTTGGTAGGGGCTTCTCTGAGCATTTTCTGATTGTTGGAAGATGAATTACGCATGAGAGGGAGCACATGGTTGTGCATGGGACGGCTGGGAATCACAGGGTTTGAGGATTGGAGTTGTAGTCCGTTTCTCTGGAGCAGGGCAAGCCCGGAGATTTTTTCGGGTGTGAAGCCATAAATTAGAAATCAGAGATTGTTTGTAATCTGTGAAGCTTAGCAAATATGTCAGATGTGTTTTGTTTTACCTTTGTTTTGTTTTTGGAAATAGGTGCTCCATTCAAAGAATTAATGCTGCCTCGCCCCCTGAATTCATTTTGCCATTTGCAGGTCTTGTGGAGACAAAAACTTATTATGGGGTGGGGGATGGGGGGTGGTGGCGTAGGCTTCGCGGAAATTAAATTTTGTTCAAGAATTATGTTCCACTGTAAGTTGATTCTCGCTGCTTGCGCTACCGGTTCTTGGCGGGCTTGGCCAATATTAATTGGTGGCTGCGTTATTGATTCCCTTCCCAAAAGTGATGCTCAGGAAATACTAACCGCTCTTTCCTATCCCCGAAGCCCCCCCCCCCTTCCTCCAACAATCTAGAATATTTAGGTGAATACGCGATGCGCTCGTTTGGTCGGGTAAGATGCGAAAACGCTACTTGCTAGTCATGACAGCAGATTGAGGTGCTTGTGGGCACAAAAAGGCTGGGATATCTGGGTGGGAGAGCTAATGGATTGCAATGAGGATGATGAAAACCCCTCCAGGTCCCCACCAAAAAGCAGCCTCGTTGGGCATCTGCACGGCATATGCAACGCTCGGTATCTCAAATCACCTTCTGTGTGTTGGGCTTGAGCGCAGGCTTTGGAATGCCAGCTGGACGCCTCACCCTTTTGAAATAGTTACTGGGGTCAGCACTTGCTGGGCAATCCATTCCTGTATGAAATGCTCGTAACGTTTCACTTGTGCCACACGTCCCTCGGGCTTGGTCACCGAATCCTGTCTTCTCGTAGACACAGCCGCCGAGTGCTTCATGCCGTTCTTGAAAAACGTCTACTATGCCCATTAATATAGAAGAAGCCGATGACTTGGTCTCAAAATTAATTTGTTTGTTTGATTTTTAATTCATCCACTAGTTATGCTTAAACAAACACATTAACAACACTCTAATATTTTTTTTATCATAAAAAACTAAATAACAAACAAGTGTGATTTATGATATTTGAGCAATAATTTATGCACCTTTTCTATTGTAAATTAGTATATTTTCAACTATTCATTTTTTCAATTATTGTAAATTCAATATCATGTTTTTTAGATTTGATAAATTAGGTCTGTTATAGCCATTGAACTAGTTATTATACAACTATTAGTCTAATTGTTATGTATCCATTATTAATTGTTAGGAATCACAATAGCATTACTCATTTATTATTATTGAAATTTATATTTGATTTTATTTTATTTCATAAGTTAGTAAGTTATAACTAATATATATTAATTGGTTCTTTTATGCTTGAAAAATAGTAAATACTATTTATAATAATCTATAATCTATTGTTGAGTTAATTAAAAAAAATTGAGTAGTTTTCATTAGTTTGCTATTTGAAGTGCATATTAATGAAAAAATTTGTCATATCATAAGAAGATAATTGTTATAACTTATGCCATTAGGAAAATATAATTGTAGGAGTAAAAATTATCTTTAAAAATAGTATTTAGCACGCTTTATGATTTTTTTTGTTAATTTATTTTTGTTGCAACATTATGTCATTTTATTATTTATTTTTTCAAAAATCTTAAAGATAGTTTCTTATTTTTGTCATATAAATATTTAAAAATTTTACAATTACTAATTAAATCTTTTAACTTGCACACAATTTTATAAAAATGAAGTGACTACATATCTCCTGTATTTATTTTGCATTGTGGTATTTAAGTTATACAATTGCAATAAGTGAAACATGGTAATATTGTTCGTAGTAATGATTTTTAGGTTGGAAATTTCAAGCTAAAGTTAATAGTAGATTTAATTTATTTCGTTTATATTTTACTTTGTTTAGAATATATTAACAAAAATGATTATTATACAAATATATAAAAGATATATAAGTGTAAGGTGTTTAAGTTAGAATTATTAATCGTTTGTTGCATTTTTTAGTCAAAGGCCACTAGGCATGACTTAAGCTACATATTTTTCTAACTTTATCTCTACCTATTCTATCATTATGTAATATTTGTAAACAAGGCAGACACTATGTCTTCCATAGAGTCCAGCATGAGTTTTCATGAGTTCACTTAAAGAGGACTCAATGAGGATTTGTTTGAGATTTTAATTTTATGAGGATATTCTTCAACTACTACTTATATAAATAAGTTCTAAGTTTGATCGTGATTAAGTTTTACAAATATTAATTGTCATATTATCATGCTAATTTTATAGTATGCAGTAATAGAAAATTAATGTAACAGAAGAAAAATGAAAAGAAAAATGTTTTGAATTTACAAGAAGCAAAAAAAAAAAAAAAAGATATTTTAGATCTATGAGGTGCAATTGTGAGAACTAGATGACATTTGTAATATAACAAATTAAGGCTACCAATTAGGGTATATTAGTCTACTTTTTTGGAGCATTGATTTGGATCATAAGTTTCATTCTTACATCCCATTATAATATTTTATAGTGAATAATCCATTATATTGAAAAAGTATAACAATGTTATTAATTTTTTTTATTTAGACAAGACATGTTTATCCTTAAAAGTAGTATATTAACTTGAAAATATATTAAACAAATAATTATTACTCAATTTACTATAAAATTTAATTTTATAGTTATATATATGATAAGTGTAGAGATAAATTGACTAAATAAAATTTAATGAATATTTCATTATAAGTGATACTAATATTATAAATACTAATGTATTTTGATAGCTAAGTTTCCATTACTTATATTAAGAGCAAATCATATAATAAAAAAATAGATATATTTACTGAACTTATAAGTTGATAAACATAAATTATTAAGTGATAAATTGATCACTTGATTTTATATTGTCAAAAATGAATTAAGATAATATTTTTAAGTCATTGAGTAAAAAAATTAATGTAAATTGTATTGATAAAAATAAGAATAATACCTATAAAGTATGATTAAGAGTGATGAAAAGCTAATGTA
The DNA here is from genome assembly GCA_037897445.1 of Ceriops zippeliana. Classification (NCBI taxonomy): domain Eukaryota; kingdom Viridiplantae; phylum Streptophyta; class Magnoliopsida; order Malpighiales; family Rhizophoraceae; genus Ceriops; species Ceriops zippeliana. Next base: position 1,917,508 of record JBAPLH010000216.1, on the reverse strand, counting down.
TATGATATAAGATCCCTTAAAGTAGATTCATATAAGTAATAATAAGTTACTAATTAATCTTGTGTGTACTATTAATTATAAACTCTTCTTATAGTGTATATAATGTAAAAAATTCCAATATTTGAAATTAAGTTGTAGATTTAATGAATTCTTTAACTCTTATAGGTAGTGTTACTACAATGTACACTTAATATATTCAATTATATAAGAGTGAATGAAGTGGACTCACTCTTATAAAATCTTACATAAAATATTTAAAGTTCTTATAAAAATAAACCAAACATGCATATGACTTAATAATGCTTAACTACATTAAATAATATGATCTTAAAAAATATAACATAAAGACAAGTTCATTAATATTTGTAAAAAAGTTATGGTTCATAAAAATTTTTATTGTACATACTTCTAAGGATTAAAATTTATACATTTTAATCTTTGATTTATAACTTAAAGACACTAAAAATGATATATTATATTTTTATTTATTAATCCAATAAAATTAATTTTTTAATATTGAGATATTGTTATAAATTAGTATATTTTCAAAATTAATGATAATGTCAACTAGTTGTTTTATTACCATTAAATTAAGTTAGTTGTCTTGTTTTATGTTTGTTGAACTAGCTTTTATTGTTGGATTAACTATTATGTATTTATTATTAACTATTATAGATTAGAATAATACTAGATATTTATTATTATTGAAATTTATATTTGATATTATTTTAATTTATAAGTTATTAAGTTATAATTAATATAAATTAATCTTTCTTTCATATTGTTGGAAGATAGTAAATACTACTTACAAACAAATGTTTAATTTACTACTGATTTAATCAAGATATTGAGTTATTTTTGTTATTTAATTATTTTTATTAATTTACATTTTTATAATATAATATTATTTTATTAATTTTTTTTTCTGATATTTTCAACTTCACAATAATTTTTTTTCTTTTTTTGACATAAATAGGTTAATCTTATGTAATTGTAGAGCGCAGGCAAGTTACGAGGACTATTGAGAATAGTGTTTTTACATTTGAAATTTACTTAATTGTAATTAATTAATTCAATGGAAGCATATAAAAATTATATATTCATAAATGTACAAATTAAAATATACTAAAAGCCATGGGCCCCCGTGCGGTACTAATAAAAACACGTATTACGGGGTAAACAAAATGGTTTGTAAACGAGTCTGCGGCCGTCCATGGAGATGTACGGATAGATCTGGAAAATCCAACGGTTGTGCGTGCGTGCGTGCGTTTCCATGGCAGACAACTTCGCATCAAATCGAAAGCATGATGTACTAAAACCCTGCAAACCTCCAGCCTCTGGCTCGCTGTCTGTCTGCGTCGCAAACGGCGAACCCCTGCGTCCCTCCCTGTCTCTTTTCCTTTCTTCATCGTAACTCTGCGAATTTTGCAACGAAAATTTATTGGGAAAAGAAACAAGGAAAGATAATGGCGAGGCAAAGAAAACAAAAGGTGGTGTTGCCGCCGGCACTGCCGCCGGAGATGTCAGAGGACGAAATTGAGCTCTCGGACGAGGACTTGCAGTTCGTTCGAGAGAATCGAGATTATGCTGGCTTCGTTTCTTGCCTAGACACCCATTCTATCACCAAGTGTTAACTCTCTCTCTCTCTCTCCCGGTTATTCTCATATGTGAGGCATTGATTTTGGCGGAAGCTTTAATTGTAATTTTCTGTTTAGGCATGTTTCTCGCGTGGCTGGTCTGAAGGAAGATGCTCTGGAGGCTTCGTATGAGAAGCGCCTCGGGAAGAAGTCACGTCAGAATGAAAGAGAAGGAGAAGAAGAAAATGAGCAGCTTCAAGTTGATCCTGTCGACGCTCTTCCCGTCAAGACTTTGGATGGTCGCCTCTTCTATCGCACGTGTAAATCTCATCTCATCTCTCTCTCTCTCTCTCTCTCTTATTTTTGCAGGTCTTTTTTTTGTTCTTGTTTTTTTTCCTGAAAGAACAAGAGATTCTGAGATTGATTGCCGGGCTATTACTGGTTTGTTTGCTTGATAAGGCAGTGACAGAATCCGAAAACCGTAAAGATGAAGATGCAACTGGTGACGATGAGAAGGATTCTGGTGCTGATAAAAGTATAGTGAGGCTGACAAAAGCAGAGAAGAGGGCTAAGTTGAAACGGAGTAAGAAAGAGGCAAAGAAGCTGAAAGAGTCGGGTGGAACGGATGAAGTGGAAAAAACCCCTCGAGCAGCTGTGCTGGTACTATGTCATTTTTAGATTTCTTACTTGAGAAGTTGGAACGTATGCTTCTGTCGTCGTCTGGCCAGATATATGGTTACTTCATCTTATGCAAAGATGCTACTCTAATCCATGTGCATATTTTTGACATGCTTCTAGGAGGATTGTTTTTCCATTGCAGTTCAAAGCTGTTACTTTGTTTATTTCTACCCAGTAACATAAAATTATATGATTCGTTGACAATTAGCTGTTCTGCTTCTGCTATATGCAACTAATGCTTTCAAACAGTTTATTTTGGTCTGTAAATTATATCATAGTTGAATTATTGCTTTGATGTCATAAGTGATATCTAGTATGCTCTTAAAATACTAAAAGTTCCAATGGTTATTATTGGTAGTCTGTTAAACATTGGAGCCTGAAATGTTCATCATATACATAGAAATGCTCCAATTAAGAGGGGGTCTAAATCTAAGCTTACGGTGAGAGGAGACGGAGAGGCTACCTAAGCTAACTTAGGAATCTTTGGCTAGACAGGATCTAGAACAATTGTTCCTTACATCAAACCCAATTCATAATACAACTAGACATGACTACTGTTTCAGTTTGAATTGGAACTGAGCCAGTTTGGAACTGGAGCCGAGCCATTTTTGGTTCAAATTGGAACCATGGGGTGGAGTGGTCTGGTATAGGTTTGTCCTATAGGAATCATGAGCTGTTAGTTTAACTGGTAGTTCCTTTAAAAAATAAAATAATAAATAAATGTTTAATCAACAGTCAAGATTATCTTCAATATAACAATTTACATTAATTTTGTTTGTTAAAAATTTAAGGTATTTCAAATTTTTAGAAATTAAGTGACCAAACTGGACCAAATAAACTCAAACTGGATGGTTTTGAATTAGACTGAACTGGAACCAAACAAAAAACTAAAATTGAACCAGAATGGGTGGTTTGAACCAAACAGCCAACTTGCAGTTTGGTTAAGATTCCACTTGATATTGGAATTGGAACTGGTGGTTTGTAACTGAAACCGAAATCAAACTGAACTGAACCAAACCAAACTGGGGTGATGCCTAAATACAACATAATGGTGAGAAAAGATTCTTTAATCAAAACCAGGTAAATTTGGGATAAAGGCTTTGTTGTTGTTAAACATTTGAACTATCATGATACTAACTATTAAATTTTGTGGCCTTATTTCATTTTTGACAGATCCCAGATTCTATGATACTTGAACTTTCTGCATCTCCTAATATTGTATTCTTTGAATAGGCTGAGGTGAAAGAAGAATTGTCAGTGGAGGAGGCATTTGAAAGTAAGAAGCATAAACTTGCAGAGCTGGGAATGTCATTGCTGGAAGATCCAGAGTCCAACATAAAGTTACTCAAAGTGATGTTACAATCTTGTAATGATGGGGATCCCACTATTATCAAACTTGGACTTTTATCCTTGTTGGCTGTTTTCAAGGACATTATCCCAGGGTTGGAAATTATGCATTTCCTGTTGTGTTCTTTAGTTTAATTTCGATCAATATTTTTCGGTAGTCTGTTTGCATGTTAAATGTAATTTCTTACTGATGATTTTAATGCGTACAACAGCTACCGGATTAGGCTTCCAACAGAAAAGGAGCTGGAAATGAAAGTTTCTAACGAAGTTAAAAAGATACGGTACTATGAATCAACCCTGCTATCAGTATACAAGGTCGGACTTAGCACTTATTACTGTTATTTTGAAAGTTGAATGCATTGAAATCTCTAAATGTTATCTAATTTCACTTTACCTTTTGAATCCTATAACTGAAGTGTTAAAAGGGAAACTTTTCAATAGTTCTTGGTGTAAAATGTGTGAAATTGTATCCTGTTTCCTCTTCATCTTCAAGATCAATCATTAAATATGGAATTGGTCTCTCTGCTCTGTGCCTTTCATTTTTTTTTTTTTTTGGCATAAGGTTTAGTACCTTTGGGTATTCTTTTCACTTTATATTGTGAAATACATGATTGTGGCAGCTTGTAAATTTTTGGATGACAGAGGTTTCATGTAAATATAATTTAGAAGATAAATGAAGTAATCATAAGTGAATGTTTCGTTGCAGAAGATTAGTGCAAGTTAAATTCACATCCTTTTTCATGAAGGATATTTGCTCACTCAATTTCTTAACTATCTGTTGTAATTCAATAAAGTTTGAAGAAGTTTTATAATGTTGATTGGGATAAATTCTGAACAACCATGATGAGAGGGGAAAGGCAGAAAAAACCTAAATTATATAGGCTGAATTTTGTGCCAAAAAAAGGGTAAAGGAGAACACTATGAGTTGGAAACCTGAGTCATTTGGAAATAAAGTTGCAATACACTCCAAATTACTGTTTAGATTGCACATGCAGTATTATTAGGACAATTAATGATCTTTCTTTCTTTCTTTTTCTTATGTTCCTTCAAATTGGCCATTTTTTGTGGTAAATTTGTTTTGTTTACATATTACCAGGCATACTTGCAGAAGCTGATAACTTTAGAAACAGTCCAAGTTTCAACATGTGGCTGTTCGCTGCATTTGTACATTGCTTGAATCAGTTCCGCACTTCAACTTCCGTGAAAATTTGTTGGATGCTGTTGTGGCGAACATAGGCTCCCCCGATGATGTCATAAGGTTTTGCTATATTTTTGCCTTCCTTCCCATAGATCATGGGACTGAATCCATCAATTTAAAATCTGTCTTATTCTTGGAAATAATTGCATTTTGGAGCTTGTTTAGGAGTTATGTTGCTTCCAATGTTTTACTAAAGTGATTCCTTTGATATAATTTGAATTCTGTTATGCTTTTATTGTGGTCTTCTCTGTGCAGCATTTAGTATTCTGCCCACTCTTTTGGTGCCCATGGTTTATTCACATTTAAAGAAAAGCTTGCTAGTGTACGCAACTGTTTGTAATAAGCAACATTAAATTTGCCACCCATCACACTTGTTTATTTTGATGAAATATGTGGTGTTTTATTCTTCAAAGAAAGAATATATATGGTGCTTTTCAGATAGACTTGGCAATAATTTCCCATCTTTTCTTGTCCATAGAATGGTGATTATTAATTATACTGCCTGTTTAATGTGAAAATCTCAGAGAAAATGTAATAAACTTGATGAAATGTTTGAAATGGTTATTATCTCACATGAGCTTCTCTTTATACTCAAGAAAATAAGGTATTATTCTTTCCTTTAAATTTTGTAATTTTCTGTGATCATCTAGTCTTCAACTACTCTAATTAAGATTGGATATCTGGAGCTGCTTCATGAAGGCAACATTCAGTTTTTAGCTGGCTTCTTTGGATGCTGTCAATTCAAACTATTGGATAATACTGCATGCTTCTTGCTTGACAGGAAACTTTGTTGTGCTGCTGTTAAGTCACTTTTTTCAAACGAGGCAAGGCATGGCGGTGAAGCTACTCTAGAGGTTGTCCGGCTAATAGCAGATAATGTTAAAGCCCATAATTGTCAATTACATCCTGACTCTGTTGAGGTTTGTGATCATTAATTTTCGTATACATGTTAATGTGATAAATGTCCTGTGTAACCTGGAATTTTGTACATCTGCATTAACTTGGACGAGTTTGTCCCGCCCTTGCACATTGCCCCTTCCTTTCTGCCTCCCTTTGGGTGATGAATTGAAATTATTGAAAGAGATTCTCTGGGATTTTTTCCTGTAAAGCAAAGCATTGATCCCTGGGCTGATCTTCATGATGGAAGAAAGGGCCATTGGGATTAAACTGTAGACTCATAGGGATAAAAAGAAAATACTTTGGAAAAGGATACAGTTTGGAAAAGGATATGGTGGTTTGTGATTAGTGCATTCTGAGTTAAAAATGAAGGTATATGGCATGATATACGTCTAATTTTTAGCTTTTGAAGTCAAAGCACATAATCTGTTCCTGGACACCAACTTGACAGTTCCTGTGTGCTCCATTTCTTGAGCTGTATTCTTTTCAGTAAAATTGTTGCTTTTGTTTGTGCATTGTGAGGCAAATACATATGCTTTTTGCGTTTTGTAGAACTTATGGTTTTCTGAGGCTTTGCGAAACACAAGCATTTTGTCTTTCATGTTGATTGATTGCAGCTTTTTTATATTCCCTGTTTGGAGACTAAATCCAATTAACTCAAGGATATTGCTTTGGAAAGCGCATTATTCTTGATTTCATTTCCTAATTTCTCTTTTGAACCTTTTCTTTAATTTCTATTATTTTCAACTGGAAGTCAACTTCTGTTTCACTAGATCATTGGATGTCGATGTGTACTTTCCTGAACATCTTTATCTATTTAGCTGTTGTTATTCTTCTGAGTCAAGTTGACTGGTTGTTTATGTGACATCTCATATTCCTTCTGAGCTAGAGAGCTTGGAATTGCTGTCTCTCTTCCTTCCCCCACCCTCTCTCTCTCTCTCTCTCTCCCCATCTGTCCTCCCTCTCCCCCTTCTGCAGGCATGCTTCCTTGCTACCTTGTTTGGAATAATTTTGAATGTGAAATGAGGCAGGATAAGGGAATATTTGACAAATCAGGTCCCCTAAATCCAGTTTTACATGTTATATGACGTTACTGCTTGTCTGAATGGCTTATGGGTGAACTTCCATGGTAGGCATGACTTGTCCCAGCTATATGTCTGTCACAAGTTCATACATATAAACACTTGATGGATGTTGTTGGGCAGGTTCTAGGACTTTATTAATTGTTGATGCAGATTTGCTGCCATAAGATGCAGAAAAGGAAGTTATAGAGCTAGTTTTTTTGTAAAGAAAAATCCTTTTAGCATCCATTTTCTTGTTATATCCTATGTATGCCTTATTAACTTCATTATTACCCCAATACTTCCTCAGGTTTTCATGTCATTGTCATTTGATGAAGATCTTGGGAAGTCTAAAGAAGGAGACAAGGACAATAAAGTCAAAAACAAGAACAACAAGAAGAGAAGGAAGGCCGAGAAGCAAAGTCGACTGAATGCAAATAACCAGAAAAATAGTAGACAAGAGTTGTTGACAAAGATGAGAGAGGAGGTGAGATCTACTTGTGTTTAACTAGCGCCTTTCCTTTTCCTTTCATAGCATTCTTATTCATAGTGCTGCTAATCTCATATTTGCTTATCTGTGTTTTCTTCCTCATGGATTTTGTTAAATTAAGCGATTTTGGGTTGATATGATGTCTGGACTGAGGATGAACAAGGCTGCATGTACCAAGTGGAGGCATGAGTGAGTTGGTGTCCTTAAGCCTGAATTGCCAGTGGCAATGAGAACAAATTGAATGGCTGTAAAGTCAATTGGCCAGTGGTTCTGTCATATTTTCTCATTAATTTATCTGCTTACCAGGCTTTACACGTCTTCATTTGTCACACTTTTGATGTGTTGAATTATTTTCCCTCTATTTAATGAGAAAGAAGAGCAGAGGCAAATGTAGTAGTACTCACTTTTAAGCCTTCCCTTATTTTAACCTCATAATCCTATTGTTTCACCTTCCGGGAAAAATCTAAAGGATGACCCACCCTACTTTTTCTTTTTTCCCCCTCAAATTTCTTGATAAAACTTAGACATGGTAATTATTATATTGTAAGAACATTTAAATCTTAATAGTTGGTGTATTCCATTCATGAAGATCATGAAATGGACATTCTCAATGCTTTATACAGGTTGCTGCTGATTATAAAGCTGCTTCTTTTACCCTCGATGTCAAGGAGCAGAAAAGGATGCAGTCTGAGACACTCTCTGCTGTGTTTGAGACATATTTTCGCATCTTGAAGCATACCATGCAATCTATCATGACCAGGTTTGTTCTCACTACTCAATTTTGAACTGCTGCTGAGATTGAGTTTGGATACTGCCTAATATGACATGTAAAAGACTAATCTTCCACTCTCAGTTCATCCAGTGAATAGTCGTCATTCTCTATCCTATGGTCTTTTCAACACCTTAAATAACAAATGCATTTTATCTCTTTATATGGCTCCAAAGTTCTTTAGAGGTTAATTGGAATTTTATAGTGCCTATATTCATTTTCTTCAACTCCCAGTGATTAGTTTAAAAAGGAACTCTGTGCTGCATTCACCCTGGTAGGGCCCCAACTGGATGATCTTGCTGTATTTGGATGTTGTTAGCACTGTAAAACATTATATAAATCAAGTATAGAAGCCCTGGCCTAGTTTGTCATGTATACAGGTTTCCAGTCAACCCCCTGATAGCATAAACTTTTCAGTTGGCTTGGATCTCTTGTAACATGTGTTAGCCTAGGTGCAAATTTAGTTATAAAATTCTAATCCGAATCTAGGCAAATGAGTTTCAGCTTGCTAACCTGACCAGTGCCCATGGATACCACTGCAAATTAGTATCAGCCCCCACAAGCCAAGCCTAGCTCTCTATGCACGTCTTCAAGCTCTAACTGACCTACAGAAGGTTCATGGCAATTGAAATTGTGTGTGATTGGACTGGGTTGGCCCCTAAAATAAAACCTCTTTGAAAATGATTATAAGCATTGATATACTACATCCATGACATTGCTGGAAAAGAAATCCAATTCTTTTTTATTTTTCGGTTCATTATGTAGGGGTGAAGTTTCTGAACTCCTCGTCTATTCATGGGAGAGATGTGGCTACCATTCAGTCGGCCTCTTCCACTCAAACTGGCAATAATTAATGTGCTGTTGTAATTGTGTCTCAAGATCACATGAAGGAAAAAGTAAAAATACTTTGGCCAAGTGGTTGAAAATTTTCTTGATGGCACAATGGTGTATTCCCTGGTTGATATTCAATCATGACAACTCAAAATGCTTCTGCTTTACTCATTTGTCTTCTGGCTTTCAATTTCTATCTTATTCTTTGAAGTTTATGGAAGATTGGAAATGGAATGTTTGAAGTATATAGTTACAAGATTGGAATTATTAAATTCTATCTTTCTGGAAATTTTTTTTTCATTGATCAATATTCTGCCAAACCAAACCTAGTGGCAACAAATTTTCAACTTTCACATGCTCTCTGTTTCGACTTATACTTAATGATTAATGTTAAAGTATTTTTTCCCGTCATGTTCTTTTGTTTTTATCATTCCCAGGTCTGATGCAGATGATAGTTTAGTTGGTAGTACATCTGGGGCATATCCATTGCTTGCTCCATGCCTTGATGGATTGGGAAGATTCTCTCATCTACTTGATTTGGATTACATTGGAGATCTTATGAACTATCTGAAAAAGCTTGCTGGTGGTGATGTTCACTCTGATGGTTTGCCTGAGAAATGTTTTAGAACCCTGACTGTTTCTGAACGTCTTCAATGCTGCATTGTTGCCTTTAAAGTGATGAGAAGCAATCTTAATGCCCTGAACGTTGATTTACAGGATTTCTTTGTGCAGCTGTACAATATCATCCTCAAATACAGACCTGGAAGGTTTATGTTATATATGCTACATATAAAACTTATTCTGTGGTGAAACTATATTACTTAATGTGCTTTAAAGGTTTCATATTTTATCCCTTCCAGTCCCTGCTAGGAATGCTTGACTACCATACAGATGCTTATGAAGATGCATGCAGTTTATGAAACTCTAACTCAATGGGTCCTCATTTTTCCTTTTTTTAATCTAATTTGAGATCAAAACTAACTTTGACATTGCACCAAAGGCCCATCCATCTCTATCTGTCTCTTTCACACACACATCCACATATGTGTGGCATCCTTACACTCTTCTTACAAGTTCTTGCTCAGACGGGTGCCCCAACTAGTTTTCCAAACATAGACATGAAGTTTATTGGTCTCTTCAGTCTTTAGTGCTGCAGCATGACTTGAACACTGGCCTTAATGTGCCTTTGTAGACTTCTATCTTGACTCCTAGTAGCATTACTTGTTCTTAATGTCCCTTGCAGATTTTATTTTTGTTTCCTCTCTGTCCTATGCTTTGTGACTCTTTGTAACTGGAGTGTAACTCTTTGTGGTGGTAGTTCACTTCCCATTTAGAACTTTCACCTTATTTTTTCATCTTTCACTCATAACACATATAATGCCCATCTGTGAAGCTGGTGCCTTAGACATTATTGCATCTGAAAATGTTTTCAGAGATAAGGGTGAGGTATTAACAGAAGCTTTGAGGATTATGCTGTGTGAAGATAGACAGCATGACATGCAAAAAGCTGCTGCATTTGTAAAACGTTTGGCGACATTTTCTTTATGCTTTGGATCAGCAGAATCCATGGCTGGTACAATTTTGACTATCATTTCCTGTGAATACGTGTTAAGAATACCTTCCTTTATATTTGTTTATGTTCATTTCTGCTTGTTCTTGGCACCTTTTCCAGCTCTAGTGACCTTGAAGCATCTTCTTCAGAAAAATGTGAAATGCCGCAACTTACTGGAAAATGATGCGGGAGGTGGCTCAGTTTCTGGTTCTATTGCAGTAAGCTTTCTCTTATATTCTCTATATTCCAGTTTTATGATGTATGATGCACTTTTTGACCTTGTCACCAACTCTATCTCCTGATTAAGAAACACTGCACAATGTTCTAATTTCACATTAATGACTATGAGAAATATGGGTGTAGGCTCATTAACTTAGCTTAAAAAAAATGTTCTTTTGTTAGTTTGGGAAAAGTCAAAATTCTTGCAAAATAACATATTTCTTCCCCATGTATTGTTTCTCTCCACTTATTGGGATATCTACCTCCGCATATTATCTGATGATTTGTAGCTGCATTGATCTCCTATACTTCAAATGCTGATGTGCATTAAACATCTTAAGTTCTTATATCCTGTATTTATGCAAAATCCACGTGACTCTTTTTGGGCTTTTAAGTAATAACTGCTGTTTTAATGATTTATTTTGCCTATTTTACATACTAATCTCTTCTTTCTATCACATACACATACATGTGTAAAAATGTGCACACATGCATTTGATCTGTTTCTATTGTCTACTCAGCAGTGGACATGATGCTTTGTTGTTTCTTTTCATGAGGTTCAGATTATAAATTGACCAGTCTTGTTTCGACAAGTTTCTGAAAATTTCATCCTTAATTCAATCCTTTTACCCTTTCCTTTTTCTGACGGGAATTTGATTGACGAAATGCATCATCCTTAAAGACTACTTGTCAATTATTTGGACTAAATGTAAATGTGTTATTCAACTTTGAGACCGCAAGATACCATACAGTGGTTTGTGTTGGTATTTTGATTCCCTGCAATGAAAATACATGGCTTCTCTACTGCTTTGTTGTTAACGATTGTAGATATTCCACTCATGGAAAGGAAAAGTAAACACCAACTTAACATCCTACTCTTTGATTGATGCGCAGAAATATCAGCCATATGCTTGCGATCCTAATCTAAGTGGTGCACTTACTTCAGTCCTTTGGGAACTCAATCTTCTTAGCAAGCATTACCATCCAGCTGTTTCAGTAATGGCTTCAGGAATCTCAAGTATGGGTAGTGCTCAGAACCAAGTTATTCTACCCCTTCTATCTCCTCAACAGGCTTTTACGGATTTTGCACTTGATCGGGAGGAATTTAAACCAAGGGTGAATACCAAGAAAGAGAATAACAAGAGGAAAAGAGGAAGTGGATCTTCCAAATTAAGAATTATTGAGCATACAGTTGATGCAGCAACGTCGGCTGATGCAGATGAGTTGCAAAGGAAGCTTTCAGATCATTTTTTGCTACTTTCGGACATTAAGGAGAGCGGGAAATTGAGGGTTGAATTAGATCGGACAACATTGGCACTGCAGCTTTATGAAGAATATAAGCAGCTTAAGAAAAGGAGGGGGATAGCGTAATGACAAGAAGAATGGGAATTTGCTTGGGTGGTCATTAGTCTTCTGTGCCTTTGGAGATTTTGGAAAACATAATGCATCCATGTTTCCTTGAATGAATTATAGATTGATCAACGTATCTGTTGGACATCATACTTGGGATGAATTTTGTTTTATATTATTTAGTTGAATGTTCTACCCTAGCTTCAAGTCTACCAGCTGAAGTGCCAAACTATACCCTGCAATTGAGATGCTATGACACCATTGTCAATATTAATGGGTTGCTTATTACTCAGCAGCATGTATTGTATTAACGTTTCTGCTATGCTGTGTTTTCATGCTACTTGCAGACCAGTGTAATGGCAAACCCCACCAACCCCACCCCCCCCCAAAAAAAAAAAAAAAACGTTATTAAACGTTAATGAGTTTTCATAAAAAGTTAACAATTTATTTAGGATAGAATAATAAATTTTATCATATTAAAATGTTTTTCTAATTATGTAGATTTTATATTTTTCTAATATATTAAGAAATATTTTTTTAATTTACTAAATATATTAATTTATTAATTAAATTTAGTTCATATTAAATATTTTTTTATTAAACATGGTTATGTGATAATAATTTATATGTTAACGTGGTAGATGCATGTCTCTATTTTTATCTATCGTATTATTAAATTTGCTAATATAACTTAAATTCTAATCTTTTACAATTTTTTAAATAATTAAATATTATAAAAAAACTTATAATATTAAATATTTTTATTTTTATTTTTTTAAAATTAAAATATTATATAAAAAATTCAATAATATAATAATAAGAAAGAGTATGCATCTCTCATGTAATAAATAAATAAATAATTGTTACACGATTATAATTAATAAAAAATATTTTAATATAAATTAAATTTAATTGATGAATTAATGTATTAAATGAATAAATAAATAAATAAATATGATTGTAAATATTTTTTATGTTTGTAAATCGAATTTAACTAGTAAATTAAAGTAATAGATGAATTTTAAAATAAATATAATTATAAAAAGATTTTATTACGATGGATGGATGGATGGATGAAATTATTTATTTTTTTTCTTTCAGTTAAATGTCATCGGTTGCAGTTTTTCATATTTAGGTTGAAATGTTTACCGTACGCTAATTCTAAAAATTTTCAAAATTCCCAAGGGCTGTTCTTGGTTAGATCGCAAGTTGGTTTGAGTTTCATTTTGTAGAATTCTCCTGTAGCATTATTACTCTCTTTTTAACTTTTAGAATCAATCTCCACTCTGAACTACTTGGAGTGCCTCCCGCCTCGCCTAGCCGAAAACATTACCTGCCAAAAAGGGCTCTTTTAGCCATTTTTAACATCTCGACGGTTTGCTTATCGGTGCGCCTCTTGACATCAACTTCTAAAAAAGCAACATAAGCTTGTGGTCTCGGTAAAATTGTTGGGCTACTATTATTATTATTGTTATTATTATTATTATTATTATTATTATTATTATTATTATTATTATTGGCCCCATAGCTAGTAGGCTCAGATAATGAGAACAAGTATATACAAAGAATAACAAACTCCATTAAGGCTCCTATTTCGCCTGCCTTTTTACACCTCCTCAAATGTCTGGATTGCAGAAAATTCAATGAAGCAGGAAACAGGGAACATGCAACTAGAAATTGTCTGATGTAAGCAAATGAGAGCTTAAATTTAGTTTATTCACTTGTTGATGTCTCGTTACACAACAACATATCAAAGAATTGTCTCTCACAACCAAACATTTATTCCGTCGACAGACCCCACCCCCCCAACTTTTAACACCCACAAACACACCACTATGTACAAAGTGTGCATTATTTTTTATTTTATTTATTTTTTCTCCTCTAGTGCTCAAATCCATTTACATGTTATCAATCAAATTTATATACCATGGCCCATGAACCGCACCAGACATGGTGGCCACCACTACTAATACTTCAGCAGCTTGCACCACTCTTTCGGTCAACATGGTGGCTCCAATTTGTCGGAGTGACATTTCGACTAATTTTTTGCCCCAGTGACCACTGCCCCCCAGCACAACTCCTCTGGCAGACAAATAGACAGCACGGGAGACCTTCTCAAAAACTGGATCCCCAGCCTGCAAACTCTTGGCTAACATTCTACCCATCACTACTTTCCTCGATTGAAGATTCCCGGTGCCCGGAAGCTCAGTACCATTGCATAAGAACCCAATTATTACGTCTACAATTTCCTCAATACCCACATCATCAACACAGTCTAAGGCCTCCAACAGGTGCTTGGTGCACTTTGAAACAATGCCTTCCATGTCTTCACCGCTAGCCATGGCCTTTTCCATCAGGAGTGCTTGCCGGCAAACAAGAATGCTGCATATAACAAAATCTCAGATCAATTAATAAGCCAGTTGAACAACTGCACATAATTTAATCTGCAAATGACACAGGTAAATAGAGAAAATCAATGGAAGGCATCATTTAGTTGGTCAAGCCATCAACTCCAAAGGAACACAAAATCATTTGTAAACTTAGAATTTGTGAATTGCATAGGATCACTTGCCTGGTGGAAATTACAATGATTTTTTGGAGCTGAGCCTGGATAGCCCTCAATCGATGCAGGTTTACTAACAAGGTCTCAGGTAAAGCTTCTGGTGTCAAACCAGAAACTGTACTTGCTAACCGCAGCAATCCAAGCCTCACCAACAAATCAACTTTTTCACCTTTGCATCCAGGTTCTGGTTGTTCTGGTTGTTCACTACCTGATCAAGGACCCAAAAAAAAAAAGGTTTCAGGATAGGGCACAACATTTACATGTCCATAAACAGCAAGTTTCTAACAGGACATAATATTTCCAAGAAGATATATAACAAAATATAGAAACCATAAACACCTGTAGTGTTTAAAGCAGCTGAAGCAGACATTCCATTTCCATTTGCTTTGACAGGAAAGCTCCCACCAGTTCTAAGCGTCGTGGAAGGAATAAACACCTGACATGAACTTTCACAACTCATCAAGGCTGAGAGAGAGCTGCTATGTTCCTCCCACTCCTGATCTTTGCAATTCCTCACTGAAGAAAGCCACTGCTTTGTTAAGGGTAGTGAGCTACAAGCATATGCATGAGATCCATAACGATTGGCAAATGCTTTCTTTAGATAATCCAGTCCAGCTGGTCCTTTCAACAAAGGCTCCATCATTCTTATATGTGCTTTGCTTATCTCTTGTTTAAGAGCCTGAGTAATGGTTAAATCATTAAGTTGACCATCAAATGCTTATGAAGAAATAATAAATGACAGAAAATTCTAGAACAAATAAAATGGTGTAAGTTTTTTCTGCAAACAATTAAGTAGATGGAAGAAAATAAAAGACATCAGGCAACTTTCCTTCTGAAAATATCAATGAAGAGTTTTTGCAAAAGCCTGCATTGATGTAAAATTCTTAAGAGCAATGATGAATACACACCTGAATCTGTTCAAGCACAAAGCGCAAACCCTTAATCATTGCAGTAGCATGTGAAAATTTTGAATCATCACTGGTTTGACATGTCTCAATCAACTCCTTCAATAACTTTTGGTGAGTGACCTTCAGTTCATCCTCGTGTGCTGCAGAGGAAAGCTTTTGCAGGGTACCCAAAGCAAAATCCAGAATCTTCCCCAGGTAAACAATGTCCAGGTTGCCAGACTTCAGCAACTAATGAGACAGCCAAAACACAGATGTCAGTCTTAAAAAATAATTATCACATTTGGTCCACAGGGAAAAAAAAAACATTGCTTCATCAATATTTAGAGGGCAGTGTAAGGCTACCACCTGAGTGAGAATGTCAAGATCAATAGTATCAACAATATCCTGTTTCCAATTCTCTGGAGCCATCTCACTTATTTCATCCCTGACCTCTCTCACAAGCTGGACAACTCGGTCATAATCAGGTTCAACCTGTTTCACAGATTCCAAGAC
Source organism: Ceriops zippeliana (assembly GCA_037897445.1). NCBI lineage: Eukaryota > Viridiplantae > Streptophyta > Magnoliopsida > Malpighiales > Rhizophoraceae > Ceriops > Ceriops zippeliana. The sequence goes on along the minus strand of JBAPLH010000216.1, from coordinate 1,901,576 downwards.
ACCATCCCAAAATGCTTCCTCCATTGTCTTCCTTATCTTTTCCTATGTACAATGACACAAGGAAACAAATAAGCCTACAAATCTGAACCCATTATCAACAGGTGCATAATTTAATCTTTGCTGATTGAATGCTGGTTACTGGAAACTTATAAACACAAAGAAAAAAGTGGATTTTCTTTGTCTTTTTTTTTATTCTTCAATAACATTTTGCAAAAACTAAAGACCAGATCAATCAACTTAATAGGGTAAAACTCAATTAAGAATTGGCTAAAGATAACAATTGAAAAGATTATATCTATTTTCTAGATATTTTCCAAGGAATAGTGAATATACCAACCTTGATGCTGTTTTGACTATAATTCATAACACCAAGTCTATTAACAAAAGCACGGCGCTCATGGATGAATTCATTTACAATGTACTCATTCTCTGTCAATTTCTCAACAGAGGAACCCCAGGGGTCAGCAGAATGGCTGAAGCCACTTTGAAAGGAACCAGATTCTTTTGGTGAGGAAGTATCATCTTCCCTGAACAAAGCGCGAACTACATGACTTGGCCTCTCTGGACTTCCATGCTCAATTGTATTATTTCTATCACCAGATGTAGCAGTAGATGAAGTACCAGCTGGGGAGATAGGAGTGCTGATAGATAAGACGCGTGTGATTGATGAGCCTACTGGACTTCCATTTTCCTTAGCTTGGAAGTACTTGGATCGAGTTTCAGATAAAGCAGATTCCATTCGCTCAATCCCAGCATAGCCACTCAAGTGCTTTACTTTTTCCCTCAAGAGTTTTTGATCATCTTTGACCTGTACCAAAAAAATAATAATACATGATTAACCATGTGGAAAGCCCATTGAAACAATTCAAAGATAAGGAAAGCATTGGGCCAGGAAAATGAACTGAAATGAGACAACTGATGATACATCTTAAATTTAAGCTTCAATGATCTTATTAATTGACAACATTATCAAATTTCCAAAATTTGAAAGAAGGAAAAAAAATCAAATTTACTCTCTACAAGGGAAGAATACAACTACTATTTTCTAGAGTAACAGCAGGACAAACATTTCACAATTTTATGCAATGCTATTTCCAACATTTGTTTGTCATGTAAACTTTACATTTCCTTATTAGAAAAGCCAGACCTGTTTCTGTATAGCCTTCATATCATGAGTAAGAGTCTCATTCTCCCCACTTGGAGTCAACTTGCATTTTTCCATCATAGAAAGCTCAAGCTGACAAGCAGCCCTCATCAAGTCCTCCTCCAATAGCTGAGCATCCTTAACCTTCCACAACACAAAGCAATTCAGGTATGAGCACCATGCCTTATCAAAGGCTGCTAGCTGGGACCTGAAGGTATAATGCTTTGGCATTGATGCGATTTCCTCATCAGAACCCTGTGTGGACCCATCTAATATAATCCTTATCAGCAGTTCAAACTCTCGAATAAGTTCTTCTGCTGATTTTGTCAAAGCAAGTTCACGCTCTCCTTGACCACTTAAAACAGCATCTGGATGGCCCAAGATCATATAAGCACAAAGAACTCTCACTGGATACCTTGATGATTTAGGTTGACTTACAGGTGCCTTCCTACTAGGACCTGCATTCTTTGTCTCTCTGCTCCTCATAGAACTCCTGGGCGTTGGCCTTTTCTTTGGGGTACCAACTCTTTTCAGAAGATGATCAATATTGTCCAAGCTGGGTGGATTATTGCCAACAACAACAGCCCTAGAGAATTTAAGCCGACTCTCTAGCCGATCCAATAAAGCCTTAACAGTCTGAAGGGTATTAGTTGATTCAATCAAACAAGCAAGTTGCTCAAATGGCATTGACTTGGCCAAGCTCTCATTGATTTTCAAGGCATTATAGTCCTTTGTAAGGTCTAAAGTAGTTCTCCTTGACCTAAGGAATTGCCTCCAGCACCTAGAAGAAAAAATCTGTTAGCCTAAATATGTACTGTTCAAGAGCAAACTTGCTTTTCTGTAATAAGATATAAAATATAAATTAAAAGGCCTCTTTTCTCTTCTTCTGAAAGATGAGAAAAGTTGTAAAATTTGGTTGTTGGAATTGGCAAGGTAATATGTCACTCCCACAGAATATATGGCCATATTGAAACACCCCAATTATTTTACCATGAAATGAGATACCATATTCACAAAGCACAAGTAGCACAAACACAATAGTGTGTACTGTGCCAATGGCTCTGCAGGTCAACCAAACTTTAAGAGAAACACAGTACACACCTTGCTAATTTTCTAGAGAGGAAATCCGCCTGTTTGTGCATCCTATTCCTATTCAGTCGAACAGAATTGTGTTGCCTTGCTCTCTGCCTCAAATGATCTGCTCTTTGTCTCTTTGCCTAATTGAGGAAAAATTTAAAAAATAAATATAAGTAAATATAAAGAGAACTCAATGATGCAAGACAACTAAAGAAAGGAAGTTAGGTTAAGTACAACTGGGAATTATGAATTCAGTAACCCTCACAAATTAGAATTCAAAAATTGATGAACACCCCTGGCTGGCTTTAGATGGTGGAAGAAAAGCAGATAACAAAAGAAATGAAGTATTTGTGACACTAGTAGAGATGAGAAATTACTTTACAGATTTAAATAGATATTTAGAGATATTAGTCCTCATACAAAAAGCACCCTTTAAACACCAAACCGTATCAAAGTACAATTTAACATAAAACTTAGCCAAACTAGAAAATTGACTAAAGTTAGACAAACTATAGTAGTCCAACTATTAATTGGACTCTTGAAAGAAAAATTATAATGCTGTTGGACTTCTAATTATGGCAATCTAACAACTAACTGGACTTTGGCAGTTCCTCATTGGTTGTCTGCAGATTCCATTATCAAGAAGTGTATCCACAGCTTCTACCAGTTTCTCCTAACACATTGCCAATTCCCCTAGAGTAGATCAACTTCTTGTTAATAGATCAGCAAAGCAAAACTATAATGATGTTGGACTTTAAGTGGGTTCCTGTCACTGATAATTTTGTAGAAAATAGACCAAAAGAAACAGGTAGTTTATCTAAAAGAGCATTCATACTCTTTGCAGTCGATCTTCCAACTGGTCCTTCATTCTCCTTCTCTGAACTTCGCGTTGATGAGAGATGTATCTAGCCACGTTTTGCACTTGCAAAACTCTAGCACATGCCCTCTTCTTTTCTTCTTCAAGTAATCCTACACGCTTCTTCTCAGCAGCCAAACGCTTTTGGAGTATTGCAGCACGTACACCGTCCTTATACTTGCTCTCACGAGCTATTCTTCTAGACATCAATAGAGACGTTCTCTCTTTCAATGTTGCCCTTCTTTGCTTACAAGCCTTTAGAATAAGCATTCTATTTGCCTCTGCCTGTTGGACCCTTAGTTCCACTTTTGTGCAGAGCCTCTCCCTTTCTCTCTTGAAACGGGTTTCTACCCCAGTCTTTGCTGCCTGCCGCAACTCATCCAACTTAGCTAAACGCATCTGAACTTTTGCTTGAATGCTTAACCTGTAAGGCAAACAATCAGATAAAAACATGAGCTAAGCTACTTGTTCTCAATAAGGACATCATGGGTTCCGTATTAAGCAAATGCCCTCTATTTAAATTATAATGGGTAAATATCACATACTGCAGTCAAGATTAAAAAAGTGTAAGCTTAGTTTGGAGCATGTGCACTTTTTCTATAATGTCTTATAAAATTGAGGAGTAATATGCATATTACACATTGAAGGACCACACTGATTTCCATTTTCTGGTTTTGCATTTATAGCATTAATGATCCCAATGAATAAAACAAGATAATAGCAATCACAATGATGATGGTTGCAATGGGGATGCCAATCAAGAGAGAGTGTAAATGAGAAAAAACAAAATGCTGTTCCATGAATGGAAGTTGTGAATTACGGTTATAATAAACTATGAGCATGGAGATAAATAGATATGACAGCAATTCTAACACACGTTAACAAACCACAGACAAAAAGAGGGGGAACTGCAGCAGGTATCTGTTATAAAAGCATCAAAGACTTTGTCAAAAATCATTAACAAGGAAAACAAGACAACAAATTGCCATGGCAAAGATTAGGGTTGAACCAACACAATATGAATAGAGCTTGCAAAAGGATGAAACCATGAGAGCACCAAACATTGCATAAAGACAATTTCTTAAGGCATCAGCAATTAGCAACATGAAACTAATCAAAGATGCTGTTTTGGTGTAACTTGGTAACTGCCAAAGACTCAACCTTTTCTGCTCTGCAGCTTGAAGCTTTGCTTCAAGGCGTTGGGCAAGATCTTCATCCTGGGACGAATACCTTGATGGACTTCTTGGCTTCCCTCTTGCTTTGCTTGACAGTTTCTCATAGAATTGCTGCACCAGACCACCGAAAAAAAAAAGGGGGGGAAAAAGTCAGCCAAACAAAAAGTGAGATGAGACCATGTGTTCCAAACAGCAAAAAGTTAAGACAAATTAGGTTTAATTGATAAAAGACTCTAAAAGTCATTAAAACTGAGAGCTCCACGGCAGGAGATTGAACATCAAAAGACACCAATAAACACGATAACAGAGAAAGACAACGTGACAGTCAATTATTAGCGAGAAACTAAACAATTCAGAGGTATCTCCCGTTGGACCATACCAAACTGCGAAGTAGTTGGGCGATTCCAACGGTCGGTGAAGGTGCTGGTAACAAAATAGACCCCCGCCATGTAAAAATGGAAAATCAGAAAGACTTTTGGAACTAAAAATTCGAACAGAAAACTGGCCCCCATGACCCGACCCCACTCTTAAGAATTTAAAAATTAAAGTTTCGGCTTTGGGAAATAAAAAATATAAAGAATAAAAGTTGAAATTCGAAAAGAAAAAAAGAAAAGTGTAGGAGTAAAACAAGATGCTAATTAAGAAACAAAATTGTTCTTAATTATGCAGGTAACCGGTACAAGTAATTCTTTGTAATAGTCTTTCTTTATTAGAAACAGAATGGAAAGAAAATTGAAAAGAAGAAGAAAATAAGCGCAAGGACAAGGAACAATAACAAACTACAGTTCTTGATTGCAAAGAATTTTAACCAAAAAAGAAAAAAAAAAAAAAAAAAGGAAAGCTAACAAACAAGTTAACTTGAGATTTTCAGTCTACGTAAAGAAAGAAGATATGTTGAGCAAAATAAAGACCCCTAGAATCAAGCTCTAAAAACTTCTGAAAAAATAGACCAAAGGTTAAAACTCCTCAATTAGAAACCAGCAGTCGGACTATTTTTCTTTTTATTATTATTATTATTTAATTAAAAGAAATTCCGTAAAGACCTGTCTGCGAAGGTCGGCGAGTCGATGTTTAGCTTCGATTTCTTCAACTGAACTAGGAGTCTTGGCCTCCTCTAAGAGCCGTCGTCGGAGCCGTGTTGGCGCTCTCGGTGGCGAAGAGAAGGAAGCAGTGTCAGTCAAAGGAAAATCGAGCGCAATCGCCCCGGCCACCTTCTCTGTCTCGGAATAAGGCGGCGGCGACGATTCCACTCCGGTAGCCATAAATATCAAATCCCACCAGAAGATTTAAAAAGATTTTTTTTTAAAAAAAAAAAGTAGTAGAAATGATACAGGTGAGTTGGACGAGAACGACGACACCGAGAGAAAATTTAGCGAATGACAGAAAGTCGGATACACAGACGAACGGAGAGAGAGAGAGCGCGTGTGCGTGCGTGTCAATTTATAATTGTGTTTTAAGGAAAGAAAAGGTCGCGTCGACTCGAGAAGCTTTTCGCTGGTTCCATCTTTTTGTCTTCTCGGCTTCCCAAGCATTATTTCCGGGAAACACGAGGGACAAGCTTTACTTAAAAAGAGGATTTGGGTTTGGGTTTCGGATCTCCGGTTTTCTGGTTTTGAGTTTTGCTGTTTTTCTGCCTCGTTTTCTTTTCTTTTTCATTTTTTATTGGGTCAAAAGACGTGTCCAACTAGTAAAGCGTATGTCTTCGTGTCCCCTTTTGATAGCCACGTCATGAACAGCCTTCCCCCAACGGTACTCTTTTATCTTATGATTTTGCCCGTCAGAGTTTCTCCCCTTGTAAATTTTGTCTAATTTTTTTTTTTTAAAATAAAAATAATAGTTTGATTAAAATTTCCTCTCAAATTATAATTCACTTTAAACCAAAATAAATGTCATCAACCATAATTATGTTTATCTATAATATTTACATATGCCTCTTAGCTTTTTACCGAAAAAAAAAAACATTTTCTTAATTTTTGAGGCAAATACTTACGTACTATGAATTATAAGTTTTATTAAAATTAATCTGATTTTAAAAATTCAATTCCACTGATTTATGACTAATTTAAAAATTCTAATTAGGGACTGGTTCCTCCAAAATCTACGGAAGGGGACGTAACTTTGTTTCCTTATACATTCTGCTGTACGGTTACTGTAATCATTCGAATCTTAAATATAAAAAATAAAAAAAAAAAAAAAAAGAAGAAGAAAGAAGAAAGAAGAAGTCACTTTAGTTGCTTAATCGCGGCATGGATGGATAGCTTTTGTCAGCGTTTGGACAACGTGTAGAGACTGACAAAAGAGCACTGCAAGAAACCCACAAGGAAACGTGTCCACCCAGAGATAAAATTAATATGAATTAGTAGGAAATAACCTTTTTGCCCCCTCCCCCCACCCCCCCACATTTAATTTATTTTGCTTAAGTAGGAATCCATCCCCAACGAATTCTCTACGTAGTTCGTATGCCCCCATCTGCATAACTGTCATTCCTAGAAAGCAGCATTTCAGAATAAATGTTTGTATGTATGTATTTGTGTTTTTTTTTTTTTTGGGTATCAACGTCATAAACCAAAAAGTGCTTTGAGATAATAATGAATAGTAAATGCTAGTCTGTTCATTTCTTCATATTCCATAAATTATGAATATTTATAATAATAATAAAGTGATGGACGACGACTATATGAGATTGCACATACAGTAACTCCAATTGAATGGTCAATGGCACATTATAATAATACTTAACTGAAACAATGGAAGATAAAGAGAAGAAAGTATCCATAATCATTAATTGTACTTCTTTTTTCACGGATGATTACTTAAGAAAAGTAAAAAGAAAATGACTTTATGATAATAAATGAATAATTAACACATTATAAATTTATAACACCGCATGTGGGATCTTGTTAAAAGAAATTCACAATTTCTGACGTGACACATTTGCTCTAAAAAGCCGGGCTTCTCGCGAAAAAGGCCGTTCCCCTTATCAACTTCTCAAGCATTACCCAAAATATGCTATAATTAATTAATTAATTTAATTAATTAATTATGGAATCTAGTAATTATGATCATAATTATAAATGTAAAAAAGAAAAAAATTGGGGGGGGGGGGGGGGCGGGGGACCAAACCGTTCGTCACTCTCTCTTGTCCCCGTGTAATAAAAATCTTTGGCGCCATCATATCGCGAGTGTACAAGTGAAGGTACTCGCTCCTTAGGACGCTCACCTGTACAAAAAGTGCCGTCCAAAGTCGAATACTCGAGAAAAGTCGGACCTTTTGTTGGGTCAGGTGGAAGTTCACCTGCGTGTCGTCGGAGTTTTGAAACCCCGCCCCACGCCACGCGAAGCACGTGCAAATTGACCGCCCCCCTCACGCGCAAGGCTGTCCGAAAAGATGATCAAAATAATAGCGCTGTTCACCGTTGGGACCCACTGCGCCGCGAAATTAGAGTCTTAGATATGATTTGATTTGATTTGATTTGATCGGTCGGATTGAGGCGCAATAATAAAGATAGATAATCCAGCACTTGGTAATGATTTTTTTTATTTTTTTTTATTTTTTTTTGGCTTTCCTCTCTCTCTCTCTCTCTCTCTTTGGCAGGGATTGTTTTTTCCAAGTTATTTTCTCATGCCATCTCTCTTGTGTTTTTTTTTTTTTTTGGCTCTTTTTGCTTGGCGGTGTTGTGTGTTGGTTGGCGATGTTGCCTCTTTAATTCCTTTTTCTAGTCTTTCTTTTACGGTCTTGATGCGCTCTCTTTGTCAGAATTCTCTCCCGCTTGTTGCTCTCCACGTCTTGATGGCTCCAACCTTTCACCTCTCCTTTGACATAAATGCACTTTTTTTTTTTAAAATTCGGTCGCTCATTACTGCCCTCTTCTTCACATTAATGGCCCCCTTACCTAAATCCAAAGGGACCCTCATTTTTTTTACAGAAGAGGAGGGGATGCTTAATGTTGACTTTTTAAATTTTTATTACTTTTTGTTGAATGGTTGACATTGAATTTCTTTTTTTTTTTTTTGGTTAAATGGCTGAAATCAATTCTTCTTTTTCGATTCATGTCTAATATTTTGTGAATTATTGGTTTTAGGGATTTGTACTTGGATCAGCTCATTAGGCCTTAACAAAGAGGACCAAAAGCCTCTTGCTGGATATGTAGAACACTCGTCACTACCAGAGTCCCAGTTCATCATCGGAATCCATCCAAATCGTCGCCAACGTATTCCGGCACTAAGTCCTCTGCCCCTCTCTCCTTCCCCAGCGTAATCTCGTTTTGGGACCATGTATCCCTGTAGGATGCCCGTGTCTTACCATCATCGGGCCGTTGGAGGAAGGTGTGATTGCCAATTTGACTTGGTTACTACCCTTTCAATGGAGGATTCTTTGGCTTCCTTCTCTCCTCTTTTCCCAGTTAAGCATTCCACGTCTTCTAAACTTGCACGCCTTTGGTTGTGAAGTGAGATATTTCAACCAGAAAAAACAACAATGACAGCAAAAGCCTTAATCCCTAATTTAATTGGAGTCGGCCACCTGAATCTTTTCTATGTGTTACAAATGCAGATTACAGTCGTTTAAGAGCAATCAGAGTGTGTCGCTGGAGACACCCTTGAAAAGATAGACCTTCTCTACTGTTGGCAAAAACAAATTCCTTTGAAAGTAGACTTCGGTAGTTGTTCCATCAGTTGGTGGTTCAAACTCTCGGCCCTGTATCTTAAGCACATGTAAGCTAATATCTGTTCTTTCAGTCTTGGAGGCGACCGGTTTCTGTGTACAAATACTCGATGCCGCTTCAATGCTATTTCTCTGCACATCAAACAATAACCAAATGACGCACGTCTACACGTTTCCATTGGAAAAGGCTAATTAAGCATGTCCACTCAAGTTAATATTTTCCTAAAAACAAAGGAAAGGAAAAAAAACAAACAAAAAAAAAGAGTCCATGGAGCGCTTACGAATTCCATGGTGCGGCGGGTTCCTTCAACGACGATGTTGGTCGTGTGACCAATTATATAACGGTGAGACCGAGATTGAAGAGCAAGTAGACAACGATGAAGATCATTTCCGTGGTGTTCACAGCATGAAGGTCACCGTAGCCGACTGTGGTCATGGTCGAGATGGCCCGGTACATAGCTACAACGTACCGTTTCCAAGGGCTAACCTCGCCGAAATTATTTGGAAACAAAAATAGTTAGCCATGTCTTTCCATGATATGGGTATCGTTCCGCTAGCGAGTAGCAGCGGCAGCCAGCACAATGCACTGGAAACAGAGTCACCTGCTCAAGGTTATAGCTACGCCTTCACTCAGTAGTTCTCGGTAAAACTAATGTTTCGATTACTGGTATATCATCAGACAAACTGTAACAACAACGTTTAACGCTCTCATTCCTCCAAGGAAAAGTGTAGTAAAAAATCTTATTTAAATGCTCACTCACTTATTAGATTATTATGAATCTTAATTACATATTTAATGGACTACAAATGTTTATTGAACGGCAAAGATAATGCAATAATGTAAATATATACTTGAAATTCATCGAATTAACTACGTTCATGTAATCCATGTAATAAAACTTCTATTTGAATGCAGTTAGAGTCACCACCTTATTTGACCATATTTCTGACTAGCCTTTTCGCAACACTTGTTCCTATGCTCGTCCGTTGCATTCATGCACCTGAATTATAATGTATTTTTGGTAAAAAGTAACTTTTAAGCATTTATATAATATTTTAGGGTAATAATAGAACACCAACAAGAATCAAAATTGTCAAAAAGTAAAAATTTTTCATCGTAGATGTAGAAGAGAATGTATAATTAGCTTCGATGCTGTTTGACATATGAACCGAAAATTTTGGAGCATAAACTCAGTGGATATCATTCATTTTAGTGTTGGAATTTGACTGTTAAATATTTACTAATTACAAGTTTTAGTTTCTTTAACTTAATAAGTATTTCATTTATCAAACCTTGACTCTTTTAAATTTTCACAAAATGACAGTTGTTAATCCAAATGCTCCCTTCGTCCATTTTTCTTTTCCCCTGAGACTCGAGAACATAGCAGATTGACTTCATGTTTGACAAGCGTATATAAACCGTTTGCTCGTACATATTCACAGGATTAAGCCACTTTGGATACACAGCAGAATGCAGCCACTGCCTAAATTCAGTCATAATTCATCAGGCTCAAGTTTTACCCTCTGTATCTTGGAATCAATGTACAGAGATAGAGACTTCGCTCATTGGTTAATGACCTTGCGTATGAAACATTTCTTCCAGATATCTACATCTAACGAGGCAACACAGAGAACGTAAGGATTGCAAACTTTCTTCCCTATCTAAGCATATCTCCAGTGTGCAATTGAGGGCCACTCAAGGCTGGAGAGATGCTGAAAGCATTGCCACTCATGGAGAAAGAAGGATGCCCAAATGGCATTGGCCTATCAGGAATAGGTGGGACTTCTATATCTCCTCCAACATTTTAAGTGCATCCAATATCGTTGGCCTCAAAGCTACCATTACATGAGCACATAAAATTCCAACCAGGACAAACCTCTCCATTATGCTTTTTGGGTTTGAATTTGAAGAATCCCCTTCTCTCGACAAAGAAGCATCCAAGGCCTGCTCCAACTTTCCTGCCTTCACCAATGACCAAGCCCAGTCGGTGATCAAAAAAGCACGTGGCGAGCCTGATGATGATAAGTCGAGAGCTTTTCTTCCACACATTATTTCCAAGACAACCACCCCAAAGCTGTAGACACTCTTCTCAGTCAGTTGCCCATAAAGTGCATATTCAGGGGCTAAGTATCCATGAGTTCCAGCCACTCTCGTTGTAAGATGAGACTGCCCTTCCCTACTCTGCCTTGCCAACCCAAAATCAGCTACTCTTGCTCTCATATCAGCATCTAGCAATATGTTTGTTGGCTTTATATCTCTATGATATATTGCAGGCTTCACCCCATAGTGCAAGTAAGCTAAACCCTTGGCAACATCCAAAATTATGCTCTTCCTTTGAGGCCAAGTCAACAGGTTCCTGGCAATTTGATCATTTGAGGCTGGAAACAAATGGTCATCAAGATTCCCATTTGGCATGTAGCCATAAACAAGATATCTTTGACTGCCTCTCTCATCATAAGTATCACTTTCATCAACCAAGCAACACCCTCTAAGTGGCACTAAATTGCGGTGCTTCAAATTGCTAATGATCTCAACCTCATTGCAAAATTCTGCATCAGCCTGAAAATCGGATTCTATGATCCTCTTAACAGCCACCACCGTACCGTCAGCCAAAACACCTTTGTAAACAAAACCGAATCCTCCTCTGCCAATAAAGTTCTTGGAAGAAAAGTAATCTGTTGCTTTCTCAAGATCCTGAATTTTGAACCAAATTGATCCAGTATTTGGCCTCAATCTCGGTCTAGACTCTTCCTCTAAGTCAAAACCAAAGCTTGCATTGCCTTTCTTTCTCCATTTCTTAGCATACCGAAAATACAACCCCAACAGACCAAAAATGACAAAAACAGCAACAACAGAACCAGTTAAGCCAAAAATAAGAGCTGAGTGACTATTACTAGTTGAACCCAGGGTTGAATCCAATTGCAAGCCAAATATACAAGAAACAGCGCCATCACTCTGGGGGCCAAACTCATTAACAATTCCAGCAGCATAAAGAATTGCAAAGTAAAAGCAATCAGTGGAATGACTTTTGTTACCGTCAATAGCCACCAGCATGGACTGAACTCTGAAGCCGGCAGCAACACATGCATCACAGGATGTAAGATCAGTGAGATCTGGCCTGCAGGCAGTATCAAGTGGTGAAGACTCATTGACTTTGGCGACCCAGTCTTGAGATGACTGTATTTGAGCACAAGTATTGGGTGTTATAACAAACTGTAAAGGGTCAAAACAATGAGAGACAAGGTGGGTGGGGAGAGAGAAAGAGTTCAGCTTTGATTGGAAATTGTTGAGGCAAGAAATGGAGGTGGACAAGTTTGGAAGGTCAAAGAGGGATGTCTCTTTAAGATGCTCGGCAAGGGCTATGCCGAAGAGGGAAAGGAGGGTCTGGCAACAAGTTGAGGTGGAGTTGTCGTTTTGGGCGATGGTGGTCCCGTTGTTTGTGGGTATATGGTAGTTTTGACAGAGTGTCCTGTTCCATGGCATGGTAAGCACATAGTTGAAGTCCATGGGACAAGTGGAGGGCTTGTTGTTGTTGTCGTCGTCATCGATGGTATTGGAGATCGGAGGATAGGAAACGGCTGAAGCAGCATCTGTGAGAGAGATGGTAAAGAAAGCCGCTACTGAAAGAAGCAATAATAGATCAAACTGGGTCATCTCTGCTCTTGTTGAAATGATGTTACGTGGGTTGTGGCTTACTAATACTGTGGACTTGATTTGCCAACGAAATGGTTCAGGCAACCATCTAGAGAGAGAGAGGGAGGGAGAGAGAGAGAGAAGTGGGAGGAGAGAGAGAGAGTTTGGTCAAAACAGCGAAGCCGACTTTCTTTATCCCCTCTGATCTCAGGGCGTCTTGGCTGCTGGTTGGGTTGGTATAGAAAATGTCAGCCGCCATGCCAATGCATGGAGCATGTAGCAAACGCACTGGGAATATCCGTGTTAAAGTAGAAGGGTCAAACCGATGAGTTCGGACGAGTTAAGGAGTCACTTCAAATTGGCTTCTGGTTGGTCACCTCGCGTTCAAGTCAGATTTAGATTTGTTTTGCTTAAATTTGATTAACTTTGGGTTATCCGCAGGTGTCCCTGTTAATTTTTAGGAAAATAATTTTTTTATATTTTTAATTAATTTTTTATTTTATAAATAAATTATATTATTATTATTATTATTATTATACGTTATATAAGGTCAAAATTGATGGTGCTCCGGAATACCGTCAATTTTGACCAATTTCACTCTTTAGTTTTGCCCATAAGATTCTAGTTAAAATTCTACATTAGGGATTCGATTTGGTAATTAGCAAGATTGCAGGGGAGGCTTAGGCAACATTTATGGGTGCAATATACTTGATAATGTTCTAATAGCAAATGAGACTATTGAAGCAATAATTATAAAAATTGGCTTTGGAATATGATTTTGTCAAGTAGACTTTTTTTATTGATATGACAGGACACATGAAATTCTGGAATTGGTAGATGTAATTGATATAAGAGTACATCTTTTTTTCTTATATTGTTTATTTTCACGAGTGATAATTCAATGTAACAATTCAAATTGACAAGAGTCTTGAGGTATTTCTGTGATGCTTCCTATTTCTCGTAATAGCAAAGGGTGTTAACTTAATTTTCAAAAAGGCTACAGCATTGGGTTTCTTTAAAGGCATGCATACCCCTTGAAAATAATATTAGGTTAATATATCTATAATTTGTCGATGATATTATAACTTTTGATAAAGTAGATGATAATTTAGTATGAAATTGTAAGCAAATACTTTAATGTTTCAAATGTTGAGTGGGAATAAAAATTAACCTAACAAGAAGATTTTGTACGAGATCAAGGCATGCTATAAACCCATGAGTGAAAGGTTTGTGGGGTTTGGTTGTTAGAAAGATAGAGAGTAAATTGTTAAATGACAAGTAAGATTTTTATTAAAATTGGAATACTTACTTTTGAAGTCTTGCTTTAAAATCTTTATTGAAATACTTTATATTTCTATTTAGGATGCCAAAGAGTGCGGAGTAGCTATTTAAGAGAATTTAGAGATACTTTTTTTAAGGGAGAGAAAGATGGTGGAAAGTATATGCATTTGTTAACCAAAAAAAAAAAAAAAAAAAAAAAGGGTTAGGGGTTGGTAACTTGAGAGATACCAATATAAGGTTGTTGTCAAAGTAGTTATGGAAGATAAAGAATGCAGACAACACACATTAGGTCAGAATACTTGAATCACAATTTGGAGAACACCAATTCTAGCCATGGAACTTGACTTGGTCATTGCTCTTAAAGGACACATACATATTTAATACAAATGCTGTGATGACTAATGTATATGGGATGACAAATATAGGGAATGTGTTGCGAGGTGATGATGAAAAGATAATGTGCATATTTTCTAACAGAATTGGGGCTAGTAGTATTAATAAGGTGAAACTATTTTCAATTAGAGAGGTGGTACATCTTTGGAGTCAATGGAATGATGCGAAAGGAACTTCATTGATCATTGAAAACAATTCTTAATCTATGATTATATAGATAAATAATAAAGAAGAAAGACTTTAAACTTTTCATCAGTATTTCATAATAATAAAAATAGAATAAAGGAACAATTTTTTTTTTTATTTTTAGTTTAGGGAGCGTAACTATTTTGTAAATACTTTGCCTAATTAAGGCAGGATTTTTATATTAAGATCTTTTTGCTTGTAACCTAATTTAAATGTACAAAAGTCTCATATTTATATAATTTAATGTAAAAAAAAAAACAACAACAGAAGATTAAACAATTTAGTAACGTCATTTTTTCAAAATACAACCAGAGGATGCCTTCCTTTTCTTTTTTAACTTTGATCGGCGAAGACCCTTTAATTGCTTTAAAACTCGCATTTATCTATTTTACTCAGACAACCATAGCAATGGTATTGTTGGAAGCAGTTCTCGAAGAGTACAAAATACAAGGGCATTCTTATATAGTAGATTTTCACATTATTAAATTTGAATAAAATAAAATTAAATATACACAATTTTATCTGATGTTTTCACGAAAGTAGTTTCGTCAAATCTGGATCGGTAACTTTTAGATTACAGTAGAATAATAATACTACGTTTCGTCATCGCTCTGCCGCTCGCAGCATCGCTGAGGAAACAATGCTTCGTACTACTACTACTACTACAACTCTTGAACTCCTTGACATCCCTCCATAATTCCAATTTGCAGTGTCATCCTTCAATGGTTTAATCCGTCAAGACCATAAACATGCAAACAGCAAATATTACAAAATATCGTCGGGACATGCCCTCTTTTTTAAAGCAAACCCCAAGTTCGATAAAAAATAGTGATTGGAAAATCTTCCCGTCATACTCCCGTCTGCCCTCGCACAAGTCACGACTCCGAGTACAAGTCCATCCTACACATACTAAATAACATGTACTTTCTATTCATTGCCCACAAAATCGCAATTTCCCGTTCAACCAACGACAGGAAGAAACGTTGATCTCTGCTGAACGGCGCATATATCATTTCTGTACAAAGATACAAAGATAATTTCTAGTATGCCCAATACTATCACTATATACGATTCAATCAAACATACGGAAATGTGTGGCGTCTAAAATATTTAACATTTGAATCCGCTTTGAAAACAGCTACTACTATTGTACATCCTGCGTGGCCCGGTTTTCAGGTCTGGTGGATTCAGCATAAACCTGCCCTTGGTCTCTCACATCTCTAAATATGGAAAGAAAAGAGTTAAGACCTTCAGAAGAAGCACCTCCTAAGATCCACAACAACAGTGAACTAAATGAATTCATGGACGCAGCATTTGAACCACTTTCTGCTTGCTGAAAATCATCTTGACCTGGGACCTGCATATGGTTCCCTGCTCTGTTCAAGTTATCATGATCCAAGTGTTGTTGAAGTACGGATGCTCCCACTTCGTTTGTTTGATTGGATCCAGGTCTCAATCCAGGTCCAGTGATCATGTCTGCATTAACTGGACCTTCATTCCCAGTATTGAGCCTAGTGATGTGCAATGTTGATGCAAGAATTGTAGAAGTGATATGGAAGTCGGGGTGTTGCTGAAGCTGAGACCGTCTGTTTTGCAGAAACCTTTGTAGAGCTGGAACCTTGACAATGCAGAACAAATGAATACTATAGATATTATTTTTACTTGCCCTAAGACAAGATATTGAACAGTACCATATGAACTAAAATTAAAAAATGCAAATAAAAAGGACATCTCTTGTGAGGCTCCAACATTATAGAATTGGAGAAGGCAGCAAATAAGAAATGAAGATAGAAATTTCATCCACCAGTGATGACAAGTATATTCTAACTACCAGTTGAAAAGTAAACTGTGAGTCTTTTGTAACAAAGGACAAGATATAGAGCATATATGATTGAGAATCCATTATTGACGTTTAATTGCAAGCCTAGCTTCAAGATTTAAAAAGACAAATGTGGCATCCAACAAGTTTTGTTGCTACCTCAAATCGGTTCCAGAAGTAGAGAATGAGATGCTGCATAAATGCTGCAGTAGTAGAAAGAGCTAAATACGAAAATCCTGAAAATAATTTGAGCCGGGCTTGTAAGAAATAAATAAATAAATATATATATATATTACTAAAATAGAAAATGATGTAGATACGTGGAAGAGAGAGAGAGAGAGAGTGTCCTTACCAAATGCATAGGAGAAGAAGTAGATGTGAAAAACCAGAAAGTAGAGCAAAAAGAAGCGTGGAAAGAACTTCATTGATATTGGTGTGCGTACACTGCAAGGTTAATGGCAAATACAAGCTTATTATACAAGCAACAGTCAACATGGCCATCACAACTTTATTTTGTATTGAGTATGATCAGGACACAATGAAACACCAGAGCCCAATAAGATATAAAATTATACAAACACAAACATTTTAGTTACAGTGAAGTGTGTTTTAGAATGCAATTTCGTCAATTAACTTATCCTCAAAAGAAGGGGGAAAAAAAAGAGTGAAATATTTATATGCTACCAACTCAAATGATGTGTATTGATCCAAGGGACCAAGGATAACCATATTCAATATCCTGCTATTTACAAGAAACCATAGAGCAAGTGAGGTACCTTATCAGTGTGAACAATTCACACAACCATACAAGTATTAGGACCATGAAAGCTAACAGCTGATCATCATAAAACTCGAACAGGAAAAACAAGATACCAATCATTATCTGCAAAAATAATGTACGTTGCTATTAATCATTAAAACTCCGGAAGGCCACTTGGCACAACTGATTATTTGAAGGGTAAAGGTGCACACTACAACTGATATCCAAGAAAACTGTACAAATCCATTATAAATCCACAAGATAAGTTCATACCGGTACAAAGACAAGTGACTCGACCACATGCACAAAGATCAACTGAAAGGTAGGCAGCCGATGTCGAGCATGGTGTTGAAGCTGCACTGCAAAATTTTGCAACAGAAACATCTGATCATATCCACAATCAGTAAAGTCAACTTGAGACATAAATGACTGCCAATGCCTCCACACTTGATATATTAACTCACTAGATGAACAGTATTATAAAACAAACTATTGACAGAAAGATTATAGCAGAAAAGCTAGCCATCATTTGGATCCTTTTGCAAGAAGTTCAATCCTAAGGGAAACTTTTGTTAGCAATTAACAATAATTTGAATAATCTCATACCCTCTTGCCAGCTCTGCACCAAATTAAATTGAAAGAAGGCTGTATGGTAAAATCCTCAGCATAAAAGTTTGATATACAGCACACCTGTGAATCTCAGCATGCGAGTCTGTGTCTCTCGCAATGTAAACGAGACTGACATTGTAGTTGTAAAGAAAACAAAGAGCGACATCATAAGCACCCCACATTTGGTGACAAGATAGTCTTCATGGAAACAAATGAAAACAATAAACCATCAGAACTTTATAGCATCAATTGAAGATTAAGGTCAAAATTTTATTTTGTTATAATTAGCATGAATTGGTACAATCATTCTTTTATAAGTGCATTTCTCCAGTAATGGAACAATTTAAACACATCTATGGTTAACAATGTGAACACAGGCACAAAAAAAATCAGACTGAAAGTTCAATTTACTATTTTAACACAACAAAAGGTCACCAACGTTTAGTTTAACCTCCAGATGATCAGAAGTTTCTGGGAAATGAATTTTGCTCACAGCTTATAAAACACAGATAACCATGGAAACACTTAACAGGCAATCAAAATCTTAGAGACTGCAAATTTACAGTACATTTTCTCTGACTGAGAAGTAAATTCTCCTAGCAGTCTCTGTAAACCTCCTTTAACCACCCTATGCTCTTTCTCCATCATTGCTTCTAACACTGCTTTTATGTAGCACCAAAAAGAACTAATTATCTGTTCCTTTAATATCTGATACTGTTTATATAGAAACCAACCTAGAAGACCACCACCTTCATTAAAACACCTGTGCCAGGATCAATGGAATGCCTTTATTGTATTTTTTCTTTTCTCTTGCTGGCAACTCAACACAAAAGAACTTACACCCAACTTTTTCACTATTAATATAACCTATTTGAAAATTGACTTTTTTCTAAAAAACAGATGATGGATTTAGAGTGGACAATAAGAAATGCCATATAACATGGCAAAAAGATTAAAAATGGTCAATTGCATTTCCACTTGTTCGACCATTCTGGAAAAGTATTAATTTATGCAATAGAAATTAAAAATATGGAAATATATTTTATTCAAGTGGCACTGTTCTTGTAATCATGATGTTGAATCATTGTTAGACTAAGGGCCCCAAGTTATAACCGGAAAATGCATGAAAAGCTATTACAACATGCTTTTAGGACTGGTAAGGCTTTAACATTGATAGAGGGCATTAGTCAACAGACCTCCAAATCTTGCTGGACCTTCTAGTGGTTCTTGTGCATAGCTAAGGTTGTAAAACTCCTTTGTCTGACAGTTATAAAGATAACCTGCAATGGTCCCAAAAAGTGATTATATTCCATGGCGAGTGAACTGATTATGCTTCATCATGCAGAAAAAAAAAACATCAGGTGCCTATCCATTCACAGTTATGCTAGAACTGTAAATTGGTGACTAGACCCAGAGGATAACATCAAAACACAGATGCACACATATTTTGCTCTTATGAGGAGTACTGAATCTATTCCTGGGAAGAAGATAATGTAAAGAATAATTCCTCATTGCATGAAATGAAAAGGAACAAGCAGAACTGTAAAAGAAAGGTCAATGTAATAATGGTTATGGAAGACAAGCTCCAAACAGGTTTATGGGAATCAAACAAAATATTAGAAAAATCTTTGCTTCATTTGGTTCAGTAATGCAATAAATTGTAAGGAATTAATCCTTCTTATATGGCCCAGTTGCAAGAGGTGGTGCTCTCCCCAGAAAGCTTTTTCCCGTCAAACAAAACTACTTGATTTAATTGGAATTGATTATATGCATGTCTTTTTCTTTTCTATAACTGTTACCATGCCTTAATCCCTTGACCATTATAATGGTGCTATGAACTTTTGGATGGTCAAAAACTCCCTTCCAGCATGCTTTTCAAGGCTGGCATATCTGCCAACTATCAAAATAGATCATAAATCAGGCATGCTTTTCTTGAAAAAGACAGTCTACTAGAGGTATTGATGGGAACAAATGAAAGCAGCCAATACCCATATTTTTTAAATTAGTTTGAATTTAAAATGACAAACAACACTACTATAGTGAAGCTGTTGCAATTGATTAGTACTTGAATAACTGAAAATGATCCTTTGCATAAGAATTATAGAGATATGACAAAACAAATCTTTAAAGCAAGGAAATAGCAACTTCATATTCATTGACTTGTAAAAAAATAACAGAGGATATTTGAGATAGCATCAACTATCAAGTATATCTAGAGGCTGTAAAGGAAGATCTGACACTATGACAAGTTGCCTCATATAGGCAACTAATCCAAGGACAGCCAATAAAGTGTTCTGATATATGTCTATACATAAAGTACCTCTAAGCATCAAAATTAGCAGCATGATGAATCTGTAAATATGTTGTTACCTTGACCAGGGGAACTGAGTAAACTATTCATCAATATGGTATCGTACCCAACAACTCTGTTTATGAGAAGTTGCTGCCATCTGCAATGAAATTAAGTGTTCATCAAGTGACAAATACATGCACAGGCATACAACTCATAGAGTGAAGCAACAGATATTCTGAAACCTAAAAATGATTATAGTTTTAACATTTAAAAGTGCATTCACTGGGACACAAGTTGGAATGCCAGCACATACAACAACAAATGACAACAACAGAGCCTAAGTTCTAAATTTAGTTGGGACTGACTAAATGAATTTTTTCTCATTATTCCATTCTATTATGAACTAAGTTTGGGGGTGAGATCTATTTATTCTAATCTTATTATTCTAAATCCTTCATAATTAAAGATTCCCAAGTCAACTAAGGTCATCCTCTCCCTCTACTGTTGCCATCCGCCATGATCTGGTCAATCCTCTTAATTGAAGAATTTGTGTGTCTACATTGAACATAGTCAAACTAATGCAAATGTCACTCTCAATTTATCTTTAATCGGTGCTACACCT
Organism: Ceriops zippeliana; assembly: GCA_037897445.1. Classification (NCBI taxonomy): domain Eukaryota; kingdom Viridiplantae; phylum Streptophyta; class Magnoliopsida; order Malpighiales; family Rhizophoraceae; genus Ceriops; species Ceriops zippeliana. The sequence continues at coordinate 1,881,064 of JBAPLH010000216.1, read as the reverse complement.
ACTGTACCACAAATATCTCATTTCTTATTTGGTTCTTCCTGTCGTAAGTGGCCTTAGATCCATCTAAGCGTTCTCATCTGCAGTACACTTATTTTTTGGACATGTTCCAACCACACTCTTTTAACCTAAAATGTCTAGTGGAAAGAAACATCCCCAAGTCACAACTATATCTCTATATATAAGAAAATTTCACATATGCCAAAATAAACCTATTGTTTTGTCATCTGACAACAGTTGAAACATAATATGTCCCACAAACCTTCAATTGCACAATAATTTAAACCTCTTTTTCTTTTTTTTTTTTAAGTTTTCACTATTGCAAGTCAAAAATATAGCTTAAACAACTGCAATCTTCACCTTTCTCCTTTGCACTTATGTGTCTCACTCTTTTGACAATACTCTTATTGCTTTCAATTCAAGCAACCAAGAGTTTAGCACCTTAGGCATTTTATTAACTGTCATTGATTTATTTAAACCAAATTGTGGGCATGCAATCACTTGTTTCAATCCCCTAGTACCATTCCTTGTGCTCTGCAGACTGTAACATCTGGAGAATTATATGTTATCATCTCTGGTTCAAACACAGAAGGAACTTAATATTTTGAATGTTGGGTGGTACAGCCCACTGTTATTTGCATGTACAGGTCATAACAGATTAAAAGGCTTTTGATATCAAATAATAATGGTGATGATGATGATTAAAAGGCTGGTAATTTTTTGTCATTATTCTTGCGGATTTTTGAAAATTCCAATCACTCCCACATGATGTTTTCATGTGCCACCAGACTCTAGAAAGTTCCAATCATCCTCAAAATCTAAATGGTACACTATTTATGAAGCTAAAGCACCAAAACCAACCCAACACAATAGTCAGATTAGTGATTTCATTTTGCCATGAGCATGCATGTTAAAGTAATTGCAATGTCTTATAGGATAAAAAATAGTAGCCTTGGAAAGATTTTATCCACTGCATGGAAAAACTAAACTGGCCATGCTAAGTTGTGACATACAATTGGAAAGAAATGTAACCTGTTCCCAAAGCAAGGATGCCGAGCTGATATGCTAATGTTAACTGTCCGTATATTATGTCGAAACTTGGCTTCCTCAGGTAGCAAGAAATAGCCCTGAGACCAAATATGTTTGGTACATTAAATAATGAAAAAGCAAAAAAGGCATCAAAAGCATGAAAGAACCTTTGGCAAAAAATCCAAATTTCAGCAACAGTATAATCAAAAGGAGCAAAGGTTTTACATGTTCAAAATTGGAGAAATTTTAAATAAAGAAAAAAAAAAGAGAGAAAGTTTACCTTTTCCATCATGTATAAATAAGTTGGCTCAAATGCTTTGCTCTTCTTTTCAAGCCAGTGCACTGAAATAGATAGCCAAGTTCATACTAATGTTAAATATCACCATGGTAAATAGAAGAAAACCATTACGAGTTTCTAAACTCTTCCATCTGAAGTACACACCAAGGACTTCAAAATTTTACCCTATTGCAAATTTTACATCAGAAAATCAGATCTATTGAAAAGGTAAGCTCCCATCACCTATTTGGGGTTATGGTATATTCTAAAACACACAGAAAGTACTGAAGAAACTAAGAAACTAAATATAAGCAAAATGTATGTACGTATTAGACCACACACAAAACCTAACAGAAAAGAGAACATTCCCAATCCCTGCACCTAATGAAAACCTTTTTTTTCTTTCAGAAACAGGGAAGAAAGGGAAAAGAAAAGACTAAACACATTCCATACTTAATTTACCACTTGGAGCACAATTAAACATGTTGCATCTTAAAACAAAAACTTGCATGAATTTGAAATATGGAACACCAAGCCAAATCCTTGAAGGCTTCAAATCAAAAAGGAAGGCAAAACAAACTTGTAGAAAGGATCTGCTCACAACACACTGGCAAGTGGCAACCACTATCATTAGGCCCGAGGCAATTTCAAACAATTTTATGTCCGTAAGAATATGCTAACTGGAAAAACAAGCATGCAAGGGGCTGGTTATTACCTGCGTTTGAATTAAGCCTGTCCAAATGAAGTATTTTCAACCACTTGGGAACATCAAGATTTAAATGTACGCCTGTAATATTCTGCAATTAAAATTTTAAATTCAGGAAGAAATACTTGTATGACACAACAAATCAAGCTTTGTTCCAATCAGCATGCATATACTATCCTTTTAAAATTTATTGGAAAATTTTCTATTTCTGAAGCCAGAAACTAGTAAAACATAATTGCACTTAAAGATGGAAAGAACCAATAGCAAGTTAAAAAATGCCATAATCTTCTGAACCAAATTCATCAAGAATCAACAAAATCCACAGAGCATAAGGTAGAAGAGAAGAGCATAGAACAAAAATATTGAAGCCTTGGAAAGACCACAACAATAGATAAGCAAAGTTAATTCAATTTTATCAACAAATGAAAGCAATATTTGCAATTGAAGGAATTTCCATGTATTAGAGACACCACCTTTGACAAAGAATAGCCTTGATGACCCCTTGATACAAGATATCAAGTAACAAGGCATAATAGTGTTGAACACTAGCCATATGATGGTTCAACCAGTTCATGCATCATTGAAGTCCAATAAAGCTTATTTTGCTAATAATGAGCTATAAAATACATGTTAAAAATAGTTTTCACATCACTAACAACAGCATTAAAACCTCCAGCAATACTTGGGAGTAAAAAGTTATGAAAATCAAAATGTCAAACTGAAGGTTGAACTTAAACAAAGTATAGCACTAGCTCACATGTAACGTCAGCAAAATTTGCATGCAAGTATAAGAAAATGCTACTCAATGAGAGAATCAGCCAAAATGAGTTTAAAAATACAGAATTATATTATTGAATGAGACATTAAAGGAGGAAATGATGAGCATGTTCACTACATCTAAAGCTCTTTATAGCCCTTCCCCTGCATATGAAAAAGTACCTTAGATTCAATTAATGGTGGCATACCCAACAGTTCCATGAACAGAAAGATTAATTTTTCCATTTCAGCCCAATTAGGGGTTTGAAAAGCACACCAAACAGTGATTAAGATGAACTGGCTTGACAAAACAACCTATTAACATATTCCAACACAAAATTAACCCACTTTCCAATTACATCAAGGCATTGGTCCAGATGAGTAGCTCCAACTAAAAGCAGCTTTAACTATCTGCCACAATTTCATGACAAATGCAACATGCTAAGAATGTCAACACAAACTGCTTCAACATATCTAATTCATGAGAGTACTTCTAAACACAAAATTGGGATCCATTTGTTCCGTTACAATCTAATATATGGTTAAGGGGGTAGGGGGAGCAGGTGGATGAGGGAGTGGGGAAGTTGGGAGTCAACACACATGGTTGTGCCATATCACTTACAAGCAACTGGATGCATGGTATGCTAGCAAAGTGCAAAAGGAGCCTTATGTTATTCTTGTTTCCCAATACCCATAGAGAAAGATGCCTCTTCTGGACAATTTCCCCCAGCAATAGCAACTACCACCGTCTCAAAGGTTCAAACGCTATTAACATCAACACTGTCAATATGAAAGATCCCAGAACCACCCCAAAAGACATCCAAATTAGCCAAATATAAATTGAACCCAAAAGAATTGAAAACAGAAAGTTAACCACCATAGTTAAAGGTGGGAATCTAAATTTCATTCAGGTATGAAAATAATGTTAGATAGACTACAGATCCCATTTCAATGCTGGATCAAAAAAAAAAAAAGTACCAAAAAATTGCTGGATTAGAAAAAGCCAAAAAACATTATATATAGTTCACGCTCACTTTCAGGTTACAAATGCAGAAATATCTAGGCTCCAGCATTCTTAATATATGCTGAGGCATAAAACTGAAAATAATGAAAATGAGAAAGTCAAGATTAAGAAATGAGCATAATCTTTCTCTAATTAACTCACCCACAACTTCTGTACAGCTCCTATTATTTGCCTTGTCAGACTGCAAAGAAATGATAGACGCCTATCCCACTTTTTTCCAAAATGAGTTGCAGCTGCTTTGAGGGTTTCCTTGGCTGATAAAGGGAAGCCATTGTGTCTCTCCACTTTATTGGTTTTACCCAAACTATCATCAACTAGTCTCTTAGAGCTTTCAGTGTTGCTAGAGCTTTCATATTGATGCTCAAGAAGATGATTATCAGTTTTCCAGAATTTCAATGCCAGCTTGCCCTTCCTAGCATTTGGACCAATCCAATTGAACCAAAACTTTGCAGCTAGAAATGAAAACCCATATCCACCACCATTTGGCAATTTGAATGTAGCTTTGCCATCAGGAACATCTACTGCTTTGAGTCCAGACTCATTCTGCGACCATAGGCCGGCACTGGTAATCTGAGAAACAGAAATCAGTCATATGCATGTGAAAACCAGGTGAACCTAATGAAGCATACTTTCTAGTTCACAAGTCAACGGGAACAAGGGTAATGACAAGAATATTCTATTAAATCTGACAATCAGATATAACAAAGAGTGTGTAATTAGTCTTCTCATAACACAGCTTGCCTGTATTATTACATCAATTCTGCCCAACCAAAGTTTCTGAAGAGTTTCAACTTTGATAGGATAATGTAAATACGGCAGGGAAATAAGTAATTAAAAAGGCTTTAGACTCTACACAAATGATTTATGAATGATCACATGTACCTTAATTCGAATAAGTTGGGCTTCTGTTGCTTCAACTCCAGAAATCTCACTTGAACATCCAGGCTTCACAAAAAAAATGATTTTTTATTTTTAATTTTTGTTTATTCACATTAGAAATTCTAACTAACTAAATAAATAAATATAAATATAAATGAAAGAAAACCTAACAAGGACAAGCGCGAACTTATTTAACAATAATAAAAAAATAGATAGAAAAATTCATGGCAATCAAAGTGCAGGAGTTCTTGCTACTGCACTAATCAACACTCCAAGTAATACCATCTCTTCTATTGAGTATACGGAAGAAGAAGAAGAAGAAGAAGAAAAAAAAAAAAACAACAATAAACTAAAATAAAAAAAAATCCACACGAATTTGTTTTTCCTGTTTTATTTTAAAAACCAAAACATTGGATATACATATATATAAAAGGAACCCAACCACCAACCCTAAATTTATATATAAATAAGAAGATTATAATAAAAAAAGAGAGAAAAAAACAAGAAGAAGAAGAAGAAGAAGCTCGAACAGGCGCAATTGGGAATTAACCTAATTGAATCAAGGATAGACGATTGAGTAGTCGGAAGTAGACTTATGGATGGATTCCTTCATAAATGAAAGCAAAACTAGTGCGGGGGAGGGGAGGGGACAGGGGGTTCCAACCTGCTGGACATAATTGGCATGCATGACAACAAGAATCGCAAAGAGGGTGATGGCAATGATGAGATAAAAATACTCCAAACCAGCCCTGAATTTTGGGGTCAGCATCTGCGAGAACCTCTCTTGCACCCTTATGAATGTTTGCTCTGGATCCATCTCTCCTCCTCCCTCCTCTCCTCTCCCTCTTTCCTTCCCCCGCTGTCGCTGTCCGTCTCGTTTAGCTCATCTTCATCACCAGCGTTTTTCGGGAGAAAAGTGAAAATGAGATTTGAAATTGAATTTCATTGCGGCCCCTGCGCACCCCGGCCCCCCGGCAAACAATAAAAAAAAAAAAAAAAAAAGATAAAAAATCTTCACGCCCACCCCCCCCCCACCCTCCCGAATTTTGGTTTTCCTGCTTGTATAACGCTGTTCTAAATGCCCACAAATTCTAGTGATAAATCATCTTAATTTTTAAATTTAAATTAAATATATATATATATATATATAATGCTATAAAAATAGTGATAATAATTATATGTATAATAACTATTGACTTGTTAATCAATACGAATTACATTAAAATAATATATAAAATTATTTTACATATCTAAAAAATAATAAATAAATATATTTAAAAAAATAAAAAACTAAAATTAATATTAATAATAAACAAATTATATACGTAACATTAATTTAATATTTATTTAAAACTGTAACAATAAAAACAAAAATTATGAAATTCCTCCTCGAAAAATTGAGTGAAAGAAAAAATATTTAAATAGGGCAAGAGATTTATCTAAGTTGTCTTTTTTCAAATTGAGTGAAATTCCTCCTCGCGGTCCAATCTTGGCAGAGAAACTTTTAAAATACTTGCAAAAATCTCATTTTGACTAACAAATAAGGTTATACTTTCGTGATGCTTTCCTCTTTTACGAACTACAATTACACCCATACAAATCTAAAAATCTCATTTATAATATCAAAAATCACTCCTTGACAATCAACGTTTCGTGCCTTTTCTTATTGTAGAAAATCATTGAGAAATTAATAAAAATTATAACATAAAACATTAACAATTTCATATTCGATACATTTATATATTGTAAAATAACTCTTATATATTGCATGTATAAAGCTATTTTTTAGCATATTTTTCCATTCTTAGAAAGTTTATTTTATATTATTTAAATTATATGATAATATATAATATATATTTAAAATTTATTTAATATTAATGACATAGAAATATTAATTTACGAGTATTAGATCCACTTGAAGTTCAAATTTATCATATTTATTGAAAAGTAAATTTTTATTCGTATTCTATTTAAATGAAAAGATAAAATAAAATTTAAATTATGAGTTTGTTAACAAATATAATAAAAAAATGCAAATTTATTTTTTGAGAAAATGATAAATTTGGAAATTTTTTCTCTCTTAACAAAAATAAAATTTAATGAATATTTTTTCTCTTTTTTCAAAAATTATTTGTCATTTTTGCTTTTATTTTTTTAATTATACATATATATATTGTGTAGGGTTTAAACATGTATAAAAAGTTATTCATTTGTATTATTATATAATAATAAAATAAATATTTTATGAAACTAAATAATAGATTTATAACAACTCGATCAAGTATAATTTTCTTTCTAAATCAAGATAAAAGATTAATACACTTGAACTTTATATTATCTTTATGTAGGGATTAAATGTTGAGAATAATAAAGAATTCAAAAACACATAATTATATACGAAAACAAAAATATGGATAGAAGGAAACAAAGTGATAAATCTAATTCTTGGATTGTCTTTTAAGTAGCACATTTATTTAATGTCATTACTTCGGCTTCAAAATGTGTCATGAGGTATAAATAAGATCTTTCAACTTTAATTCCTTCACAATATACACTTAGAGCCCTTCATAATAAAGTTTTAACCTTTAGGCATTCACTTTGAGCACCTTATTTGTTTTCATACATTAAATCTTAAATGTATTATGATGAAAGACATTAGAAATAATAAAATGACCAATCCAACATGATCATAACTTACCTAAAAAAAACTTTAGTCTTAAATGGTAGAGAAGAGTTTTTACCAATAATGAAAATTTTCCCAAAGATCATTTTGTCATAAAACACTTTTACTTTTTCCTTGTAAATCCTAGAGCTTTTATAAGTATTATTATGAATTTCCTTAAGCTTTTATAACTACAATTTCATATGTTAACTTACTTCATTTATTTTTATATTTTAATGCTTAATAGCCCAATATACTTTATGCTTAGTTTAATAGGAAAATGACACCACTTGTCAAACACTAGTAAAAAATGTGACATACCAATATGTGTGTTGTATGCTATATGATAAGCCTATAATGTATCATTAAGTTATATGCTCAAATCCTTTTTATTTGGATTCATCATCTTCTCACAGATACTTTTACTTTTCTAATTTGATACCTTAGATTGTCTATTTATTTGCAAATTATATGCAATTGATACCTTATAAGTGATAAGATATTTCTTGAATAAAGTCTCTACCATATGGTTAAAAAAATGTATGTTTTTATCACTAATTAAAGTTTTTGATGTTATATGCTAACAAAAATGTAAAACTTGAAAAAATCTATAATAACTTTTAGGATCATTAGTCTTGATGGCTTTAGCTTTCACTTATTTTGAAACATCATAAATAACAAGAAAAATATAAACATTACTATGAAAAAAAAAAAGAAAAGGTTCTATGAAATCAATCCCTTAAACATAAAAATTTTCACAAATTAGTATATGGGTTTATAGCATTTGATCTTTATAAGTTAAGTTACTTACTCTTTTATAATATCCATAAGCTTTGTTAAATATATAAGAATTATAGAACAGTGATGACTAAAAGAACTAACACTTAAGTACTTGATTTAAGCAATACATTTATAAATATAACTTATCTCATATATAGTATTTTGTATTACTTTTCATCTTTTCCTTTTGAGCTTTCACTAAGTCATTTAGCAAAGTCCTTATCAACAAGTTGTTAACAATATTTGCATATCAAGGGGCCTTTGCCTTAATTGTAAGCATTTTTATGTCTAAAAAGTGTTCTTACAAAGGTAATACATCCTTTTTTTAACCATATGGCTTAGATGTTTTGCAACTAGGTTCTTCATTCCTTTCTTACCATTAATATTTAAAATGAACTTTTATAATAGAAAAATTTATTGAATTAACCTTAGCTTCGCATCTTCTTTGATAATAAGTACTTTAAATCTATATGATTAAAATAAAAAATCATTTTAAAGCCAAGTAAATATGAATGCAAAATTCTAAAACAAAAATAACAATAAAAGTTCTTTTTCAATATTGGAGTACTTACATTGAATATTGTTCAAAGTCAATGAGTTATAGTAAATGGCATGAATAACTTTACTAGTTCTTTGCCCTAAAATACCTCTTATAATATAATTTGATGCATCACATAAGATTTTAAGACTCTAATTTAAAGGTTAAAGGAGCCAAAGTTAATGGTTCTTTTAACTTGTCATGTGCTTTGTTGCATGGATCATTAAAGTTAAAAGTCATATTTTCTTGTAGTGATTTGCAGAAAGGCAATGCAAGCTTTGAGAGTTATTTGATAAATTTTTAATAAAAACTTGCATAACTAAGAACAAATGAACTTCTCACACACTTTTAAGGTAAGGTAAGGATTAAACAAGATCTATTTTTACTTTATCAACTTTAATTCCCTTAAATGAAATAACATGCCCTAAAATTGTTTTACCATAAAGTGATTTTTTAAAATTTTAAAATAAGGTTGGTTTTTATATATCTTTTACGTGTAAGTGTAAAGTTATTTAAATATGCCTTAAAAGAGTCTTTATAAATAACAAAATCATATATAAAAATTTTAATGAATTTTTTCAATATAATTAAAAAATATCCTTATCATATACCTTTGAAATATGACTAAAGCATTACAAATTTTAAAAGGCATGTGCAATAGACAAAGTTACCAAATGAGCATGTAAGGATTGTCTTATTTTTTTAGTGTTATCACAATCTAGTTATAACTTGAATATCATTAAGAAAATAATAATGAGATTAACCTGCCAACCTTTTAAACATTTTATCAATAAAAAATAAAGGAAGTAATCTTTGGAAGTTGTAATATTTAGCTTACAATAATTAATACAAACCCTCAACCTATGTTTAAATTGGGGTGGGAATCAACTTATCATCTTAGTCTTTAACCACCGTGATGTTTATCCTTTTTGGAACCACTTTAATTAAACTAACCTATTTGCTATCTTAGATTGAGTAGATCACATCAACATTAAGAAGATTTAATACCACTTTTTTCACTATGTCCATCATAGGATTGTTTAATCAATATTATGCTTTTCTTAATGGTTTTAAACCATTTTTAAATAGGATTTAATTTATACATATTGACAAGCTTATCCTCCTAATGTCTATTATAGTTTATTTAATTATTATCTTATGATTTCTTAAAACCTGAACAAACTTTTCTTCTTACAATCAGTTCAAGTTCTTTACAATGATTACTAGTAGAGTTTCTCCATTTCTAAAGAAAACATACTTGAGAAATTTTGGTACTGACTCTAGTATGGGTGCTTATATAATAAAAGTTAAATATTTATTTTTAAAAATAAGTAATTCAATGTAAGATATATCATACCTTTATGGAATAAGATGCAATGAATACAATATCATTTTTATGTCTTTTATACTTACACACAAAGGTAGTTGTCCATTTAATTTCTTAATATCTTCTTCTCAAGGTTTTGGTTAAAGATCACTTCTAACTTATTTTTTCCATTACTAAAGAATCCAAAAAGTTAATAATAAAAGTTGAATATAGATCATTAAGATACCTTATAGCTTCAAAGATGTTAAATTAAACAATTTCACTGTCAAACTCTATAGTGAGTGTATTATTATGAATATCTATCTATTTCATTAATATCTTTAAGAAAGATTTTTCTAACAAGATAAAGGTGACATTAAGGGAAGACCAATTCATTAACCTGTATAAGAACATCTTCAATAACTTCCTTAAGATAGGTATTATTAACAAAAAGTTATATAATTATATCATTTTTTTAAAAAAACAAGATTTAAAGAAGTACAAATAAAATGTGACATAACATTCATTAATACTTTTAAATCTAATATGATTCTTTCAAATCTAGTGTTGTTTATTATATAAAGGATGTATATGTACTAGGATTTTTGTATTTAGGGGAAAGCTTTTTTTGAATTACAACAAAGACATTCTCCCCTACTCATTTACCCTTTCATCACTTTTAAGCATCTTTTTAGAGGTGTATAATTCCTCAAGAAACTTTGTATATTAAGGCACTCGTATTGGCAAGGGTTATGTTTACTTCCACCTTTCAAAACATCTCTAAAATCTCTTATTATTATTATTCTTTTTCAAATTTTGCAAACCTTTTTGGGAAATGAGGTAAGGTAACATTAAAGAAAATAAGAAGTTAAGGGTTTACCTTAAATAGTGACATTTAGGATTTAATGGGTTTATCATTAATGGGCATGACTGTCTTTCATAGCCATTTTTTTGGTTATATAAGGTGTCTTTATTAGTGCTTTCATTTTTTTCCCATTCCTTAAGATTATGACACTTGCATTCTTTTTGGGTTTATCACAATTTCAAAAGGTAAATGGCCCAATCCTTGCCCTTCTAGTTTACCTATGGTTATAGCATATTAACTCATTTAATCCTTTATGTTTTGAGTACTTTCCTTAATTTCTTATTGAAATTATTTGGTGTTGTTAGCAAGAGCCTTAGTAATTTCATTAAGAGACATATTTGAATTTTAAGGCATATTTTGTTTAACTTGATTTGGTAGTGACACTTGTCAAAATTCATAATTAAGGGCATTATGAACTACTTATTAATTCTCATAATTAAAGTTAGGATAATCTCTCCATCTAAGATTGTAAATGTTGGACAAAGGTTCATACTTGCATTATGGTTGCCCTTAGAATTATTTTATCGCATTAACTTGTTTTATTGGATCACCTTAAACTATTAAACATATATTAGCTAGATATCCTAATTCAAGCAAATGCTACATGCTCGAACTTGTTGCATGTTTCATACAACTATTTGATGCATAAGAAAAGTTAAATTAGCAATTTATTGTTTAAGGGAAAATATAGTTCTTTTATTGATATTCTTTAATAGTAGATTATGTTAATGCTAAATTGTTATAAATTCATAATTATGTTTGCTATCAAATTTTTTACAACTTTTGAAGTTTTATCCACTAATACCTATCTGTTAGTTATATCGATCATATTTCTATTTATGGGAAAATGCCTTTTTATGGAAGTATAGGATTAGGAGTTGATCAATGATTTGATAATAGAGGCAACTCCTATAAAGTGTCTCAAAATGTTACAGACTCTTTATTGTATTGTTGAATGTCATATATATCCTTTCGAATAATAGCTACTTTAAAAGGTAGAAAGTACTTCTTTAAGAATAACCTCTTTATCTCATTTCATGTAATGATGGATCTTGAAGGTAAGTTTTAAAGCCAATCCTTTGCTAGGTTTACATATAAAAATCATTTACATACGTATGTGGATCTTCACTTAAAAGACCATAAAGTTGAAAAAAGACAAGTTAGACCAAAATTTAACCCAAAAGCAACATTATATTAGGATACTTTATGCAAAGAGGTTGTTGATTTAGATTAAAAGTCTTTAACTCCTTAAAAGTTCAATTATTATTATTATTAATGTTTACAACAATGATTTTGTCTCAGTGTCACTTAATGAGTTTTATGATGACATAAGGTTGGATGTAAATGGTGAAAATGGAAAACTTTTTTGCTTGTTAGCTTGAATGTAGTTTCTTATTCAACAAATATTTTGTTTAGACACTTTGTTAAACATATAATCTTGTAACACAAGTTATATAGGAATATAATCTCAAGAAAACAAATTAATATTACCTACATGTTTGTGATTTTTGTGATATTTTGAAAGATATACAATGTTTAAAAACACTAATACTCTTCACAATGTAGTGAAAATAACTAATGGTGCAGCCTATGATTGCAATTCCAAAATTCCATTATATTTTGATAATAATAGGCATTCAATTGCAACTCTCACTACCCCAGAATTCCATTACTTCATTTACATTGAATATTATTTCACTTATGCCATGGAACTTTTAATCAAAGTTAAATCTTAATTGTATTAGAATTATTAGGTACTCCATCTCCATACTACATCTAATATAAGTCAATTAACATAGTTGCAATGGTATTTGACTAAAAATTATTAATCTGCTCTCCTAATATGACATGTATGTCTTAATCCAATAATGTTTATGAAATAAATTTTTTTCTAGTCTTCTTATTAGTTCTCAATCTCATAAGTCATGAAAAACCTTTTTTCATTTTTATATGTTATGATAATACATATGTAATTAAATTAAACATTAATATCTATTGAACTTTAATTAATTAATTATATTTTTGGTTTGGGCATTTAATTTACTCTTTTTTTTATTGCCTTTTCAAATATTTGCTAAGAGCTCCTTGAGAATTCGGATAGAATTGAATAAGGAGGAGCCATATTTTCGTTTTTAGCAATTACCAATACCTAGGCTAATTATTGTATTTTATTATCAATTGTTGGCTACTAACATATTGTTTGAGGTTGCAAGGAAAGGAAAATGAGAAACCTAGGGAAATATTGTTTAGAAAATTTTGATCATAAAAAACATTATAGAGCATAAAAAAAAAACAAGAAGAAAAACAAGTAAAGGAATTTTAATTTTTTTTCCTTCCAATTGTCACTAATTTTTGACAAGCAACTATACCATATAATCAACCCTTAGTTTTTGATAGTTTTAATTTGAGATTATCTGACTCATACCTCCCGATTTTATTTTATCTCTCTTAATTATTCACTAAACAAAGATAATAAAACAAAAATATTTGGGAGTAGAATAGGATAAAATAAATTAGGTGATTTAAGGAAGGGGCATGGAATTTTTTTTTTTTTGGGGCAATTAGCAGCAACTGGGCTAATAGCAATTTTATAATGATTAAATTTAATCATTAAAATACTGTTAGTTATTGCATATTGTAGCTAGCGGTTGGAGTCATAGTGTTTTGTTGAATAGGTTGGTGTGCCTTGTAATTAGCAGTTGGAAACTACAGAAGGACCTCGATTATGCTCCCTACAATTTTCCGTGACCGTTCATAATATTAACCCAGAAATTTACCAAGCTGTTGCCCGATTGTCAATTTTTCGTGATAGATATGCGTTTAAAGATTATCAAATCATATCAAATTTTGCGTTAAAAAAAAATTAAATCTTTCGATTTACGTCAAAGGCAAAAAGAATAAAAAATAACAGCAGTGACACTAAAGTTTGCATACAAAATCAGGAGGTTGCGATAAAGATATCCCAACTAGAAACACGGAATGGTCCTCCAAATTTCTCTAATATGTTATACCAATATTTATAGTCTGAGAGTAGACGTAATTGGCAAACACCGCTGTAACAAATTCACCAACCGATTCATGTATCCGCTGGACTTCAAAAGAAAACGCAAAATGATTATTGCATTATTTGTCATTAACACTCACGGGTCCACCCAAGCCTAACCGGAGTCATTCGGCAAGTAAATGACCAAGGACAACCTTTCCTGAACTAGGATATGGCACGACAAAATAACCCATTACATGACAGACGCTGAAGCACAAAGATCCCTATTAAACATGGACATACCCAAATCAACAAATAAGACCATTACAACTAACTCCGGCGGACAAATTTTACATAAATAAAATCAGTTAAACATGGGGTCATTTTGAGCCAATTGCAAAAGACAACTTTGGTCTGGATTTGTTCTTACCCAACAATTTCATCTGGTTTAAACGTTCTTCCTCTTCTTGCTGCTTCTTTCTCTTCATTGCTTCTTCTTTTCGTCTTTGGAGCTCTTCAAGTTCTCTGTATCGTTCCTCCTCTCTCTGCTGCCTCTCTAAAGCTTCCCTTCTTTGAGCTTCTTCCAACTTCCTCCGGTTCTCCTCAAGCATCCTTTCAAGCTCTTCTTTCTGTTTCCGAGCTTCTTCCTGCAAACCAACACAGCTTAATTGCATTAGTTAATGACAAATGACAAAGGCAACCCTAAGTTGGCTATGAACCTGCTTATGGTGGCACACATCCAAAGGAGTGGAAACTAGTAGATGACAATTAATGGCTACAAGAGACATAATGAACATCTGAATATGTATAATGAGAATCATATCAAGAGGAGAATCTAAGCAAAATCTGCTTGAAAGATTTCTAATAGATAAAATAATGAAATAGAAGCAGGATTGACCACCAACCAAACAAGGCACCTTTGTTATCAAAATCTACCTGTTATCTTGTCAAGAGAACTTGCCACCATAAATTCAAACTAATTTGTCTTCCATTAAATAGGACAAGCAATCTTGTCCAAGATCTAACTGTGCATCACAAAGCAGCAACAGATAAATGAATCACTTGTCACAATGGCAGAATATGATGCACAAAAATCTTCCAAAAAGCATATAAAGCATGATACATATGCCACTGTTGTGAAAAAAGTAAAACCCAACAATTAATTCATATAAAGCAATTACCTCCTTTTTTCTAGCTTCTAAAATAGTCGCTTCTTTTTCTTTCTCAAGTTGAATAGCTACTTCATCATGGAGTCTTTTTCTTCCCTCCTCCAAACACCTCTGTATCTCCAGCTTGATCTCCTCAGAGTTCAAGCTCTCTTCAACTCTCCTTCTAATAGCTGCTTCCACCCTCTTTGTTGTCTCTTCTTCTATTAGTTTTAGTTCTGCTTCTTGTTGACGCCTGTAAATCAATGAAAACAAGTTAATAAAGAAAATAGCAAGTCAAATAGATGGTAAAATTTTGCTGCCCTTCCGTTCCAATTGTCCTCAAATCAAAATACAACCAAACTAAAACAGCAATCAACATTTTCAAGTCCCTTCAATTTTTTTCTGCCTTTCTCTTCCCAGTTGTCATTAACCATATTAAACTGCAAACTAACCTTCATGACGACAAAGGTACCAGACATATGCTTATGCATCATGACGAACTATAGCATACCTCTAATGAATCCTGATCCAAAAAATGAGTACCAAAACTGTGAACAGTAGATAAAAGAGGCATCAACTTTCATCATCAAATCTAATAAGTTGGACTATAGCAGTATCTTCCTTCAGAAAAGCCTGTGGAGAAGAATGTAAAGTAAACTGCTGCAGTTTTCAAACTAACATTGAAATGCTTCAATCCTTAGCAGTGAAGTTTATTTTTAGTAAGAGGAGAACACCTATAAACAAGAGTACTTGGCAACTAAAAGCCTCATGGCTCAATGTTAATCATACAACATTACATTAACTAAATGGCATGGAGGCCCATGCTTGCTCAAATGGGTGGAATAAGATTGTCTGTTGTAATGAGGATGCATAGGAGGCCTAATTCCAAAGACTAGCATTCTCCACCTTTTAAACAGCATCTAATAATGCAATTCCCAAATAAAATTGTCAGCATCTAATTAAAAACCTTCTGAATTGTGGCCACAAGTTAAAAGAGACACAACGGACCCTAAAATCTACAGTTAGACACAAATAGCTAATTTTCAAATGAAAAAAGAAATAATTTAAATTATGATGTCTATAAGTTGGCATACCTCCTTTTCTCTTCTTCTTCTTCTTCTTTTCTCAATTTTTCATTTCCAATTTTGTGATCCAATAAGCCATGACTTAGGCTTGAAGATTTACCAGTAGGAGACAATGAGGAACTCCTACTTCTTTGGTTCTTATGACGCCTTGGGGTCAACGAACGGCTTTTACGGCGTCTTGGAGTTGGAGAATGATTTTTGCGGCGTTTTGGAGTAATAGAACGACTTCTTCTTCTGTATGGAAAAGTAGAAGTTATTGAGCAAGACTGCAGCAGCAGAAAAGTACACAAAAAACTTGAGCGCAGATAATTCTGAAGTTGTCCCACCTTGTAGCATGATAAATGTAGAAGCATGTACAGTTACCTCATGCATTGTTAAGAATAACCATTGTGTGCTCCATCTTTTATCACATGAAGAAGTCTAATATCACAATCGAGCAACGAAAGGACACCCATCGGCACTGACCTGCTCACTTCCCACCCCATGCATTGAGAAGAAACTGAAAGTTTTTGTTTTTCTTTATACATGGAATATATCCTATGTTACTTCGCACAAATTAAAATATTGGGATTAGGCAACATTCCATTTTTCAATGGAAACAATGCTTTTGTGATACTAGATGTCGACAGACATATTATGACTGCTTACCAGTCTCAGTCAAGCAAGATAATCATCGTGTTCTTTAGAAGAAACCAACAAGAATAGAGCATCATCAGTGTGAAGATTGTCAAAAATTTAATCAATACAAATTCCATGGAAAGGGAAGCATTGCTGAAGAGCAAATTGTCATGGTTAAATCGTCAAATTAATAATCTTGTTTTGCTATAAAAAGCAAAACAAAGAAGCCAAATTAATAAATAATTTTTTTATGTGGCACACCATTCATACTATCCTGGAAAGAAGGTCAAGTTCCAACCTTTTATGAACAATCGGGATTGGTTATGAGTCAATAATCTTAAATCAAGCTATATATATATAATCAACCAAAAAAAAAAGGATAAGATTGCGTACAGATTCATTTCCCAACAAATCTGCAATTCGAAATTCGCAATTCGCAATCCGCAACAGAAAGCGAGATTCCTCAAATCACTCTTAGAAATCCGCGAACACAGAATTAAAAAAAAAAAAAAGGGCTAACTTACAAACAGCAAGAACATAAACGGGGTCACCTGCTGTAAGAGTAGGCCGACGAATAGGGAGACCGGCTTCTCTCCCTCCGGTTCCTTCTACGGCCAATCGGAGACGGCGAGCGCTTCCGCCTATACGAAGGCGACCGCGACCGCGACCTAGAAAGCGATGGTGACAAGTCCCCAGGCATTTCGCATTACCAGCTTCAAGTATGAAGAGGTAACAGAGGAGCGAGCGAGCGAGCCTGCTAGGCTAGGGCAAAACGTAAATACCAAAATATAAACCCTAATTGATATAATTATATAGAGGGAAAAGAAATCTGTTTTTGTTTGTGTGTGTGTGTGTATGTGTGTGTGTGTGTGTGTGTGTGTGTGTGTGTGTATATATATATATATATAGAGAGAGAGAGAGAGAGAGAGAGAGAGAGAGAGAGAGAGAGGAAAGGTGTGGCGAGGGATCAAATTAAGAGTCCATACCAGAAGAAATTTGGTTCTGAACAATCCAATGGAAGAATTTCAAGATGGATTGGGGAAGAGGGTTAAGCGTCTTTTTAGAGACTGGGATTCACGCACCCGCACACAAGACAGCCTCGAAGAAAGTCCAACATAACCTTCATACATACGTTGATTCGGGATTTGACTATACTGGACCCCACCCCCCCACCCCCAACAAGCTCCACCATCAATCAGCCTATGAATAATAATAATGCACCGCCTTTGCCATACTTGAATTTTACACTCTTTTTTTTCTCTTTTCTTTTCTTTTTTTTTTCCCCTTTCGAGAGGAGTGTAACATATCATCTTGTCAATAGATTTTATTTATTTATTTATTTATTGTTTAAAAGAGGACTATATATATATATATATATATAACTTTTAAATATTTGAAATTATATTGATCACCCCCATAAAAAAAATATGATATGAGAAATTATTCAAAATACTTGCATCCTACTATTATTTTCTAATAACTCTCTTCCTTTTTTTTTTATTTTTTTTATTGTACCTCATTCTGCCTTTTATTATTCCAGGCGGAAAATCACTAACTTAACCTCTACGTTAAAAACGGCATGAAGGGGCCTGAGAAATGAGTTGAGTGCTACACTAACTTATGGTGAAAACTCTTTGCAGGTTTTTTTTTTTTTTTACGTACTAAATAAAAAAATTTAAAACGGAAGAAAAGATGTACAACCTAGACAAAATGTGACATATCCATGATAAATTCGGTGATTAGAACCCCTGGTCATGCCCCTCGTGTCAAATCCCATGTTGGATTCTTTTCCTCTTTGACAGAGGAAATGCCAATATAGAAATGCACGGACCAAGATGCACAAATGTGAAACCAATGGCATTACGTGCACTCAGTGCGACCTGATTTTATTGGCTACAAGAAACCTCGGCTATAGTTTGCCCGAGACCAATAAACAATTTTAAGGTAACCATAACATTGTCCTGCTTGCATCGCTTCTCATAAACTTAATAGCCAATCCCTTAAATATGGGGCTGATTATTTTTGCCCATTATTTCCTTCTCTCTTTCAAAAATATCGCCCTTTGATTTTGACAATTTCAATTTACAATATATTTTAATGTTTTAACTTCATCTTCCATGCCAATTCATTGCTGAGCTCTGAAAATTCGCCACCTAGCTGGCTTGCCAAGTCGAAGTGATGCTCAAGAGTGCCTGCCTATGATTGGTTTTGAGCAACTGAGAATCCCGAGTATCTCCTGTATCAAACCGAGAACTAATTTACTATTACTTACTTTGCAGCCCCTTTTTCAAGACCGGGAGAATCATCTTTTACTGCTTCCTCACATGGTTCCCTTTAGCCCCACACCACTAACATTAAAACCAAAAAGAAAGGCAAGGGAAAACTAGATTATCACTTTCACACATAACAAGCACGCAGAGAGGGAGACAAAGAGAGAAGAAAATGTACCTAACATGTTTTCTAACACAATGAAGAAGGATTCGATGATGTTGAAAAGAGTTGTCCAAAATCTCCTAATGAAGTATGAATTCCAATTGCTCATTATATTTTTAGGTAACTCAAAGTATTTCACTACATACTTGTAAAATAATTTTGTAACTATCCTTGCTTAACATGAGAAAAAAGCTATAATGAACATGATATATTTTGAAAATTAGTCAATTATCACCATTACGGATCTTTTGCTATCAACTTTCAAGAATCTAACAATGAAATCTATTGAAACGATTTTGTTGGAATTAACAATGGTTATAGTAGTCCCACCTCCCTACGTCTCTTAACTTTATCTTGTTGATAGACAATACATATTTTAACATATACCTTAACACCATTTTCTATTTTTAGCTAATGATAGCTTTAGAACAGTAAGACAATCATCCTTTCCATGCTAGAATGACTTGCCTATTGAGAGTCGTAACATTTTCGTATAATCTACTGCTTAAGGTCAGCACTTTTAGGAATATACAAACAGTTACCTTTAATGTACATTTACCTATTATTAAGTTAATATTATCATATCATGCCTTTGTTCACTTGTTACAGAAGCTTCTAGTAGTTTACATCTTGTGTTACTTACGTCTTTATTTTGTCCAATAAGTCACTCTGCACGTTTGTGAGGGCAACAACCATTCCTTGTACCTATTAACGGCTTAAGGCATCTATAAATTGTTATGTCTCCTTAGCTTGTACTCTCATACAAAATCATATTCTGCAAAGAATTCTTGTTATCAAGCTTGTCTTACAAATAATTTCTATTGAGTTTGAAAAAATGTATTTGTCACGTTGTTTGTGTGCACCATAAACCTAGTACTTAACAAATAAACTTACCAAACATGAAGCCAATGCACAACAGTAAACATTTCCTTTTCATGAATCGAATATTATTGTTTCGTCTTATTTAGTTTCTAGCTTTTGTAAGCAATAGGATAGCCTTCTTGAATCAACACCCCATGAATTACCTTGCTCAGTACATCCATGACAACTTTAAAGGGCAATTCAAAATTAGGTAGCCACAACACTACTTTTGTTGACACAACTACCTTTAATTTGTCAAAGGCTTCTTGGCACTTAATGATCTACTTCCATTTTGATCTTTCTTGAATAAGTCAATGAAAGAAGACACCTTTTTGGAGTAACCTTATACAAACTTTCTGTAATAGTTAGATAAACCAAGAAAAAACCGTAATTTCATCACTTTAGTACAAGGTGATCATTATATAATGGTTTAAACCATTCTATCATTTATCTTGACATACCTATTGCTAATCCTAAGTCTTAGAAACATTATTTCCTGTCAAGCAAACTCACATTTCTTCTTTTTTAATATACAATTTGTGCTCCCTTTACCAGAATAACACTTTTCATAGGTAGACTAAGTGATCTTCAAAGGATTCACTATACATAACAATGTCATTTAAATATACTACCACAAATCAATCAATAAAATTATGAAATAATCATTCATCAAATTACAAAAAGCAACAAAGGTATTGATCAAACTAAAAGGCATTGCTAAAAATATAAGAGCCATAGCGAGTAATATATGCTATTTTTTTTGTAATTTTGACTTGTCAATATTCTGATCGCAAATACAGCTTGGTGAAGTATGACATTTTGGCTAGTCGATCAAACAAATGTACTATTAATGGGATAAAGTACTTGTTCTTCACTATGACCTTATATAAGGTCCTATAATCCATATACATCTTTAAGAGTCATTATGCTTTTTTTGGAATAATACTAAAGCACTGTAAGGCCCTTTGAAAGGCTAAATCAGGCTAATATCCAGCAATTATATTAATTACTTCCTCAATTTAGTTAATTCTCTTAGACTTATGTAATAAAGGGCTTGAAATTAACGTTTGAAACTCAACACTAAATCAATTTAGTGGTTAGTAATACATTGAAGGGGAAGGCTTTTTGGTAGCTCTACAAGCATTACAACCATAAAGTCACTTAATAGATTGACAACCCTATCAGGTACCTCTATGATTACCCCCTCTTTTATTTCCATTAATACAGCCAAGTAAGTGGTTTCACCCTTTTTCAAGTCATATTCTACCTATATTGCCAATAGCATTACACCTAATTTCTCCCCATTATCTATTACAAGATTTATTTTAATTTTAATAAAATAAGGATAGTTCTCATACATAAATCATTAATCCACTTAAATGAGACAATAAAGCAACTTTGACACGTATAAAGAGCTTTACTTTCAATATGATACCGAAATCATCTAAAGGTACAATCATAAAGTTAAGGTCCCAATCCAATTGCTGATGGTTACTTTTACACCCATTATCATGCCAAAGACCTCATAGGTTATAGAGATGACTACTATCATTTAGTTACTGTTCTTAAAAACTTTCAGCCCAAACAACTCTATTTTTTCAACCACCAGGTTGTAGCTAGCACCAATGTCTACCATTGCTATTAACTTTTGATTGTTTAGTTCAATCTTTACATACATTAGGCTAGATTGGATAGGTTCCTCTGTTTAAACCATACTCATAAACTGTAGAGGATTAACATAAGAAAGCCGAGCTTTACCTTTAGCAAATCTTCTGCAACCCTCTTCCACAACCATAGCACTTAATTAATAACCAGAATTGGACTTGGTTTTACCTTACACTTAATTGGTAGATTTATCTTTTTCCTTACCACCATCCTAATACTTGTCCTTCTTTTTTTTGCCTTTCTCTTTAGGCATTTATTGTCCCATATCACCCTCAAAGTATTTGTTAATTTTGAAATCAACCAATATATTAGTTGTTGCCATAACAGAAGACAAGTCCTTAACATCTTGCCTTTGTAACTTAATTTGAGCTCACGCTTAAAAACCAGAAAGAAAGTTGCAGAGTTTATCCTTATCTGATATATTATGAATATTAAGCATCAAGGAATTAAATTCCTTAACATAGTTCCATATAGTGTCGTCATGCTTCAATTTCTTTAATGATTCCTTTGTAATTCATTAGGTATTGTAGGGAAGAAATTGATCCTTTAATTCCTTTTTTAAGGTCTCCTACATTTCTATCCACAATCTACTTGAACTCACATTGTCATCCAGCCTAGTTTGCCGCCATAACTTGGCGTCTTTAGCAAGATACATACTTGTTAATATTGCCTTTTTCTTGTTAGGCACCTAAATGAACATGAAATATTGCTTCATATCTCACAAGAAGTTTTCAATTGCTTTGACATCATACTCCCCTTTGAAGGCATTTGGTTCTAGTAGCTTCATTAAATGGGTATAATCAATTGGCCTAGTTTATTATGTGCTTGTAGCCCTTTTATGGACAACAACATCCCACTTTATTTTGTTAAAATGAGAAAACCATTAAGAATCAAGACTACCATAATTCGATTGCAAGATACATATCAACTTTTTCAATTCATCAAGTTGTGCTAAGATTGAAAAAGTTTGTTCTTTAGGAATATCGCCAAGAATCTTCTCAATCTTTGACACCCTTTCATGCACTATGTCAAGACTTGATTCACCAGTCATAAATCAAACTTTGGTGCTCTTATACCAATTGTCATATGACCAAACTTCATTCGAATTTTTGGCCTTGTAATGGCACTAAGTTGCATTTAGTTTTATCCAAAATTTTTACATATAAGGCACAATAACATTTACAAGAATTATTTTTCAACCTTTATTACTTTACCCAAAGTATATAAATGATACAAAAACCTCTTTCACAAATGTCTTATCTACACCTTTTTTGTATAGCCCTTGGTTGCCATATCACATATATTTATAATGTTGGTCGTTAATATTCCTAACTACCTAAGGACATATATGACTCGCTGTCAAGCAAATCATGCATAGTAGGATCCCCTTTTTAGGGCACTTCCCTACTATCTTACAAGAAAATGCTCTTTCATTTAAGAAGAGTATGACACCTAAAAGACTTTTTCAACTAATCTGTTTAGCTACCTATGTTCTTTTTCTTTTATGGAGTTCATGCCAAAATACTTATTTTGAATAGGATTTTTAAAGTTACATATTTTTTATACCTTTATCACTCCTTACATTTTGGTAAAGATCAATACTTATGATCCTTTATTTACATGGTATATGAAAAAATTATTTAACTTTATTTATCTTTTCAAATCTTAATATATTAGTTAGTCATACTCGGTCATTGTTTGGTGTTAGTCCAAGCCTTTAGCCTGCGTGCTAATGTTGTAATTGTAGTCAATCCTTTAAAAAATAATGTTAACTTTTACTAACTTTACAACATTGGTGCATAGATTAAAGGTTTAAGTTAACACCAAACAATAATTAAGTGCGACTACCTATTGAGTGTTGAAAGAGTAAATAAAGTTAAATGATTTTTCCATGTATCATGGAAATAAATAATCATAAGTATTGATCTTTATCAAAATGTAAAGAATGACAAAGGTGACAACAATATATAACTTTTAAAAACTTTATTCAAAATAAGTAAGTTAGTATGAACTTCGTTAAAAAAAAAAAAGAACATAGGTAACTATGAAAAAATCCTTGACTAGGTAGCTGAGTGGGGGAAATATTGATGTACCTAAGGGGACACTCATTGTTCTACCATCTGTTCGCCCGTCACGAGCACTGATTGACGTATACCAAATTCAATTTCTCCTGCTCTCGTGTAATAAGCTCACACGTTATGCTTTAATACACATGTTCTTGACTCACTTTGTCTTAATTGTCTATACTCAACTTTTGGTACAAAAATCAGTGTAAAGTATTACCAATTCACTTACATCTTTAAAACAATAAGTTATAAGGGATGGATAGTAATCCTATAGCATACTTTTCATAATTTTTGATAATATATATAATTTTTTGTAATTAGGACTTCAGTTTTAATATTGTCAAATATGAAATTTCCTGTGTTCTCTTTCTGCTTTAGGTTGGAGCTAGTTTGGAGTTGCTGCCAACGTCGACCCGAGTCTCTGCTTCCGACTCTGCCCCGGCGTCCGTCTGGAACACCGAACAGCGATCCTAGAGACGACCACGTTTCCTCGAACTTGAAACAAAGCCCTGTTGTATTGATGTCGTGCCTGCCTTTTGTATAAACACTGGAAATCTTACATGCCTCCAAACCGAGAGTCCAAAACGCTCTTACCTCTTATTCATCTCACTACCCGCAGAAGAAACCCATCTCAAATCTTAAGAGCCCACCGATCCCCGGAAGAGAATTTTTGATATATGACCATTACAAATCGAAGCAATGGCACGGCTATGACCCTTTACTCTCTACTAGTCCGTCGGATCTTCCATCCCAAGCTGCCATGGGTTCACCGTAGGCATAGCTCTTCCACCCAAGAACTGGCCATCTCCAATGAAGTCCTCACCATGATTGACACTGTCAACCCCATGGAACCGGCTTTAGACACCATGCTTCCATTTCTTTCCCCCGAAATTGTTGCCTCCATTATCAAAGACCCGCCAAATCATCAATTGGGTTTTCGTTTCTTCATCTGGGCTTCCAAATACAGGCGCTTTCGCACTTGGTTGTCTCGCGACATCATCCTCGATATGCTCGTTAAGGAGAACGGGCACGAATTGTATTGGCAGGTCCTTAACGAAATAAAGAAATGTAATGTTTCAATATCAGCTGCAGCGTTTACAGTTTTGATTCAAGGGTATGATAAGATGGGTATGGCTGAGAAGGCCGTGGAAGCTTTTGGAACCATGGAAAATTTTGGCTGTAAGCCTGACATCTTTACCTGTAATGTGATTTTGAACATTGTGATGAGAAAGAATATTTTGTTGTTAGCCTTAGCGTTTTATAACAGAATGCTGAAATTGAATTGCTCCCCAGATATAGCTACATATAGCATTTTGATTGATGGATTGTGTAAAGGTGGGAAAACCCAGGATGCACTTCAACTGTTTGATGAAATGACGGAAAGAGGCATTATGCCCAATAAGTACACATATACTATTATATTGTCAGGTCTGTGTCAAGCTCAAAGGGCCGATGATGCTTATAGGTTATTTAATAAGATGAAAGAAAGTGAATGCAGTCCTGATTTGGTCACTTATAATGCTTTGCTTAACGGGTTTTGCGTATCAGGTAGAATTGATGAAGCTTTTGCACTATTGAGATCTTTTCAGAAGGAAGGATATGTTCTCAATAACAGAGCATATGGTAGTTTGATTAATGCCTTATTTAAGGCCAGGAGATACAGAGAAGCACTTGCGTGGTATAGGAGAATGATTGAAGCTAATATCAGACCTGATGTTGTATTGTACACTGTAATGATGAAGGGGTTATCAGAAGCAGGCAGGATCAAGGATGCATTAGAGTTGTTGAAGGAGATGATAGAGAGAGGTGTCACTCCTGATACTCACTGCTACAATGCTTTGATCAAAGGGTGTTGTGACATGGGCCTTTTGGATATGGCTCAGTCACTTCGAATTGAGATTTCAGAGCGTGATTGCTTTCCTAATGCCTCCACCTACACCATTATCATTTGCAATATGTGCAGGAATGGACTGGTTGAGGATGCACAACAAATATTCTCTGAGATGGAAAAGCATGGATGCTATCCATCTGTGGTTACTTTCAATGCTCTAATAGATGGGCTTTGTAAAGCTGGGAAGCTTGAAAAAGCTCATTTTTTATTTTACAAAATGGAGATAGGGAGAAATCCCTCATTGTTTCTTCGTCTTTCTCAAGGTTCCAATCGTGTTCTTGACAGTGCAAGCCTACAGAAGATGGTGGAGCAGATGTGTGACTCAGGATTAATTCTTAAGGCCTACAAAATTCTGATGCAGCTTGCCGATAGTGGAGTTGTGCCAGACATTATAACTTACAACGTGCTTATCCATGGGTTTTGCATGGCAGGCAACATTGATGGTGCCTTTAAGCTCTTCAAGGAGCTGCAAATCAAGGGTCTCTCACCTGATAGTGTAACATATGGGACTCTTATTAATGGGCTTCAGAGATTTGGCAGAGAAGAAGATGCTTTTAGGCTTTTTGAGCAAATGGCAAAGGATCAGTGTGCACCTAATGATGCCATTTACAAATCACTCATGACTTGGTCATGCAGGAGGAAAAAAGTTTCAGTAGCATTTAATCTTTGGTTGAAGTACTTGAGGACTAATCGTGCTCAGGAAGACAAAGCAATTGAAGCAATAGTGGAACTCTTTGCAAATGGAGAAGTGGAAAAGGCAGTTCGAGGCTTGCTTGAGATGGATTTCAGGTTAAAAGATTTTCAGTTAGCACCTTATGCCATTTGGCTACAAGGGCTATGCCAGGCAAGAAAAGTAGGAGAAGCCTTAAAGATATTTTTCATTCTTGAGGAATTCAAAGTTACTATTAATCCCCCAAGTTGTGTGAGATTAATAAGTGCCCTATGTAAAGAAGGGAGTCTAGACCTTGCATTAGATGTTTTCTATTACACAATTGAGAAAGGTTTCATTTTGATGCCACGAATTCACAATCGGCTACTCAAATCTGTTCTTCAATCTGAAGATAAAAAGGATCATGCAGCTCATCTTCTTCACAGAATGGACTCCTTGGGATATGGTTTGGGCAGATTAGTCCTATATGGAAAATCTTGAGGCATTGATACAAGCTTCTTCCACTGCTATATGTTATCCTCATTTGATCCAATTGTCATTTGGCTCGCTAATTCAGCTTGTAGATGCCTTAAAATATGCTAAAGAGGGAAATGAAAGCTCTTCCTGGTTTGCACTTGGATGCGAACAAAGTTATGCCAGATGTCTTCCTCTTGCAATTCAAGTGTCATTTGGCTTGCTAATTGATGCTCAAGGAGCCTTAAAAATATGCTAAAGAAGGAACTGTGAGCTCTCTGTGGTTTGCACATGGAGGCAGGCAAAGTTATGCCAGATGTTCTCATTTGATCCAAGAGTCTTTTGGCTTGCTAACCCACCCTGGAGTTGCCTTAAAGCCTTTTGGCTGGCTAACCCACCCTGGAGTTGCCTTAACAATAAGCTAGAGAAGAAGATATGCAACAAAGAGGTTCTTGACAAATTTGCAGAGATACATTTTTGATTCATGAAGCCTTTACTTTTTATTTTCTCCTGATGTAAACATCTTTCAGATATTGATACCGTAGAAACACTGCTTGAAAACAGTATGAGCTGACATTTTTACAATGACATTCATTGTGAGTTGTATCCGGGACTCTTTAGTTGAGCTTCAGACTTTGAACATGATTCCAGATCTTTCCAATAGATGTACTCATTGGCTTTCTACATTTAATTGAGCTGGGTCAGGAAGTCTAGAACTCCTCTCAAGTTGACTAACTGAGGATATCTTGATACCTGACACTCTTGCTGAAGATTTGTCTGGGTTGGTCATTCTGTAAAGCCCAAATAAAATCTGAATGCTTTAGACATTGACCTGTACTGCTTAAACAGTCTTCTTGTTTTATCTGATCTCTCCTGTCAAGTTTTACTAATTGTATTTATTCTTTGCAGAGATGCAGTGGATCCCTGGAGGTTGTCTCTGAATTTGACACTGTACAAAGTTACTGAAGGAAGTAACTCGTTACTCTTTACACTATACTCTTTATGGTGTCCCACAAAAGTCACTATACATGCTGCATCAGCATTTTTCATCTTCATAGATGTATCATGGCTAATTCTATATGGTTGTGTTCAGGATGATGATAAATGCCAGTGTTGTCTGGCTTTTTCACTGAGTTGACGTAGATTCAGTGGATCGCCTGTGAACAGAATCCGGCAGAATTGTTCAAGAGAGTAGAAAATACTTGGATATCTTTGTTTGAATGTACAAGTTGATGGCTTACCCTTTCTAGTGAAAAAGCATAGTGACTTAAACTTTATGGCCGAATGTCTTTAAGCTGTAAATTTCCTTTCAATCAGTTCAATACATTCAAAGAGTTTACATCACGACATGAGGAATAGGGACAATGGGGAATACGTTTGACACTCATTCGGTTAGGTAGCTTTACGGTCAAAATACCTTCTCTCATTTTAGCAAATCTTGAACTAGAAGAATGTAGTTGCAGCACGATGACATGGCTGGAGGAATCTCTTAAAATTAGGGGCAATCTTCGATGCATATTTAGTGAATCCTCTGCAAATTGATGCTTTCTTAACTTTGACATACAAAGGTTCGAAGTTAGACTGATGATTAGATCCTGAGAAACTATCTGGAAGATTTTTAATCATCTACATTCACAGAAAGCCAATAATAAAATGAAATAAAAGGGAAAAATGAAACGAAAAGCAAAGTCGAGGATCTGCATGGAAAGGAGTGGACAAGTAGACAACCGGCCTGAAAACCAGAAGACGCTACTGCTAAAGCTTGACACGTGACATCAACGGCAGCAAAGGCAATGCGAGCATCAGAATGTTCCATGATACTCGGGGTTGCTTTCGTGCACCTGAGGACGTATTGCAAACAAGCCTACCGTCATGGTAGGAGCACAACGTTTGATTCCTAAATGACAATGCATCCAAATATGGGCAAAAGGGGTCAGTGACAGTAATTAACATCCTGAGAACAAGTCAATGACAAAGAATTGCGCAATTCCATATTAATAAAAATGTAATTATTGAGAATGAACAAGTCTCGACCACCTTGAGGCACAAAAGGCGACAATGTAATCTGAAGCGGAGCATGTTATTACACTTGTACGGTCGTCAAGTGCGTAGCTTGAGGCAGCGGGACAAACTTGCTTGAAGATTTTGGAATAATTTGTGGGCAGACACGCCAAAGGGTCGGCATACGTTCCTCTGCAACAATATTCGTCCGTGTTGAACACGTTGCATGCACTCTGACAAGCGACGGTTCTTCCATCGTCAGACTTGGGAGTCAGCTCCGGCGGGCAATTCCGTCGTAGGTCTCCGTCGCAGCCGGCAATGCTACAATTTCCTTGACCCCTTAGAGGCTTCACTACAACGGGCAAGTTGAATCCATCCACGAGGCTAACATCGTAAAAATCAAGTTCTCCGAGGGTGAATTCGGCAATTGTGTTCGGTGGGCTACTGGGGCCGGAGCAATTTAGGGAGGTGCCGCAGCTACCTGTTCGGCATGTTCCTGTTCCATTACTTTCGAAGTTGCAGCCAGTCCGCGCCCATATGCGGCCACTCCACCGGGGTGGGGCATCGTAGAAGGCTGTCTGGCCGGGCTTTAGGTCAAAGCCATACCCATGATTGTTGTCACCCCTCGTTAAGATTCCGGGCCATATTGTCTCGTTGCACCTATTCACCAAGGTTACTTTTTTTGTAACTGTGGACATATTTTGCCCTGTCCATGACCAAGAGTATAAACAAATTTTTACTACCCATTTTTTCATAAATTCAGATGATTCATTTATGGATGGTAGGGATTCCTTAGATTAAGCAGAGAGGCCTTTGATTCTTATTGAATTGTGATGTTTTAAACAATCATATCTAAATACGAAATTTTTTCGGGGACATTTTACACTCTTCTACATTAAATGAATAATATTTTATAAGTGATTTATATTAAAATAATATACTTCATACAAAATATTATATATCGCTGGTATAGTGTATAATATTTTGTATGCTTTCGTGCAGGTGTTTTAATCTAAAATTAGGAACTAAATGGTACTTAATGACCAAGAATCAAAGATGAACAAAAACCCAAAAAAAAAAAAAAAAAAAGCCCCAGCACTGACCATGTCTACTTAAGAAGTGCTAGTGAGACATTAATAACCAATATTTTTCGTATTGCTACTTGTCTATTCTTTTTTTCCTTTCTACATTATATGGTCAGCTGAATAGAAAATTGAAGTACTGGAAAGAAACTCACTCGTAAACACGTATGGGTAGAAGACAATAAATTAATTGTTAGTTACCCGAGGCAATAGAAAGAGAGATGAACATGAAAACAAGATGCAAACTTAGACTTTGAGCCGTCAGAAACGCCATCTTTTGAACTTAGAAATGTGCTTATGGTTAATTACTTGGGTGTACAAAGAGTCCGAGTGGCTTTTATACGAGTCGAAAGCAACAAAGAATGGACGATTACGTGTGGAGGAGATTGAGAATCTGCAGAACACTGACAGCCCCAAAAGGCTTCTTTGCTTGCATTCCCCACCAATCCATATATACCTTTCCAATCACATCACTCATTGTAGTTCCGATTCAGGCCTACTTTTGTTAAAATGCTTCAGTTTATTCCTTATTAACAATGACATATAACCTTTTCTAACCAAAAAAAAAAAAAAAAACACACTAACCTACTTCCTTAGTTCGTTGCAGACCATCTGCTCTTTTTTAAAATATTGAAAAAACTTCTTTTTCTTTTTCCTTCTCTTATTTTGTTTGCCATAATGGAGGGGAGAAAAGGGAATCCCTGTCAGAATCAAAACAAACACAAGTTAAATCTCTTCAACGAAGCACTTGATCTTAATCACTAGCAACGACTTCATTGACAAGTAAATATTTTTCCACCTTCGGTAAAATAATATTTGAATTCTAGAACCAGACTGTAAGAAGATAAATTACGAATCTTTTAAATTTCAACGCGAATAGTATGGCAACTTTTCTTCAGGACATTTCTCTCTAAGAACTTTGTCTTGCGAAAGTTTCGGAATCTTGCCTGAGCGCAAATGTTTGTTTTTCTCATTTGATCTGTGGGGTTGAGCTCCAGTCTCTCATGGCAAGGCCTTTTTTCTTACTTATTCTTATTTCATTAGATGTCTGCGGAAGATCGAAACCGTTCCTGGTGAGGATGAACACGTTAGATCAGTTGCTATATATTTTGGATATACCAATATAATTGTTTTGCCGCGTAATTGATTATATTGGTTTATATAATATTATGCTAAGTATTACGTTATATTTTTATGAAATTAGCTATAAGAAAAAGTACTTGACAATTTGATAAAATTTTTACTTATTTACCATACATTGACTTAAAGAATTGAAAAAAAAAAAAAAAACATTGAAACTTACCTGAAATAGTTAAATTTAAAAAATTAAGCTTGCATTGAGGAGATTTAATTTTGAAATTTAAATTTTTGTATAACTTAATGTGAATATTAAGTTTAAGTTAATGAATCTTAATTTTAAAAATTAAGTTGGTATAGGCAAAATTCTATTATTTTTTTTTTAGCTTGTATCATGAATGGAGTCTTTTATCATTGATATAATTTAAGTAATTTTTTTTGGTACTGTTTGTTGTACATACATATAAGGAGATCAAAGGCAAATTTAATTTTTTCAAATGATTCATAAGAAAATAATTTGTTAGTTTAAATTAAAGATTACGGTAAGTTAAGAAAGTTAGAATAAGATTTTTCCAGCATGGAAAATTTTCCATTTTGGTAAGAAATTCAACATCTCAATATTGAAATTCTTTTTTAGCTATGAATTTACTTTTTTATTTAACAAGAAAATAAATTGAAGACATCAATACTTTTTTTTTTTCAAATTATACAATATTCATTTTTTGGCTCAACAAAAAAAGATAAAGAAATTTAAGATCTCAATTCTAATTTTTTATTAACCACAAATTATTCACTTTTGGCTCAACAAGGAAAAAAATTCAAAATCTTAGTGTTGAATTTTTTTTTCAACTTACACAACATGTTCTTTTTAACTCAATAAGGAAAGAAATTCAAAAACTAAATGCAGAATTTTTTTTTTCAAACTATACAAAGTTCATATTTATTTCAACAAAGAAAAAAAATTAAAGTTGCAAATCTTATCCAAACCAAATTTAAAATTTTTGAATGACTAAATTATGTCCAATGACAAGAAAACTAAAATAATATTCAAAAATTTATCACACAAGGAAAGTTTCTTAACTAGAGAATCTTGACCAAAATTAAAATTTTGAAACTCTATTAAGTTGTTTTTTTGATGGCTCCATAGGTTCCCTCTCTATTACTAGCTTTTTAAAAATAAGTTCTTTACCATTACTTCCGTACATAAATACTACCCCATGCAATAACCAAACAAATATTAACAAGAAACTTATATTGAGTTACTAAGTTTGAAAAATTAAGAGATTATAAGAGAAAGATAAATGTTAGGAGTAAATGTAGTTCTAAGAAATTTTTTGTAAGAATTATAAAATTGTAAAACATGAAATTAAAAGCTTGAAAAATCAAGTTTATGTGAATGTGTAACAAGATTATAAATTTTTGTGTTGTTGTGATCAAGAATTATATTATTATTGTAACTAGTTTTCTACTAATAGGGAAGCTTAATAATAAAGTCAAAATTTTTAAGATAAAGATCTTAGGGAAAAAAATAGGAACAAAAATTTGAAACTTTTATAAATTATTATAACTTACTTTCTTGACTCTAAACTATTGTTATTGTATAAGTCTACACATTTAATAAGTTTTTCACTATAATACATTTTAATTATTTTACAATTTTCTTTTATGCGAGTTAGTTGTTGGTTTTAGGAATTAAATTTGATTAATTTATTTTATTGTCTCTAACTAATATAAGCATTTTTGTAATATGTGATGGATTTCATGCAATATTTTTATGTGTATGGTTAGTTATGTCAATCTATCACCTTGACCTTTTTAGTTCTCTTACCAAAGGTAATAAGTGTTAAGTCTCTTGATCAGTTTCACTCATTCTCTCTGATTGAGTCCATTTATAAGATATTCGCTAAAGTACTCTCTAATAACTTCAATTGGTGATTGAGCAAGTGGTGGAGGAATCACAATTCGTATTTTTAGAGGGGTATTATATTCTGGATAACATCCTTATTTATAAGTTAAATGATTAAGGAGATAAAGAGGCATAAAGCAAGTGAAGTCATGATTAAGATTAATTTTAAAATGGTTTATAACTTAGTTGAATAAGGCTTTTTATCATATACTCTTATGCATATGGGATTTGAAACAAAGATAGTGGATTTAGGAGTGTATCTCAACTCCATAAATATTCAGCCTAGTTAATTGTAACCATACATAGTAATTCAAAATGGCAAGAGGCTTATGTAAGGGTGACTCATTTTCTCTATTCTTGTTTCATCTTGCAATAAAAGGCTTAAACTCCTTGTTTAGGAAAGGGAGCAAGCATGGGTCTTATAAAAGGAATCCTTATTAGTGATGACATTAATATGATACATTTATAGTTTATGAATGGTACTATTATTTTTAGTACAACGAATGATAAATTTATTAAAAAGTATAAAAGGGTCCTTAGATATTTTTCGTGTTATGTAGAGCTAAAAATCAATTTGATTAAGATAATTATATAAGTTTTCATAAGATGCATGACAAAAATTTAGTGATGGGCTAAGTATTAAAAATGTAAGGTGGACTTGCTTTTTATGAAATACCTTAGGTTATTACTTGGGCTTAATCTATA
Source organism: Ceriops zippeliana (assembly GCA_037897445.1). NCBI lineage: Eukaryota > Viridiplantae > Streptophyta > Magnoliopsida > Malpighiales > Rhizophoraceae > Ceriops > Ceriops zippeliana. The sequence continues at coordinate 1,847,601 of JBAPLH010000216.1, read as the reverse complement.
ATCTTAAGGCTTATGGGACCTTGTCATTTGTAAAATGGAAGATAAGTTAGTGAAATGAAAATTCAATTCCTATCTAAGATAGGTTAATTGGTAATCTTGAAATCAAGTCTTTAGTCTTTCCTAATGTATTTCATGTAAATGTTTAGAATGCCTAAACAAGTTAAATGGTAGAATGAGCAAATTTAACGATCCTTTTTTTTTTTTTTAAGTGAGTAGAATAGTAATAAGTGTATGCATCACATGGGTTAGGGCCTTATACAAGAAGAAGATTTGAGGTAGGCTAGACATTAGAAGGTTACCAGAGAACAATATAGGACTTTTGACAAAATGGTTATAAAGAGTAAAGAATGAAATGAAGCACTTTGGGTAAGAGTCCTTGAGACACAATATTATGAACCAAAAGCATGCTCATAAGAGTGATCAATGAGATGTTCACAGATGACTTTGATGTAAGTTAAATCACCAATCCATACTTGATTCCAAAAATTCACTTTCCTACCATCTTTAATAAAATAGCAGCAAAGGATAGATCACCTAAATATCCTAAAATCCCACTTTAATCATTTTATTAAAGATGATAGGAAAGTGAATTTTTGGAATCAACTATGGGTTGTTGATTTGACTTTGGTTTAGTAATTTCCTTAACTCTTCACAAAGGAGTAAAAAAGACCTAATACATAGTTTTAAACAATTGATGAGTGACAAATGGGAATGAAATATTTCATGGTGTCATTAGTTGTTTGATTAAAAGGAGGAGCTACCTAAGGATTTTAAGTTAGTATTACATAGTTAAGGCTTATATGAATAGAGGTGGATAAGCTAATCTAGCGAATATAGAAAGATGATGCATTCATGATGAAGTCATTTTGTGATGTAATAGATGGTTGAAAATAGTCATTTAACATCATAACACCTCATATATTGTATCAGTTAGCCTTACTTAAGGTGAAAATGTTTATTTGATAGTTAATTAATGGTTGATTATTAGTAAAAAAAAGTACCTTAGATTAATTAAAAGATAAGAGAGTCTCGACATAAGTTACGCTATTTGTAAGTAATTCAAGAATAAATTAATTATTTCGTCCTTCATTGTACTTTAATTTGACTTATATGGTGTAAATATTTAATTTGATAGGTATCTTATAGGTGATACCAAATTTATTGGATTAAACATAGAATGTATGGATGTAAATCAAAGGAGATTTAACTGATGAGGTTTTATAAGATTACCTAGTCCATTTAGTAACTTCGAATGAAGGTTATATACTAATAAATCCTTTTTAGTGAACTAACTTTGTGACTTAGTGCGAACTCAAATGTAGTGGGAGGCAAAGGTCAAGTGGTTAATGAGCTCTTTTTCATGCAATGATTTTTTATTTAATCTCAAAGACATTCGACTTATGCGAACTAATCGACTTCATTCTCTTGATCTTACTTAAAAGGTGCCTTTAAAGGGCATGTTCAAATTTAATATTGGCGTAATTATGATAACCATATAGGGACTGATTAGTATAAGAGGAGTATTATGAAAAGATAAAGGGCATGTAATTTGTCTTTTTTCCAAAGTAATGGTAACGTTAAACTTTAATGAGGCAAAATTACTAGTTATTTGAGAGACCAAAAAGCTATGGCTCAATGAAAGAAAGTAAGTGAAGCTTAGTTAATCATTAAAAGTGATTTACACATAATGATAAAGTGGATTAATAGCATAATTAGAATATTTTGAAATTTTACGTCAATATTCCATGATAATAAAGGTAGAACCAAAGATCAATTTTCCTTCATTTTTTAACCATTGGAGTGTAACTTTTTTGTGCATAAAATGGTAAAGTAAGAATTAAACTGACACATTAATTTTCTTTTATATGTGTAAAAGTTCAATTTTGCTATTAAGGATTAGATAAATTGATTAATTTTATTAGTTTTTACCTTATAAAAAGGATCTATTTTTAAATTAGCCTCCTAAAAAGTTAGAGGTCATCTTTTAAATGTCTTAAGATTAGAGGCATGGTCGTAAAAGTGATCGGGAAAGGTGTTCACAAATGACTCTAATATGGTTAGGGGTGTATATAAAATAGTAGTAAAAGATCAATCATCTAAATGTTCTATGATCTCACTTTAATTATCAAATTAGAAATGGTAAGAAAGTGAACTTTTGGAATTAAGTATGGGTTGGTGATTTGACCTTTGCTCTACAGTTTTCTTAACTTTTCAACTTGGCAAAAAGAAAATAAGGCCTAATATATAGTTTTAAGCAATTGGTGGGTGATAAGTGGGAATTAAATATTTCATGATGTTATTGGTTGTTTGATTATGAGGATAAGCCATTTCAAAAGTTTGAAAGAGTATTACATAGTCAACAACTTATAAAAATAGAGGTAGATAACCTAATTTGGAAACAAATACGATGAATTCATGTTAAAATCATTTTGTAATGTAATAAATGGTTGAAGGGGGCCATTTGACATCGCACTATCTCACATGTGGTATGGATTAGTCTTACCATAGATGTAAATTTTTGTTAGGTAATTAATTAGGGATCAATTTTTGGTAAAAGTGTGTCTTAAATTGATTGAGGGTAAGAGGAGTTTCGTCGTAAATTGCATTATTTATAAGATAATGTAGGAATCAATTAATCATCTTGTCCTTTATTATACTTCAATTTAAGTCATGGTGTAAATGTTTAGTTTGGTAGGGCATTTTATAGGTAGTCCTAAGTTTGTTGGATTAGATATAAAATGCATGACATAAGTTAGTTCACAAATGTAAGTTAAAGAAGATTTGGCATATAGGGTTTTACATGATCACTTAACCCATTAGTAGCTTGGAATAAAGGTTGTTATACTAGTAAGCCCTTTTTGGTAAATTAACTTTGTGACTTAATGCAAACTTAAATGTAGTGGTAGGCAAAGACCCAATGGTCAATGAGCACTTTTTCATACAATGATTTTCTACTAAACCTCAAAGACATTTGACTTATATAGACTAATTAGCTTCACTCTCATGATCTTACTTAAGAAGTACCTCTAAAGGGTATGCTCAAATTTAATATTGATGCAGTTATGATAAATACATAAGGAGTGGCTAGTATAGAAGGAATACTACAGGGGAATATAGGGCATGTAATTTGTCTTTTGTCTAAAATAGTTACAATTTTAAGCATTAATGAGGTGGAATAAGTAATGATTAAAGAGACCGTAAGATTATAAGCTCAATAAAAGAAAACAAGTTACTCCAGTCAATTATTAAAAGTAAATCACACATAATGATAAGGTGGATCAATATAATGGTTATAAGATCCTAAAATCTTACTTAGTATTTCGCAAGATCAGGGTAGAGCCAAAGACTAGTTTTCCTTCATTTTTAACCATAAAACTATAACTTTTTTTGTGGATAAATGACAAAGTAAGGATCAAATAAGCATATTAATTTCCTTGTATAGGTGTAAAAGTTTAACTTTGCTATCGAAAATTAGATAAATTAATTGGTTTGATTAGTTTTTACCTTATTAAGAGAATATGGTTTTAAATTGAGCCTCTCAAAAGATTAAAAGGCTTATTTTAGATGTCCTAAGGTTAAAAGCATGATTATAGGAGTGATTAGTGAGGTGTTCATAAATGACTTTAATGTGGTAAGAAGTTTACATAAAATGGTAGCAAAGAACAAAAATCTAAATTCCCTAGGATCTTAGTTTAGTTATCTAATCTAGCATGGTAAGAAAATAGACTTTTACAATCAAGTATAGGTTAGTAATTTGACTTTGGTTTAATGGTTTCCTCGACTCTTCACCTTGGTAAGGGGCAAAGAAGGCCTAGTACATAGTTTTAGATAATTTGTGAGTGATAAGTGGGAATGAAATATTTCATGGTGTCGTTGGTTATTTGATTAAGAGGAAGAACTACTTAACAAGTTTGAGGAAGTGTTTTATAGTCAATAACTTATATGAATAAAGGTGAATAAGGTAATTTGTCAAACAAAAAAGGATGATACATTTGCAGCAAAGTTGTTTGTCAATGTAATGAATGGTTGGAAATGGTTGTTTGACATCACACCACTTCAGACGTGACATGTGTTGACCCTATCAAAGGTGGAGATTCTTGTTTAGTAATTGATCAAGAGTTAGTTACTAGTGAAAGAACACTTCAAATTGATTAAAGGAAAAGGCAATCCCGTCGTAAGTTACTCCATCTATAAGGTAACACAAGAATTAGTTAATCACCTTATCCTTTATTGTACTTTCATCTAACCTATGTGTTGTAAATGTTTAATTAAGTGAGGCATTTTGTGGGTAGACTTAGGTTTATTGCATCAAGCATAAAATACATAATATAAGTTGAGTCACAATGTAAGTGAAAAAAGATTTGGTTTATAGAATTCTATAAGATCACTTAGTCTATTTGGTAACTTATAATAAGGATTGTTGTGCTAGTAAGCTCTTTTTGGTAAACTGACTTTATGACTTAGTGCAAATTCAAATATAATGGCAGGCAAAGGCCAAGTGATTAATAAGCACTTTTTCATACAATGATTTCTACTAAACTTTTAAGACATTCGATTTATGCGGATTTTTCAACTTCACTCTCTTAATCTTACTTAAGAGGTGCCTTCAAAGGGTACATTGAAATTCAATACTGACATTGTTATGATAAGTACACAATATGTAATTAGTATAAAGAAAGTACTACAAAGAGATATAAGGCATGTAATTTGTCTCTTTTCCAAAACATTTGTATTGTTAAGCATTAATAAGGTAGAATTATTAATAATTCTAAAGACTATAAGGCTATGAGCTTAATAGAAGAAAGCAAGTCAAGCCCAGTTAATTATTGAAAGTGACTTATACACAAGGATAAAGTGGATTAATGGTATGGTTGGAAGATCCTAAAATCTTATGTCAATATTCTATAACATTAAGAGTAAAGCCAATGATCATTTTTCCTTTATTTTTTTACCATATGAGTGTAACTTTTTGACAAATGAAATGGTCAAGTAAAGATCAAGCAAGCATACTGATTTTCTTTTATAAGTGTAAAATTTCAATTTTGTTATCAAGGATTAGATAGATTAGATGGTTTGATTAGTTTTTACCTTATAAAGAGGACTTATTTTTATGGTAAAGTTGTTTAATAATGTAATAGATGGTTGGAGGGGATTGTTTGATGTCACACTACCTCATATGTGGCATGGGTTAGCCTTGCCAAAGGTGGAGATTTTTGTTTAATAGTTAATCAAGAGTTAGTTATTGATGAAAAAGTGCCTTAAATTGATTAGATGAAGAAGAAGCCTTGATGTAAGTTACACTATCTATAGGGTAGCATAAGAATTGATTAATCAACTTATCCTTTATTATACTTCAATTTGGCCTATATGGTGTAATGTTTAATCTAATGAGACATCTTATGGGTGTTCCTAAGTTCATTGGATCAAATATAGAATGTATGTCATGATTTGGGTCATAGATATAAGTCAAGGGAGATTTGGTTAATATGGTTCTACAAGACCATTTAGTCCATTTAGTAGCCTAAAATAAGGATTATTGTACTAGTAAACCCTTTTTGGTGAACTAATTTTATGACTTGATGCAAATTTAAATGTAATGGTAAGAAAAAGTCAAGTGGTTGATAAGCTCTTCTCTATACAATGATTTTTTACTGAACCATAGAGACATTCAACTTATGTAGGCCAATCAGCTTTACTCTCCTAATCTTATTTGAAAGGTACCTTTAAAGGGTACATTCAAATTTAATATTAATGTAACTATTATAAGTACACAAGGAGTGATTTGTATAAGGAGATTACTGTAGGAAAATGTAAGACATGTAATTTATTTCATTTCTAATGCAATCGTAGTGTTGAGCATTAATGAGGTAAAATTACTTATGACTTAAGAGACTGCAAGGCTATAGGCTTAATGGAAGGGAGTAGGTCAAACCTTATTAATCATTGAAAGTGACTCATATATAGCGATAACATGGATCAATAGCATAATTGGAAAATTTTGAAATCTTACTCTAGTGTTACCTAATATCGAGGGTAAAGATAAGGATCGGTTTTCCATCATTTTTTAACCATGGAAGTATAATTCTTTTGCAAATGAAATAGTGAAGTAAAGATTTAATAAGCACATAAATTTTTTTGTATAAGTGCAAAAGTTCAACTTTGTTGTTAGGAGTTAGGTTAAGTGGTTTGATTAATTTTTACATTGTGAAAAGATTGTTTTTAAATTAAGCATATTAAAAAGTTAGAGGTTTTCTTCTGTTTTATAGAATGATTGAAGCTATTACCTTTTTATGTTTTTTTTTTCAAAACCATTTAGTGTGTTTAAAATTATCATTTTTTTTAATTCAATCTATATGCATTTATATACAAAAACTTTTAGTTTATATAAACATTATCTCACTTCTCAAAACAAAAGATAACTTTTTAAGTTAGAAGGGTTATTAGTTAACAAAATGGATTATTCTAACAATATTTATGAAAATTGTTTATATTTCTTAAAACTAATTATAATGATTTTTTTAACATTCTTAATCAAAGTTAGAAGATAATTATGGTAGAATGTTGCAAGTCAATACTTAAAATGAATTGATGCAAATTATGTTTCTAAAAAAATGTTTGATTTATATACTATTTTGGAGATTTTGAGTTCAAAAGTTTGGATGAGAGCTAAGATCTTAAGAAAAAAAAAAGGTGAAAAACTAAAATATAGAGATAGATCAACAAATAGACAAAAAGCAAACTTTCCTGATGGAGCAGTTGCTCTTAGAAGTACATAAGTTTATGAAAATATAAAATAAGAGATAAGAAAAGTTGAGGAAAAAAAAAAAGAAAGAATAGAAAATAGGGTGTAGTAGTAATAGTATTACATATAGTAAACTAAATCAGGATATATTATAAATATTCAATAAACCTACAAAACAATATTGAGGGTAGAGACAAGGATCGATTTTCCTTCATTTTTTTAACCATGGAAGTATAATTCTTTTGCAAATGAAATAGTGAAGTAAAGATTTAATAGGCACACAAATTTTTTTGTATAGGTGTAAAAGTTCAACTTTGTTCTTAGGAGTTAGGTCAATTGGTTTGATTAATTTTTACATTGTGAAAAAACTATTTTTAAATTGAGCATATTAAAAAGTTTCTTCTGTTTTATAGAATGATTGAAGCTATTACCTTTTCTATGTTTTTTTTTTTCAAAACCATTTAGTGTGTTTAAAATTATCATTTTTTAATTCAATCTATGTGTATTTATGTACAAAAATTTTTAGTTTATATAAACATTATCACACCTCTCAAAACAAAAGATGACTTTTTAAGTTCGAAGGGTTATTAGTTAACAAAATGGATTATTCTAACAATATTTATGAAAATTGTTTGTATTTCTCAAAACTAATTCTAATGGTTTTTTTAACACTCTTAATCAAAGTTAAAAGATAATTATGGCAAAATATGGCAAGTCGTTGCTCAAAATGAATTGATGCAAATTATGTTTCTAAAAGAATGTTTGATTTATATACTATTTTGGAGATTTTGAGTTTGGAAGTTTGGACGAGAGCTAAGATCTAAAAAAAAAAAAATTGAAAACAAAAATATAGAGATAGATCGACAAATAGACAAAAAGCAAACTTCCCTTATGGAGCAGTTGCTGTTGGAAGCACATAAGTTTACGAAAATATAAAATAAAAGATAAGAACAAAAGTTGAGGAAAAAAAAAAAGAAAAAATAGAAAATAGAGTGTAGTAGTAATAGTATTACATGTAGTAACTAAATCATGATATATTATAAATATTCAATGAACCTACAAAACAATCCTTACTATATATTCCTATACGAAATATTTTCCTTTTAGTATTTGGGATTTTCTTTAGAAATTCAACCTCTAAACCGTCAAAGTCGTGGGAACATCTTGCAAAATTTAATGCTGGGACTTATGCCCTTGGTGGTAGCGGGAACAAAGAAAAACACAAAAGAGAAAAAATTTAGCCCTCCTCACAAAAACCAAATATCATGAAGAGTGAACTATGTATTTTTACCAGAGTCATATTACTTGAAAAATGATAAATGGATAAAAGAAGACCGAAGGTGATGTGGGACGTGAGTCTTACGTCTTAAAATTTATTATTCATTTTTTAAAAATATATAATATACAACAAAAATAATAAAATGCAACAAATATAACATAATGTATAACCGGCTTGAAATTTGCTGGTTTCACATAACGTCAAGTTTGTTGTTGCACATTGCGTATTTTTGGTCCAAAAACTAAATTATTTTTTTTATAAAAAAAAAACCTTTTTCATGTGTAATTTTTTCCAACTTCTATTTTTTGTGTCTACCAATCTTTTTTCCTAATTAAAAGTCTGTGCGTTCCTTCTTAACGGAGAAATCGGAGTGGTCTGTCTTTGTCAGAAGATATTCTTTTCCTTGACCTCTCCTACATCATGCTTTATTCCTTCCCAACTCTGCCAACCATCAATCCTTTTCTATGTATATTTCTCTCACTTTGAAAAGCAATGACCTGACAGAACTAGCAACTTGAAAATTATTACGAAGAAGAGCAATGGCAATTGGCAATTAGCATTACCGCGCTGTCGTCTCCCTAGGCAGTAATAAGAGTAGATCAGAGATATCATATACTGATATAAAAATACATACAGACATATTATAAGCATAGCGATGACAGAAAATGATCAGTTGAGCTCTTTGGAGTACACACCGACGTGGGTGGTTGCTTTTGTTTGTTTTGTCATTGTCTTCATGTCCCTTCTAGCCGAGCGCGGCCTCCATAAGCTGGGAAAGGTACCGTATTATTTGTTACTGCCAGTTTCTATTCCATTGCTCAAACCACGCCACACCGTCCTTTCAGGTGCAAAATTCATGAGGGGTTCACTTTCAAATGTTTCGTAGCCAATGTCGTTTGGTTTTTTAGAAGAAAATTTTCAGCCACACAACCCAAACAGGTCTGATTAGCACAATTTCTATTTAGAAACAGCCCCGGTCGTTAGCTAATGTGAAACGCAATGATTGTTTTCTAGGAAAGTGATGCTATTCCAAAAATATAGAATAGTCCAATGAATAAAATGAGCCCTTGCTGTTCACACACACACGCACAATAGTCCCATCCCTGACAATTTTCTAGAATCAAATAGCTCCATCGTGTTAGCTCGTGTTTTTAGCGTTGTCTTTTAGCATAGAAAAAGTGATTTTCTAATTTGACTAACTGGAGTCATGGGATTTTCTAATCATAGGAAATACTTTGTTAAGCTTCGTAGAATTGGTCAATCTTGATGCTGACTGAGTGGGTCATTGCCCTACGCTCAAAGTGGCAGCCAAGACATTCTGTTCTAGTGCCTGGATTTAATATGCTCGAACGAATCGATCAACCCACCCCCCCCCCCCCAACGCCTCTTCTCTGTTTTGAAAACGTCATGCTGTTTGCTTAATTTGATCCCTTGATGATGAGATTTCCTGAATTTATCACTGCCTGCCTTTTGCATGTCTTGGTTTGATAATTCATCAGTGCTTGAAGCATAACAAACAAGATGCCTTGTTCGAAGCCCTACAAAAATTGAAAGAAGGTTTGCGTGCTGTCTTTCTTCTCTTCCCCTTTGTCTTTCCCTCTTTATTTTCTTAAGTATGCTAAAGAATTATCCACATGTGCGTCCAAATATTTATTTTTTTAATAAGATAATAAAAAATATTTTATAAATACAAGCTTTTTAAGACATAAATAATATTAATAATGTAATAATAAACATTCAAAAGTTGTACTTATGCATTCAGCCACTAATAATGTACTATCACTGGTTTTCAAAGCATTATATTGGTAATAAAACCAAGTACTAATTAAAATGTGTAAAATTGATGATCATGTACATATGCATATACACAAATAAAAAAGATAATGAATATAATTTGTGAAATAATTGGTTAAATGAATGTATCCAAATTAAAAAGAGTAGGGATGTATCGAATAGTGTTTTATCTAATAACAACAACACGCCAATTTTTTGTATTCATATAACAGAGCTCTAAGATGAAATAATGGAGTTTTGATTAAACCAATATGACAGGCCATAAGCATAAATATTAATGATGTTTACATTTTCCCACCTATTTTCGAAACCCCTATAAAGATACAAACACAAAGCATACAACTACTGCCCATCGAGAAAGCATCCAATTTTCGTATAGATGATCTACCATCATTGACATGATGCTCATCTCTGATTGTGTTTGATAAAGACGTCAGCATGGATGTTCTCTTATTATTTTGCAAAATCGGCACATGTCGCAAGAAGCCGCATAATTCATTAAATAGACATCCTATATGGAATTATGTATGCTGCATTTAAGGCACGGTCGCAACCTATTTGTCGGAAAATGTTAACAAGAATGTCTTTGAGAAATTTATCCATTCATCCGCCCGCCTGATGGTATTTGTCCCGATCATGATTTGTGAACAGAGTTGATGCTCTTGGGATTCATTTCCCTTCTGCTAACAGTTTCCCAACGATTAATTACTCGCGTATGCATCCCACCTCATCTTGCAACTTACATGCTTCCCTGCAAGAGACAATCTGCGGAGAGCAACAGTCACCAAATGTATTGGCATCGAAGGCGGCTGCTTTCTGCAACTACTAACACAGCACATTGCATGAAAAAGGTCTCATTTAATATTATACCACGCCTATTATAATTAAGTTGTTTGTGGGATATCATATATTCGAGAAGAACAATAAAAGGAACTTGATCAGCAACTAGCACTAATTGATTGATTAATTAATTAATTAATTGGTCCCTTGCCTTGTATTATAGCCGAACGTTATTTGTTTTGTGCCTGCTATTTCAGGGGAAGGTTCAGCTGTTTTCGTTGGAGGCACTACACCAGCTGCATATTTTCGTCTTTGTCTTGGCAGTTGTGCACGTCATATTTTGTGCCACGACAATGGTTCTTGGAGGTGCCAGGGTAACTAGACTTGTTTATGCATGCCTCTTAATTTCGTTTTGAGATTTTTCAATCAATTGACTCGGTCCTTGACATGTTTTAAGTTAATGAGTTGGACAACTGAACCAACAACATTGTTTTTGTTCGCGTTTTGTGAAATTTAGCTGTTTGAGCAATCAATTTTCTCTTTTTAACGTTCCAATGAATTCCAAGATTTCTCAAGCCCGTTCCCAAGGTTCAACGACTTAATTTTGATCGGACCCGTAACTCTACCTTATACGATTGAATTTCTTTACATTTGTACCGTATACCCTAACTGTAATTTGTGGTCGGCTGCGTAGATACGGCAATGGAAGATTTGGGAGGCGTCAATCAGGCATGAACCAACGTCAGAGAAAGGTTGCACTAATCTGATTGATTTCAGATACATGTTATCATATAAGAAATGCCTTTCACATTATGTCTGACAAAATGTAATTCAATATTGTAATAGAATGATGCAATCAGCTGATTTCACATCTATGCATGAAGTGGAATCCTTCCCCTTGGGAACTAAAACATCAAGCACTATAATATTCGAGTGTTGTGCAGGTCCAACAAAGCAACCCCATGAGCACCGCTTGTTTTTGGAAAAGCATGCCAGAGGATATTGGAGAAAGGCTGCCGTCGTAAGTTGGTTGGTAAGCCTCGACTCCCCCAGCTGACCATCCTCGCTTTCTATCTTAATACTCTATTTAGAAAAAATCTACTATAAACTCTAATCTATAAGAGAGACTACTTCACAGGTACATATCTGTATCTCCTAATTGCTGTTTTGAATTGGTCACATATGCCAATTTCTTTTGACAAAAACTTCTCTTGTTTCAAGCGTTCCTCCCCTGCCATGTACTACATATTTAACTACATTATCACATATACGATCATCAATACTGCCACAGAATTGTTCCTTTTAATAGTCAAAAACGAAAGAAAGAAAGAAAAAGAAGTAATTTACTTGGTTAAAAATCGAGTGAGCGTATTAATTGCTAGTACGTTAAATTTGAAAATAGACTAGCCAAACTCCTTTGCGCAGACTAACAGATCGTTTGTGCGTATGTGATCAGTGGTCATTCCTCAGACAGTTTTATGGGTCTATTACCAAATCGGAATACATCGCTCTTCGACACGGATTTATCATGGTGAGATTCCCGTCACTACGTATATGTAGCATATATGCTTTCTAAGTAAGTTCGATGATTTTAATGAACAAAGATGCTTTGCACACGAATAAACCTCACCAATGTAGGTGACACTAAGCAACCATTGCGGTGTATTGTAACAGTGACTTCCCCAGATGAATTTGAATTTCATCAGTAAAAGTAGTTTCTGCCTAATTTGTTTGTGAAAAAATCGCTGCAAGATGCATGAGCATACGCATCGGTACCATTTTCATCACATGTTCCCCAATATTCCAGGCTCATTGCACCCACATGCCAGAGTTTGATTTTCACAAATATATGCTTCGGACACTCGAAGTCGATTTCAAGAAAATTGTCGGCATAAGGTGAGTCTCTAACTCTCGAGTTTCGGGAGAAAAAGTTTTAAATGATGCTCAGTCTTAACATCGCTGATCGGTGGACTGTACTTGGGCCTTACATTTTCATTTGGCTTTCGAGTTAATATGCTAAACAAGAATTGCCAATTCCTATTTGCCGCAGCTGGTACCTGTGGCTTTTTGTTGTGATATTTCTGCTACTCAACATTGAAGGTAATTTTCGATAAAGAGACTGAATCTAGAAGCTCTGCTCCCAGTTTTCTTAACGAGAACTGGTAATATTAACTCTTTCTTCCTAACATGTATGGAATGAAATTGCAGGATGGCATACGTATTTTTGGTTAGCCTTTTTGCCATTGATTGTAAGTTGATCAGCTCCAATTAATATCTCCCAAAGCCTGTTTTGTAGCATAGTAGTATGTAGACTAATATAGTAGTAATTAATGATCATGCTTGGAATGGATGGATACTAAAGAACGCACGCATAATAACATCGATTTTTGAATGGAGTGACAGCTTCTACTGCTGGTGGGCGCCAAGTTAGAGCATGTAATTATCCGTTTGGGCCAGGAAGTTGAAAAGGGGCACGACATAGAAACAGCAGGAGTAGAGCCTTCTGATAAACATTTTTGGTTTGGCCGCCCTACCATTGTCCTTGACTTGATTCATTTCGTTCTATTCCAGAATTCATTTGAGATTGCCTTCTTCTTCTGGATCTGGGTACGTTTAGAAGATAAGAAACAAAATGGAAGATGCCTTGCTAATTTCTAATTAATGCATATGCTTGCGCATGGTGCACTTTGGTTAAAATTCGGCTTTTCCTTCCTTTACTAGACCACGTACGGTTTTCATTCCTGCATCATGGAAAAGCTGGGGTATATCGTTCCAAGGCTTATCATGGGGTACCATTTTCTTCCCTGTCCTTCCACCCTCTCTGTTTCTCCGCTTCATTGTCTAAAGAAGCTTAATTATTAATGTCATTTTAGTTAACTACTGATTACCACTGCCGATTAATGGAATTGTCCTTGGCCACAGCTTGATCGTTCAAGTTCTGTGCAGTTACAGCACCTTGCCATTGTATGCTCTAGTATCTCAGGTTGATACATCAAACCCAACCCGCAACGAACTTTTCTAACTTTATTACTATTACTATATTTCAATGAGCAACTCAACTTTTTACTTGTAATCATTAATTGACGGGACGGGTTTTGTTTTATTTGGATGACATATTTTTGATGGCTGTCTGGCTGAGTGAAGATGGGTACCAAGTTCAAGAAAGGCATGTTCGATGAATTCGTGCAATCGGGGTTGGAGGTTTGGCTGGGTGCAAGGAGGCCTGGGACTCAGCTGCACAGGTTAGCCACTGAATCCTGTCAGAGTGCTCAAGTACAGGAAATGATTTCTGTTGAAGGAAGTCGAGCACCACCTGACGAGCTTTCTCATTGTTCGGAAACCAAAATGCCGTCGCCTACGCGATCACCACCGTTGTCACCTCCTTGACATTTGGATTTTGGGAGCCTCCATCTTCGCTCCAACTTTTTTTTCGCGTCATGTATTCCAGTACCAGAAAAAGGACGGAAAGAAAAAACGTCCACCATTGGATAAAAATTGATTCATTCCAAGCTTTTGAAGATGTCGCTCAAAAAATATTAGAGTACAATAATTATAATACTGTTATTAAATAATTATATAAATATTTATAATTTTATTAAATTAATAAAATATTATATAATTATTAAAAAATACATATAATAATATAAATATCATGCGTCTATTTAATATCATATATTTAATTTTATTCTAATAAAATTATAATTTTTATTTAATATTTAATTTAAATTAGCATAAACATTTTTCTTTAATATTAATTTGATAATATTTGGTAATTATTATTATACTTGCAAAATTTAGTGCCTGTTTTATTTTTTTATTATGTAATGGTAAACAGTATTAATAAAAATTAATAAGATAATCATTACTATTAATTTGATATTAAATAAATAAAATTTAAATACAATAATTTTAATAAAAGATAATATTGATGAGTTTTGACTTTATAATAATTAAGATAAATAATTTGATTAAATAAAATATCTTGTAGAAATATCAATTAATAAAATTTTAATTCTAAGTCTAAAACAACTATAATATTTGATATTTTTAATTATTTATAATGTTATTTAGAATAGAATGAACTCTCTATTAGATTATAATTATTATATCTATAGATCAAATCATTAAAAATTATATATTAGTAGTTTTAAAAATTAAAAAAAAAATTCAAATAATATCACATAAATTTGAATTGTTTAATTTGTATTTAAGTTATTTATAATAAAAATAAAATAAAAACTTATCTATAATCTATTACTAATAATTACTACTCAACGATTAAAAATAAAATAAGTATATATATTACAATCCCTAACTCCAACAAATAATATTTATTTAATTAATTCAAAATATTTAACCAAATTAAACAAATATAAAATTATTCAAAAATTTAATCAGAATAAATCAAATAATTTTAATAAAAGAGAGAACAACATAATAAGATAATCTATTATATTAAAATACCAAACATTTTAAAATATCCTAAAATTATCAAAAAGCCTTAACTACATATACTAAAAAAAGATGAATTTTCTAAAACTATGTTTGTTACCTCCTGGTTTTCATCTCCCTCCCTTCAATGACTAAAAAGGTCCTAAAAAATATATATAGCAGATATATAAAAATACAAAGAATTATTCTTGATCTTAGAGACAGTTACAAATATTATGTAATGTAATAATACTAAAATTTAATATTCAAATATATTACCTAAATTTTGATTCAAAGTGTTTGAACAAAGCTGTACATTGTTCTTTTTATTCCCCCCAGCTGGGTCGGTGAACTGGGAGCTGACCCGGCCGAGCTGTCAAATGACTGCCATCCTGTCCTCAGTGTTTCCGCCGCTGCTCTCCTCCGCCGACGACCACAAAGAAACGCGCGGTTTAATTTTATCTTTTTGTGAGTGAGCGTTTATTCTTACAAATAAATTATACCTTTAATTTGCATGTATTTATAAAATTCATTTGTATAATATATTTGTTGCAATATATAATTTTTCTTTATTTTTTTTACACTTGGAGGGATGTCGAGATGCTTGAAAATGTGCTGTCGATTCATGAAGGTGGCATTGGCATTTTGAAAATAAATGTGTAATTTGTGTGATTAAAAATTATATATTAAAAATAATAAAAATAAATAGTAATAGTCTATAAATATAATATTTTAAAATTTTAAAATAAGATATAACATTAAATTTATAAATTTATTCCTTATTTAAATTATATTCAAAAACCCTTTTTTCAAATTTTAAGTCTGCAATCAAATTATAAGTTTTTTTCAAATTATTTAAGCCCAAGAATTGGTGGCAGATTGATCGCAGGTGATTTGAATTAGTTGAACTTATGTTTTTAAACTAAACAAAATGCTACCACAATAATTAAAAAAAAAAAAAAACAGTAGACCTTAGATGCAATTTTATGATTGATACTTCATAAAACAACAAAATTAAATGAGACATGTAAATTCATAGTTTACATTAACAAAAAAAAAAAAATTAAATAAAAGCAACATCAAGCAGAATGGCAGCAAACAAAGAGGGCAGGGATCAACAATGCAGCAATAGCCAGGCAGCATGGAACAAACGGTAGAACCAACGCAAGACAAACAAGCAATGGCATCGATTTTTTGGTTATGTCAATTTTGCTGCAAGTTTTTATTTCTTGCAATGGTTCTGTGCATCAACTAAAATGACAGATTTTTCATTGAAGTGTGTGTATCTGCTAAAAGTAACCTAAGATAGCAGATGGGGTCGATTTTTAGTTGGTTTTTAAAAATTAGAAGCTGCACATTTTTTTTCTCTCAGTTTTGGTGGATGCAAGCAAGCAATGAAAGACACAAACAAAAAAAAAAAAAAAAAGGAAAGACTGTTGTGCATTTTTTATAACTACATTATTTGTATAATAATTAAGAAGTTAAATTTTTATTTTAAAGGTTTTGAATTTAACTTTAAATGAAAATAGAAAGAATTATATTTATTATGTAATTTACAATTTAATAGATAAAAAATTATTGTTACTTATAAAATAATAATAATAATAATAATAATAATAATAATAATAATAATAATAATCTGTCTCTTTTTTAGATATTTTTGCATTACTCTCTTTTTGAATATCACTAAAAATGTTTCATATGTGATAAAGATTAAAGATTAGGCTCATAATTTAAACAAATTAATTAATAATTTTATATTAGATAAAAATAAAATATTATTAAAAATGATATTTAACCCCTTATATATATACATACACAGTTTTCATAAAATAACAAAATTATATATATATTACAAAAAAAAAAAAAAAAACAAAACAAAAACCAAACCCAACTGAATGCTTGCTTCAATTTTTTACCCAACTGAATCGGACCAAGGGTGAGTTTGTTGAATTTTTCAGTCCGATTTCAAAAGTACGATTAGGCCAGGCGACTTCGTAGGCTCGCCTCCTATGGACCCAACATGAGTTCTTTGTACTTTAAAACGATCCCAACCTTTTGTTTTTTAATTAATTTTTTTAATTTATTAAATTATAAATCATATAATTTTAAAAACTTTTAAAATTTATAAATTCCATATCTTTTCTAAAAGAAGAGCTGAGCTGTTGCCTGACGGCTCCCTGCATAAAAGCCCAATTAGTAATATGTTTAATTATACAATAATGTAGTGAGAAATATTTAAAAAAAATGTATAATTGATTCAATAATTCGTACATTAATTTTTTTTTACTAAATTTTTTATTAAATTATACCACATTAATTAATTCATGTTTATCCTTTTTATTACCATTAAAATTACCCTCAGGAATCAGCTCTTCAAGAAGTAACTCTTGCTATTATCTAAACCCCAAAACAAAATTCCCAATGCTTTTTTCCTTTCATTTCATTCATATTTTGGTCTCCTTTTCTTTTCACCGAAGGCGAGTACTGCTAACACCAAGTCGGGGCGCGTGGCGGCTTTCTTGTTTGCTCCTTACTGGTCGGATCGGTTATCCCAGAAACCCAAAACTCATTGATGAGTATACATCCACCGTGAAGTCTGACGAGTGCTTTTATACTTGCGAGATTCTGCTAATTGGATCCAACAACCCCCCACGAACAGGCATTTCCTTAGTGCTGTTGGGGGCGGCGGAACAGCTTCCACATGTTTGTGTCTGTTTTTGGGTCCTAAAAAAAAAAGCAAAAAATGGCCTGGCATTTGTGTTTCTGGTTCCTTTGTGTACTTATGCAACTTGGCCTCCTCGCCATCCTCTTTCATGAGGTGAGTTTTGCTATTTCTTGCCCTCTCCTTCTTCCATTCCCCTCTCTCTTTAAACCCCAGCATTTTAATTCGCATGCTTCACCCCTCCCCCCACTTTCTTTTTTAATTTGTTGCAAGTTTTTAATGATTTGGTGGTGCTGTAGCTATTGGCCTTGACGGACTTGGAGGCCGACCAGGTTAACCCATTTGAGGCAACGGCTCTTATTAACAACTGGGTTCTTCCCGAGTTCGCTTTGCAAGGCCTGCTCTGCCTTCTTTTCCTCCTCACTGGCCACTGGCTCATGTTCCTCCTGGCTCTCCCACTTTCTTGCTATCATGCAATGCTGTAACTCTTTCTTTTTTGTTTTTTTTTTTCCTGCTTTAATTTGTTGTTATGCTCTACCTTTTTTCGCTCAATTTCGTTTGCAGTTAGTGCCCATGCAATCTCCGTTTCTGAATGTTTCTTACTCTCACTGTGGTCTTCCAAATTCAGTAATTTTCGAGCTGTGAAGGGAAAAAGAACAGTTTAAGTTGGACCCGACATAAAATAGGTTTTCTGCTGCACTGAAAAAAGAAAAAAGAAAAGAAAAGAAAAAAGTAGACGTGCAAGCAGCCCAAGTTTATTGTTGATTATTAAGTTGTAATGGATTCTGGGTTGGTTAGCACAAATAGATTGCTAGTTAGTATGTGCCTGTTCTTCAAGGGTAGCGCTGTTTTGATCTGGGTTTCATTTTTGTTTATGACATCTTGGTTGGGTTGGCCTATAAGCTTCTTTATTTTCTGTGCAATCACTGCTAGTTACAGGTGGACTAATTGAATGGAGTTGTTTACTTAAACTAGAAGCATGTAACAAAATTATGCCTTTTGGTTTCTCTTCTGAGTGGCGTGGGTGTGATCTGTTCTATTTTTCCCCTGGTGATGATTGGTCAATTGTGGCCCAAACTACCATTTTCCAATCCCTCTTATCCCTACTCTTTAGAACAAGAAAACCCAAATCCAACTCTTTCTTTTATGTTCCTGCCCAAATTCTTCTTTTGATCTAATACCTGGATTTTTGACCAGAAAATCTCGGTTCCAATCCAAATACTCTTCTTCTTGTTCTTGTTGTCCATAATCATAGTTGGATGTTTCTAAAAGTCTTGCAAAGTTGCAATTATGTTGTACCTACTTCAATGGCAAAGAGTCTCAAATTAGTTGAAAGCAAAAAGAGCCCAGTTCATTCTTGTTTTTCAGCTAATAATGTAAATAGTTTTATTTCATAAAACAATGACAGTCATTAAAAGATCTGTTGCTATCCATGATTTGTAATAAAACTTGATATGTTTTATCAAATAGATATGTAACAGCTGGAAGTGGTGAAAAATGTCGTGACATACATAGCTTTTATTTGGGAATTGTTACTTTTAAGCGCTTTAGAAACTCATATTATTATCATTCTCCCAACACTGCCAGATTGTAGGAAACTGACAGATTTGAGTAAAGTAGCTTATGATATGTTTGGTTTGTGCCTTCTGTGCTTCTCTGATTATACTTCCACGATAATACTCTCTTTCTAATAACTCAGGTTCAAGAAAGGGCAGCATCTTATTGATGTCACTGAAGTTTTCAGAAGTCTTAATTTGGAGAAGAAGTGTCGGTTGATCAAGCTTGTTTTCTACGCGATCTTCTTGGCCGTTACCATGATCAGGTTTGTTGTACCCTTATTATGTGATTGTCCCATTTTCTGATTAGCCGCTTTCATATTTCTAGTTGATTTATCCTGATTTATAAGCTTATTTTGTTAAAAAATTTTGCGAAATAATTTTGCTCTAATCGAGTTTGTCCATCCTGTTTTGAATAGAATTATTGCAGGCATTGTATCGCTATACTTCAATGAAGATTTAGACTTTCGTTCCTCTTTCCTTGAACTATAGAAACTTTGACATTGAAATCAAGTCTGGATATGCAAGTGTTTTGCTGCTATGAAATAGGTTAGCATTTACCCATGTTACCATTCCACAGGTCCCTGTTTCTTGTCATTTGGAATTGCATAAACTGATATCATATAGCACTCAACCAATGATTATCCTATGAAACCATTTCCCTTTATAAGCTAAAATATGGTATTTAATTTTATCTGTTTTCTACCAGCTGCACGTGCTTGTACCATCTGTTAATGTTTCACCAATAGGATATTGAAAAGAATTAGTCATCTTTATCTACATTTGTGGGTTGTTCTGCCACTTGTATTCTGACCTCCAGTCCCCTGTAGCATTGGGTTGTATGTCTTGTATATCCCCTAACATTTATCCATTTTCAGAAAGAGAAAAAAGAGAAAATGGGAAATCCAGCCTCAAAAGTATGGGAACTTTTTGACAAGAAACTGAATTTTGCTAGACAAGTGTATTGAGAAGTAATTCATATTCTTTCTAGAAATGACATGTAATTTTCCTCTATTAGTTTCTAAACTATATGTAGTAAATTGATAAACATCACATTCAAACCTTTTCAAGTAGTGGCATGTGGTCTGATTCTGTTACTGGAAATGAATGTTGATGTGATATTCTGTTGTTACTGTTTCCCTGGATATGTTAGAGTTAATGTGCAAGCTTCTGTTAGATCTGCTCGAAGCTTTTACATGTCTCAGATTATGAAGAACATTTATTTATGAATAGATAGATATATTTAGAGAGAGAGAGAGATAGAACAGCTACCATTTTTATGAATACCAATATCCAGAATTTTCCTAGATGTTGCAAAAAATCTGTGTGTTCAACTATTAGATTTCTTCTCAGTCCATCCTGTAATTTAGACAGAGTTGTATAGGTGGTGTGGATTAGCATAAAGAATATATATCCTTGTTTGTGCTATTCTAAATTTTCCTTTTCTCCTTTTCTATTAAAGTTCATCTTTTCATTTTTTCTTTTTTCTTTTCCTTTTATTTGCCCCGATGGATGATTGGGTTACTCTTTTCCCTCAGTTTTTGCCAAAGTCAGTACCTGTCTGCCAGTGAAGTGAGAAGCTCGGGTGCTTGCTCTCTTCCTCTGTCTCCTTTACTAATATAGCAAATTCTAACTTGCAGGCTTGTGTTTGCTGCTTTTGACATTATAAGAAGTGTGGCTGATGACGTTCATGTATATTGACAACCACCGACTGACGTACACAATCGTTGCACGTCATAAATGAGTTATACGTCTATGATTCACAAGAAAGAAAAGAAATGCAAGGGACAGTTAGCCTCTGGAATTTAGATGTTAAAAGGAGCTTCATTGAGATGTTAAGGATATTGGTGAGTATGGATTAGTGTGTTTGCCTCACAGAACACATCAGCTACTGTTCTAGTCAATAGGATTCTTTATTAGCTTTTATATGGTCGCCTGATGTATTCTGATTTCCTTCTGGCCTGCCTGAGGAAAAGAAGGTACCTTTTTGACTGTGTACCCAATTTCCATCTGAGCACGGTTGTGCTTGTGCTCAAAACGGTTGCCTTTGTACACAGGGTGGTTATGCCCTGTTCGCTTCTTTCTTTGTAGAGTGAGGTGCAGTCATTGTGGGAGCTGGGTAACTTGAGATTCCAGAAATAGTTAGCCAGCCTTTTGTTTTTGATAAGTGTGGTGATGTTGTGCATGTTCTGTAGTTTGTGCCTTGTAAACATAAGTTGAATTGGCAAATGTTGAGTTGACCAAGCGAAGTTGGACTTGAGCCCATGGACACAAAGTGCTCCAGATGCTCTCATCATCTGATGCACCAGTAATTTCACAACCACGCCGAATGATGCTCAAGTTACCAAAAAATTAAACCCTCCCCTCCCCCAACCCCCACCCAGCCCAGGACAAAATACCAAAAAAAAAAAAAAACAAAAGATTACAAAAATGGGATCCATTGGCCGAATCGGTAAAATGCCAGCGAAGAACATTTTAACGCAAGATGGGCCTGAAAATGCCTGCAACACAAAAAAAGAAAGGTCCACTCTATCTCCCAACAAGAGTCATAATCCCTACAGCTGGCAGGACCCGACACACTGTAGGTAGCCTAACAACAACTTGCCTTCCTCCCTTTGTACAACCGCACAATTTGATCGTTGGGCTCAATCGTCACGGCTGCTCCCATTGGGTTGGGGGGGCCCCTTTTCATTGATGGGAAAGTGTCGACCCCACCTGCCCCTCTAGCTGCAACGTCGGATCGCTTTCGGACCCCTGGGGCTTCCGTATTTTCCGTGTGGGCCCAGGGCGATGGGGCTGGCTTTGGACAAACAACAAGTTAAGCAAAGGCGGGCCTTGTTTCAGATGGGTCTTTGTCTGAGTGGGTCCCTTCATGTTGGAGATATCAGACCGTCCGATTCTATCGGCCTGAGCCCCTGGCAATTGATGCCTAGGCCTTATGGGGAAAATAAGAAATATTAAGGTGGAGCCCCCGCGCCCCCCACCCCGCCATTTTTTTTGTTTTTTTTAAATCTCGCTGCTGCATTAACTAAGCTCTCCTTCCTTCCGAGCATTTTTCTTGCATCCAGAGTCCTCGGAAAGGCTTGTGGCAGCAGCAGCTAAAGCTTCAAGATAATGTGAGATCAGCGCTTCGAAATTTCGATCGCGTTTTATCTTCTCCGTCTCCCTTCTCTCTACCTTTAAAAATTAAAGCATTTGAAATTGGACAATATTTTAATGAATTAGCTGCTGTACAACTGGGATGTGTCTCATTTTTAACGATGTCTCTTTCTTAATACGTAACGAGAAACACTATCTATCAATCAATTTAGTCGTATGGATACACTTGTTGCCATCGTCACCATCGACGTAGCCCTTCATTGAGACGTTGCGTCTTCTTTCTTACCGTATCATCATGACTCCAATTTTTTTAAAATTTTTGCCTATCTCTTCAGAGTTTTTTGCTCATAATCAGAGTTTTCAAATAAGATCTAGCATCAATATTATTTACCAATTAAATTGAGTCGGGTTAAATATATGTATTTAATCAAAATTTATTTAATAAATGAGGGTTCATGAGCAAAATTTTCTTTTTGAGCAAGTTTCTGAATTATTATTTTCCAACCACCATTTTCCAGTTTACAGAAGAATTAATATTTGAGAAGGCCAAGACCACCTTAGGCATCATGCTTCTCTCACCATCAATGTTTGCACCATTATCCTATGTTTCTTGCTACCACATGATGTATAGTCAATTTAAAATCGTCTATCTATTCAGTCTCACTCCCGTACTCTTTTGTTGTTCTTCTTTTTTTTTTTTTTTTTCATTTTATCAGTCATTTTGTTGCATTTTTGTTTTTGCAGTGTTATTTTCTCATTTGTAGCAGGAACTTTTGTGATTTCCATGATAATTCATTGTGGGACACAAGGTTCATGAAAGTTAACAATTGCGTAAACACACAAAATGGCCACTGCCTGAATCATAAGGACGACTGACGCAGCCAACTCCATCCTCCATTGCCTGAATGGATTTCTGTCGTTCCTTCAACAAGGTTTGAGGAAACCCCCCCTCCCCCCCCCAAAAAAAAAAAAAAAACATGACCTCTCAAGTGGAGCCCCTCACCACAATGTACGAATTCAACACTCTTTCATTGATGCAGAAATGTCTCAGCCCCTTCTTCCTCCTGGAAATCATATATCAGGCAATAGAAAAAGGGAGTTTTTCAGAGAAAAACAATTCTTCACAGAAGAAAAAAAAAAGGGAGGGGACCGCTGTAAGTCTAAAGGTGCCCAACGATGGGCAATGTTCACGTGGATGACCCGCTGATGAGTGATGCCCACGGCAATAGACGTTCTCCTTTATGTTCTTGTGTGAATATGTAATTTAATATTTGGATTAAGGAATTGGAGCCAGAAAATCTTTTGGTGGCCCGTCCTCCTCCTTTTTTCTTTTTCCCCTTTTCATAAACTTTCGGAGCAGGATAACACCCAACAGTCCCGCTAAGAATTACTCTTGTTCGTAAATATTACATATTTAATTCAATCCATAAATCTGTTTTTTTTTTCCCTATGAATTCTAGTCTGAGCTGGAGCAACTCCATGAGCCTCTAAGGCATTCTCCGGGGCCTGCATGACAAGAGTTATCTCCTCCATGCCCCTAATCCCTTCAACACCATGTGATTGCATGGCCTCCATGAACCATTTTCAGTCCTCCTCCTCAGCATAATAAACGGTGGAATAAGTGATGCCTAATTTCATAGGTGAAAATTAAATAATGACACAGTACCCTCTGCAGGAGTGCACGCTTCTTGTGAAAGGAGCATCATAGACGCCCATGAAATGCCTTCACAGGAATACAATTGACCTAAAGTTGTCCCATTAGCTATGAGACCGGGTCGGATGCCATACAGACAAGATTACAATAATTCCTTTAAATTTCCTTGTTCTCTGATCTCTAAGACCGTGAAGAGACCTGTTATTGATGCAGAACATATGATTTTGAAGTCAATTAAATAACTCTTTGAAACACGCAACGAGCAACAGTGAAACTTATACTCGATTCAATCCATAAATCTTCTTTTTTTTTTTTTTTTGTCCCTGTGAGTTCTGGTCTCAATAAGAATGATGATAGATGATGAGATTCCATTGATGGATGGATAGCCGCGCTTTAACCATTCAACCATGGACACAGAGAGATGATGATAGGCGTGAACTTTATGTGTGTATAATTTAGCATCACTAAATATTTTAACAGACATTCGAACTCATGACAGAAAATTAACTCTTTTACTATTAGATTATAACTTTTAGTAGTCTGAACTCCTCCTTCCTCCCAGCCCAATGGTACAACTTTCCTTATTGTGTTTTTAATTTCTATAAGAAACTTTGTTTCTAATTCTAGAAGAGCTCTATTATTATTATCTTTTTATTTATTTATTCATTCATTTTTGTGAATCTACCTCCATCACCAACTGGCACATTTTTCTCCTTTTTATGCTTTATTTTTCTCCTATATCGGCTTATCATTCCCATATGTTTCTTTGTAATGCATAAACGCGTTATCGCTCGATCAAATCATTGACTTGAAAGGAATGCCTAATGCGATTTTATCTGCTACTGACGGCAAAACACACTTTATCTTCTTTTTGGTCACTTGGTAATATGATTGCTGTAGCGTTAAATTACCAGAATAAAAATAATGGAAACCTCTTTCTTGTGTTAAAGAAAAAAAAAAAAACAAAAAAGCAAACTTGCCATATCAACGAAGATAATTTTTTTTTTTCCTTGTCAATCATTGTTCAATATTTACTTAAAGTACTTTACTAGTAAAATTCTCGACACACAAGATCAAAGATTTGGCGAAAAGACTTAATTGAATGAAAATTCATTCGTAATATATTTACAGTAAAGACAGAAAAAGGGAATTGTTAGGATTTTATTGAAAATATATTGAAAACAATGTGACCATTCTCGGCCACTTCCACGGATGGCTAGAGCGACTGGCGATGCAAAGTCACATCATGCCGGCGGGGACCACTTTTTGTGACTGCCCGTCCGGCCATCGGGTGATCTATCCGCAGCACTGCCATGTAGATTGCGTACCTCCTAACATATACTCGGAAAATTAACCTCAAGTATTGCTCAAAGCACTCGCGGTTGCAAATGACATTCAATCATTGCTCACGAAGAATCCAAACTCGCGCTTGATAAAACCAGTTACATGATAGGAGAACAAATCACGTAATCAATGGGCTATCTTTCGAGGCTTTCAACGGGGGCATTATAACAATATCTTTAAGCCCCCCCCACCCCAACCCCAGCAAATGGTTTTGAGGGGAGACATGGACGGTGAACAGACAGCCATGCCATAGGACTTGCCTAATTTTTTCACGCTCGTACACGACATGTATCGCCCTCCATTACAGTTTTTTTTTTTTTTTTCCTTGTCCCGTTGTTTTCAACGCTTGTTGTTTTATTTTCCTTTCTTAACTTCCGTTGGGGTGGGGAAAACACAGTGGATTGCTACTAACCAGTGAGGTTCGCGGTCTTTGATCTGTCTATTTTAGCAATTGCCAATTGTCATCACGTCGCTATAATTTGAGGACGACTGAATCCAAAGGACATTTTCGGATGAGTAAGTATCCAAAAGCTTCTAATGACATCGATTTTTCATTTCCAGTGAGTAACACCGATAAACCCAACTCTTTACATTTGTTAGCCCAAAGGTTCGTTTAATTGGCAGAGTGGTTAAATTCGTTATTAACCATCAAAAAATATTAAATGTATATTTTTAATATGCAATCGAATAAAAATAATCTATTTCATTATTAAAATTACTAATTTATGTATATATTAATAAAATTAATTTTAAAATAATGATCTTATTTATATATAACATATTTTTAGATACATCAAAATTAAAAATTATATCAATTTCTTTATTTATATATAACTTATCTTGGTCTCCCTTATATAAGATAAAGGTGTTGTTCAAATATAACAAAATAAGTATTTTTAAAATCTTAATAGTCCAATGATTAGGATAAAAATGAAAGAGACCTTATAAGACTTAATTATGGAGTTATATAATAAAGAGGACTCTCTAGAAAATTCTAAAACTATTTTAAAAGTTTATAATATTATATCACCAATAATCATTTATCTTTATATACAAAATGATAGATAAGTTTTAAAACTTGAAGAACAAAACTTAGAATCCATAATATAAGTTCAATTTACATAATAAGAAAATACTTAGTTTGCATATTAAATTGTATTAAAATGTTTGATTTTATTTTAAATTACTGAATTTTAAGTTAAAGTTGAATTACATGTAAAAAAATTAACTTATTCCGTTTATTTAGGCTTGTAGGTATATTATATAGGATTTTATTTTGACTTTTATGCCTAATTATCATTATTTATAGTTTTTAAGGATTCTTAATTATGTTAATTTTATATTTTTGAAAAATTTTAATTAAGGTAAATTTGTATTTAGTAATTATAATTAAGGTTTTTCCTAATTAAGGTATATTTGTAGTCTATTTTCTTATAATATTATATTATTTACATACTTATATAAAGGTTACAACTGTGTAAAATAGAATTAAGAAAATTGAATTATTTTTTAACAAGCTTTACTTTGTCTGGTCTTCTTAGAAAAATACATTGTTTTAATTTATCAAAGATATAATCAACCTTTATAGCATTTAGGATTTTTAGGACTTAGTTTATTGATATGATCTACCCAATTTATTTTCTAACTTTTTGGAGTTGGACACCTAACAAATTCTTTATTGGTTAATATCAGATTTTGCTAGATAAGTTACTTTAAGAATCCTTAAATCAATTTATTATACACATTCCAAGAAATTAAGAACCTAAAAAAAAAAAAAAGACAAGTTTAGTTCTTTATCACTTTGATCTTACCTTTTTCTTATTTGGCTCTTTCAATCTTAAACGATACATATTATAATAAAGAAAAGTGTTTTTCATTACTCCATGGAACTTCTTGTGTGCCGCTTAGGGCCTTTTTAGTCGATAGACGTGGAAGAGAATTTCAACTTAAGGCTTTGGCTAGGGTTCTATAACATTCCTCGATATTGTCTTTTTCTTAGTGCTAGTTAATCGAGGTAATTAGTTGATAACCCACGATTGAAGGACAAAATCCAAAATTCCTGGTTAGAGTTTTTATGAAATTGCAAAAATGATTTTGCCAGAAAAAGACCCTGAAAAATGTCGTGGCTTCACCATTTTCCTTGTTGCAAGTTTTCTTTTGTGTGCATAGAAATTTTCAGCAAACAGAGACTTTCCATGCGAAGATAAATTTGAATTGTGCCAACTCTTCTCCTTAATATGCTAAAAGATATTACTTGTACAAATAATAATTTCTACCAACAACATCATCAATCTAAAAGATTGTCTCTTGCTGATATCTTATTTAAAATAACTTCCATGGCAAGAATAATTTGAAAAACCCCTTTTTCTTTTTCTTTTTTTCGGCTTAACAGCTTGGAAACTCTTAAAGAATCTATTATAATTCTTTTCGTATAGTTCAACCACAGTATGCAGACTTCAAGACAATACGATCAATAACTACAGAGTATACGGTACTCTCTAAGTTGAGACACGACGGAGAAGTTGGAGGAAAATTCCATCAAACAAAAATTAATTTTTTGTTTGTGATGATTAATTTTTCAATACTCCAGTCAATTTTTTTTTTTTTCCTCACAATTAGGATGCTTACCCCCAGTAATTGCCCAGTACAACTTACGCTGAAATTAAAAACCTGCGCCTGCACAAGCACTTCTCCATTTCTTACTTAGCACACAAAATTTTTAACAACGACAGATACTTTTTGTTTTTTTTTCATTAAAAAATCGGTTGACTTGTGAATTATACATTCTATTTTTATATTTTTTATGGTATTAAAACTTCAAAATTTTAAAATAATTATCTAAATTTTTAAAATTTGAAATATCTATGTTCCAAAGACGACAATTAAAAAAAAAAAAATTGTTAACAACAAACGAGTTCTCCATAAAGGGAAAAAAAAAATCAAACTTATGGGTAAGGGGAAACCCCGACATGGAATTGAAATTAATTATTATTATTAAAAAAAAAAAAAAAAAACAAGGGGCTTTGGGTCATTATCGATACAGCTGTAAGGTGATATATTTGACCTTCAGGCAATAAAATAAAGGGTGAGTCTAACTTTTCGGTAGGTCCCACCTCTTCATCCCAACGAACTGAACAGTACGAACAGGACCGGACACACACACACTCTCTCTGTCTCTCTGTCTCTCTGTCTCTCTGCAATTAAAACAGTAAACGCCTCCCACAGTCCAGTCCACAAACGGCAAGTTGCTTCCTCCACACTTCAAATGGCTGCATTCCATAAGTAATCGCTCTCTTCTTTAACTTTTATATATCTATATATATATATATAGAGAGAGAGAGAGAAAGAGAGAGAGAGAGAGCAGTAAGCAACAAAGAAGAAGCTAAGCAGCAATTGAGCCTGAGGCGCCATTGAAGCCACCCCACCCATTTCTACCATAACAAAGCTTCTTGCTGTGCTTGGGGCCTTTCTCTTAGACACCCCCAGCTGCAAAGTTTCCAACCCACTTTGTTTTCTTTCTTTTTTTTTTTTTTTTCTAAATTTTGAGTCCAGAACAACTCAATTTTATTGGTTTTCGGTTCAGTTTCGCTCTTTTTATCCTTTTTACCGGTTTGACTGGGTTATGGAGCAGCCTGCTGGACCCGGAGCTAGATCCGATGGCGCCGGGCTCGATTCTATCCAATTCGGCGAAGAAATCCACCACTTAATCTCCGCGCCACCGGATAATGCCAGCTCGTTCACTGCCCTCCTCGAATTACTGCCCAATCAGGCCATGGAGCTCCTCCACTGCCCCGATTCGTCTCTCGGGGCCCGACCTGTGCTCGTGCACGAACAGAAACTGCATCCGCCCCCGCCGCCGCAGCGCTTCAGTGCAAATTTGACGTTTCCGAGTGATAGCGGCTTAATCGAGCGAGCCGCGAGATTCTCGGTGTTCGCCGGCGAGAGTTTGAATAACAACCGCAACAATTCCCCTGAGACGAGCTCGGTACCCTCGAATTCCCGCTCCAATCCTGAGAAATCCGTGAAGAGGGAGCCCGCCGAGACGGAATCGTTCCTCAACTCTACGCCGCCTCTGGTTTCCGATCCGACGACGGACAGCGGGAGGCAGAACCAGAAGTCGGCGAAGAGGAAAGAGCGTGAGAAGAGGAAGAAGAAGGTAGGATTCCCAATTAATTAAACATTAGGCCAGCTAAAAATTCCAATAATTAGCTGCTTATTTAGCTAATTGGGCATCTGCTTGATTTGACACTGTAGGCCAAAGGGTCAGCAAAGAAGAGCAAAAGCACTGAAGATGCCAACTCTGGAAATGGGCAGAATCTTCCTTGCGTTCACGTTCGGGTTCCTCGAGGCCAAGCCACTGACAACCATAGCTTAGCAGAGAGGGTAATGATCTTATAATTTAATTAATTGACTAGTTTTAGTTAACCTGAACTTAAACGGATAGTTATTCCGAAGGTCCAGTCTCTCAGCTAATTGGGAGGTGGGTTTTTTCTTTTCTTTTCTCTTCTTTTGTTTGTTCTTTGATCCAATAGGCCAGGAGAGAGAAGATCAATGCCAGGATGAAGCTTCTTCAAGAACTGGTCCCGGGCTGCAACAAGGTAACACGCTTACTAGATATGATATTTGGTCACCGGTGCTAATGATTGATTAATCATTTGATTAAGGCAACCTGTCAAAATTTTGTTACGCGATGAAGCGGGGCTTATTATGTTTAAATTATTTGTTTAGTAAATAACCTACAATATTTGGGTGGTGGATTTCTGTGTAAGCAAGGTTAAACCAGAATAATAATAATAAATTTTAATTATAATTTAAAATAATAATTTAATTAATAATTTAATTGTGATGCTCGAAATAAGAGATACAGATTTTTTTATAAAAAAAAAAAGAATTACGTGTTTTGATCAATGGGTTTGCTGTTGTCACCTATTTTGCAAAAGGTTGGCATTGCTTTTTCCCCAAGTAAGTGGCCGGTGGGAACCGCCAAGCCTGGCATTCTTGTACATTGACTGACAAGCCAGTTATGTTCTTTCTTTTGTGCGTATGAAGAAGACTTTATTTTTATTTGGGGTCCCTTTTGGGGGGGCTAGTTTTGTCATTTGAAGCTATGGCTAACTTTGGCCTGCAGTCTTTACACTTAATTCTCAATCTGGCCACCGGTAGACGATGGACTAAAGAGAAAATGATTAAATTCAAGACTGCCTTAGAAGTACTGTATCGGTACTCCTTTCAAGTTGGTTGACTGTGTCCTGAACCGAAAGCCTCTCGAGGGCCGACTTTGAAGTATTGAGAGCTTGATTTGATTTTCTTAACTGATTTATAATAAATTACCCGAACACCCTTTAATGTCATCCTAGAAGATTGGCTCCCTGGAAATGCTTTGCCGGACTTGCCCTGGAGAACTCATTATCCTGCCCATGGTTGATCAAATATCTTGGCTTCCATCTCATAGGCATGACAATTTTCGTTTATGTTAGAAAGGTGCATGGTGCCCCACTTTTCCTTTTTAAGTTTTGCAGAAGCAAAATATGCCAAGTTCCTGGACATGGCTGGACAGAGACATGGCTTCATAGTTGACAAACAAAATTTACGTCATTGGCTTCCAACACAACACCAGATCCATACCTCTACAGTATTTTTCACCCAATGATGAGAACAAGTCCAAGAATAAAATTGCTCTTGTTTATTTATTAGCTAATGAGACCATATACTTCGCACACTTTATATGGTAAGTAATAATTAAAGACTAAATGATTTTTAAGTGAGATAGGTGTTTATTTTTCTGATATGGTATGATAAAGTGAGGTCTACTTCAAGTTTCTCCCAAGATCTCTTTGGGTTTGGCTTGGAGGCCATAAATTGCCGTGTGCTTCTCTCATGGTCGGATTTTGTGAAAAGGCTGCAAAAAGCCATCTTCTTGTGTGCTTATCGGTTTCCTAGATCCAAATTTGCCTTGGAGTCGTCCTCCACATTTGCATTTAATGATTTATGAAGCCAATTGTGAATGCCCTAGTTCTTTGTTTACGGTTCTGAATGAATATTGATTGGGATACATGCATAATCAAAACTCATTCTCTGCTTTCTTTAGGGCTCTCTTTTTGCTTTTTGCCTATTGCTGCCTTCATGGTGTTGAAATACATGATTGAACTGACGCAAAGAATGCTTGGAGTTATTATACCCATGTAATCTGGGGCTTTTAGAAAAAATCTTTTAAAGCAGGCATATCCAGGGATTGATTGGAGGGCCTTGTCATCCACATGCTATGCTTATGAATTAATTTTAATTTTTTCAATCAGAATAAATGAGCTCTAATTTTAGCCCCAAGCTTTGTCCACATAATGCTTTGGAGGGCCTTGTCCTTCTTTTTCTTCTCTGTTTCTCTTTTTCTCTCCCTGGGTCTACAGAGTGCTGACTGAATTTATCTTAATAACAGATGGGCCCACTTATCCATATGCTTTAGTTTATTTTGCTTGGCATAAAAAGCAGAAAAATATCTTCTGTTCATTTCTTCTTTGAAGAGATCTTTTGAGCTTTGGATTAAATGATTGGTTACATAAAAATTGCTCTTCTTGCGCAGATTTCTGGTACAGCATTGGTATTGGATGAAATCATCAACCATGTACAGTATCTACAACGCCAAGTGGAGGTGAGATTTCCTCATCTCAAGCATCAGTTTAGTCTTATGGGAAACATACCAAGGGTATGTGGGAATTGGGATTGGCAGGTTTAAAATCATATTCTTACCAGAAACCCCATTTGAGGGAAAAAATAACATCTAATTTTTACTGGTAAACTCTGTATGAATAACTAATGCCTAGCTGCACTTTTCTTTTGTAGGACATCTTTATATTACTCCAGTAATAATTGCCATCTTTATTCTGGTTGAAAGTTTCTTTGGTTTTTCAGTTATTATCAATGAGACTTACGGCAGTCAACCCAATAATTGATTTCAATCTCGACCCTATATTGGCTGCAGAAGTAAGTAGTGTCATTCTCACTTTTACACTTGAAAAGTTTGGACCTCGTTTGGTGCATTTTGGTTGAGCTAGTCTCATAAACCCTACATAGTAACACGAGTAATTTGTACTGTTGATGGGTTCTTGTTCTAATATCAAGCCACCATAGCTTTTGTTAGCTAATAAGTGTATACTTTATTATTCAGCGAGCCACCGCAACATTTATATCTTTAATTGTTTTATAGAATGTGGTTGATGAACGAAGCAAATGTCTTGATCTTAATCTAATGTAGTTATTCGGGAATGGTGGTCCTCCCATTAGGTGTTTGAAAGCAAAAATGGCATTACTAATTTATCCCTTTAAAACTAGGATCACTGAGTGGTCCATTGTAGACCATTTATGAAGCTGAAAGTTTATAAAATTGACACCTTTAGGAACTATTCAACTCTCCCGCTCGTTTATTATGGTCTATTAATAGTGGCTAGCACTGCTAATGTCCCCTTGAAAACATGCAGAGTGGGTCCCTGGTAGGCAATGACTTTCCCGGCGTTGCTGTGCCTGTGATGTGGCCAGAACTTCAAGTCAATGGTAGCCGGCAACATTATAACCAGCAATGGCATTTTGATGCACTTCACCAGCCAATTTGGGAGAGACAAGATGACAATCACCACTTTGTTGCTACGGGGAACCCCCTTTTGAGCTATGATGACTCGGCAAATTCAGGTAGGAAACAGACTAATTGATTCCTTCTTGAATTCTGCCACTCAAAATGTCTTCATATTGTCATGACTAACAAATTCTATTCTCTCGCCATCCCGCACGTCTTGAGAATACAGAAAGGATTTTAACGGGCAATCTTGTCTTCATTTCCTTCACTACAGAGAATTGGAAGGACTTAAAGAAAGAGAAAATTAATAAAAATTCCTGCCGTCCGTGACATACTCATCTATAGTTGTTCAAAGCTTTGAAAGCATTGGACGCTAATATTTGGCTTTGTGAAATTCTACATGGTCTCCGATTGTTAGTTTCCAACATGGCCTTTTCTTCTTCCGTCATGCTGATCATTTTTAAGCACCTAATGGGCTGGGGCGAAGACACTAACTTTTCATATTGTCATTGTGATGCAGCCTCTGCGTTTGAATCAATTGAAAAGGGAGCTATGAAGGCAGAACGAAGCTACGATTTTAGCTAGTAAAATGTATATATAAAAAATATTAGCATTTAGCAGGCCCTAAAAAAGGGGAGGTTTGAATTATTCATCTTGGGTTTCCCTGTCTTCCAAAATCCAAGTCAGATGGGAACCCAATTTCTCTCACTTGGAGACGAGAGATTCCAGTATGTTATTCTTATATATATGTATGCATATAGTATAATTTACATAATGTTATATATATATATATATATATATATATATATATACACAATAAATTTTGGGAGTCAATTCAATTCAATACAATACTTCATTTGTAAGTTGATTTGGTTGGTTGATTTTTACTCGGAAGTTTCTTCTCAGTAAGTCCCTCTGCCTCCATTGTCCGGTTGCCACTTTGCCAGTCAGGGATGCCATCTCTCATTCCTAATCTTTATGTTTTCCTTTTAATTAATAATCTCTCGTTCCCATCAATTCTCTCATTCACTTGGCTTTTGGACTGATTGCTAATCCTGATGGGAATTGCAAAACCTTCATCGAAGTGAATTGTAAAGGAACATTTTTAAACTATAATATATATATATATAATTTCCACACTCCATATTATTACTCGTGAACTTGGCTGATAATATTTATGCTATCCAATTCGAGTCATTTGTCGTATTTCATTCATAGCTTAGGAGACAATTAAAAGGTGGCCTTCCCAATTTTCCATGGACATGAGTTTAGGAGGAGCTAAGTTGGTAGTGCGAAGCAATAACATTTTAATATAATTTTTACATATAGAAGTCGTAGCCATTGTAAAGGTGAGTATAGAATTTCGTATCTGTGGGGCATAAACCTTCTCATCTTAAAAATGAATCTATCTTCTCATGTTTGAGCCCATTTGATTTACTATTTTATCTTTTAAGGGTTACATGCAATTTAATTTCCATGTGTTTTACTTTTATTATATTTTATCTTCTTATGACTTCAACTTTCACTACCCTATAAGACTTTTGTAATTTCTAAATTTATTAATTGAAACTTTTTTCCCATAATTTTATTAATTTTAAAGCTATAATTAATTCTAAAACATTTTACAAAATTTAGATATCATGAAATTTATTTTTTTAGTCAATTTGATTATTTTTATTTTTTGCAAAAAATGTTGATATTTAATGGATTCACATTTTTTAGTCATGGTGATTATTTTCATTTTTTATAAAAAAATTAGAATTTATTATTTAAACTTGTTTTTTTTAAGTTACAAAAATTGAATCATTAAAATTTTTAAAAATTATAAATTCTCATAATTTTCCAAAAAAAAAATAATCATGACAACTCAAAAAAATAGATTTCATAATATTTGAATTTCATAAAATTTTTTGTAATTAAAAAAGAGTTTTAAAATAAACAAATTTTAAAGAAGGATCTCAATCATTAAAATTAAAAACCATAAGAAGTTTATAATGTAAATTAAAATTTTATAAAAGTAAAACACAAAAGAGATAAACCACAAAAGGATTAAATGCATTTAAAGTTATTTTTAAAAATTTGGGGTGTGAATTTTAAAGTAAATAGTCTATTTTAATATAATGTGTCATACTATCTATATTTAAAGTGAAATGCCTTTTTATGATAATACTTTTTTTTTTTTGAAAAAAATAAATTTTATGATGTAGTTCAAATATTTTTAAGACACATTTACAATTTTTATTGAAAAAAAAAAAGCCTAAATGACCAAGTAATCACACTGTTTTGTAACTTAATGTCATAGAATT
This sequence comes from Ceriops zippeliana, assembly GCA_037897445.1. Taxonomy (NCBI): domain Eukaryota; kingdom Viridiplantae; phylum Streptophyta; class Magnoliopsida; order Malpighiales; family Rhizophoraceae; genus Ceriops; species Ceriops zippeliana. Next base: position 1,812,387 of record JBAPLH010000216.1, on the reverse strand, counting down.
AGACTTGGATATTATTAACCTGTGTGACACTTAGACATCTTATGACAAAAGATGAACTAAATAAGTCTTACAGAGTTTGAGAAAATTCGTTTGGAGTTGAGAAAGGCAAGAAATGGACAAAGAAACTGAAGGCACAAGAGAAAGAGAACTTTCAATTCAATGGTATCTTACAATTGAAATGAGTGAGGTATTTATAGTGGTTCCAACTCCTTGATGTATGGCTACAATTGTTTGTTCCAAATTTTTATGGAATCCTCCAAATCAAGATATTATAGAATAGCTTAGATATTTATAAGAGAGAATTCTAGAGACTTGACACATAAACATTCATCCAGAATATTCTAGCCAAGTCTTTGGGGCAATAATCGGGCTAAGCATCTAACGGGTGTAGTTTGGCAATGCTCTTAGGACGCCATGACATCCTCCTCTATTTAGATCTCGTGACGTCCTCATCATGTCTTCGTCCTTGTAACATTGAATGTGGTTAGCAAATTGCCAAAGTAAATCTTCTCGTTCCCAACTAACCTCATGGTTTGGTAGATGTTTCCATTTGACTAAGTACTCGGTATAGTTAGTAACTTCTTTTTTTCATATCACCCTATTAGTAAGGATACATTTCACTTCCTTGTTAAATTCAATGATGATGACAGTTGATGTACGCTTAGATTCCCCATAACTTGGATTTTGTTGTCTTCATGAAAGGTCTTTATAAGACTTATATGGAATATATTATGAATTTTGAATCTTGAGGAAAGTTGAATTTGGTAGGCAATTTTCCCCACTCGCTTGATTATGGGAAATGATCCTTCGTATCTCCTTACCAAGCCTTTATGACTTTGCGTAAGGACTTAAATTGGTTAGGTAGTAATTTTATTACTACCAAGTCTCCCTCTGCATATTCCTTTGGGTGTCACTTGACATTAGCTCAATTTTTTATTTATTGGGTAGTTTTGTCAAGGCAAGTTCTTGTAATGTCTGCCTCCTCATGTTATTCCTTTGCAAATTTATAGATAGTAAGGTTGCTTCCTGTGTAAGAAGAGGCAATAGCACTTGGGATTAGAAGCTGTTATCTTGTGACAATTTTAAATAGACTTTTGCCTGCTACTTCGCTCCTTTGGAGGTTATAGGAGAATTGGGCAATATCAAGTAACTTTGTCTAATCTCACTAATAGGCACTGACATAATACTGTCATAAGTATTGTTCTAATGAAACATTGATGCGTTTGGTTTAGCCATTGCTTTAGGGATAAAAGTTAGTTGAGAAGTTCAAATTAGTTTCCAACAACTTTAACAACTCACGCCAAAACTTGCGTATAAAGTAAGGATCTTTATCGCTTACTATGCTTTTAGGTACTTCCCACAATTTAACATATTCTTGAAATATAGACGAGTTGTTTCATCGACTTTGTAGTCAACGAGGGCTAGAATGAAGGTGGTGTACTGACTGAATTAATCAATAACAACCATAATGTTTCCAAACCCATCAGACTTGGGTAAGGTCATGATAAAATACATTGAAACACTTTTCTAAAGTATTTCGGCAATTGGCAGTAACTCAAGTAGACCAGCGGGGTGTTGTTGTTTCACCTTGTCTTGTTGACAAATGAGATAAGTTCATACATAAACCTCAATATCATCTTGCATTTGTGGCCAATAATATCTTTGTTGAACGAGAGTAAAGGTTCGTGTCATACTTAGGTGACCAGCCCATTGGGAATTATAGTACTCCTTAAGAATGTCCCTCCGTAAATTTTCCTATTTAGGTACGAAGACTCGATTACCAAACGTCATAAGAATCTCATCATTTAACCAAAACCATTAAGTCTTCCTTTCATTAGCCATCCTTAACAGATTTTTGGCCAAATTATCTTGTGATGTGCCTTTCTTGATTTGTTAAGGAAGTCACTCTTTGGTGTGCTGACAGATAATGTCTTTAATTCCGCCTTTCGACTTAACGCATTGACAACAAAATAAGTCATACCTAACTTATATTGAAGCATTTAGTTGAATTCGGCTAAGAAATTTTGTCAACGAACTTGCTTAGGGCTAAGTTTCTACTACAATTGGAGGCCAATTATGGCAACATTGTTGGTCATGATCATAAACTGACTTCTAGGCAAATAATGTCTCTATTTGTATAGACAGTGAATGATGACAGTTATCTCCTTATCTTGGACAATGTACCGCCTCTTTGTATCGTTTAATTTACGGCTTTTGTAGACAATAAGATGCTCATTTTGCATTAAAACTCCCTCAATGTCAAAGTCAAAAGCGCCCGTGTGAACTTCTAAAGCCTTCTCATAGTTGGGCAACGCTATAACGAGTTCTTTAGAAATTGAATGTTTTAATCTCTTAAAAGAAGATTGACATTCCTTTGACCAATGTCATGTGACGTTCTTCTTAAGTAGATCCATCATTGGTGCGATTATGACAAAATATCTCTTTATAAATTGTCAATAATAGTTAACTAGTTTCAAGAATGATCGTAATTCAAGGACTTTCGTTGGACGCTCCCACTCTTGAATGACATAGACCTTTTCTCAATCAATCATAAGCTTACTATCTTTGATCTTATGACCAAGGAAATCCACTTCTTATTTCATAAAAGAACACTTCTCCTTCTTGACATACAACTCATTTTCATGTAAAACTTGAAAGATTTGTTTAAGGTGATCCTTGTACTCCTCAAAAGTGTTACTATAGATCACTATATCATCCAAGTAAACTAACATGTCAAGAAAGGAATGATATATCTTATTCCTTAATGTGCAAAAGGTAACAAGGGCGTTGATGAGACCAAAGGGCATAACTAGGAATTTGAAAGTTTTATAACGCATCACGCATGTAGTCTTCGGCTCATCACTAAGTACTATACGAACTTAATAGTACCCCGACCTTAAATCCAATTTTGTGAAGTACTTTGCCTTCCCCAATTGTTCAAAAAGGTCAGCTATCAGCGAAATTAGGTATTTATTCTTGATAGTTACTTTTTTTAAGGTTCGGTAATCTATGTACATTCGTAAGGATTCATCCTTCTTCTTTTGAAATAGGACTGCAACACCGTAAGGGGCTTTTGACAATTGAATATAGCTTAAGTCAAGAAAATCTTGAAGTTGCTTCCTCAGTTCTGTAAGTTCGGGAGGTGTCATGCAGTAAAGGGTCATGGCAAGAGGTTTAGCACTTGGATCCAGCTCGATGTGATGATCCACATCTCACCTAAAAGGAAGTTTCTTGGGCAACTCCGAAGGTATCACGTCCTTAAAATCTTTAAAGACAACTTAAATAGGTTGCGACAGTAAAGAAGTAGGCTTTATCATATCTTCCTTATCCCTTAATTCCTTTATTGTGGCAACATAACTTTAATCAATCTTGAAACCCTGTTTGAATTGCAAGGAATAAATCATTGATGTTTTAGATTTCTTCATGCTATTCAACGGAATCACTCAAATTTTGTGATTGTCAAGAATGACAAGGGATTTCGATACGGGAACAAGAAAAGATAAAGCTTTGTAAAAGAAAGTAAGACCCAAAACCATTTTAAAATCATCCATAAGGACAATGGTAAAATCTAACTTATCATGCTAATTGTCAATCTTGACGACTACTTTCTCTGCTATCCCATGAATTAGCTTTGTTTCAGAATTGACTTTTATGATAATGTCAACTCCCTCGGAAAGTTTGAGACCTAAACGTTTAGCCTTATATATGTCTATAAAGTTATGTATAGCTCTCGTGTATAGTATAACACTCATAACTTTACTTTCAATAGACGTATTAAAGTATAATAAGTCTTTCTTTTTGGGGATAGTTGGAAAGAAAAGTTTGAAAAAAGTACCTAAGTATTGGATAGCTCCTAAATCAACTTAAGCTCCTCTTTACACCTTTCCTTATGGAGTTCCACCACAATAGCGTTCATCGCCTTGCGATTACGGCAATCCTTAACCTAATGTTGTCTGTCACAAATGAAACAAGACCTCAAAGGTTTATCACGCTTACCCAAAGAGTTCTTAGGTTTGCCATTTGAGGAATTTTTATATCTTCCCTCCTTGTGGCTTGCTTCTCTTTTCTGTTCACCCTTATCTCCATCACCTTTATTAGAGTTAGGCTTTTTACTCTTGGAATGGGCCAAGTAGTCGGTCAGCATTTCAATTACAGCAATAACATTATCCAAAGTTTGCACGTTATGCCTATTTAATTCTATTCTTGCCCAATCCTTCAAGCCATCTTTAAAATGGAAGAGGAAGTCCTTGTCATACAGGTCATTAACTCAAGTATAAAAGTAGTAAATTCCTTAATGTATTCAGAAATACTACCTGTTTACTTGAGACGACATAGCTTCCCTCTAACTCCGTTATCCGTATTGTAAGGGATGAAGTATTTACGTAACTCAACCTCGAATTGCTCCAATGTGTTGATCACACACAGGCCTTTCTCCCATTTGGAATGCTTCCTTCTCCACTATAGTTGAGTAGCATCCCAGAAAAAGATTAAGGCATTGCTTATTTTAACAATGTCATCAACAACTCTCATGACTTCAAAGTATTGTTCAAAGTCGAAGAGAAAGTTTTCCATAACAGTGACATTACGAATGTTATTGTACATGGTAGGCTTAGGAACTTTTAGACTATGCCCAATAGTAGTGCTGCTTGTGCCAACAGTACTTGTTAAAGTGGACTGCTTCGATGAAGTGAACTCATCTCCCTACGAAGGTCGTGAATCTCTCCTTTAATGAACTTTTGTAGATCGGATAGTTCTTAACTAAGGGAGTTTAATTCTCCCTTGAATGTGTAGCTGAATTCCCCAATCATGAACTTGACAATTCTGGTGATTTTAGTATTCTCATTGATCAAATTATCGATTTGATCACTTAGTTCTCTCACTAAAGAACTCATATCCATGATGCTTCTTTCTAGGATAGCTACACAAGACTCTACAAACTCCTTTGTTGTAGCCTTGGACTTCCTACGTTTAGTTAGAACGGGTTGCTTCTCTCACCCACGAGCTTGAAGCTCGATTTGTTGCTCTTCAATGGCGGTAGCAACAATTCCTTCTTCACTTACCATACTCACAACTCAAGTAAGAACTAAGTTGAAACTAAGATTCAACTGTAATTTGATACCACCTATCACAGAGTTAGGCTCAGATCATGTTAATCTGCTCGATATTTAAACACCTTGTGAGGAAAAAAGAACTAAATAAGCCTTATAGAGTTTAAGAGAATAGACTTAAAATCGACAAAAGTTAGAAAGTGACAAGAAAATTAAAAGCACAAAAAAAGAGAACTTTATAAAGGAAATAACTTTCAATTCAATAGTATCTTACAATTAAAATGAGTGAGATAACTACAATTCAATATATAACTATAATTGTTTGTTCTAAATTTTTATGAAATTTTATAAATTAAAATTATTATAAGATAATTTAAATATTTATAAAAAAATTCTATAAATTTGACATATAAGCATTCGTCTTTTTGGCCGCGTGGGGACAATAATCGGGTTAGGATCTAACAAAACTAGATTGTAAATGCTCTTAGGACCGGCGTCACATTAAAGTGCTGAATTCGTCGTAAATTCAAGCTTGTCCCCGCCACCCCAAAAAAACAAAAAAAAGGAGAGAGAGGGAGAGAAGGGAGAATTGAAGGCTAAGAACGACGCCGGTTTGTCCAAATATTCTCAGCAGCGTGAAAATACAAAAAGGCTCACAGACTCCTGGATAATGGAATGCTCTCGCTCAAACGCCCCAGCCACACCCCCCCCCCCACAAAAAAAGACAAAAAACAAAACGATGCCCTCTACACATCCCTTCACGGCGGCATCTGCCATGCTCCGGCAGCGTTTGGCATCTTCCATCCGCACGCGAGGCGGCGCCTCGGCGGGACCGAGCAGATGGACTAGCCCGGGCCACGAGGAGAGGCCAAAGGGATACCTCTTCAACAGGACGCCACCGCCGAAAGGTCAGTCGCGGAAGTGGGAGGACTGGGAGCTGCCCTGCTACATCACCAGCTTCCTGGCCATCGTGACCCTCGGCGTCGGCCTCAACGCCAAGCCCGATCTAACCATCGAGACCTGGGCCCATCAGAAGGCAGTCGAGCGCCTCGAGGCGGAAAAGATGGCCCTTTCGACTTCGAGTGAGTCCGAGTGAGAATCAATCCGAACTTGGGGGCAGGCACTGTCACTGCTTCTGGATCCAAACTTGTCTGTGTTTTTGTTTCTCTTTCCTTTTTCAATATATCCCTTGTTGATAACGAAAATGTTTGGTTGAATAAATGAATCTTTTCGACTTTAATTGGATATTGGAGCTAATGTGCTAGCGGTAATTTGCACGTTTTCGCGCACTATTATATATCGCGAAGAAGCTAACTTTTAATTGTTTGTTGAATTGGGACTGCAATTTGCCGGCTGATTGTTCCTTGACCCTTTTGTGCGTCAATTCAATTAAACCCTGGAATTTCTTTTAAAGGTCTTGACAGGTGATTCAGTTAAAGTTGGACCCTTTTTTGGTTCAAGTGTGTTAGTATCAACATTTAGTGTTTGGGTGCTTGATTTCTTTGAATGGTTCCTTCAATTAAGTTGTCATAACATGGGTTTTATTGAAGCTCTAATTGCTTCTCGCTTGGTTGGTATTGATTTATGTATTTGAGTTAAAAAGCATTCCAACAAGTATGGCCCGCATAGCTTAGTGCTGTTCATTGCTTGTTATTCTTTGTGCTCTATTTGCTTGCTAGCTTGGTGGATTCTTTTGAGGTTTGATCAGTTGGACATCCATGCATATCTTTTTTCTTTTTCTTTTTTTTTTTTTTATTAATGCAATCGGGATAAATGGCTATGGGTAGGTTTTAGGATTTAGTGTCTGTTCATCTTATTGGCTCTGCATGGCTGACTTTGCACCTCTGGACATTGGAATTATGCGAACTATTTCTAGTTCATGACCTTTTTCAGCTTGTTCTTACAAGTTCAATCATCTTGTTTGGAGGTCAAATGGATTAGTTTTGAATAAGGTGTTAGGTTTTCACTAACTCCTCAAATACTTGCTTGTTGACCTAGACCTTAGCACCTGGATCAATTCATTGTGTTCTCATTCACTCATTTAATTATGAAATTGTGATATTTTTGGCATGTTTTTGGGCTGAAGCATAGGAGCCTCTGTGACTCAGCTTGTGATTGTTTTATGACCTTTTGTTATGCTTTCCCTGTTTGTGGGAATTCACATAGATATCTTATTAAACATTGGTTGCACAGTTAACTTGTTGCATAGGCGATTAAGTTGAAATTTTGTGGAGATCACTTGAAGTTTCTGAAACATGGGAAGCCTATGGGCTTTTTTACACCAATTTTATCCCTTGAGTATGATGTCAACACTGCTAAAATTTGTTAACTTCTTTTAGATTCATTTTCACTCTTCAGTTGAACTATTTTGTATTCAAGGAGGACTAAACTAGGATTTTTTACATTTGCTATGACCATTTCAATTTGGTGCGACTTTTCTTCCTATGCTCTATGTCCAAACAAGGGTAGTTTGTGCTGGTGCAGCATCTCTTAGTATGATTAGTTTGTGATAGTAATAGGGACATGGGTGATACGTGTCGTGTGGAATTCAGGAAGTGTAAGTGAGTTAATGAAGGGCCAACTGTGTGTGAACTCGGGTGGGGTGCTTGCTTGATGAATGATCCGGGCTTCACATTTTAGGTACAGTCTCTCTTTCTTTCCGTTTCTTTCGTTTTACCCTTTTCAATGCACGAAAGCATGGTCGTACTTCCACTTGGGAGTTGAGAAGGAAAATATAGGTGGCATCTCACAATCCCATTAGAGAGTATAAAGTAATTCATTCTAAATTATGTTATTAAAGAGTATAAAGTATTTTCTTTTAAGACCACTTTCTTTCTTTCTTTCGTTTAATCGATAAACGGGATGGACATTTTCGGTTTTCGGTGCAAGGGGCCCCAAGTTGCACGGTGCATCATTGGAGTATACTGTCGACTAATATTTACCGTAAGTCAACTTGAAGGATCAATTAAGATTTCATTCTTTTGAGTCACCGTAGCCAAGCCAATGTGTTTGTGTTTCTACAAAAAATGAAAGAAACACGCGGGGGATTGATAATTGTCACGGCCCATCCAATTGATGAGGGCCTAACCCAAATAATGGCCCAAGAGCTAGCCCAAATGATGGCTCAGAAGTTAGCCCACTTATTACCTTCTGCATAAGCGCTTAGGTAAGCACTTCACTTATGTAAGCGCTTAGGTAAGCGCCCCGCTTAGGTAAGCGCTTAGGTATTCTCTTTTGTAAATATCTTAGATATTTTAGATCTAGAGAAATTATAGCCACACATCAAGGAGGTGGAACTACTATAAATACCCCCACTCCTCTCATTTGTAAATCACCTCTTCATTCATTCAATACAAGTTCACTTGCAAAGCTCTTGTGCTCTCTCTCTCTCTCTCTAGCTCTCTCAAGTTCTTCTTGTTCGGTTACTTGCCTCCCACAAGTCTTCCGCTGGTTCGTTCGAACAATTTAAGGCTTACTTAGCATCTTCTCTCGAAAGATCGACTAAGTGCCGCACGGGTTAGCACGTCCGAAGCACGTCCAAGCCTAACTCCGTGACAGGTGGTATCAGAGCAAGGTAATCCTAGTCCCTACTCTGTTCTTGTTTGAGTTGCGAATATGGCAGGTGAAGAAGGATTTGTTGAGACTGTTTTTGAGGAGCAACCAATGGAGCAAGAAGCTCGTGGACGTGAGGAGCAACGTGCTCCAGCCAAACGTGGCAAGTCCAAGGTTCCAGCCAAGGAGACCTTAGACTCACGTGTTGGTACCCTAGAGAGGAGTGTCCTCGACATAAACTCTCTTGTGGGGGATCTCAGTGATCAAGTTGATAACTTGGTCCATGATAATGCGGAGGTCACTCAGGCTGCCAAACTCATGATCAATCAAGGTATATCTAAACTTCGTGAGTTTGTTGAAGGAGAGATTCATGCCCTTCGTAGGGAGATGGAGTCTTTTCGTCGAAACAGCTCACTTGCTAGTACGGCTGCCACTGCTAGCACTTCCACTGCAGTACATGGCTTGAAGGTCCCAAAACCTGCCATGTACAACGGCACAAGGAACGTCACTACCGTGGAGAACTTCTTGTTCAGCCTGGAGCAATACTTCGAGGCCGTGGGGGTTGTCGACGATCTGGCCAGGATAGGCAACGCCCCAATCTTTCTAAGAGATACCGCCCAACTCTGGTGGAGAAGGAAGCACTCTGAACGGGAGAAAGGCTTATGCAGCATCGACACTTTGGAACAATTCAAGGCTGAAGTACGTAGGTACTTCGTCCCTCACAATGCAGACGGTGAGGCGAGAAGGAAGTTGCGTCACCTTTGTCAGACAGGTAGTATTTCTGACTACATCAAAGAATTTACTATCCTCATGCTTGAAATCGAAATGTCCGATAGGGAACTACTCTTCTACTTTAAAGACGGCTTGAAGGATTGGGCAAGAGTCGAGTTGGAGAGGCGTAATGTGCAGACCCTAGATGCTGCCATTGCCGCTGCGGAAACCTTCGTCGACTACTTTGGTCACTCCAAGAGTAAGAAGCCGAACTCTGGCAAAAGTGGGGGAGAGAAGGTCGGGCAAAAGAGGCAGGATTCTGGTCGCCACGAGGGTGGACAACAAAGGCCCTCAAATGACCGTCCCAAGCATGAGAAGAAGTCTGGAGGTAAACACAACTCGACTAACCCTCCTAAACCTTGTTTTATTTGTGATGGACCACACTGGGTGAAGGACTGCCCCAAACGCAAAGCCATGAATGCGATGATGGCGGCACTCGATCCAGAAAAGGCCGACGAAGAAGCCCAAGCGGACATGGGATCTATCCAACAATTGGGTAATCTCTCAAAGCGTTCCTCCCCAACAGTCACCAAGGAGAAGGGACTGTTGTATACTGACCTTGCCATCGAGGGCAAATCAGCTAGTGCGATGCTGGATACGGGGGCAACGCACAATTTCATGGATGTTGAAGAGGCCAAACGTCTAGGCCTCAAACTGACGAAGGGAAGCGGCACCATCAAATCGGTAAACTCGGGAGCAAAGCCTATCCAAGGCATGGCACACGGAGTTGCTGTCCAAATCGGCGAATGGACGGGTAAGTTAGACTTTACCGTTGTTCCCATGGATGATTTTAAAGTGGTGCTAGGTCTTGCATTCTTTTGCGGAGCATTGGCTTTCCCTGTTCCTGCTACACGTTCTCTTGTGGTTATCGAAAACCATAAGATCCGCGTAGTCCCCTTGAAGCGTAAGGAGAGATCTCAACCATCGATGATCTCATCCTTGCAATTCAAGCGGGGTCTCAAGTCGGGTCCTGGCTACGTTGCTACCATAAGAGAACTAAACGATGGGGAAGACGTAGCAACACCAACTCCTGTCTTGCCACAACCAGTTCAGGCCGTCCTCAACAAGTTCAAGGACGTCATGCCTTCCGAGCTGCCCAAGAAGCTTCCACCAAAGCGAGATGTGGATCACCACATTGAGCTAGAAGTCGGTGCCAAACCCCCTGCCATGGCTCCTTACCGTATGGCACCTCCGGAGCTCACTGAATTGAGGAAACAGCTCCACGACTTGATCGACTCGGGCTACGTTCGACCATCGAAAGCCCCATTCGGTGCCCCAGTCCTCTTCCAAAAGAAGAAGGACGGATCCCTACGGATGTGTATTGACTACCGAGCATTGAACAAGGTTACTATCAAGAACAAGTATCCCATACCCTTGATAGCTGACCTTTTCGACCAACTCGGAAAGGCGAGATACTTCACCAAGCTGGATTTGCGATCGGGATACTACCAGGTTCGCATAGCACAAGGTGATGAACCAAAGACGACCTGTGTAACACGCTACGGAGCGTTTGAGTTCTTGGTCATGCCCTTTGGTCTTACCAACGCACCAGCCACCTTTTGCACACTCATGAACCAGGTACTACATCCTTTCCTGGACAAATTCGTGGTAGTTTATTTGGATGACATTGTTGTATACAGTAAAACACTTGAGGAGCATGTAGAGCACCTCAAACAAGTCTTCCAAGCTCTACGGGTAAACGAATTGTTCGTTAAGAAGGAAAAGTGCTCATTTGCCAAGCAAGAGGTGGACTTCCTTGGTCATCGAATCAAGGATGGCAGATTGCTGATGGATCCAGCAAAGGTGCAAGCCATCCAACAATGGGAGCCACCAACCAAGGTCCCGGAATTGCGATCTTTCCTAGGACTTGTCAACTACTATCGTCGGTTCATCAAGGGATACTCTGCCGTAGCCGCTCTCTTGACCGACTTGCTGAAGAAAAACTGCACTTGGCATTGGACGGAAGAATGCCAAGCTTCCTTTGAAAGATTGAAGCAAGCAATCTCCGAAGAACCCGTTATGGCACTACCGGACTACGAAAAGCCTTTCGAAGTCCACACTGACGCATCCGACTTCGCCATTGGAGGAGTCTTGATGCAGGATAGGCACCCCATTGCCTATGAAAGCCACAAGCTCAACGACACGGAGAGACGGTATACCATCCAGGACAAGGAGATGACTGCCGTCATCCACTGCTTGCGCACCTGGAGACACTATCTCCTCGGAAGTAAGTTTGTAATTATGACTGACAATGTTGCTACAAGCTACTTTCAGACACAAAAGAAACTCAGCCCCAAGCAAGCTCGTTGGCAAGACTTCCTGGCAGAATTCAACTACACACTGCAATACAAGCCGGGCCAAGCCAACGTAGTTGCTGATGCGTTGAGTCGGAAGGCGGAACTAGCAGCTCTTGCTACTAGTACTCCTACGAACAACCTCCTTGAACGGATCAAGGAAGGTACTGGACAAGACAAACTGGCTAACAATCTGCTAAGGTTGGCTAGTGAGGGGAAGACTCGTCGATTTTGGGTGAACAATGGAGTCTTGACAACGATAGGGAACCGCGTCTTCGTGCCAAAGTGGGGCAACTTGCGGAAGGAGATCCTCAAGGAATGTCACGATTCACTATGGGCTGGTCACCCAGGTATAGCACGAACCCTTGCTCTTGTCCAACAACATTACTTCTGGCCGCATATGCATGCAGATGTTGAGGCCTATGTGCGAACTTGCTTGGTTTGCCAACAAGACAAGGTAGAACAACAACAGTCACCAGCCGGTCTACTTGAGCCACTACCCACTCCCGAAAGGCCTTGGAAAAGTGTCTCGATGGATTTTATTGTGGCTCTACCAAAGTCTGAAGGGTGCGGAAGCATCATGGTGGTAGTTGATCGGTTTAGCAAGTATGGCACCTTCATTCCAGCTCCTGCTGATTGCAAGGTGGACGAAGCTGCTCGCTTGTTCTTTAAGAACGTGGTAAAGCTATGGGGAGTGCCAAAGAGCATCATCAGTGACAGAGACCCCCGCTTTACAGGTAAATTTTGGCGCGAGCTGTTTAAGTTGCTGGGAACCGAGCTAAACTTTTCAACAAGCTTCCATCCTCAAACCGATGGGCAAACTAAGCGAATCAATGCCTTGCTCGAGCAATATTTGAGGCACTATGTCAGTGCTCACCAACGAGATTGGGCAAAGCTACTCGATGCTGCCCAATTCTCATATAACCTTCAGAGGAGCGAGACCACAACCAAAAGCCCGTTCGAGATTGTCGTGGGACAACAACCGCTCACACCAAGTGCTATTACCTCCCCCTACACTGGCAACAACCCGTCTGCCTTTAAGTTTACAAAGGAATGGCATGAGGAAGCGAACATAACGAGGGCTTGCCTCGACAAAGCGGCCAAGAAGATGAAGAGATGGGCTGATATGAAACGACGCCCAAAAGAATACAATGCGGGAGACATGGTGATGGTGAAGTTGCTACCCAACCAATTCAAGTCTCTACGCAAGGTACATAGGGGCTTGGTACGGAAGTACGAAGGACCATTCCCCATCATCAAGCGTGTGGGAAAGGCCGCCTATCAAGTCCAACTCCCTCCAAAGTTAAAGATCCACAACGTTTTTCATGTAAGTCTTCTAAAGCCTTTCCATGGAGACGAAGAGGATCAAAGCCGAAACGAGTCAAAACGCGCACCAACAGCTGTGGTCACCGAATTCAATAAGGAGGTGGAATGCATCCTTGCTGATCGAGTGATCCGGAGAAGGGGAGTTCCCAACTATACCGAGTACTTAGTCAAATGGAAGGATCTGCCAGACCACGAGGCTAGTTGGGAACGAGAAGACTAGCTTTGGCAATTTGCCGATCACATCCGGTAATTTAAGGCTGAAAATGCGACGAGGACGTCGCAGGATTAAGTGGGGGAGGATGTCACGGCCCATTCAATTGATGAGGGCCTAGCCCAAATAATGGCCCAAGAGCTAGCCCAAATGATGGCCCAGAAGCTAGCCCACTTATCACCTTCTGCATAAGCGCTTAGGTAAGCGCTTCACTTATGTAAGCGCTTAGGTAAGCGTCTCCATTATGTAAGCGCTTAGGTAAGCGTCCCGCTTAAGTAAGCGTTTAGGTATTCTCTTTTGTAAATATCTTAGATATTTTAGATCTAGAGAAATTATAGCCACACATCAAGGAGGTGGAACTACTATAAATACCCTCACTCCTCTCATTTGTAAATCACTTCTTCATTCATTCAATACAAGTTCACTTGTAAAGCTCTTGTGCTCTCTCTCTCTCTTTCTAGCTCTCTCAAGTTCTTCTTGTTCGGTTACTTGCCTCCCACAAGTCTTCCGCTGGTTCGTTCGAACAATTCAAGACTTACTTAACATCTTTTCTCGCAAGATCGACTAAGTGCCGCACGGATTAACACGTCCGAAGCACGTCCAAGCCTAACTCCGTCACATATTGCTCTAAAACTGTTAAAGCAAATGCCGATGTGGTCTAATGACATTAAATCGTATTTGCCCCCCACCACCTCTTCTTATTTTGTGTGCAGAAAAGGCAACGATGGAAAAGGCGGATGCGATCCATCGTTTTGGAAAAACGAGGGAGGGTCCTTTTCTCACGTCGGAAAGTGCAACAGCTTTTGACCCCTTCCCCCTCCCCCCCACCCCCCCCCAAAAAAATAATAACAATAATAATAAATAAACCAAAAAAAAAAAAAAAAAAGGCGACAAGTGTCGGCGGGTGACGGTGCAGGTGTCACTCTCGCACTCTGTCTCACTTGTCAGCTGTCTGCCGCATTACTACCACCCCTTTTGTGCCGCCGACACGGAATAAGGCGTAAATTTAGTTTTATTTATTTTTTCAATTTTTACAATATAATCTTTTTTTTTTATTTTAAATATTTTATATTTTACTTCAATTAATGATAATTTCAGACCACAAAAAAACATAGTCAAGCAATTAATGCTCAACGTTAACCCTACAAATCAATAAAAATATGAAATTTAACCCATTTAAACTTTTGAATTAATTATAATTTTTTAAAAAAAAAATTAATAATGTATAGAAAACATATAAAGTTAATAGTTTAATTATTTTTTTACAAAATTATCTTAAATAAAATAAAATACAAATATTGAAAACTTAAAAAAGCATGTACAAAAGCTTCAATTATAGAAATCAAATGTTTTATATATTTTTACAAAATGTAAATAATTTTTTATAAAAACTTGAGTGACGAAGATATTGTTATTGACATCAAATATTAGAATGCATTTAAAAAAAGAAAAAAAAAATAGCATATGGATTGTCGTCATACCTTAAATAAAAGGTGTGTGGTCTACTTTTTTCTCAATTTTATTTTAATATTCCTTATTTGGTATTTTTATTGTATTTATTTTTGAAGCAATAAAAATCCTATAATTAAACCAAAAAAAGAAGAAGAAGAAGAAGAAGAAGAAGAAGTGACTTTTACGCAGCGTCACTCAATCATTGAAAAATTGTAAATTAAATAAATATTTGAAAAAGATTCAATGGCCTCTAGTACTCTGGGCCCCTCAATTAAATGGCTACCAGCCTGGCAATGCAAAATCTACGCTCCTCCTCCTGCCTTCTGAATCGATTGATAGACATTTTGGGGTTACCCTGATCCAGCCCCACAACCCCAACACCACCCCAAAAAAAAAAAAAAAAAAGAAGTGCAAATTAATTAACTTAATTAATTAATGATTTATTACAAGTAACCTATCCACAAAAATGGGGTTGGTTAAAACGTGAAATTGCTTCTTTAATTGTTGAATCCATACGCATTGTGACCCTTTTTGCTGGCTAACGCCATTTGAAATTGATGCAATAAGGGAAAAAAAAAAAAAAAAAAAAGCAAAAAATTCTTAGCAGGCAGAGATTGATACATTACACCTTCTCCCCAAAGACTGGAGAAAGCCAAAAGCATCCCTTTTGTTCAATCTAACCTTAGCCACAAACACCCTTTTCTAACGGCTCAATGATCCCTCTCCCTTAAAAAAAAAAAAAAAAATCTTTTTCTTGGGGAGGCAATGACTTTCCGGTAATTCAAAGTAAGAAAGTGATGGCAGTTTAGGTATACCAATAAAACGAAGGGGTCGGCGGTGGGCGGTAAGATAATAAAACCCCTTGCGAAACGGGCAATTTCCCCGGTCACTTTCCCCCGCCACCGACAGCTGCTCCCTTTTGTAACATTGTCCGCACGTTCCTGCTAGAGATTATTTTCCTTTTCTTTTTTTCTTAAAAAAAAAAAAAAAGAGGTAAGAATAAGAATAAGAATAATAATAATAAGATTATCAGTAAATGGGGGATTCTAGGAGTTATTGTCATATTCTATACCTTATTAAAAAAAATTCAAATAGCATTTTTTACTAAACATTATTTCAACAGCAAAGACATTCTCAAGTTTGTTATTTTTATATTTTTTCAATTAGAGGTTCCTTGTTGGTTTAGATTTCAGTAAGAACTATATTGTAAATCTATTACACGTTTGATTCATGAGATTGAAATAAAACTAATATGAATTTCTCTCTCTCTTTTTTTTTTTGTTGTCTATAAAATAGAATAATAGGAGTGGGGATTCACAATTTGTTAGCGAAGATTTCTCGAGAATTTTTTATTGTTTTTAGAATAATCAATGTTTAGCTAGGACAACAAGGTCATAAGCTAAGAGTTGTTACCAAAAATGTCAAAAAAAAAAAAAAACAAACTCTTTACTTACGCCAATAATGAAGCACAGATTCTAAAGCTTCGTTTTTTTTTTTTTTTTTTAACAGTCATTTGGAAGCGGAATGTCACGGCCCGTCCAAAAGCCTAACTGCGTGACAGGAAGCTCAACAAGCTGCGGTCAGTATTTGTTTTTTTTTTTTTTTTTTTTTTTTTTTTTTTAAATATCCCCGTCAACTTGACAATCTTTCCTAAGTCATTTCTTTTACTCCTGTCTTGTCGTTTAGTTCCGTTTTGTGCCTAATAAACACAACCGCAAAGCTGGAGTTGCTAGCATTTCCTGAGACCCTGTGATGTCATTTAATGTTTTTGTCTTTTTTCTATGCTGAGCTTGCACTGTCTCTCTTACTGCGTCTCTGCTGGAGTACAATGAGACCTTTGTCTCATTTTCCTTCTCCTTGAACCCCTCAGGTTTCAGGCTTTTCTTGCTTTCTGCAGAGGTTAGCTTCCAAAATATCTGATCACTCATAATTCTGCAATGTCGGCTTTTCAGATTGGACTGATCTCTGCTTTTTTCTTCTTTTTTTTTTTTTTTCTGAGCGGGGGGTGGCGTGGGGTGGGGTGTTAGAATTATTTCTTCAAAGAAATGATTGAAATTTAGAAATGCTTTCTGGGTTTCCTTTTACACAAATACAGATAGTGAAGTGAAGATTGATTGAGATTCTGGGTTTTTCTTTTTTCTTTTTTTTTGGGCCAATGGATATGTGCTCTCTGTTTGACTGCCTGCTCCATCTCTTGCCCCATGATCTGACCGTTCATGAATTGCAGTTATCTGGTCATAACTCTAAAACAAGATACTGTCACCGATTTGAAGTGAGTCACCATTGAATGATGAGTGGTGAAAATAGCCTTCGTTGTTTACCATTTTGTTGCCACCGACATGCTAATTGGTTTAAACTGTGCGGATGATGATTCCATTATGTTTGCTGGTTTATGTTATTATTTATAGTTTGCTCTTCCTTTGCAAATTTCCCTTCATTTCACGTTTTTGAGGTGTTGCTGGTAGTGATCTAGACATCTCAATGCATTTAGTTGATTAGCCTTCATCTTGTGTTGTCATCGTCTATTGTTCGTAGTTTGTCAGTTCATTGTATGTAACATTCCAAAAAACCATGCAGACTGCGCCCCAATTTTGGGTATTTTTCTAACGTTCAAGGTTGCCTGATAAACAAGTCTCTCCTGCATGTTAAGTAGGTGCAATCTCGGCAACTAGTCAATTTCTTAAAGGATTTCTGATGGAATACCTCATTGTTACTCTTTCTTCTTGGTCTTGATTTTCAGTTGGATTCCTGTTGGAAGAGATCAAAACAAGAAGTATGAAAGAGACGGGCACGAGGGGAACCAGCAAGTCGAGGCGCTCTGGAAAAACCAAGGCAAAAGAATCCAAACCACATCAAATCGAATGGAAATACTAAACCTGACTCCAACGTTTTAGTAAGTGATTCGAACATGGGCTCAGAGCCCTCTCAAGTTTATGAGAACTTGGTTATACATTATGTGGATGATGTCAACAGGTTTGAGGATATACCTCAAGATTCAAAAGTCAATACCATGATTGCTAAAGTGAACAGAGATGAGGTTTTAGATGACCATTCTGGTGATCTAGGGAAAGAAACCAAGCAGGGAAAAGAAGAAGAATCCGATTCTGAGACAACAAAAGATTCGGTATCATCTCAAGGGGATTCCTTGGCAGCTGAGGATGAGAAAACAGAAAGAGTTCTGAGAGTCCCTCATAGTGTTTCTAATAAGGATTCCTCAGAAAGTTGTCCCCGTGGATCAAGAGTGATACCTGAGCAAGCTAGTAAATCTCGATCCAAAGCGGTAAACAGCAATCCGAAAAAAATTGCAAAACCAAATAAAGGGCCATCTAGAGTTACTGCCAGCAGGTCTGATAAAATTTCTGGAGACATGATATCTTCCTCTGGATCTTCATCGGAATCCTCTGAAGTAGCTGATGATAAGCCTGTGGAAGAGTTGAAAGAAATAGATGGTTTGGATGAAGCCTCCAACGGTACCGTAAGTGTTGCAAGTGACAATGAAGTGCTTGATGCTGAAGAAAATGGTGAGCATGAGGATGAAGCAGCTTTAAATCATAGAATTGAACACATGGAAATGAAAATTGAGAAACTTGAAGCTGAGCTCAGGGAAGTTGCTGCTCTTGAAATATCATTGTATTCTGTAGTGCCAGAACATGGTAGCTCTGCACATAAGGTGCACACGCCTGCACGGCGCCTCTCTAGGCTCTATATTCATGCTTGTAAGCACTGGACTCAGAACAAGCGAGCCACAATTGCTAAAAACACTGTTTCAGGACTTGTACTGATTTCCAAGTCCTGTGGCAATGATGTTCCAAGGCATGTAAAAAGTCTTCATTTTCTACCAGTTTTGTTTAATTGTGTTTTAAATGAGCTATTATGAACTGACAGGTAATGTTCCTTTTGCATGTTTAAGGTTAACCTTCTGGTTGTCAAACGCCATTGTGCTGATGGAGATCATCTCTCAAGCATTTGGCAATTCATGTCATCCAAGTCCACTCTCAAAGCTTGCTGAGTCCAATGGCACTACCAGAAGAACTGAAGGAAAATCTATGTCACTTAAATGGAAGGGTAGTAAACAAGTTAATGGCTTCGTGCAGTTTGCTGATGATTGGCAGGAGATTGGAACCTTCACAGCTGCACTAGAAAAAGTTGAATCATGGATATTTTCCCGAATAGTAGAGTCCGTCTGGTGGCAGGTATCTGTCTGAAAGCTATAATCCAATTTCTCAATCCACATAGATGCTTATATTTGAAACTTGGTAGCCATCTATTTAGCTGCATTGAATGCTTAAGCCAGGTAGATTGTATTTTGGACTAACAGCATAGGATTCTTCATTCCTAGGAAGGTTATGATACAAAGATATTACCTACTGCTTAGTGCATTTATCCCCAAGATTTTCTTATGTGTGGTCTGCACTGCTTTTAGGCCTTGGCTCCACATATGCAATCTCCAAGTGGGAACTTGTCTGATAAAACCATAAGAAAGCTACTAGGACCAGCCTTGGGTGATCAGCAGCAAGGCAGCTTTTCTGTCAACCTTTGGAAGAATGCTTTCCAAGATGCTTTTCAACGACTTTGCCCTGTTAGAGCAGGGGGGCATGAGTGTGGTTGCTTGCCTGTTATTGCAAGAATGGTACATGATTTTCATTTTCATTTATTGATTCAGCTTTATGCCATTAGTTTTAATTGCTATAATGAAGTAAGGAGTATATAGAACTAGACAAGTTAAAGTCCCCAAGTTTCCAACTTTCCCTACTTCTTTGCAGGCTCCAATGCGGTTTGACTTTTATCTTAATAGTTTCTGGCTTTGATTGTTGATTGGAAGTAATTTCTTGATCAGGTAGCAGAACAATGTGTTGCAAGACTAGATGTAGCAATGTTTAACGCCATTCTCAGAGAATCAGCCCATGAGATACCAACAGATCCTGTGTCAGATCCCATCGTAGATTCCAGGGTTCTGCCTATTCCAGAGGGAGAATTGAGCTTTGGCACTGGTGCACAACTGAAAAATTCTGTATGCATTAGACTCTTGTTTAGATTTTGACTGCCTCAACTGGTCTGTATTGGCTTAAAGATTTAAAATAGCAAATGTTATCTGGTTTCACCTGTCTTCAAGATGAAAGGTTATCCCAAATATAAATTTTCTGGAGTACAAACCTCCACAAGAATAGTAATCAATCAGTACATCTGCTTAATACATTTCTGTGAGGCAGAGAGTTCCAAATCGAAGGTTTTTGACATTATTAAAACATAAGGCTACTGCTTGTCATGCAGGTTGGTAATTGGTCTAGATGGCTTATGGATACTTTTGGCATGGATGCTGATGATACTTCGAAGGATTGTGTGCAGAATAATGAGGATGACATTAAGCATGATCATGAACCTAAGGCCTTCCATCTTCTGAATGAATTGAGTGATCTTCTGATGCTTCCAAAGGATATGCTTATTGACCGGTCAATCAGAATGGAGGTTCAATAGATAATCCCACCAAAATGACAAAAAATTTTCTTCACATTCGCCCCCCTTTTTTTTGTTGACCAATCTCTAACTTTGCTAGTGCTTTTTGTTAATGTTTCAAAGGTTTGCCCATCAATTGGTCTTCCATTAATTAAGCGGATACTCTGCAACTTTACTCCAGATGAGTTCTGCCCTGATCATGTCCCTGGAGCTGTGTTGGAGGCACTGAATGCTGATGTATGATTTTATTCCCCTTAAAGTTCAATTACAGTTTTAAATCTCTCGTTGATTTTAAAAAATATGCAAGCACGTATGTGGTACCATACAATTCAGCATTGTTGATTTGGATAACTCTGTCCTTATAATTGTGCCCCCCGAACCTCTTCAACGTCAGATGGATAACATTCATGACTGTTTTAAGATCACAAAACTCATAATGACTTTGCTACATTAATTTCATCTGTTAAAGATTATTGTGGAGCGGAGACTGTCAGGAGACTCGGCAAGAAGCTTCCCTTATGCTGCTGCCCCAGTTTTGTACACTCCGCCTTCGACTACGAATGTGGCAGAAAAAGTTGCAGAGGTGGGAACGAGGTCCCAACTGTCAAGGAATGCATCTGCTGTGCAAAGGAAAGGATATACGAGCGATGAAGAACTTGAGGAACTTGACTCGCCTCTTACATCCATAATTGAGAAACTGCCATCATCCCCAAGTATTGTACCAAATGGTAAAACCAAGGAACCGGCAGTTTCTACAGTCACAAATGCTAGGTATGAGCTTCTACGCGAGGTGTGGTCTGTGTAGACGATGAGAGTGACTTTTGTTTTTGTGTCTCTTACCAAGTTAGTAAATGTGAACGAATAAAAAAGGTGGTGGTGGGGGGGGGGGGGAAGAAAATGCTTGTTGAGAATAATGGTTGGATCATGTCGGCCATCAGCTTTCGTGTAATTAGACGGCTTGTTTTCAAATAGCATCAATGAAACATTCCATTCTGTAAATTTGTATTCTCTTTTGTAATTATTATTATTCTTATTCGAGACATTACTCGGTTCTAAGCAAGCGAGCCGTGTCCCAATCCACCAATAAAATTGGTATTCTGTGCATTAAATTCTCCCATGACAGAGTCTGAGGAAAATTGTAGGTCGCAGTAGAGTAATCAAAGCTCCCATTTTCATCTCTTCTCTTCTCTGCGCCACCAAGTCATGAAAATCTTTGGCTCGGTTATTCCTAACGAATCCCGTTACACGGGTATCGTGGACACAACAAAGGATTTGCGCTAACATGTTCTGCTTGCATCACTTGATGACACGTACCATCACATCTCATTGTGTTCACCCTATGTTTTTCCAGGTCACGAATATGAACTCCCCGTTATATCGAAGGAAAAACTGTCATTTGAATTAATAATAAGGGATATGCACCCAAAATAAAAATTATGAATATTTACAATTGAATTTAAATTTTTTTAGCCCGGGAGGTGGGTCCCTGCGTGTGGACCCCACTTATTACGCCAAACGAAACCAAACTGCATGGCAAGAACCGGCTGCTAATTCTAACATTGACGATGATAATAATAATAATAATAATAAAGTTCTTGCTTTAGCATTTGCCGAATTATCCAAAGCCTTTTAAAACCCAATTTTAGAAGAGTAGAGTATCCCATACAAGCACATTCTTTTATCAACCAGAGCAGAGACAAAAGGCAGGATGTAGTGATGACATCAAGCTGCATTTACATTAAAGGACAACGAAGTGAAAATGGGCGATCTATTTTATCTTTGACAGATCAAGCAGGAACACAATGCTCCTCTGAGGTAGAGAAGCTTGCATTTGGAAGATGAGGTTTTGAGGCCAAGGACTGAAGTGCTCTTGTCACCTCAGACATCAGTGGTCGTTTCTCCGGCATCACAGAAGTGCAACGGATAGCAATATCCAGGGCTGATAGCATCTCTGGTTGGCAAGATTTCGCTATCTTCGGATCGAGGACTTGGGCTGCTCCATTGGTTAGGTTGATTTTCCTACGCACCCACGTCACAATATCAAGAGAGTCGGGTGATTCTGCCTGCTCTGCTCGTCTGCCAGCTAAGAGCTCTAGTAGCACAACACCAAAGCCATAGACATCCATCTGTTCGGTTGCTTTCTTACTGTATGCATATTCTGCAACCAAGAGTCAAGCTTGTGAGATTTTTCACATCAAATTGGCTCCAGCATTTTCACTTGCACAAAACTAAACAATAGTCTACATGAACGCAGCAACATAGCCGGGCCTATGCCTCATGCTACCTATGAGTTGTAATGTACTTCATTTTATATCAACAAGAAAGAATGTGTTCCCAACGAATTGAAATGTGACTGCAAACTGATAAAAATGGACTTTACACAGAACATAGTCTCAAAAACCACGCTTGGATATATAAATGCAGCTTGAGCTGATCTTAAAAGTCTTCTGAAGGCAATATATTAATCACACCGTATTTCCTAAAACTTTTCCAGCAGAAAGCATTCTGAGAATGTTAAGGTCCATAATCCAAGTCAGTCATGCATCCACAAAGTCTGCTTTTAGCAATTATTTAAAATCAATGAAGATTACCAGGAGCATAGTAACAGGAGTCTGCCAATCCCAAGGCAATGGTAGATTGAAATGCAGCTTCTCCCACAATCCGGTCGAGAGAAAAATCAGTGAGCTTTGGCTCAAAATCAGCATCCAGAAGAATATTTGTCGATTTAACATTTCGGTGAAGTAGATGTGGAGAATAATCCTTGTGAAGGTATGCCAATCCTTGAGCAACTCCAATGGCAATGCTTAATCTAACACCCCATTGCAACTGAAAATCAGGTCTGCTTATCAAATCTCCTAGGCTACCCTTTGTCAAGTATTCATATATTAGAAAGATTGATTCTTCTGAATAGCAAAGGCCAAGAACTTTAACAATGTTCTTGTGCCTGATCTTGGCTAATGTCTTGACCTCAGCCTTCAATGCTTTTGAAGATTGGTTCCCAATATTGACCAGCTTCTTAATGGCAACCAGTTCACTGCTTGGTAAGCTTATCATATATACTCCACCAAAAGTTCCGCCATCCCCCACAGCACCTTTCTTATCCATTTGAAAAATCAAATCATGCTTAGTGACTCTCAGAGGATAGAAAAATACTGAATTCCAACCACCCATTTGAGATTTCCGCTTAGAGAACCGATGAAACACAAAGAAGCCAGCAGCAACAAGCAAGATTCCAACCCCAAATGCTATGGAAATCAGGGCACATGCCAATACACTAATGCCAACAGAACTATGCTGTCTTGACAATTCTTCAGAACAAGAACGGGGCAATCCCTGGCCACAGAGCCCAAGATTTCCTTCTAAAAATGAAGCAGGCAGACCTGAGATCAGAGCAGGAGGGACCTCGCCCGACAATTGGTTAAAAGACACATTAAAGAGAGCAAGCTTCAAATTTTGAAGCCCTGTTGGGATGGAACCAGTAAGATTGTTATCAGACAGGTCAAGGTAGGTTAGCACAGGTAGGTCAGCAAGGGATGGCGGAATTCCTCCATTAAAACTATTGTTGGCCAATGACAAGGAGACAAGTTTCCTGCATTTTTTCAGCTCCGGAATTTGACCCGAAATGGAATTGTGGGAGAGGTTTACGATGCTCATAACTGGGGAATCACAAAAATTTGGAGGCAATTCACCATATAAACCATTTACAGATGCAGAGAATCTATATAAGCTCTTAACCAAACCAAGACCCTCCGGAATTCTACCACTAAAGCTGTTGTTATCGATCTGAATTTGCTCCAATTGAACTGCCACTGACATGGAATCAGGTAACTCTCCAGTAAATCTATTGTTTTCAGCTCTAATGAGCTTAATTTTGTGTAACGACCATAATCCATCTGGGAAATTACCGGAAAAGCCGTTGTCCTGAACTTGAAACCTCTCAAGATTCAAGCAGTCAGCAATTGAGTTGGGTATTGAACCATTGAAGGAATTTGTGTGAAGACTGAGGTCTGTAAGGGCCTGTGCACTACATATACCACTAGGGAAAGGCCCCAAAAGCTTGTTTTGTGAAACGTCAAAAGAAACTAAGTTCTTGAGAGAGGGACCTAATGTTTCAGGAAGCACACCACTTAGATTGTTCTGTGACAAGTCCAAAATACCTAAGCTCTGCAAACCCACAAATGAATCAGGAATTTGACCGCGAAAACCAGAGTTTTGCAACAAAAGCTGCCGAAGCTTCTGAAGCTTCCCAATTTCGCGAGGAATCTCACTCACCAGATTTTGATTTTGAGACAAGTCGATAACAAGAAGCTCAGTGAAATTGTCAAAGACAAAAGGAACGCTACCTGACAGTAGGTTGTTTCCCAGGTTGAGGACTAGCAGGTTTACTAATGAGCCGATGCCTTCTGGGATCTTTCCCTCAATATTGTTCCTGCTAAAATCAAGAAATCTTAAAGACCCAAACTGAGAAATCTGATCTGGGATGGTACCCCAAATCATATTGTTGCTAAGATTCAGAGTCTCCAGGTGGCTACACTGAGATAAGTGCAGAGGGATAGGCTGATTAAAAAGATTGCCAGCGAGATTGAGAATAGTCAAATTGGCAAGTTGACATATGGAAGAAGAGATGACACCAGAAAGATTAAGACTTTGAAGGTTGACGGACGTTACGGTGAGTGAAGGTGTGGTCTTGCAGGTGATTCCAGTCCAGTTGCAACAATGGACCTTTGAGTTGTTGGACCAGTTTGAGAGAGAATTCTCGGGGTCAACAATGGAGGCCTTGAAAGAGAGAAGAATATCCGCTTCACTTGAAGCTGTACTGAGAATGAGGAGTGAGAAGCAAAGAGACACAACAAAAGTGAATATGCAGGAGTATGACGCCATTGAAGGAGGCTCAGAGAGACAGAGCGAGAGAGAGAGAGAGAGAGAGAGAGAGCCTTGCTGCGTTGCTTTCAATCTTTTATTTGTGTCAATGGGGTGAGACCATGAGCATGTGACTGAGGATCAGTTGAGCAGTTGAAGAAATGTATAGCTAAGATGCTGATGGCTCAGTTTAACTTCTTCTTTTTTTTTTTTTTTTTTTGGATCAAAGGATTGGCTGAAAAGTCACTGTAAACTTTTTGGATTGTTTACACAGTCCCGTCCCTTCTTTGGACAAATTCAAAGAAGAAAAGGTCTGCCCCTTTTTCTTCTTGTCAACAACACAAATTCAAGTGTGCATTGGTTTTCTTACAGTCATCTTATTAAATTATGTCTCGTTAATCACAAAATTTAATAATAAATTCATATAATTTTTTATAAGCTAAATTATATCATTAAACTAACATTAATTAAGTCTGAAAACAAAATTATAGAATTATTGAATAGATGACTGATTGAACTAAACTTGATTGGTTAATTACATTTTAATATTTGATAATATAATAAAATAATTTTTGATGAATTAAAAGATTTTCATCTGACATTTTAAATATTTTAAACTTAAAATTATCTAGGTTTCAGTAAATCTGAATTTACCTTTCCCTTTCCAGGCATGTAAAGCAGCCAACAGAATGGGAAGACCATTTTTTTTTTTAAATTCATTTTTTACCGTGCTACAAACCAATTTCTCTGTGTACACTCCGCCAATCAAGTCCGTTTATTGAAGCGCTGACTGATCGAACGGCTCACATTTGCACTCACACATGAACTCCTATGCACCGAATCGAAGTCCTCGCCGGAATTGAAGAAACCGTAAGCAAACGAACAGAGAGTTTTCTCGTCCATGCAAAGGAAATGAAAAGGACAAACAAGTGTCTCGCAAGTAAAAGGAGGAGGCCGACAAAAATTAGACTGAGAAGAAAAGTGATAGAGAAGCGAGTGAGTTTCGCACGTGCCAAAAGTGGGTGAACTTTTTCTTTTTTTTTCAGCCACAAGATTGATTTTGATTTTATTTATTATATTAAAAAATATTTATGATAATTATTAATTTTTAAAATTCACTTAATATGTTAATTTTATTAATTAAATTCAGATGCACTTTTCTTTTCATCATTATATTATTAAATATATTGATTGAGATAAATTTTAATTTAAAAAAATTATAATTATTATTATATTTAAATATACATTTATTTTATTAACTCTTTAAAATTTTCAAAAAATTAGAATTTATACCATAACATGTGAATAATATAGTAACAAGAATCAAATATCCGTGTTACATAACATGTGAATAATTATCATATAATTATATTTTTTAAAAATATTTAATATGATATAAATTTAATCAATATATTTAATAAATTTTTTAAAAAATAAACATAATTACAAACATTTTTTAATGTGATAAATGGAATTAGTATTTTTTTTATTTTCTTAATTATGTTTTAATGTGTTTCGTCACTGTTACTCTTAATTTTTTCTGACGGGGTTTATTAGATACATATTCATCTACTATATCGTCAATCAGTGAAGTTTCCATGGCTGTGATTATCACAGGTAGAAGGATTTGTGCGATGATGTGTCTGTTTTTTGTTTTTTGTTTTTTTTTTTTTCATGTATTCCCACCATTGACTTCGGAGGGAAGTCCACATGTTTGGTCCCAACCCAAAAACAATGTCAATGACGACGATTGAAAACGGGAGAGATTCCCTCTTTGTCTCCTTGTCTCGTTCAATTACCAAGTTTGATAAAAAGACATTATTCAATAATCGAGAATCATAACTGCTGTTGCCGATGGCATCCTATGTAAACCCAAAGGACGACGACACTCATCATGTTAACACAGAAACACTGGTAAATATATTTAAGCAGAACAACAAGAGTCAAAATGGGGTTAGCCCGAGCTTTGTTAATTTTAAGTTTATTGTGCTACTTCGTGGATTCAAACAGGATTGTGCCCCTGACTTTTCGATGAACCCCACCACCCCCTCCCCCTCCCCACGAATATCTATCTATATATATATATATATATAATAAAAACAAGGTTCTGACCTTTGGTGCATTAGTTGATCAATAATTTAGTGCAGTTGGGGAAATACTGTAAGATGACTCCACAAACCTGACGTACGTTAATTAATTGTAAATGTATGACTATTTACAACTGGTTGTCAGCGATCTGGTGCACGTGCTTTGATTCTGTATTTATTTTTTTCTCATCAAAAAAGAAAAGTGTTTAGATTTTAAAGAGGATTGAAGTTCAAACACCACTGGACCACCTCGGCTGCTAATGAACTTAATGCACTTTGACTGCCAGTTCATAAACTCAGTTAGAAAGTTGAGAATGAATTCTCGCAAGTGGTAAGGTATCCCAACTCGTGATTGTTTACCCTAGGAAAAACCAAAAAAAAAAAAAAAAACACAAAAGAAAAGAAAAAGGAGGGGGGCAAGTCTATTATTGTAATTTTCTTTGGTCTTAACCTAAGAGTATTTTTGGACTAATTTTTTTTTTTCATCAACTAAGGCCAAGTCCATCTCCTAGGGATTTTAAAAGCGCACTCTTAACATCGATTGTATTCAAGATTATACCAACCTTTTTTTTATATAAACTTTTCATTGAATAATTTCAAAATTGAATTTGTTTAGTATATTATAATTAAAACTCGTGTTCTTATGGGAATTTATGGAATTTTAAGTTTAATTCTCTGGTCCTCTAAAAACCTAACTCTTGTGGTAAACAAAATCAAATATGGGTGGTTGAACTTAAGCCAACCTCTTTTTTTTTTTTTTTTTTATGCCAATGGACTGGGAGCTCACTGCCCACCAATGAAAATGTCTACATTCCGTACTGAGCAAAAATGGAAGACTTGGAAATATATCCTTTTCCTCTCGTTACGCCCATATTTCTAGCAGGGCATCTTTTGATTTCATATTTTGAGTTGTAATCATTCCCCTTTTTTTTTTTATTATTATTAACTTTACCACACTACTCTTTTATATATATATATATATATATAATTTTTACTTATTTCCCCCCTTAGTTGACCTTGGCCTTTTACTTTTTGACCTGTCATGTGAATTGCAAAAGAAACTGTAAAGTAGCAAGGACAGACATTATTGGACAAGCAGGCTGGCAGAGACTGCAAAAGATCTAGGCGAAAATTTTCACTGTCAGATCAGCATCCCAAGAAACTTCTCCACGCAGTAAACAGAATGGCTTAGGACTCACGGGACATCGGGTAGGGAGGCAATAAAAAGCAAGCTAGTTGGCATGGTAAAATTTACAATCTTATTGTTTTTGAACAGGTAGATTGGATCCACTTTTTTCCCTTGTCGTACAATTTAGCTGCATATTTGCTAGAATGGATGGAAGCCATGTCTGTCGTCCATAATTTGCGGTTACTGTGCCACAGCCATGAACAAAAAAAAGGCATTGCATTGCAATTTTTTTTCTTTTCGGTTTGTATCAACCCACCATCATTCTAACAATCTGGAATCATTGTTATGTAATAAAGAGCACTGATAAAGAATTGTAAAGTATTTCTGTTTTCTTTTATCAACTTGGCCGCTAAATTTAATAGTCAGAGTCCTTTCTCTTTATGGGACATGCCATTCAAACACATCCCACAATGTGTTCCTTGGAATTATGGTCTTGATTTGTCACTCAAACATCATTCTTTTTATGGTTTGTAATCTGATCAGGAGATGTTTCCAACAATAGAAAAAAAAAGGGTTTAAACTTTGTTAGGTAATGACTGATTAATCAAGACCCTCAGGTTGAATCGATCAATTACTTGAAATTATAAAAATGAAATATTAGTTCGATGCATTTTGACTCTGTTCCAAAAAGTTTTTCATGGATATGCTGACATTCAATAGTCAACTTCTACCAAAAAACGAAAAAGAGAGAAAGTTCGAGGCATCCAAAGCCATGCTGTATAAACACTATATATATTTTTTTTTTATTTTATTTTTTCTTAATCGTAAAAATATTTCTAGAGTACCACCTAAAAGGGGTTGTGGGTGTTTGTGCTATTCGTTGTTTGTATAATATTCCCCTGATGAAAAGCACCTCAAGTCCCAACAAAGGATTTGAGGGTGTCCTTTTTGTCTTTGATGAGCAAAAGCAGACATGATGAGGAGGTGGGTCTTGGGTGAAAGTTGCAATTATCAAGTTACACTCATTACATTGAAGAAAGACATAATGAACAATAATACCAACTCCTGAAACACTAAGCATTGTTTTCACTAGGGCGGTGGGATGGGTTGGTGCACCATTTTTGTCACGGGCCCACGCTTTCCTAATCTTCACAATTTATTGGGGGTCTATGCATGCACACAGGAAGTTTTTTGTTTTTGCTTTTTTATTATTTTTACATTGTCACGCAGGGGATGATCCAATGTTTAGCCTTACACTTTCTAACCCTTGCTACCCGCTTCCGTAACAGAGATAATCGATGATCTGAAACTAAGAATCTTGTCAACAGACACAATTTAGTGGCTCTCCCTACAGCCTGAAGTGCAGAGACTCCTGCACTTGCAAATGGGTCCGAGTTAGTTTGACCTTTAGTTAGATGACAAAATGGTTTCAAAATGGCCAGAGGCAGATGCCCACAGTTTGCCTACTGTAACCCTTTGTGATATATATATATATATAAAGTATCCAAGGTTTAATCCGGATTGAACATGTGAACTAGAGTTGAACCGTAACTTAAATATAATATATATTATTATTAAATTTTATAAATAACTGCATATTTATAATACAATATAAGTAATAAATTCTATACACATTATTTTAAGGATCTAATTGTAAGTTTAGACAAATTCTATATACTAATTTGTAAATCTAACAAAAAATTTAGAGATAAAATATATTTTTTGAAATTTTAAACCAAACCAATTTGACCGGCTTTTCGGTTTTTGACCTTTTCGACCTATTTTTTGATCAGCTTTGACATTGAATGGGTTTTGTAAGTAAAGGGAACAAGAAATCTTACCTCTCTCTTTTTTTTTTTTTTCTCCCTTTCATTCTGTTTTACCAATCGATCTGATCTTGTTTTCAAATTTTAGCCAACCACAAATGTAAAGAAATTCAGCCAATTTCTAAATTGTCTGATACCCAGTAATTCATTGGCCAAAATGAAAAAGGAAAATCTGATAATTATAAATTTTATTTGGGGAATGGAGCTTCTCGTCGTGACAAGAACAATGAAAAATGAAAGAAAACAACTAATTGTATAAAAAAGTGATGTACACACAAGTAACCATAAATAATTTTTATATTATATGTAAAATATTTTATACTACTTCCTGATTTGACCAATGGAAAATCGTATTGGTAGTGACTCTAACAAAAGGAGAAAGTAACTGAATGCGCACTCCCATGACAGCTTTTGGAGAATATGGTTACTGGGCATCTTGGGGATATTGCTGGGGCCTGTGGGCTATAAATAGTTGCATTGTGGGTGGATGGTGAATAAGCAAAAAGCATCGGCTAGCAATAGTTTTGGTGGTTGGGGGAATTTACAGGCGTGGAGGGCAAGTGGCCTAGGGACGTGCCCCATGTTGGTTGTGATAGCAATGCTGTTATTGACGCCATCATCATCCGCAGCAGAGCAGCTCTCAGGTGTTTCCAAATTTTGCTTCAAGCAGTGCCGGTGGATTAAATGTTATGCCATTTTGGTTCCTAGCTTCAAGGTTGGACAAATTGAATTTGGCATGCTTATATCGATGATTTGTGAAAGTCCCCAGAAACCAAATTACCAATGAACGTACCAAGTACCCTTTTGTCTATTTAAGGTTTAAATCTCAACGCTTGTTGCCATTGATTCTTATTCGCTTTATCACTCTGCAGTTTGGAATTTGGTTGACTACATGCCATTCGATTACACTGTTCCATTGAATTACGCCGCCGAGTAACATGAAGCAGCCAATAATTGCACAAGAAGGGAGAAATGGAACCGATAAAAATAACATAGAAGTCCGTATTTGAGACTAAGGAGATGAACACCGAAAAGGGTTTATCTGATTATGAAGAAGAATGTTCCCTTCTCTCACTGTGACCACTTCCAAGTTTTAAATCTTGAATGCATCGTACATATGCAGTAGAGTAGTACACCCTTAAAGAATTAAGATATACTAAAAAAATAAAAAAGTCATTTTTTTTTTTTAATTTGCCAAATTTATATAGAATGAAGGTCATACATATGTAACTAATCTAACTCTTTTGACCAATGTTTCATTTAATAATAAACCAAAAGAGTTATATATTTATATTTTTCATTTAAGTTAACATACCTCGAGATAGTAGGCTAGTGAGTAATTTGATACGTTTTTTTTTCTTCTTCTTCTTTATATTATTTGAATTCAAATTTTTTTTACTTGATACTTATTTTGATAAATTTAATTTTTTTATTTAAATTTGATACTAAATCCTAAATTCGTTAATATCAATATCAAGTTTAACAATACTCAAATTACAAGTCTTTCTTATTGGCATATCTACTCTGCATTTTGCTTTTTAAAAAAGGTAAAAAAATAAAAATAAAAAAAGAAGAAGAAGATGACATAAGTTAATACGATGCTTTAACCATTACAAATTTAATCATTCGAGACAAATGCGATAAATATATAAATATATATAGTGATGCACATGGGCTTTTTAGAAGCCCAAGATAGGTCCAATATGTATTTTGTGGGCCAAGCTTTTTGAGGCCGCAACCAGCCATGCTAGCATAACTTGATGACGTTGTTTTTACTTCATTGTTCCCGCTTCGATACGTTGAGCCCTCTCCCGACAGGGGGAATCTGCGTGGAGTGGCGGGAACCGTAAACGAAACCACCACTTTTCCGCCTCTTTCTTCTTGTATCAAAATTTCTTCTGCGTCTCTCTCTCTCTCTCGTTTCTTGGCAATATTGAAAAAAAAAAAAAAACAGAGAGTACGTAGATCGGTTCTTGAAAGGGTTGAAATGGGTAAGAGAAAGAAGGCTAGGGCTTCTCGCGATGAAGAAGAAATAGAAGTGGAGGAAGAGGAACAGAAGGGAAATCTGAATCAATCTTCCGCGAACGAGAAGAGTCTCTATGAGGTATATATATATATATATATATGGGGGTTGAAAATTCTTGATGATTTCTACGGTTAGATTGGAAAATAGCTTAATGGGGTTTGCTTTATTGGTGAAAATTTGATGGGTTTTGTTTCTTTCCCCCCAATGGGCTCGTTGTGTAGAAGACTTTAAATGCGCACACACAAAAACAATAACTGGGAGCTTTCTTACTATAGAGGAAAATTAGGTTTTGTATGCTTGTCATTTTATGCAATGACCTTTCGTTTTTTTGGTCCGTCATGAATTTTTTATTGATTATTATAATTATTATTATTGTGGCAAGTTGGTTTTAGGACATGGTTTTAATTTCGAACTGGTAATACTAAGTTTATTTTGTGGGTAATTTAATGTTGCAGTGTATGAAACTGTGAATTGAATTAGGAGAGAGTTGGAAATGAGTACAGTTTGGTAACTTAATTACGGAATCCTGTGTAGGTGTTAACAAAACTTATGCACTTAATTACTGAGAGCAGCTTTCAGAGAGCTAAGATGATTTCTGATTGCCGATGAATTTAGTCCCCTGGGAACAGATTGTATTGAAAAATCCTGAACTGGGAATGTGCTTTAGTTAGACATAGGAAAACTTCAAAACTGTAGCCTTGTCAGCTGTCATTTCTTTTTTTTTTTTTTTTTGCGTGGTCTTTATTATTGTGGTCCTGTTATTTGTGATTATGTTCACTGGATCAAATTTCATGAGTAGGATCAAATCTAAAAAGAATAAGAGGCTACGAGTAATGATAATCATAAAGATATCTGGTGCATTTTCTGGTCTTCTTGCTTTTTTCCCAAAAGGAGGAAAAGAAACACAAACATGACAGCATATTGTGGGTTTACTCAATATGTAATTTGGTCAACTTGGATTTTGGTTTATTTGCCTACTTTTTCAATTTTGTGTAATTGATCAATTCAGATAAAGACAGTTACAAGCTTTTTGGGCGCTGCTTATTTTGGTGAAAATTCTGCATGATAGCTCTAACATTGCAATCAATGTCAAGGTATATTTATGTCTTGTCCTACCTGTGGATGATTGGAGTGTCTGATCCATACCATCAAACAACTTCAAGAAAATTGACTAGCTCTTATAGTTGTTCTTTGGAGCTTTTAAGTATGTTCCAGCATGAGTCTCTGAGAGGACTGGGAGAGATGAGATTTTTAAGAGTGGCAAGAAAGAAAAATTATAAATGTAGGAAGGTGTGTGTCCTCTTCCGAATGAGCATGAGTGTGTTTTGTTTCTTAAGGTTTTCTCTTTTTCCTCTTGGGTTTTTATAATGGAGTGGAAATCTACAGAAGCAAGTGAGAAAGAGTGCTTTAGACCTACCACATGAGCCTTGCTATTCACCATATGAGAAGCTAGCTGCTTTAGGCTCTTGAAGCATGGTTGTGATTTCTCTACCTCTCCCTCTTTTTTTCTTTTCAATTCTCCCCCATTCCCTTCATCCTCGTCCCTGGTATTTTTTCCTGGTTAAATTTACTTTGTAGTATGAAGTCAAGCAACATCTGGCAAACAATGGCTGCTCCATGCAGGTTCTTGGTGTTGAGAAGACAGCATCTCAACAGGACATAAAGAAAGCATACTACAAGTTGGCCTTGCGACTTCACCCTGATAAAAATCCTGGTGATGAGGTGATTAGTTTGGTGCAGTTTTTTTTATTTGCATTTCTGTCAATTGTCATTCATTTGTGATTTGTCATCCTACAGGAAGCTAAAGAAAAGTTTCAGCAATTGCAAAAGGTGATGTCAATTCTTGGTGATGAGGAAAAGCGAGCAGTCTATGATCAGACTGGTTGTGTGGATGATGCTGTAAGTGCTAGTGAGAATTGCTTTTGATCATTTATTTTCTAGCCTTTGAAGGCAAACATAGTCTGCTATTCCTTGCCAAAATTTGCAGTTATAGCCAGCTTAATAGAACAACAAATTAATTCATCAAATTGCTGTGTGGAATAGTGGCCACTTTCTCTCTCTTGGGGAGTTGAACATGTCTTTTTTGATAAAAAATTTTGGTCTCATTTTGTCTTTTGTTTTGATCAGGATTTTGTTGGGGAAGTTGCTGAAAATTTGAAGGATTTCTTCAGAGCCATGTACAAGAAGGTCATAGCATTTGTTCATAAATCTTTGTCATTCTGTTTGTTATTTATTTCATTTCTTTTAATGAAAGATGTTGCAACTCCCATTCAGG
Source organism: Ceriops zippeliana (assembly GCA_037897445.1). Classification (NCBI taxonomy): domain Eukaryota; kingdom Viridiplantae; phylum Streptophyta; class Magnoliopsida; order Malpighiales; family Rhizophoraceae; genus Ceriops; species Ceriops zippeliana. The sequence continues at coordinate 1,778,076 of JBAPLH010000216.1, read as the reverse complement.
TCACTGAAGCTGATATTGAAGAGTTTGAAGCCAATTATAGGGGATCTGATTCTGAGAAAAGGGATTTGATTGACCTCTATAGGAGGTGCAAGGGTCACATGGACAGGTATGCAACAAGTGTGGCTACTGTATTTATCTAGATTTGGTGGTTTGATATTTAACAGTTCTTTTCAGGCTTTTCTGCTCAATGCTTTGTTCTGATCCTAAGCTGGATTCACACCGTTTCAAGGATATAGTTGATGAGGCAATATCTGCAGGTCAGAACTTGTACAAGCTTCTGGTTTCACCACTTTTTTGCCAAAATGATTCATGTTGACATTCATAAAGCTATAATACATCTTGGATTCTATGATGACTTTAATGGTTGGCACTTTAGAGCACACCATGTTAGTCCACGGTGCCAAATTTTCTCAACATCTCTTTTTTAGGAGAAGTGAAGGCAACCAAAGCTTACCAGAAATGGGCAAAGCGAGTATCTGAAACGAAACCACCAACTAGTCCTTTGAGAAGGAAAAAATCGTAAGTCATAATCATGGTTCTTTGTTCATCTTGTATGTTGTGGCCCTGATGCTATAGAAATGATCATCATGTGATAATCCATGCAGATCAGATAAACAATCAGAAGATCTACTTTCTATCATTTCACAGCGCCAAGGTGAGAGAAAAGACCGGTTTGAGTCCATGTTTTCATCTCTGGTGTCCAAATATGGTGGGAGTAATGCAGCACCAGAACCCACTGAAGAAGAATTTGAAGCTGCACAGAAGAAACTCAAAGGCCAGAAAGCTTCCAAGTCATCAAAGCGGAAGTAACATTGCCTCATGATAATTTGGTAACCTATACCTTAAGCTTCTCTGAACTCTTGTTGCAAGTGTCTTTATGTTACTTAATGTGACCGTTAGTGTTCATATGTCTACTTTGTGAGGAGTATTTTGGATGCATGCTTCTTGCTCCAATCTTGAATATAAAGCAAGATTCAGTTGTTGGCCTTGTCTTTGGCCCTTTCCTGGTATGGTTGCAGCCTCAAAGGCCACTAATTTTTGGAAACAATGGTTGTTGAAATTGGTACTTGCTTCCACCTCATGCCTTGAGGAAAGCTGTATGCCAGCATAGGACCTCAAAGTGCTTGATAAAGCAATTGCGAATTGCAACAATTGTTGGGCTCACGCTTATTTTCAACCCTTTTAAACCTTTCGTGGCTGACTACCTCCTTCCCCGTATTTGGGTGCCTAGTTATGCTTTTACTCGTCACTCGTTTTGTGGGTTCATAGTTCAGGATTCTGCTACTCAAAGCTCCGTTATATACTAATTACAAATATTCTCTCATCATGATAGGAGCCTTTTTTTCTCAATATTTTTTCTTTTGATGAATAGGTGTTAGATAAGCTTTCAAAGTTCTCATGCTCTAATCGTCTCAAGGTATTTAAAATCAAGTTTCATTGATGCGATCTTTAATAGGCAGGATTAGTAGGTGGCGTTCTTAATAATTATCTTTTATTATTTTTGAATTAGTAGACGGGATTATATCTCTTGTTGGTGAGATTGTTTTTTATTATTTTGGAATTAGTAGGTAGGATTATATCCCTAATAGTGGTCTGTCAAGTATATATAAATGTAATACCTATGACTTTTGGATTTAATTAAGTAATAATATTATCAAAGCATTTAGTTTATTGGAGTTCAATCTCTTCAAAGTGATCATTGGAGGCTGATCTCCTCGAAGCGATCAATTCTATCTTCTTTTATTTTTACAAAATTCTTGTTTTTAATCCCCACTTCCCCATTCTTATTCTAAATTCTTTGTTCCAAAATTTTAAGTTCTCACCATTTGGTATTAGAGCGGCATTTTTAGGGATCTTATTTCTATTTCATCAAAAAAAAAAAAAAAAAAAGTTTTTATGCCCCTTACCTGATAGCAAAAGAAAAATTTAAGTATCACCAATTTGCGATCTTACAGTATGTCTTCACACAACTCTTTTGATTCTGACATTCGAATATCTCGAATTGAAGAATCATTATGTCTCATGCAAGAGTCTTTTATGAGGCTTGAACAAATGGTATTCTTTATTGCACAGAAGGAGTCAAGAGACAACACTCCCGGATTTGTTGACAAACAAAAAGAACTTATAGAATCCTATGGAGTTACCAATTGTAATTATACCCAACCACACACAAGGGTAGAATTTTTTTGCTGGGATGAAAGTGATCCCACAGGTTGGATCTCCTGGGCTGAAAAATATTTTCGCTTCCATTGTACGCCAGAGCTCTCTAAAGTTGAAATTGCTTCTATTCAATTAGAATGTGATGCAATTCAATGGTATGATTGGGTCGAAACATATGGTGGGATTCCTACATGGGCTGAATTCACTAAAGGTCTTCTGGTGCAATTTGGGCCTTCGGAATATCACAATGTTAATGAAGAGCTTGCAAAAATTCTCCAGACATCTACCATCCTTGAATATCAGAGTTAATTCGAACGACTTGCCAATCGAACTAAAAATTGGTTCGAAAGGCAATTGGTGGAAACATTCATTGAAGGGCTTACTCCTGACATCTGACGAAAAGTCAAGGCTCACCAACCACGAATAATGACAACAGCTATTTCCTTTGCTTGTTTGTAGAAGGAGAAGCTAAGTGCTGAAAATCGTCAACCATATGCTAATGTGATTAGTAAACTTATTGAAGGTAACACCAACTTATCTTCTCTTACTCGTCCTTCTAACACTAGACGCTTAACTCAAGAACAATTAAAAAAGCGAATGACAAAAGGGTTGTGTTGGCACTGTGATGAGAAGTGGCACAAAGAGCACCATTGTAAGCAAGGGAAGCTTTTAATGATTGAGCCAATTAAGGAGACTGAAGAAATAAGGGTTGACCATATGGGTCAAGATGATGATGACACCTTTGTTGAATTCATAAATGAGTATGTAGTCCATACTTTAGCTGAGTATTTAAACTGATAAACTATGAAGATTGATGGAGTCATCAAGGGACAACCAATAATGGTACTGGTTGACTCGGGTAGTACCAATAACTTTATAGATAAGAAGATTGCCAAATAACTTGTTTTTTCAATTGAGAATTGTGACAAGTTTGCTGTGAAAGTTGCAAATGGGAGAAACTTGACATGTCAAGGGAAGTGCACAAAGGTAAAACTCGTGTTAAAAGGTCAAATTGTTTATGTTGATCTTTTCTTACTACCTTTAAAAGATTATGAAATTGTCCTTAGCATTGATTGGTTACGAACCTTAGGAGATATTATTTGAAATTTCTCTAAGTTAAGAATAAAGTTTATATTGAATGAACATCCAGTGGAATTATACGGCAAACGCGAGGGTAAAGTTACTACCGCTAGTAGTCATCGAATGAAGAAAGTCCTACAGAAAGCAGAACAAGGGTTCCCGATACAGTTAACAGGTCTATCCCTGCAAAGGATACACAACCATTATATTCCGTTATTATCCAAGAATACACTTGTTAATGTTCAACCTTACCATTATCCACACTTTTACAAAGGGGAAATTAAGAAAATTATTAAGGAGATGTTGGAAGTGGGCATCATCAGATCGAGTGTTAGTTCATACTTGTCTACTGTCTTTTTTTTTTTTTTTTTAAAAGAACAGTTCTTAGAGGATATGCATGGAAATCAAGCTGGAGTTCTATCATTCTTTTGCAGATTGATTTTCAGATTTTATTACCAGTCAGCCTTGAGGACAAGGCTATTTTAAAGGACAGTGGAATGATACGATCCTTAATAAGCAAGATTAGTAGGTAACATTCTTAATAATTATCTTTTATTATTTTTGAATTAGTAGACGAGATTATATTCCTCGTAAGTGAAATTGTCTTTTATTATTTTTGAATTAGTAGGCGGAATTATATTCCTAACAGTAGTCTGTCAAGTTTATGTAAATATATACCTATGATCTTTGAATTTAATTAAGTAATAATATTATCAAAGTATTTATCTTATTAGAGGCTAATTCTCTCTAAATAATCATTGGAGGCTAATCCCCTCAAAACAATTAATCTTATCCCTCGAAACAATTAATTTTATCCTTTTTATTTATACAAAACTCTTGTTTTCAATACTTACTTTCCCATTCTTATTCTAAATTCTTTGTTTCAAAACCCTAAATTCTCACTATTCATCTACACTCAACTAGAAGGACTAGGCAAATGGGAGGGATCCTCCTCATTGTGTTAACCTTTTTCTCAGATATTCGGTATGCCCGGAAAAGAAATACATATCAAAAAAAGCCTTAGAAAAATTTATAATATAGGTTTTGTCCGAAAAGTGAATCAATTACTGTTTCTTGTTTCCTAGGCAGGTGGTTAGTTTAATTTGGCGCACAGAGAAATTGTAACGTTGCCAAGGAAATGCACCAAAGATCCAAGCTTAGGTAAAAATTGGAAATGAAATGTGTTATAGCTGAGGTGTGCCCAAGCCCAAGTCCTGTATGGGTCAAGTGTACTGATGTCCCATATTGACTTGCTTTTGTTGATTCCCCCTTCATGGGTCCTACCTGTTGCTATTTTCTCTTTGTTGGCATTTAAGGGCATCTCCACACTGATTCCTTGCACGAGGAAGACGCTAAACTTAAAGTTTCGATGTGGGGTCATTTGGAGCAAAGTCACCTTCCACGCTACGCCAACCAACTACACCACTGCAATTGCCAGGTGAGCTACGGTTAATTGACTGGAATCGATATGTCAGAATTAGGAAGCAACCTTTGGGGTTTGTTTGGAAGCACATGGCTTATCAAGTTCTTATTTGACTACTTTATTCACCAATCTTGAAATTCATGTGTGCGAGGGTTATGCAAAACAGTAAGGACCCCATATAATATATATATATATATATATGCACACACGCTAATTTTGACTTTGTTCTTAAGGGAAAATTCAACGCTTGTGCACAACCATGCATCCAGCATTAGCATTAACTTGTTAAGCTGACGTTATAATTTCTAGTTAGAGACACCGGGATTGTCACGGTAAAGATGAGATCCCCACCGTGCGATGCTTAGATTCTCGTAAGAACGCGAGAAATGAGCAAGACCCTTTACCACCGCGTGTTGGGTACTACGATGATTGTACAAAACAATGCCTAATCTTGAGGGTTAAACCAATAACAAGACACCAGTTATAGAGATGAGAGACATCGAATAGCCACAAAATTTCAGTTGTGAATTGGCATTAGTTTTACAATGGGACTTTGGATTGGAGCAAACATATGCTAATAAGCATTTTAGGTTAGTCAATTGTGTACCCTCGATCTTTTTAAGGTAATTTTGAAAAGGCATGGTAGGTTTATTAATAAATATTATGAAAATTGTTTTTTTATACGCGAATTTCAGTTTTATAGACATTAAAACCATAACTTTAAATTTAAAAAAATGTTGCATTATGTACCCAAAAACAATAATTTTGTGAGTACAAAGTTAAAATTTGGGTATAAACATCAATTCCATAATATTATTGGTAGTTAGTAATCTTAGTACTAACAAAAAGAAAAAAGAAAAAAACTTTAGCACTTGCCCTCTTCCAAATGAGTGTAGTTGCGAATTGCCTTTTATTTTGCCCCCCCCCCCCCCACCAAAAAAGCATTTCCAAAAGGCATGATTACATTACACCCTGTAGCGTAGAGATGCAATATGACATTAATAATGTACTTTTGGTCCCAGACGAGGTTTTAGAACAATTCTTCTTCGTATGTATATGTCCTATATAAGCAAAAAGCAAAAAAAGAAAGAAAGAAAGAAAGAAAGAATCATAGGCCACAGGCAATAACAAAACGCATGTAGAACTTTCCTGTAAAGAAGTACTTGGCGAACTCCCCAAACCCAAAAATGCCGGTGGGGGGATATTTATTTCTATAAATTAGATTTTCAGATCGTGGGGATGGTGACATCACAATTTCTTTGCCAGGAACATTCCTCTGGAGTTACCTTGAACGATGCCACTGCCACGAGGCAATGCATTTAAGGGCCTTTTGCGTTTTTTTTTTCCTTTTTTTTTTTTAATTGGACTTCCCCAACCGGCACTTTTACCCTCTCTCTCTCTCTCTCTCTCTCTCTCTCTCTCTCTCCTTTCCCTCTCTCTCTATACCTTTGGTCAGTCGTCAAGCCATGCTAGCGATATGTCACTTTTACCGAATTAGTCCTCCCTCTCTCTCTCCCACCGTCTCTCTCTCTCTCTCTCTCTCAACACGCATATGCACACCACAACGACAACAACTCATCAGTATGGAATGTAGCTTGACTTAACTTTATGATTCTCACTTATGATTTCTCTTACCCTTGGATTAATTGTTGGTCTACCAACTAGCTTTTATGTTATTTGCCCCTTTCTCTTTATAGACTGGTCCTTCTCTTTTTTGTTTGTTTGTCTTCTCTCCTACTGGGGAGGGGGGGGTGGTTAAAGTCCTCAGCAATTACCTGCACAACCCAAAAAATCATTACATATGGCTAATATTTGTCGTCTTGAAGTATATAGAGGTTGAAATTTGCAGTCTTTGTGTGCCTTTTGGGGGTGTTGAAGGTTTTTACAATGGAGACAGAAACCAAGTCAAAGATGGAAGACTATGAAGTCATAGAGCAGATTGGGAGGGGGGCTTTTGGTTCTGCTTTCCTTGTTCTTCATAAGACTGAGAACAAGAAGTAAGAAAATCGATCAATTTTGTTTTTCAAGTTTCTTTTTTTTATGCTCTTCAGCTTTATTTGATGAAGAAACTATGGATCTTGTTTCTCCTCGTTCTACGGATTTAGAGTTACCCTTTCATCTTCTATTGTGTGCGTGCGTGCGTGTCTGCTTATGGATCCCCAAGAATTGGCTTCTGGGTATTGGCAGATTGAAGAAGATGGCCTACCTTTGCTTTTTCTTTTTTTTTTTAATTAATATTTTTTTTAATTCGCAATAGACAGTGATGCTAAATATATTTTTTTTTCTTGCAAGAAAGGAATTTTAAGGTCCCTTGGCTGGTTGTATAAACATGGCCTTAACTCTAAATGTAATTACTTGATTTGTTTGATCAAAGTTGAGATCTTTGGCCTCTCAGAATCCGGGATAGGTGGCAGCCGTGTCGGCACCACGTTTTGTTTGCTAGCTTTTGATGTCTTTTAACTTCCAAGTTCCTGATTTTTAAGATTCTTCTTTTATGGTTATTAATTACCTTTTCCTTTTGTTTAGGTATGTATTGAAGAAGATTCGCTTGGCAAAGCAGACTCAGAAGTTCAAGCGTACAGCCCACCAGGAGGTTCCTTTCATTCACAGAATTTCCATTTATGTTTTAACTTTTTTTGGTGGCAAGGGAATTACTTTCTTTGTCTCTTTTTATTGAGAAAACAAAGAAAGACATGCTTATGTTATTGGCAATGGCCTTCATTTTCATTTATTGTTTGACATCTTGGTTTGTTATGTACGGCAGATGACCTTGATTGCCAAACTTAATAACCCATATATTGTGGAGTACAAAGATTCTTGGGTGGACAAGGTAAGCACTTAACTTCAATGTCCACATTATAACTGTTACATTCAAGGTTCTTGTTTACTCCAACCAAAATGTTTTTTGGCCTGCTATTGTGTTTATTTATCTATGTTGTATATAGGGAGACCGTGTATGCATAGTAACGAGCTACTGTGAAGGAGGAGACATGTAAGTACTATCAGGAATACATCATCATTTTAGAGTGGATGGGATGGTATGTAAGATGCTACGTACTCTAGGCATGAATCTGGTTATTTTATTTTTGAATCAGTCACAAAATTAGAAAGCTATCTGCTCACTTATTCTGTTCTACACAACTATGGGTTCGCATATTCTATGAGATGCAAATTTTCTTTCTTTGGGGGTGGAGGAAACTACTTTGGCATATTTTCTGACCAATGTTTAATGTTTAAGAAGCACATTCTTTTTATTGGTAAGAAATGAAGTGTTCATCGCAAAAGTTGACAAAAATTATTCTGTACTGATATATTGTAAAGGAAAAAAATTTTTTAGCATAGCATGTTAGGGTTCTGCTCGGGAATGGATGAATGAGGGATTCTTTTCTTCTCTTTGTTTCTCCAATCAGGGCTGAGATCATAAAGAAGGCTAGAGGAATATTCTTTGCGGAGGAGGTAATCAATAAGGTTTTCATATAATTGAAATCCTTTTTTTCTACAAATGTCTCACTGCTGCTCTGTGTATCAGAAAATCTGCAAATGGTTTACTCAGTTGTTGCTAGCTGTAGACTATCTGCATTCTAACCGAGTCCTTCACAGAGATCTTAAGGTATAATCATACACTTTATATATGGGATAAAGGGAAAGTTAATGAATTGTTTCTGATGTAATCTGTCCAATTCCAGTGTTCCAACATATTCCTTACAAAGGAAAACGATGTCCGCCTAGGTAAGAATGCAGAAGAATCATTTAGCAGAAACTTTTTTCTGTACTATGTTCTATGCTATTTCAATTTTTCTGCATTCCCTTTTTATGTGTGGACCAAACAGGTGACTTTGGACTTGCAAAGCTCCTCAACACAGAAGACCTTGCTTCATCGGTATGGACTTGTATCTGTTTCTATTTAAACTACTATTTTGTGGTCAAATTGCACTTTTTTTGGTCAATCATATCTGTGGTGGACGTTATTGACCATTATATTTGGTTCATGACTTTTGAGAGTTGATATTAAAGCTGCTTATCTAATTAGGTTGTTGGCACCCCCAACTACATGTGTCCTGAGCTTCTAGTTGATATCCCTTATGGCTATAAATCTGACATATGGTCTCTAGGTAAGAAATCTGAAGCACGGTCTTTAATCAAATTGCCTTTTTTTTTTTTTTTTTGGTTACTAAGAATTATTTCTGCTTCCTGTTTTAGGATGCTGTATTTTTGAAATTGCTGCACATCAGCCAGCATTTAGAGCTCCTGTGAGTACATGCACATGCTATATAACTAGTATGAGTGCCATTTATTTATTAGCAAGTGCCTGTAGTGCTTCTATGTATGAGTTCTGAAACATCATAATTGTAACTTAATGTGGACAGGACATGGCTAGTCTTATAAACAAAATAAACAGATCCTTGTTTTCTCCTCCCAATTGTGTACTCCTCTGCACTGTAAGTGCTTTTTACTCCAGAATGTGTCAGGTTCTGCTGATTTCTCCATGAAAAAGAATTTCAACCATCAAAGCTAGGCTCTATAAATGTCTTGCTGCCATGTTTCTCTCTTGTGAATTTTGAAATATCTGACTAATTATGAATGGCTTGGATACATGCATGCAATGGTGTTATTGTTCCAGGAAACAAATTATTAAGAGCATGCTAAGGAAGAACCCAGAAAACAGACCAACAGTAAGTTGACAAAACCATAGCTCTTATCTTTTAACTGTGACATGCCAGTCTGTTCTTATAGCCACAAGCATTGACATTTCAGGCTGCAGAACTGCTAAGACATCCACATTTGCAGCCATATGTCCTCCGTTGCCACAATGCATCATCTGCTTTTCTTCCAATAAAGCCCATAAATGACTTGAAAGAGAGATCGCCTAAAAAATCCATGTCCAGCAGACTTGGTGGCAAAGACAACAGAGACAAGGAACCTAAACCACTGAACCGTCCAGGAAATGATAATGCATTTTTGAGAAGTGATTTGCAACAAAGCACTCTACCTGTCATCGGCAATCTACCATCAACATCAAGTGCAGAAGACAATCTTGAGATCAAGGGGATTGATCCTACTAGCTATACATTGGAGATATCAGACTCTATCACTGGTCCAAAAGATAGTTCCACCGATTCTGAAATAAGTTTCTTCAATGGAGAGAAGCAAGTTGACCCTCGTAATCCACCTCAGGAGAACAGTAGCAGAATTGCATCTACATCAGAGAGCACTCCAAATTTGCAGTATGAAGGCGAAGAATCCACTGTGGAGCAATTGCAACAGCTGCAAGATATTGATTCCAAGATTGTGCCTGTAGAAGATGAGGGAAAGTGTTGTGACCAGCAAACTCTTGAAGTTCACATAGGAGGACAGGCTCCAAAAGCAAGGGAGAATGGGACAGTGAAGATGGCTAATCTAAGCTGTCTCACAATTGAAGCATCTCCGGATGATAAAAGCTCACCATCAGCTATAAACAAGGAAGAGCCACAATGCCTTTTGCAGGAGTCCAAAATTCCTGATCTATGTAGGGAAGGCATTCAAACGGACATCATCTCACATGAAAGTATTGATAGACTAAGACGTAGAGATGAAGTATGCACGAAAGCAAGCGAGGATGATTGCTCCGTAAATACCAAGAAAACTAATGGTCATACGGCCAATATTCAGGCGACAAGTGACATTTCGTTGCTGAGTACACTTGCTGCATTGAATGTTGACTTAACCAAGAGTGAGTGGGAGAACCCAAGTCAGGAAAGAGCTGAAGCCCTAGAGTCTCTGCTTGAGCTATGTGCACGATTACTTAAGCAGGATAAAATTCACGAGCTTGCTGGCGTGCTGAGGCCATTTGGGGAAGAATTAGTGTCATCTAGAGAAACAGCAATCTGGTTAACAAAGAGCCTCATGTCTCAACAAAAATTCCATGGAGGAACCTAATATTTGTTGCGGGTCGTCACCCACTAATTTATTTGAATGCTGTGGGATGTATCCAGTTGATGGTGTAGTAGACATAAACTGTGTTTATTCCAGGGTGTGTTTGCTTGAAGTGTATGATTTAAGCTTGTATTTTACAGGTTGTTCACTCACGGTAACCTTGCTTTATGCAGAATAAATTCATCTTTTGTTTCTTGTCCTTCGTTCTGCTGGCAATTAGATTAACTCGTTTACTTCATTTCCTTGTTATGATTATCTTTGGTTCGATCTTATGCATATGCTCAAAGCCAAGTTGTATCCACCATTAACATTGAAACTTGTTCATTGCTATGCCGCTACTAAATCCAGAATTTTAGTTGCTTCCCTGCATCAATGTCTACGCGATTGAGTTCCTCATCATCCATGCACAATTGATCAGTGATCATTTCACTTCAACGAAAAAATGAATTCGTGGTACAAAGTTTTGTATGATTTCTTAGGTCCAATTTTAAAGGCAGTTTCACAAATACTTACATGATATTCTTTTACAAGTCATCCTTCTTACTGATTAGGTTAAACTTATTCTGTTAATATTTTAATTTAATTTTTTTATGAGAATTTGTTATTAAATAATAATAATAATAATAATTGTAAATAGATTTTTTTTCTGCACTTAACTATAATAATTATCAAACCTAAACATGTGCAACATACTTCAACTCATAATTTAGTATTTTTCACATAAAAGTGTGTTAAGAGAAATTAAGCCTCAGCCAAGTACACATAAAAACATTGAATTAGCACCAATTTCTTAAGTCGGGTGGCAATATCCACTGGTGATAGTTTTTCCTCTTAATCATTCCTAACTAGATTTAGACAATTTCATTCCATTCTAGAATAGCTTTCGTATATATTATAATTGACAAAACCACAAAGATTAACTATCAATTAAGCTAATGAATTCTGGCAAATATATATATATATTTAAAAAGTGGGTTCTTGGTTCACTTCCCATTTTCCCAAAAAAAAAAAAAAAATCTCAGAAAGTGGGGATAATCATTTTGGTGCCCTTTCTCTTTCTGTTGAGGTTTATATAAGAGATAGTTCAGAGATATTGGCCTGAGATTTTGGTTTAAATTCCCATTTTAATTCCTAAATCTTGATTTTTATTGTTAAACATCCAATGGGTTAAACTGATTAAAATTCTGTTTCAACATCAGCAAATATTTTTTCACGGTGGAGATATAATGGGAGCTGTGAGGTGTTTTTACCAGAATTTGAGCACAGTATAAATATGTAAATATTGAATGATATATATATGTGTGTGTGTGCAGTTCTTTAGAAAATAATTTAAATTTAAATCTTAAAAATACTTTTAAATAAATAAATTATACATATGCGTCGAGAGAGAGAGAGAGAGAGATACAACTGTCCTAGACAAGGTATATTGTTTGAAAATTACGCCTATGGCCGAATATCCATCGAGAATTTTATATTTTCTATTTTTGTTTTTTTTTTTCCTTAAACTTTATCCGACGACGATGACTGTCCACCCATGTGCAGAAGAGGGCTTTAAAAAAAAAAGGGCGGGGGGTGGTGGGACAAACTGAAAGACGGAAAACGGGAGCCAAGCAATTCCTGCTAATTGTCGGTTGCCACGCGTCAACTGGTGCATGTTGTCCTGTCTCCACCTGTTCGCTGGCCTCCATCTTTGTGTTTCTTGCGTGTCAGCCAAGAACCTTGTGGGGCAGTGGGTCCTTGGGGGCGGCCCGGCCGCTTTAGTAGCCGCTGCTCTGGAATGTGGTCCCCACAAGCCTTGACCAGTAGTAAGTAATATATATGGTAGTCACTCACCCATTTACAGGAGGAAGACATTTTAACTGTTAACGCACAAATCCTAAGCAAAGATGCTCAACCTCGATCGTCGTTGTTACGTCACATCCCCCAAAGCCTCCGGCTTGAAGGGCTTCGGGCCTTGGAAAAAGCAAAGTTTTCCGAAAACATCGAAAACGAAACTCTGCCATCGCTGAAACTTATGCGCACAATATTAACTTTTCAAAAATATTAACAATCAGTTATCTCCATATTTGATACTTTTATCTTTGATCAACAAATTAAAGATGCAACCCTAATTGGTAATTCAGTACATCTCTTCTCATGTCGATTTAAATTTAAGTTTTTTTTTTTTTGTATTAATACCTATTTTATAAAAGTATTTGCTGAGAAAATTTAGTCAAATTCAAAGGTATTTAAATTATGAATTATATTTATACAAAAAGATGAATAAAACAATTAGTATCTACTGATTTTAATTCATAAATATAATAATTAATATATTCACAATAAAGTTATTTTTTTAATTAAAAAAATGCACCTTACATATTTGTTGAAAGCTTACTCGCACCAACTAATAATAATAGTAATTTACTGTTGCACCAAACGTTATAGACTTATTTTAAGTTTTAACCACCAAAGCAAAACTCCTCATCGTTGCCAAGAAATGGGGGGAAAAAAAAAAATTACATGCATGTGTAAAAAGAGAGGTCTCATTATATATTCAACGTTTCTTGCCCTTCTCCGTTTGCAAACTGTACTAATAACCCCGCAATCTCTCTCCCTCTCTTTATTTCTCTCGAATTTTTGAAATGCAATCGATGGCACAATTTGGTGCTTTGCTTGCTCATATTCTCGTTGTTTCTGTTGTTGCTGTACTGGTGCACAATGTTGGAGTAATGGCACAGGACACTGCTCCTCTGCCAGCAATGGACACTGGATCTGCCCCGTCATTGCCTATATCCATGGCTTCAGTCATTTGTTCTTTCTCCATCGTATCCATTTTTGCTCTTTTGTTGCGTTGAATCTGAAACCGTTTGTGCACGGACAGGGAGAGTTTGTATGCTTTAATTTGACTAACGGTCAAAAATTGTATGTTGGTTTTTTGTCTGTAATTTCAGCCATACATATGTGTCTTTGTATAATTAGTAGCTTTATTGTTGTGGATTGATTGGCATCATAAATAAGAGTGGTACACTTTCTGGTTGTGTCTAATTTCTTATTAGAACAGAGGCATGGCCTACACTAACAAGCAATTAAGGGTTGCATTTTCCATTTCATTGTAATTTGAGGCTACAAATTTTGTAATCTCTCTGTTAGAAAAAGAACCAAAAAAAAAAAAAAAAAAAAAGAGGATGTGAAATGCCATTTCTGGGTTCCAAAGTCCGACAGCTGAGCCAGGCCTGTCCACCGTTTCTCTAGCATCAAATTCTTAAACCCACTTTGTTTTTATTATTATTATTATTTTCTGTATAATTTCTAACCTTATTGACAACATTGTAGTTCCTTCCTGTATTTGCAAGGATTTCGAAACGTGGGGACAAAGTAAAAAGTTTCTTCACCCTCTGATCGATCGAGCCCGCAAGTCCCGAAAGTAATTGTTCTTTAACTCTCTTGCATTTTTCCTTTTTCACGAATTTCATTATGAAGTTAATATTCATTCTATTGTAACTTAGATGTTACCTATTCCGATCATAAAATAATTTTTTCTTCTCCAAAAAATAGAGACTGGACCCTTCCAATCATACGACGTTAGAATCTCGGGCAAGTGAGATTTCTTTTCAGTCCGTTGGGATTTTTCCCATGAACGTGGATGGTCTTTGCCATGAATCACCGGCACAATACTTATTAGTTATAGGGATAGTAAGTTTTTGGATGGTCCTCTGAACCCCATGATGGCTGCACATGGCAGCAGGCAGCGAACAAAATTTGTTTCGCTAATGCCTGTGACTAATGCTTTTGTCAAGCTTTTGGTGCCGGTACGCGGAATGATTGTCGCTCCAAGCCCACGGACAATTCTAAAAGGCACGCAATTCCCGGGTTGAATCTACATATCAGAAGAAGAACAACGTTACATGCACGCCACGGCAATTCCAAATTGTGTTTAATAAAATTATTAATAAATATATATATATAAAAAAGAACGTAAACAATTAATTGTTTAACACGGACTTGTGTATTGAATTTCTGATTAGTGCCAAATCAATTTATTATTATTATTATTTTAAAAAAATTATAAACAATTAATTGTTACCATTGCACGACTTTATCAAAGATTGCGTGATGGGCGCGGATTCAATCCCCGCGTTGATGCAAACACAATTCAACGATTTCAGCACAAACGTCCAGGGCAACCTTACCTGAAAGCATGTTACGGTTAGGTGAACCGTTGCCAACCTTCTTGGCGGACCCCACGCCAAAAACACTATAAAAGCCACCCCATTCCCCCTCCCTAGTTCCTCACAAGCTAGCACACCCGTCCCAGCAGCAGCAGCAGCAGCCTCTCTGAATCCATCTCCATCTCAGAGGCGGCGGATTTTAGCAAAACAATGGCCCGAGTGAGCATCTCCTCCAAGGCATTCTTGCTCGTTTTCGGAATGATTGTGGCGGCGGCCGTTATGGTCTCGGCACAGGAGAGCGAGATGATGGCGCCCTCGCCGGCGCCAGGGACGGACAATGGAGCTGGGTTCTCTCTGCCGGTTTCCACTGCCGTTGCCGGATTCTCCCTTCTTGTCTCTTTCCTTGGTCTCTGGAGTCATTAATGTATTTACATGGCTTCGGCTTCTATAGTAATTATTTCTGTTGAGTCCATCCTTATTTGTATTTTATTTAACTAAAAATAAATAAAACATTTTAAATTATGAATATCGATCCTTTTTTTAATTATGAATGTATGTGTTGCGTGAATTTTAATCACATATGCAAACTTTATTAATATGAATTGAGCAAATTATAATATATGTTATATCATAATTGGGCATGTAAATCATGTAAATTAACCTTTTTTATTAATTATCTCAGTTTTCTCTCTCTCTCTCTCTCTCTCTCTCTCTCTCTCTCTCTCTCTCTTTTCCCATTCATTTAAGATATAATTTCTC
The DNA here is from genome assembly GCA_037897445.1 of Ceriops zippeliana. Taxonomy (NCBI): domain Eukaryota; kingdom Viridiplantae; phylum Streptophyta; class Magnoliopsida; order Malpighiales; family Rhizophoraceae; genus Ceriops; species Ceriops zippeliana. The sequence goes on along the minus strand of JBAPLH010000216.1, from coordinate 1,762,590 downwards.
TCTAAAATGTTATAATAAATTTTAATTCAATAATTCTACAATTATTTTTAAGATTGAATATCTCAAATGGGAATATCAGTCAACCCAATTAAATTATACATAAAAAAAATTGCTTTCTTTTTTTCTTTTTGAGCAACAATTTACCGGACGAATACTTTATCGGCTCAAAGTAACATTTTTCTCCGGGAAAAAAATTGAACTTTCCAACTCTTCCCATTCTCGTGGCCCGGACGGAAAGTTAAAAATATGGAGATATTTCAACTATTTTCTCAATTATTAATCTAACAAGAAATATGCCGGAGTGAATGCAGGTTTTTCTTTTTTCTTTTCTTTTTTTTTTATTTTACTTCCTTGCTCAACAAGTTCTATCCAACCAGTTCAATAAAAAAAAAAAAAAAAAAAAACAAAAGCGTGGATTCAAAAGAAAGGCAAAATTCAAACTCAGTGTTCCACGGCGTACGAGTTTAGCATCATCATAAAATGTGTCGCGTTACGCGTTCATGGCGCTTCGGTACATAATCACGCTTAAAATATATAATTAACAGTCGCGGTAACATCACTTCCACCTTAAATCTACCCTGCACCAAGACAGGCCATCTAACTCCGCGTCAAGACAAGCCGCGTTCACGTCATGACATAAATCTACCTTCCTTGATCGGGTCAACACTACAACAGAAATAAAACCGTGTCTTTTAAGTCGTGAGATCGACCCCAGTTGCAGGCCTACGCCACACATGGACAGTTATATGCCAAACCTGCATTTGCTTCGTGTCAGGCTGCCCATGCAGCGCCACCCATTTTGTGGGCCAACCAACACAGAACAAAGAGACAAATCTAAGCTGCTCAAAATTCCTGGCCCGCATCTCTAACACTGGAAATTATTTAGCTTCTCGAATATCAATTTCATTATAGAACAAACTGACGCCAGTTTTATGTTTGCAGTAGCAGCTGTTGCACGTAAAATGTATTACACGCAGAATAATTTTCCGTCATACGATATTGCTGTACGACACATGTAGCGTTTGAATCATTCAAGTCACAGGACGCTTGATTTGGCTCTCCGTAACTGTGTTCGCTAATAAAGTGGGCCTGGAAGGCTTCTTTGTGACATTGTGAGGTCTCCAATCTCCCCTTTAATTTTGCTAACATACACTGTACAACATGTGGGGACTGAATCATTGAAAACCTAAGCTGTGAAGTTGAATAGCTGCAGATTCTACCTTCTAGGATGCACTTCCACTGGACTCTTTTGTGTCCAGCTCATGCTGCGCCACCATGATACAGGAGTCTGATTCAACAGACGAGATTGAACTTTGCCTTTTCAACATGGATTCTTTGGGTGAATTTAGCATGTCAGTTGTGCACTGCACATCAGGTGTTATGCCGACCTGATCTATGTCATGAAGTGCAGGCGATAAATACTTTGCGACAGTGACAAACAGAGCTGATCCATCATGCAACTCTGTCACACTCTGCAGTAAGAAAGTGATTCAAAACAATAGGAAATGATCTTTTGCATTTAAGGGCATTGGCATCTACTAGAATGTCTGATTCATTTCTGGGGTGCCTTGGATGAATATTTTTTTGGTACATAAACTATAGGAAATAATCCAAAGATGATAACATTACACATTTGATTTTTCATTAGAGGATGATATTGTTCTGAAGGGTGAGCCTTAGTAGTAAGATGGAAATGTTCTAGGATAGAATATGCACCAATTTTTATTAGACTCCTCCCATGAGTTTCTTTTTGTTCATCCTTGATTCATTTCTGCACCCCGAGGTAATCCCTTGCCAATAGAAGTTTGAAAAAAACCCATGACTTTAACAATAACAATACCTGAATTTTTCCCTTGCCAAAAGTTTTGTGCCCCACAAGGATTGCACGACCATTGTCATGTAGAGCTCCAGCTAAAATCTCACTTGCGCTTGCACTTCCTTCATTGACCTACTCCAAAATAGTGTACAGTCAATACCGTTGTGATTACCAAGAAAAGTCAACCAGTGCTCTTCGAACATGAAATAAATAATTGCATCACCAGTTTTAATTTATCAATGAGAACTTTCTGTTTTACCACACTAACAGCTAGTGGCATATAGTATCTACAACAAATACAATCTTGTACCAAAAGTTCATCTATTTGATCAACCATGTTGAGTCCCTTTCAGGAAATAAGCCTCTGTCCTTAATTTAACCAATACGAGAAGAAACCTGATGCTGAAAACACGTTAGATGTTACATGGTAACCTAAGATTTTTCAAAGAAGCTTCCAAAAACTAGACTAGATAAATGTGTCCACAAATGCATCTGATGATGCTACAAAATGGTCAACCAATTTTTGCTGCAGTAGGGCTTAAATGTTCTTGAATTTTGTTTCATCAATTCCATTAGCTTATGTAAAGAAAATATGGAGTTTGAGAGTGTACTAACAAAAGAAAGGTACAAGCAAGTATTGATTCTTACAAGCACAACGAGTGGATCATGTGTTATAGCGTGCCCATTGACCATGTTAAAAGGTAGCAATTTCCCTTCCCTATCAACTGTGTTCACAAGGGTCTCATCCCCATCAAGCCATATCTGGGCAACATCAAGTCCTGCTTTTACCAGGCCCCCCTATAAGATAAACCAAAAAGACAAAAGACAACAAAGCCATCAGTAAACAGAAAATTGAAGGTAAGATAACAGCTTCTTCTCTTCCAAAAATGCAGATTGGGAGCTCACGGGATTGTTTCGCAAATCCAAAATGTATGACTGTACACCCTGTGTTTCCATTTCATTTATTGCATTTGCCATATCAGCAGCAGCACTCTGACAAAATGGAACAGAGAGACTTCCATATGAACTCAAATCACAGCAAGAAACTTGAAAAACCTTCACCAAAATAAAATTTTATAGATGCAAGCCAATAGATGAAAAGTTACTTCTCCTGGAGGTTTTCTGTAATCATTACCTGAGAGAAGGCTGACAACTTCACATAACCAGTCTTTATGATTCGACCATCAGGGGTTTTATGAGGGATGATGGCACTGGACAGCAAGGAAAGCTTAATGTACTCCCGTTGTAAATTGACCTTCAGCAGAAAACACATACATCCATGTCATCTCATCACACCAAATATTTAATGGATGCTTATTCATCAGGCCAAATTGGCATTTTTTCAATATTTCTTCATAATGTCTCAGAGAGACACCAAATGCATGATGCCACTAAAAATTGCCCGTGAATACCATTATAATGCAACTAGAGAAAAATGATGTACCTCTCTGATACTAGAATCGCTTGTTGAACCACTGCCCTGGACGGGGGAAAAAAAATCTCATTCAGAGATTCCCAGAACAAGGGCAAGTAGAAGCTGAAAAAAGGTATAAATGTGGGATTGTGATGCCAAATTTCTAAGAAATCAATAAGTTATATTATTGAGGTAGGGACCTGCAGCTCCATCTTGATCAATCACCACATCATAATCTGCTATTTACATTGCAAATAGTAAGTGCAATGCTTACAGTTAGTAATTTTACTGCAACAGATGTTCCAACACGGCCTCTAAGCTTTTGTGCTGCAGCTTCACTGTCAATACCATCAAGCTTCTCCCCTGATATTGAATGACAAAGTGTTTGATATTAATATAGTTAAATTTGAGCATAAATACTGCAAGAAGAAAAAAGAGGATTGCAGTCATTCACACATCATACAAATGTCCCAGCTCTAGAAACATGATTGACTCTTTTTATCATAACCAAATAACCACCAAAAAATAAAAAAGATTTAAGCTAGGTGGATGTTGTGTGACCTAGCTGTGTGATCTACAGAGTCATGAGCCCACAGTTTACTCAAAGGATACCTTTTCAGCTCATGAAAGAGAAATGTCAATGCATAACAATTCAATACCATTAATCTCGATCAATTCATCCCCCTCATGTATACCAGCACGAGCAGCTGGGCTACCCTCCACACAAGACAAAACAGTCTGTCAAACCAACAACAAAAATTAATTCTTCCCAACTTGCAGTGTGAAATGCGTTTATTCCTAGTTAACTTATGGTTATGTGACCAAAAAAATGAGAAATTCGCTATATCATAATGTAAAGAGCATGTTAGATACCTAAAAGAATAATCTATAAAAGAAGGTGCACAATCACAAGCCACAACATGAATGCACTAACCAAATGGCCAGTCCTTGGTTCCATATTTATGAAGATGCCCACACCTTGCAAATTTCCATCATTTCCTATTCTAAAACTTCGGTACTCCTGCAAATTCAAAAAATAAAAAGGCAGAGAAGTGATGTGTCAAATAAACACATGTTGTTAGCTTGTTTTCAGATCACAATGCAACAAAAAGCACTCGGAAAGTGGGAATAAAATCATATATACACATCATTAAAGAGCCCGAACAATCTCAGTTTTAAGCTTATATGGATGAAAGATTGGTTTTGATCCAAAAGAAGTAAATCCTTTGTAAGACCTTTGGACTGATAATCCTAGTAAAAGGATCCCCAAGAGTTGAAAGCATCCCACTAATCTTATTGTATGCAGCATCGGCTGAACTTAACGGAAACATTTCCACCATTGTTTGTTGCAACTTTGAATCCCAATCTGCACCCCACATAAAAAAAAAAAATCTTAAAATAAAACCGAAGCCCTCATTAAAACAAATAGAGATTCGACCAATTTTCCCAGTTCAGAAACATCAGAAGCGAATATTGTGTGTCTTATCTAAAGTAAAATATCAAAACCACAGATAATGATCTCAAATGGGTCATGCTGGTGAATAGTAGCATCTAATACCCTGATGATTAAATGTAGGGTCGAAAAATGTCTCTCTAATCAAACCCCAAGCCTCCACTAGCGTTCTTTGGACTGTATTCACCTAACAAAGAAAACTTCAGTCACTCAGAACAATTATACTGGACCACAAAAACCACTAATACGTAAACATTAAAAAAAGAAAAAGATGTTAAAACCGGTCACCTCGCGAGCGCGGGAAACAGGAAAAGCGACCGTTAAGGATTCCGCCAACGCCGGAGAATCATAACAAACAGAAGCCAAAGCCGTGGCGGCGGCGGCAAAGCCAACCAACTTTTTTCCGAGCGACTCGATTAAACCCTGACCGTCGGTACCTGGCTTGGACTCCGTCTTGGCCGTCAGCCGACATGATGCGCAAGGCAGAGATGCACACCGTTTCAGGGCTCCCGAAGCAGCTTTCCTCCTGTACAAAGCCGAAAACCGTTGCGTGAAGAGCGGCAGCAAGGTGGGTTTTGAGGGACTTGCCGGTGAGAGCAGGGAAAGATCAAAGCTTGAACTCAGAGCCTCCATCGACTCCACTTTTGCCTCTTTTTAACTTTTTTTTTTTTTTTTTGGTCTGAACTTTCCAGGAGAACTCTGAGTCAGATCTAATGCTTATGTCCCGTAGAAAATGGAATAAACGTGGAGGCGCTCTCTTTTTAAAATAATAATAATAATAATAAAGAATTGTTTTATGTTTTTCTTTTCCCTAATTTTTGGACCGTTAATTTGTCGCAGGAGATTCCCAGTCGGGTCCACAAGATTCTAATTACTTGTGGCAATGGGATCTGCTGCGTCTAGCGTTTGAGTGTCAGATTTTTTTTTTTTTTTTGGGTATCGTTTTACTGAGAACTCAGTCAAGAGCCGAGTGTTCAAAGGTTAGCGTATTATCACAAAGTTAGACTTAGATGTATTAATCTGTATGATATTTAGTTAATTTTACGAGAGAAGACGCTTAGACGGTCGTAACAATATGCAGAAATTTCTAAAAATACCCTAATTAGTATCCGATTACATAGTTAAATTTTTAAATTTTTTATTTTTAATATATATATATATATATATACTTGCATGGTTAATATTGGCATTTTAAAAAAAAAAAATTTGTTATGAAGTGAATGTTCATAGTTTAGATCTATTTAACCATTCACAAAAAGTTTTCATCCAAAATTGATCCTCAATTTACAAGCAATACAATTAAGACAAACGAACATAGATGCTTTCCCTTTTGAATTTAACTTGATGGTTTATATAATATATATATGATAAACGGGAAAATCATTGGTTAATCATTAGTTGCAATGATTTGAACTGATGTAGTTTTAATAACTAATTACATTATTACATAGATTAATATTATTAAATATAGTGATTTAATGATAAAAAAATATTTATCATCATATTAAATGTTATGAATTCGTTTCTTTACTAAAACATTTAATGAGACTGGTTGTGCACAATTCTCCGTAATAAAATTATAAGACATTTTGTTTTTAGTTTTTTTTTTTATTATTATTATTTATAAACAACACATTATTAGGCAGTCCACTAATTAAATAAAAAATATAAATTTTTTATGAAAATTTTATTAGATCATAAAGATAATTTTACTTCTTTTTATAACATTTTTCAATAATAAAAATTTAAATTTTTATTTAGTAAGTATCCTCAAAGGTAAACATTTTCATTTTCATGGAAACTCAAGTTGGAGGAATTCTTTTAGCCCAACTAAGCTTTTATTTAGCCAATAGCCACAGTATCTTCTCCTCCGGTGCCCAAATCCGGCGACATCCCCAGGCCCAAAATGCCATTGCCACCCTCTTTCCCAACGAGTCATGGAGAGCATTTGGGCAAATCACAGCCCTCAATAATGCCAGCCCATTAATGAAACGAACGATGAAAGGGCTGACATCCAGCTCATATTCGTTGTGTTCATGCGTAGGGTAGGCTTCCATGTTCCATCAATCGAAAAAAAAAAACTTTATATGTTAAAAAGAAACTGGTTATTGGTGGCTCTTCAGCTAGGTTATTGATGGATATGAATCGCAATAAAAGGGTTTCAAATGAAAAATGTAAAGAGAGAGTGGGTGGGTGGGGGGGGGGGGGTAAAAACATGTGGGACATTGCAATAAAGACTGTTCGTTCGGCCATGTTTCTAAAATAATATAAAGATGTAATTTGATTGGAAATCAAAAGGCTGGAGGAGGAAAGGGTATGGGAAAGAGAAAGATAAAGAGACCCTCCTCAATTAAAGCAAAAGGACTGAAACGGTAAGTATATAGAGATAGACATAGATATGCTATATGCTGGACTAGGTGTCGTGTTTTTGACAAACATAGAGACATTCCAACTAACTAATCAGGTATTTATAGAATGCATGAGAAATTCGTCAAGCCTCCGAAGTTGAGATTAGTCAAGACTCATCAATTGAGTAAGAGCCGGTTGATTTGCTTGACCAACTTTATGTAATTTAAACCTTAATTAAGATGCCAGATCTTCGAATGAATCCTCCATCATAAAAAGTGGGGGAACCCCATCATCTTTTCTTTTTCAACATTCTGGGCAGCCAGTACATACACTAGGCGCTCCCTCCATCCTTCAATTCAGGGATGAGAGGTTCACCAATTTGTAGTGGAAACAAGACAGATGGAATGAAGGCCATAGGCCCCGCAGCGAAAGACCCTACTTAGCTGATCGATCGTTTTGTCCAAAGGGATATATGCAAACTGGGAAAGGACATAACACACATGCCTCAAAGCCCTAGATTTACAGGGGCTCATAAATGAGTACAAAGCATTTTAAGTATGTCCGACAACAAGGGAGGGACCACAAAAACGTTTTGATTTAACGTTAACGAAATCCATTTGTTGTTATGTTAAAAATAATAAGTTCAAATTCTTGTATAAATATTGAACGAAATTAAATGTGCATTATTAGATTTATCTTTTTGATAGAAAAAAAAGAAAAATAAAAAAATACCAATCACTAAGACTCAAATGCAAAACCAACAAGTCTTAACAGTAGTGTTCCAATCCAATCAGTTGTACTAAAAACATGAGACATATTGAAGTAGTTGTTGATCATGTTTATTAGCCAGTGATCGTCGTAGCAATTACCAAAAAAAAAAAAAAAAAAAAAAAAAAAAAAAGAGAATGCTTACTAATTTGTTTGAATGCGCCTTTCCAAATACCCTTTTTGCTTCAGGATTTAAAATGGCACCAAGGATAGGATCCTTCTTGGAAGCTGTTGAAAGTCATCTTTCCGAAAGAAAACTTCAACCTTGTGTGCTTTCTCTGGCTGTCATATTTTCTGAGAAAGATATAAGGATCCTAAAAAGTGAAAGGCATCACCTTCAAATGGGTCCTTTATGTTATCTATGTCTTGAATATGAACTAATCAGATACATAAATTAATTAAGAATTATTGAACTGAGATGGTCACCTCCACTTAGCAGTAGGGGAACAAGGTTGGGAGTTCGGCTCTCAGAACCCTCCAAAAAACTCGCAAACGACGAAATTTGGGACTTTGTTTAATTGGGATACTTTACACCTTTAGATTTGTTTCCACTTTTAAACAGTTGGTTTATCATTCAAAGCCTAAGATCAGCCAGACAAATGCTGCTACGTTATTTAATTGGGTCGGTTAGACACTGGACATAGACAGGCATCAGTGCTAGATTTTTTTTATTTTTATTTTTTGATAAATAGACTGGACTCATTAGCGCAATATTCCGTCTCAATTTGCCATTGCATGAGATGTTTATAATACCATCATAATTATGTTTTGTGGCACTGTCAAAGACCATTTAGTCATTTTAAATGACTAATCACCCCCTCCAAACTTCTCGTAGGCACTTGGGGTGATCACGAGAGTACTTAGCCTGGTCATCAGTCTAATTGATTATTAATAGCACTTTGGGATCTATCTCCCCTTGTCGTCTTGCCGCCTTGCTTACGGGTTATTTTGATTTTTTCCCCTTAAGGCCTCCATGACTATAGGATCTTCTGAAAGCTGACTTTGATTATATCTGTCAAATAGTGATTTGAAGAGTCTTATGTTTGAACCCATGTATGCATCAATTAAAAAGAAGTTCGCTTTACCCAATTGATTTTTTTTATCCGTGGACGTCAAATGTAGCTTTTTCTTGTGCATAGAAAAAAGCCCACAGCAATGCCCTCCTTTCTCTCTCCCCCCATCCTCTCTCTCTCTCTCTGTCCCTCTAATGTTGTGCTTGTTTTTATGATATGTATGCTTTTCTTTTTCTTCTCTCTGAAGCTTTTTGCTTCTCCCTGAAGTTTATTTCCCCATACAAAGATGCCCAACACCTACAACTTGGGGAATCTTCAAGCCCCAAAGGAGAGTGAGTGACTTTGGCAGAAAGAAAATGGATAAAAGCAGGCATATGTCCCGGATAATGATCATGGCAAAAGAAAAGATATCTCTAGGTATAGTCCAAAAGAAGGATTTTTGTGCCTTCTTAATTATTATTATTTTTTCCTTTTAACCCTCTTTAAAGGTTAAGAGACAGTAATGGGTCAAGATATCAATATTATTTTTACCTTTTTCCCTTTTCCTTTTCCTCGCTGGGGCCTCTCTAACAAAGTTGTCTCATACATATTTTGAGGATCAGTCCACCCTCGGGTTTTTCTCACAGTGTTTGGTATATAAAATTTTGAAAATCGTTAACTTGTGGTAGTATGCTTATGCTATGGGGCATCCAGTGATGATGGCAAGACCATTATTATAGTCTAAAACAAAGTGCAATATACCAAAATTGTGTACCGTATAACTTTTGCCAGGGTGACATGGTGCATTAACCATTAGATACCCACTTTGGCAGATTGACTAATGGTTCGTAAAGTACATTAGATAATCTTAATTTTTTGTTCTCTTTGAATTTTTTTTAAACCATTTAATCAAAACCTTATCATATGAGTGTATGAATATATATATATTAGAAATCTCACATTAAAAAGAAATGATAAAAGTAAGTAATTTATAAGTGAGAAGAATTGAAAATTTGAAATTGAAATGTGTCAAATTTACAAATATAATATTTATTTAAATCTTACAGCTAAGAATGTATATCTCCCTTGCATGCAGGCCATAAATATTCCTTTTTTATTAAAAAAAATAAATTATTTTCTTCCATTGATTTTGTAGTCTGATTCTCCAATATGTTGCACGGTTTGATAAAAGGAAAATAACATGCACGGTTTGCTTATCAATATGTTGCTTTAGTAGACATACAACTTTACCGTTCTCTTTACCTCATTTAAGATAAAAAAAAAAAAAATAGCATTTCTAAACAAGAGCATCCTCCTATATGTTAAAAGTTTAGGAGATGGTCAAACGTACACAACATTGTCAATTATTAGAGTGTTCCTTCGGTAAAGTGTTAATATTACATATAACTTTGTAAGCTGAAGTTAATTAGTGAAAAGAGAAAAGTGTTTATCTCTTGCATTATTATAGCCATTCAAATAAGTAACAGCAAAGAGCTTGAAAACTCATTCGCATTTATTCCTTCCTACATTCATATGCAAGTTTATACCAAACATAAAATTAACATAGACCAAAATTTCAAAGTATATGTGGCTCTCGTGCACTAGGAGAAAATTTTCAAGCATTGAATACGGAGAGAGGGAGAAAGGCCGGGGGGGGGGGGGGGAGAGAGAGAGAGAGAGAGAGAGAGTTGTGTAATTTGGAAAGAGTAGTGGCTCAGAGGATGGACTGTGGTAGGGGTTGGCCTTGTTTACGAAGGGGAATATATTGATTGGCAATAAATGCAGTTGCACTCTGGTACCTTTAATATTGGTACACTTTTGTGGTTGATCTACTTGACTACGGTATTTGCACAAGTGTAGAAATTAGGAAGTGGCAGCCCACATGGCTATCAACTTGCAATGCTCAATTTATCTCCTTGCTCAGCCTGTCACTGGGCAAAATATGCTTTTGATGGGGGTGCTCTAATGATTCATGATTCACAATTTTTTTTTTTTTTTTTTTTGTAAGTAAAAAGAAATCCCATTAACCAAAGACAAATGAATTCGAATTTTTAGTTTCAAAATCACCCAATTTAGTTAAGAGAAGATTGTATTGTCATTCATTGTCTAGTGAATTTTCAAGAACAAAGAAAATAGCGTAGAATGGGTAAAACAAATTAAACTTAGCAAAAAAAAAAAAAAAAAAAGGGCCACAGTTCGAGAACAAAACGATTATAATATGTTCCGAAATAACAGTCAAAATTGATTCTTAATTCCAAGATCTATTTATTACCAAATTATTTTATTAAGATAGCAAATTTTCAAAAAGTCTTCCCAGTTTGCATATGTACGTCTCTTTCGTATAGTGCCTCCTGTCAAGTTGCAATTATTATTGCATGTTCTTCAACACGGGGCTAAGCCTACACTTGTGTTATGAATTCATTAGAGAAGATTGAATCAAAGTTGTCAGAGAGAAACAGACGGAGAGAGATGGTCAAAGTGTCATTGATAGGTCGTTTCAAACTACAGTTGATCCACGAGTAGAGATTCTATATATGCACTGTAGGAGGCATCAGTCGATCTTGCCCATTTGTCCACTCCGTTGCATATTTTACCCTGCCCTTCGCCTCTTCTCTCTCTCTCTCTCTCTCCCGCGCGCGCGCGCACACACGCACGGACAAAGCACAAATGCATCACAATGCTAGCAGCATCCTACCACACATGCAAACAAAATAAAGCTGCCAAGAAGATCCATTCCATCTCAATCTTTCACTCCAATCTTAAAAATCAGCTTAAACAACTGCTCCTCTCATTATTGCTCCCAGCAGACCCATCTTTCTTTCAACCCTCTCTTTATAATCAATTAAATATTTACTCTTCTAAATGTTGCTTCCGATTTTCCCAACCAATAATGAACCCCAGATGTTATATGTTCCATCAATCAATGAACCCTCGCATCATATGCACTCCCCCCCCCCCCCCCCCCAAAAAAAAAAAAAAAAAGATGTGCTTGTTGCATGAAAAGCCTATTTCAGTGATGTATGAATTACTATAAAGCTAGCCCATGTCCTGAATATCTAATGAATATGGACAATATTTTTGTTCATTTCCTTAAAAAAATTATTGCTGCCTAGTGCCAAGTCTTATGCAACTGTCTGATTCTGATGCCAAATGGTGTGACTGTGATCATTCTTGGTGCAAAGTTGAAGAAATAGACAAATAAAACCTAAGGAGTTATCTACACTGTCATATATTTCATGGACACGGGAATAAATTTTATGTTTAAACCAGCATTCTGAGATGTGTATCTATGGTTTTCAATGGTTCTTCACTCTGCGCCTACTTAGTTTATACATCAAATTCTGCAATGGTTCCTTAGGTATAATTAGAAGTCATGATCTTTCCTTGGCTTTCATTTCTAGCCTTTTGCACTAAATTACAAATGTTGGAGATCCGTTTGACAAAAGAAAAAGTCATCTTGAAAGAAGGGTGGTTTTACAAGTACGTAGCTATCATGATGCACTTAGGGAACTATAAGGGGCCATGGGAACAGAAAGGCAAACCAGAAAGAGAAAAAACAATGAAAAAGGAGGCTTTCAAAGCAAATGTCTGAGGATTATGATCATAGACTTCGAACTTTCAAAGGTCCGACATACAGCAATGCCAATTTAAGCCCCTAAACAAAGATTACACCTCAGTAATACTTGTAATTAATTGCCTTCCATTTCACTGCATGGATTCATTATCTTGTTCTACTTCAGATGCAGGTTCTTCTTCTTCTTCTTCAAATCCATCAACTCTATAGGCTGCATGGCCACCCCCAAAAGCTTTGATGTGGTCCTTTAGTGATCTCTTGTGCTTAAAATCAGATCCACAAATACAGTACCAAAGCTTACCACAGTTCTTCTCATGGGTTCTCCAATCTCCCCTCACAGCGAAGGCCTTGCCACATTTTCTACACATGAAAGGTTTGATACCGTGTTTCCTCTTGTAATGCGTTTGAAGGGTTCTAAAATCTTTGAGTGGCTTTGCTCTCGGGTGATCAATGTTGTTCTTGCAACCCGGTGCGCAGCAATAGCAAGGAAGCCTAAGCATGCCTGTTGGCTGAGTTCCTCTTAAAGACTCAGGCCCTTTCCTGTACTGAGATCCATGGCCCCACATATGCATCTACAAACAATTCTAAGTTTACGTCATGCCTGTTAGAAATCAATTACAGCCTTGGCCAGCAAGCCAAGACAACAAATCCAAAACGGCCAAAATTGTTTTATCGAGTTCCAATGAAACAGTGGGGAATTTGGAAGCCTTTCAGCACAATGAATGAAGGTAGGGTTTATAGAGACTTAGGATAGAAAATTTTGTTTATTGAAGAACATATAGAAGATGTTGATATTTGGTGCGGGAAACTTCTACTCTTCGCTGAGTCTGCAATGTTTCATTACCAAAACAGGTTTTTAAAGGAAAAGTCTAATAATAATTACAATAGCTATATTGTGTTCAAATGGAGAAGAAAGGAAGAGGAAAGGACAATAATTGACCTATGACACAGAAGGGTCTTTCCTGTTTCTACTCCAGGTTTCCAATAGTAGATCAGCAGATGAAAGAAAGTGAAATAACAGTTCTTTTTTATTGTACAATTTAAAGCACGAAGGACCAAGTTAAGTTGAATCCTGTACATTTTCAGATTTTAGACACCACAGGATGTGGAATTTCATGATTGTATTCTGTTCTTCTCTATCAGAGAGTAGCCTGTTGACAGAAAGTTCACACAGAGAGAGATTTGTTCTTAGATTACATGAGCTCTGGTAAAACCTCAAAATTTTCAGTTCAACACACCTGCCAACATTTAAAGCACAAACTTCAAAGTGCTCAAAGCATAAAGAACATTGTCCGAGTTGTTCAATCAATAAAGGAAGGTACTCATCTCTGCCTCAGTTAAATCAGAAAATTTACTTCAACAAAACCCATAAACAATGCAGAAAATTGTAGAAATAGGCACAGTAAAAAATACAATGAGCTCAGGAAAACAAAAAAAGGTAGGGAAATAAATTTTGTAACCACAAAACGAACCCCTTTCTTCTAGAAAATAGCCTTATCATCTTTCTTTATGTGTCCTTTGAGTCAAAGGGCGGACAAAATGTAGAACCAGAAAGAAGAAAATGATCTTTTAAGAGGGATCATATGGCGTAGATCATAATAAGAAAGATGATATACTTACTTGCATGTTGTTGTATCTGTTGAAGGTCTTGAAGCAAACAGGACATGAGAACTGAGTAGGTCCAATTAGAATCTGGGAAGGGGTGGGGATCCAATACTGACCTTTGTTGAGCCTGCCAATGGGGTATCCAGAATCATCAGCATCTCCATCTCCATCTCCATCTTTATCAGTGACTTCTGAGAAAGAAGATAGTACAGAAGCCATCTCTGAAGCACTAGGGCTTGGAAGCCCTATGTGAAGAGCCACAGTAACACTTTCATCTTCATCATTATTAACACCACCATTCCAAATGAAGCTTTCCTGATCTTTGGCTTTAGCTTTATTGATCCTGTCCACCTCCATAGCGGTGCAACTTTGTTCTTGATCAACCTCGTCATCGTATTCTTCTTCTTCTTCTTCTGCATGTTCCTGGTCCTTTTTAGGCCTTGTTGGGCTTAATCTCAAGAGGGGTAAGGCTTCTCGGATAGGAGGAGAGAGGGGAGCTTCTTGATAGTGGAAGTAATTGTGGTCGATATTGAAGGCGTTTGTATGCAAATTAGGAGCATAGGAAAGTTGTGGAGAAGGTAAACTTGGATTGGGAGATGGGTAATACGGAAAAGGGCCGTTGCTGAACTTCAACCAACCCGTGAAGAGATTTGGGTCGGGGTCGGCCATGGTTGAAAGTTAAAAAGTTGTTTAAGCCAGTGGTCTTACCCTTGGCCTGATGGGTTTGCTTTTATAGACGAGAGAGAGAGAGAGAGAGAGAGAGAGAGAGAGAGTGTACAAGATGACTGAAGAGAGTTTGGATGGTGGAGATCAGTGGAGAGAGATTAGTCCTACTAGTAGAGTGTACAAGATGACTGAAGAGAGTTTGGATGGTGGAGACCAATGGAGAAACATTAGTACTAGTAGTAGTGAACAAAAGTGAAGGGTAAAAGCAAGAGAAATAATCAATTACTTAGTGATCAATGTTATGGGAAAAAAAGTATTCTGACAATTCTATTTAGCTATTTTTTAGTAAACGATAATACTATAGTTTATAATAAATTGAGTTTTTTTAAATAAAAAATAGTAAATTAATTTTATATAGTATGAAATGATTAATATATTATACTTTTTAAAAAAAAAAGAGTAAACATAATAATTAACTTTGTTCATTATTGAGAAGAATCTAATTGAAAACTTTCTAAGCAAAATATGAATAGAATCTATGAAATATACCTTTACCGGCCGATTTGATAGTCAATCAACTAGAGAGAAGCAGTGGATTTTTCTTTTAGGGTAATGAACAATTTATTCATGGTTATTGTACGGTTACCATAAATATTTTTTTATAATATATGGTATTCAACTCCTAAACTAATTTTTTACTTTCGATCATTTCTTTAAGGTTCTAAAAGGGACTGCACTTCAATGAATAGAGAATAGAAAGTTAAGGAATCAAATGCTAAGGGTCAATTTGACTCATGATGGCTGGTTGGGTTGGGGGTGCTTCGCGCTTCATATCTAAAACATTTTTTCAACCAAAAAAAAAAAAAAAAAAAGAAAAGATCGAGGCTGAATTTACTATTAGTCATCACTAGAAGTAATAGCTCGATAGTAATTTGATACATTGTTTTTTTTTTTTTTTTGTATAAGTTTGAATTTGAGTTTTTTTTTTTAAATTATTATTATTGTATATATTTTAGATATAAAATGAACTTTTATATCAAATGAGCAATATTAGGTTTTAAACATGTTAATATTGAGAAAAAATGGTAAAAAAAAATTTACTTAAATTTATATCCGAATGTCACTTCACAATAATTAATAGACTTGCGAAACAACTCTTTCATTTATTCCAATAAAAACAATTGGCCTCCCAATATAGCAACTCGAAATTACCTCTTCCTTCTAATTTAGGCTTTGTTAAGGTATCCTCATCCAAAGGAAAATTTGCAATAATTACAGCATATTTCTACTGTCTCTGAACTTTTCTGACGTTGAACCAAAAGCAAATGCTTTCCAAAGGGGTGTCTCCATTCATGTAATTCTACCTAAGGCACGCCTTATATACCTGAAAAACAATGTTGGGCATTTGTGAAATGATATAAACAAATTTCTTTCAGAAACAATTATTGAAAAGAAGAAGAAGAAGGTATATCCTATTGAGAAACGACTGATAAAACCAAAGGCTTAATTTGAGGCCTTCTGCCGTAAAGTGCACAAAATTTGAAAAAAAAAAAAAACAAAATTTAAAGAAATATGAAACTAGACATGAATCATTAATTATAATTAGTTATTATATAGTAAAAAATATATTGATTATTATTAATAATTCTAATAGGGTCATGTTTAATTATATGTCAATTACGTATATTTCTGTAATAAAATTTCAAAATAAATACACTCGGGCTTCCATTTTATTGAAGAGTAACAGAATTCCCTCTCTGGTAAAATCAATTTTGCAAAACAGGATTCGAAAGATTATATTGAAATTTTGGTATCCCACATACATAGACAACAGGTGACAAGTAATAGTAGTTTGGATGTCATCCCAATCCCACCATTTCTATGGTGTGCGTGTACACTGTTCGCCTTGACCCTGCGAGTACAAGAGGCTGTCTCAATCCCGATTTCTGTTTCTTACACTGTTCTCTGGTTCAGGCAATGCCCTCTCTCTATCACAAGCCATGTTTTTAGGTTTATCTTTTCCTTGTCTTTACTTTTATATATATATATATATTAATGAAATTATTTTTGACACAAATTTGATAAATTTATTTGAATACAATAAAATTTTATATTACATGTGAAACATGATTCATTACATGGATAATATTTTACATAGTATGAAGAAATTTTATATTGATATATTAGGTATCAATATAAAATCTTTTTATATGGTATAAAATATTATTCATATAATATAATTTTTTTTTTACATCTAATATGAAAATTTATTGTGTCCAATAGAATCCAAAAAATTGGGTATGCATGTAGTCTAAGTCTGATATATATTTTAATGAAATGAAAATGTGTCCTATATAACTTTGAAAAGCTTTATTAAACGTACGAATAACATTTGACATGTGAGACCCTAATTGCATTTTCATTTTTTTGCTTAATAAAGTGTATGCGTGTATATATTTCAACAGAAATGTTAGTTACATGTAAGTGTTTTGAATTTTTTTTATTACAGTGGATGTTGAGGGAGAAAGAGCCATTAGACACACTATCTATTCTGTCACTTCGATTTTGAGAATTCAGTGGTTTTGTAATTGTCAAGGTGGGCGTGCTGATAGAGAACTCTTTGTTTCCTTGGCAATTTGTGACCAGTGGAAAGATATGGCTGAAGCTTAAATTTAGGCTTTATTGTATTCGTCTCCATCACTAGTTACCATTGATGTTTACGGATTAAAGCCAAGGAACTATATTCCAGTCTCTCTCTCTCTCTCTCTCTCTCTCTTTTTCCTTCCTTTAAAGCAAAAGGGGACGGCCATTCCTATTGTGCGCATGTGCATCGTCTAAGAAAACTTGAAACTCTCGTGATATGCCCCCTACAGACATTTAACCATGTTTCCATGGCCTAGCTAAGCAGACTTGCCACGGATTATGTGCAGCATGTACTGAATTTTCTAAGGTCTTTACATACAATATCGTCTTAGCATTTGTCCCTTTGTTGAAACAAAAATATGTATAAGGAGATGTGTCTTCTTCTTCTTATTATTATTATTCATTAAAAGGCCTATTATGTTATGAACTATATTAGTTCTTTTCATTTTTATAAATTTCATAACTTTTTCTTGAGGTTAGAACCCTACTAAACATTAAAAATAGAGTTTAAGTTCTTAATTATTAAATTGTCCTTACAAAACCGGTGCTACTTTTTATTATCTCTAGCCACACCCCTTTTTCCGTCCATTAACTCTCTTTCTCTCTTCATGGATAAGTGATCTCAAGGGTTGACGTGGATGACATGATGGATTAGAATTCGAATCTTGGGATTAGGCTGTAAAGAATGAGCTTTTTGTTAAGTAATCCCTTAGATAGTATTTAGACCGGATTAAGAATATGGACTCTGTGTGATGCACAAAAAGTAGCCAGCAGTACCACCTCTTTGAGAAAAAAAGAAAGAAAACTTCAGGCCCAACGGATTAATTTTGAAGTAAACGGTTCTTTGACATGATAATTGAGCAGATCCTATGTGAAAACTAAAAATTTACAGGTTTGTAAATTAATCTTCGACCTCTTCAATTTGTTAGCATCTGATTGTTATTATGATAGGAAGGAAGACCACAAATCTCTAAGGGAAATCTAACATGCAAGCATAGATTAAGTACAAGGAGAATACTGACAGCGGGAAGCACAATAAGCATCTGGATATTCAAATTTCTAACGTTAAACAGATCGATTGTTATGATTCCATGAGATTTTGCATCCGATGTACAATGTGAATGTATTCAAAGGAATGTAAGTGGAAAATTTTGGGAACACCGCTATTAGAAAAATCTATATACGTGTGTTTCCAAGATAGCACAAGTGTGGTTACATTAATTTGTTGTTGCAAACATCACTTTGAGTCTCCATGTACATCTCTCGTATTGAGATTTCCAAACATTTCTTCCCCTTGTAATTACAAATCCTCATAGCCATGCCAGGGTACCAAAACTTCTCGTCCTTCCTGCTCTTGGAGTTAATCCAGATTGCTATGTTTTCAATATTGGATTAGGAATAGAGGTAGTATAATATATAAAAAATTGAGTATTTTGATTCATTATATAATTAATTGAAATGTATTATTAGATTGATTAATGTAGTTTAGTGTTTATGTATTTTTCAGTTGTTGTGTGATATTTTAAGATTAATATAATTAAAAATTATTCTGTATAACTTATTAACAGTGATATCCGAACTACTTAAATTCTAAATACTCTTCTTACATCTATGTTTCTGTTGCTACATGCCACGGTAGGGCATGTTATCAAAGGATGACTGTTCACGTCAAGAGCAAGAGGCTTGTAAGAAATATCACCTTTTCACTCAACTCCGAGGAAGAACGACTTGAGAGAAGATGAATACATATATTTTATTACCTATGGTCAGTCTTTTACCTTTCGTTTACATTATATTTTACTACTGTACACCTAAGGAAGCTCATGCGGCATTATGTGGGGAATCAAATATCGAAAAAGCTCGGTTGCTACTGTGTTAAGATAGAGTCTCTTTAACAGCTTCAGCTTTTAGAAGTAAATAGCTAATGGCGTTTTTTTAATTTGACTTCCCTTAGTACCAAATGTGAGGGAAATGAATTATTTTTTTTTAAAAGAAAGACACAAAATGGGTTCCATTAAACATAAAATTGGTGTCCTTGTACTGAAGTGAACAAAGCAAAGGAAACAGTGTGGCTATCGTGACCACTATCCAAAGGCAAAGAGGCTCGAAACCCTTCTCTTTTTGCTGTGGAACTGACGCCTCCTAGTCAAAGGCCAGCGGAATTCAGGGATGGTTGTCAACAGAAAAACAGTTCGCACTTGCACATCATGATACGCTAAACTTGAACATCTTGAAACACTCAAAACGGGTAAGAAGGCCACCGCCCACGAATTCAATCCATACAAGAAAACAAAAGATCATTGAAGAATATTCAAAAACAGAATAATTGAGGGGCACTGTTGGCTCAAAGTTATGACATATCAAATGGTCCCTTCTGGGTTAGCTCCCTAAAATAAGGCTTTCCACTCCAGGTTTATCAAGCAATCAATTGAGTTGAGGAGTGGACATTTCGGTCCCATGACAATGACGATCCGAAAAAATAGCTGAGAGAAAATTCATTTTAAAAAATATTTAAGTGTTTCATTTAAGTTTGATTTTTTAACAAGTTCTTATAATTTGTAGTTTTTAATATTAATTTAATAATTAATTTGTAGTTATTTTTAAAATTTTAATAGAATTAGAATTTTATCATATACTTGATTTATTCAATATATTTAATCACAATCTAATAAATTTTACAATTTATTTGATTTAGATTAACAATTTTTTTATATATTTCTAAAATCTATACAGAGAAAATAATCCTATTTAAGAAAAATTAAAAAAATTAATAGTAGTGGCATGCCTGGGACTTGATAACATGTACCTAAGACAACAAATCGCAGTTTGACTCACAGAATCACAAGGAAATGCAAATAGAATCAATAAAACTCCACCCCACCTATGGAGCTACTAGAAGTATGGAAAATAAGCAAATATCGTACACTTCGACAACTTTCCTCGTCAAGCTTTGATCTTTGATCCCGATTAGATCATGCCAGAATAATTCAGATCAGATAAGCATTACTTTACGCAAGCTTCCCGTGTGTAGCTTCCTTTAAACATTGTTAGCAATCACTTCCTTGCAAATATATCAACATTGAATGCCCAAAAAATTGAAGTTCAGGAGCTTAAGAAAGAAGCTTAGCGAGCTACACGGTATGTGGTTGGGGTTAACCGTGTGGCACAAAGACCAAGTTACTTGGTCCTTTGGGAGATAGGCAAGGATGCAAAAGGTAAGAAAGGTCAAGCTAAAGATACGCATTGTGTGAGATGGCTAAGAACTTTGCCATTTGGTCAACAATCTAAAAGGGTTATTAACATTCACGATTAAAATTGCTAAAGTCTAAACAAACAAAGGGAATACCATCGAATGTATCAAGAACTAAGAATCTTCAACTATTATTTTGAGAACAACTTTTCAGGAACAATCAACAAATTAACATCTTTATCTCAAAAAGAATTGCATGTTATACTAGCATTGAGCAGAGTCCTTGGGCTGCTATCCATAGTTTAGTACGTGGAATGAGAAGATGGTCTGTTGAGCCTAAATTCATACCATTGCAGTCCCTTCTCCAGTAAAAAGAAAAAATCATTGCACATCATTATGGGCCTTCCTTTTCTACTCTAAAGATGCAGATCACCCAATAGGCCTATATGGAAGCATTGTTCCTTGCCATATTTTTGCTCATTCAATCTAGGCTCTTATTGTTACTACTCTGAATTTTGATCTATATTGGCCTTTTAGTGGTACAAAAGCTCAAGCAACCGGTAATCCAACATATTTATTTAATTGTTCTTGTGATTTTTGTAGCATACTACACCAAATATATCTCCATCTCTTTTTGATAACATCACTACTTATCATAGATCATTCCTATAGATATATACATAAGCTTACTCTATCATAGGAAATGGATATATTTAAAGCACATCTCCTTAAGTCTTGATAAGTCGATTTTTAAGTCCATTCAAGAAAGTATAACACTATCCTCTTACTAAAAGGTTATACTTTTGTATTTTAGTTTCTTATTGCACCAAATGTAGGCAAAAAAAATAAAAAAATAATTTCTCTCTAATCCTTATCACCTTTTTTTTGGAGATCATAAACTTATAAAGTGTCAGTGCTATCAATATATGTCATTGGAAATCAAAATTGCATCCCACATTTTTTTTATCATTGGAAATCTAAGTTATAGATTAATTTTAGATTCATAGAATTAATCAACCATCCTTTCATCATTACATTTTTAGTTTTTCATTTTTTGAAAGCAATCTCACTTTCTTAGGTTATGGAAGATCCTCACTTATATATCTTAGTTTGTCTTTGCATTAGATATATGTCTTGAAAACTTAGGAAAAAAGCTTATAATTAGAATCATCCAACTTCATAATAAATATTGTCACACCAAATTCCTAATCTATTAAAATCAGTGTTTAATTTAACATCTAGAATATTTTAAAGGATAAATTTGAAATATTTAAATTCTCTTTTTAAAAATTCTTCACTAAAGAAGAAGGTTTTCTTATTGATCTTAATAATTTTACAGAGTTGTAGAATTTCCACTCTAATACCTTGATGAAAAGGTATTTTTATTCATCTGATTTCAATATGTAGAGGGAATGTTATTTACAATATAAAAGAATTATTTTAAAAAATAAAACATATCAATTACACAAATAATGATATTCCATCATTTAAAAAAAAAAAACTAAAGAATAAATTTAAAACTTCCTCAATTAAGCCTCCTTGAAAATCTCTCCTTAACACCACATACTAACATAGTTTTTTTTTTTATGAAATTAATTTTTTCAATTAAATTGATTTACATATGAATGGAAACATTAAAACATGTGCATTTCTTAAAAAAGAAAACATTTTCTATTGAAAAGGAACAATTGTTGGAGGCAAAGATATGATCTTTGTAAATAGAATACAACCTATTTCTTTTATTCCCAAAAAGACTATCCATTCAAGCCACCAAAAAGTTAAGTTTAAGATTTATTGTTTTCTTCCTAATTTAAATGTTTATGCTAATTTTTGTCTTTGTCTTCATATTCTTCATGTCAAAATTAATGATTGAAAGGGATATAAAGAATACGTGATTGTTGTTGTAAGAAAAAGTGTATGAGATTACCAGCATAAGAGGATGGAGAGGGGAAATGTGTGAGAGAGAGAAACGTGAGGAGTGAAGGGGACGAGATAGAAAACATGATTTGACATGAAAGAAAATTATATTGTCCACGAAAATTCTATTTCTTGACTTAAATAAACGAGATTCGTCATATAAATATGAAGACAACCTAATTTATAAACTAAACTCAAAAACAAAAACAAAAAAAAAAAACTAATCAACACACTCTCTAATCTCTCACATGGTTCCTTTTACTAACTTGAGTGTCAAAACTACCAATGCTAGAAGTCTCCTCCAACTCTCTTAACTGTGTACTTACTTTTCGCAGGTGATAGACCCAATTGCTAAGCCAAATTAAAAGCTTGGTCACCCTTCTTCAAACATGAGTTTTTGTTTGATATTGCTCTAAGGTGTGACTTTCTTCTCTTCTTATAGATCTGTATGAACCAATTAATACCATGATTTTCTCTTGACTCTGTAACTCTCTTCGATTCCCATGAGAGTGATTTTAAAATCCAAAAGTAAAGGACACACATATGTGCTTCAACAATTACAAGGTATCTTTTCCAAAATTTTAATAAGAGGATGCAAATGAGAAATCAAGGCAGACTATGTTTTTTTTTACTTCACCAAATGATATAGAACTTCCAATTGTCTTTCTCCTTCCATTTTCTTTGTGAAAGTTATGAGATGCATAAAACTCTATATCAAACAAAGAAGAGTTTGGTCTGGTCTGAATTCAGGCCCGGCCCGCCCGTCTGCTGCTAGGTTCGGGAATGGCGCCAGGCGAGGGCGCCGCTATGCCCCTTAATGAATCGAATGGTCCTTCGACCTTCATTTGATTCCGACGGCCGGCATAGATTCCGCCGCCGCCGCCGCCGCCTGCAAAACCTCGTTCACCCACCTGGGCCTCGCGGAATGGGTGACGCAAACCTGCAAGGAGCTGGGAATTAAGAGACCGACGCCAGTCCAAGCCCACTGCATCCCGAAAATATTAGCAGGGAGGGACGTGCTGGGCCTGGCCGTGACCGGGAGCGGGAAGACGGCGGCGTTTGCGCTGCCGATACTCCACCGACTGGCAGAGGACCCATATGGGGTTTTCGCTTTGGTTCTGACGCCGACTAGGGAGCTGGCGTATCAGCTTGCTGAGCATTTTCGAGCCCTGGGATCGTCCTTGCATCTGCGGTGCGCAGTGGTGGTCGGTGGGATGGATATGCTGACCCAATCGCAGGCGTTGATGGGTAGGCCTCATGTTGTTATTGCTACCCCTGGTAGAATTAAGGTCTTGTTGGAAGAGAATCCTGATATTCCTCCTGTCTTATCTAGAACAAAGGTCATTTAGCTTTTCTTTTTCAACTATTCATTTCTCAATTTGCTTTTTGCTTCAATTGGTTTTGTTTTGTTTTGTTTGACAAGTTGTTTCCTGCTAGAAAGTGCCTATATTTATGGCAAAATGGTCCACGTAAGAGGAGGGTTGGGGACCTAACTTGTGTTGAAGAACTGAGAATTTGGTTAAATTTATCTGATTGACCATTCACCTTGAAAAAGGATTACGTAAACAATTTAGTTGTAACAAGAGTATCCTATAAATGTTCTCCTCTAACTTTCAAGCTTCTTTGGGATTTGGATGAAATGGAAACTATCTTTCCATTGCATGCTAGTGATGGAGGAGTTGGAATTTCCTTTTCTGATTTGAGATGGCCTTTACTGGGTCAGGGAGTTCATTGGGAGAAATGGACTCGTGGGAAATTGTTTCTGCATACAACAGAAGCAATATTTTCTGGGTCCACCTTTAGGATAATTACTTCACACACAATTTTTTATCATTTCCCTGAAGTTGAAGTCTGCTTACTGCTAGATATCACTTACCAAATGTTTTTTATAACTTAGGTTAGTTTTAGGTATTAAGAGCAAGGCTTGGTGTATCAATAAGGTTACTCCTTGTGACCTGGCATTCATAGGTTCAAGTCGTGGAGACAACCTTTTTGTAAAAACAAGGATAAGGGCTTAAGGCTATGCATATATAACCCTTTCCCACAACCCACATTGTTGGGGGCCTCATGCACTATGACACCTTTTACGTTAGTCTCAGTTTTATTCTTTTTCAAATCCAATTGATCATTGCTTATATGTTCCATTCTTTTCTTTTCATACTTCTATCAGTTTTTGGTCTTGGACGAAGCCGACAGAGTTTTGGATGTTGGTTTTGAAGATGAACTACGGGCAGTGTTTCAGTGTTTACCAAAAAGCCGACAAACATTATTATTTTCTGCAACTATGACAGATGAATTGCAAACACTTCTTGAGCTTTCTGCAAATAGGGCATACTTCTATGAGGCATATGAAGGTTTCAAAACAGTAGAGGCTTTAAAGCAACAGTACATTTTCATGCCTAAGAAAGTGAAGGATGTTTATCTTGTGCACATGTTGTCAAAAATGGAAGACATGGGTATCAGATCTGCCATGATCTTTGCATCGACTTGCAGGTATATGTTTCTTGGATCTGAAGTTTTTAACAAACACGAATATATTTATGCATGCACTTGATAATGCTTTACATTTTACTATTTGATCAAAAATTTGTTGAAATAATCTTGCTCTATGTGTGAAAAGAATATTGCTGGTAGTGAAAGAATTAAAGAAAAATTTCTAGTTTGCAAACTGTAAGGTGGTATCTTGGTGACTCTAGTGAGGACTCGGTGTGCTAGATGCTTTTGGTTATGGCTTCACAATTAGATGCTCTTAATCTTAGTCCCACTGCCTATTTAGAACTCTCATAGTAAATATTTTGTAATAGATATAAAACATTTGTTTGTTTAGCTTTTTCTCCCTTCTTTTCTCACACTCTTTGTTTGAAATTGATTTTACTTCTATCCATAATGCAAATGTCTGTCTTTCCTACCAGAGGACGGGAATCCAAAAAGTTATTTTAACAAATTTATTAATTGCCTTCTATTTCTAAAACTTTCTCTATGTATTTTGTTCAGTGATTTGTTCCATGGCATGTTCTGTTAAGAGTTGTTATGAGAATTGTATTGATATTACATGCACATGCATGAATGCAAACCTTGATGAATAAAAATTAGAAGAACCATTTCACATACCCATATTAGCATCTGGTGTCACTCATAGCAGTTCATTTTCACCCATTTGAAGCAGCACCATTTATCTGGCCTCCGTAGCTGCTACCATGGGCTGTGTTGTTTCCACCCTCTCATGAAACCTTTGTGAGTTAATTCAAGAATTTTTTACATGAGTGTTGAGAATCATCTCTGATTTTTTGGCATTGCACTGCTATTGAACCCTATATTGCCATTCTTTCCAGTTGTCATGTTAATCATCATTGTAGAATGATTGATTATTTGTGATTTGACAATTTTGGAGTACTTGGTCTTTAAACATATTCACTTTAGAATATGTCAAATCTTGTGCACTCATATATCTTTTGTAATGTGAAAGCAGAACTTGTCATCTTTTAAGCTTGTTATTGGAAGAGCTTGATCAGGAAGCTGCAGCACTGCATTCATTCAAATCCCAGTCTCTAAGACTAGCTGCATTGCATCGATTCAAATCTGGACAAGCTTCTATATTAATTGCAACTGATGTTGCTAGTCGTGGTTTGGACATTCCTACTGTTGATCTTGTCATCAACTATGATATTCCAAGGTGACCTTCACAAACTTCTGTTTTCCTTTCTGGGCTTCTCTGGTAAAAATGTTTCTGCAGTAATTTTAACTGCTTGATGTTGCAGATATCCTAGAGATTATGTTCATCGTGTTGGGCGTACTGCAAGAGCAGGGAGGGGAGGCCTGGCTGTGAGTTTTATTACTGAGGTAAATAGTGGGGGCCCGACCTTCTCTGGGTGCCTGATTGTGCATTGCTCTTGGTGGCTATTCTTTGATAGTACCGGGTATACCTTTTTGGCCCAAGATTTGAACAACGATTTAAAGAAACAAATCGATGTAGTTGTCTTTCTCTTGCATTTATCATGAAAAAAATGGATGGTGTTCTCCAATATTGTACAAGTTTTTCATTGTTGAATTTTGGGCCACATGGAAGGTTGCATCTTCTAAACAAGTGATTGAGAAAGATTTTGCACCTTTGAGAAGCTTTCACCTAGTGCCTTTTAGCATGACTCTTTGTGGTTTATGAGCTGCTTGCACATGACTGAAGCCACATTAGAGTTTGTAAACTATCTTGTGTGCACCTACCACTGAGAGGTGACAAGGGCATTTAATCTAAAAGTTGTAACACATCATTGCTGTGTTATAATTATTTTTTACAATGAAAACTAATGGAGTGAAAGTGCTGTTAAAGCAGTGATATGGTAACTGATTTGAAATTGTCTTCTCTCTCTCTGTGTAAGTTTACTGGGTGGTTGTGATATATCATCTTCTGTTTTAGATGTAGTGGAGATGCGTAGGTGCGTGGGATTTGTTATTTGCATTTGAGTCAACTTTGTGTCATGGAATTTGCAGAATGATGTTGATCTAATTCATGAAATTGAAGCTGTTGTTGGAAAACAATTGGAGGAATTTGAATGTAAGGAGAAGGAGGTCCTGTCTGATATTACCAAGGTAAGATCCTTTGGCTAGTGTGGTGATGCTTTATTTGTATTCAAGAACTTAGCTCTTTTTAATGTTTTAGTTTATGCTTCTTTAAGGTTTGTTGTGTATTCTTTTAGGAATTTCCCTTTCTTTTCTTTATTCCTTTTGGTTTATTTTTTCTGGATATGGTGGAATGTGGATGCATGAAATTCTGGACTATTCAGTCATTCTCCAGTAGAACTGTATCACAGAAGATTGTAACTTTTCTTGTGGAAGTCTGATTGCTAAACCCGTTTAGTGGTTCATGGGGAATGAAGCAAGAGTTGAGCTTATACCGTTGATACACACCCAATAGTATGCATTTAGCAGGAAAAAAAATAAAAACACCAACAATTGGGCACATTGCAGAGGTGCACAAGTCTCTCATCTCTTCCCCCCTTAACTTTCATGTCTGAGTGGGTTCTTGAAATATGTACTTCTTTCTGTCTTGAAAAGAACGAAAAAGAAAACCTGATTGAAAATTGAAGTGAGAATTTTCCAGAACCCAAGGAGAATGGCAACGAAAGTGTTGTTTGTAAATGATCATGACATGTTGGTGGGAAGCTGGTAATATCCTGTTTTGCTTATGAGTTTGAAATTGCCTTTTGCAGGTTTACAAGGCTAAACGTGTGGCGAATCTGAAGATGGTGGATGACGGATTTGAAGAGAAAATAAAAGAAAGGAAAAAGCAAAAATTGAAAACACTAGCACAGAAGGGACTGCTGAAGAAAAGGGGTAAAAAGAGAAAAAGGGAGAGATCTACAAAATAGCCAAACTGTGTTATGTGTATCATCTCTTTTTAACTTCTGCCACAGAAGAGAGCTGCATTTTCTTCAGCAGCTTTCCGTGATATGCAGCCAAATGATGAGAGTTCTCTATCGCCGTTTATTTCTCCTCCCAAGAAGGTAAGCGAACCCTGTTCTTTGTTGAGTGTTCAACTGCAGCATAGGTGAGAAAACCTTCTCGGTCTACTTTAAGAAAGGGGTAGAAACAGTTTTTGCGTTTTCCTTTTTCTGTAAAATAGGAAATAACTGAAATTCCATTCTAAACACGTGATGTTGAAGCTGATAGACAGTGCTGGGCGTGGAATTTCAAATTTGCAATGTCAAAGAGTGACAGTGTAAATGAGGCCTTCTATGAAGGCCCGCAATGACTTTCGTCGGTTGTAGAAATGGCAAGTTCCAAAGGGGAATTATCTATTTGTTTTTTGAGGTTGCTTGTTGAGATGATGGAGGAAACTGAGTCTACAGATTGAGATGCCCGTGCCCCATACATATGACTGAATAACAGAATCAATTGCTATGGGTGTCAATCGGTAGTCCTCTTTTGAAGTTGCATTCTTCCAGAGTGCTGGTAGGACTCCATGTATCCCATGGTTACTTCAATAATATTTTGTAATGGACCACGTTACCGAGGCGCCTAAAAAGCGACCGCCGTGAAGGCTTTTCTTCCTTGGATTAAAAAAGCTTCGGCTAAGAGATTGAAAGTTATTTTTTGAAGTCTGAATAGCCAGCAGAGTTGCCTTCCACAAAACAAGCACTCGGCTGCACATACTAACTTCAACCCATAGAAACAGACTCTGTGCAGTATGGTTTCTCCCAATTCACACCAACGCTAACTTCAAGTGGTCTCTGGGACCTTAAGCAAAAATCCACCCTCTGATGAACCTTCGACAAACAAACCCCAGGAGGTCGACCTAGCAATAAAATGGTTTCAAGAATTCAGGAGTGCCCTGCCCTTTCTCCAAGCTTCAGTCCAAGCAGCCTTGTTGGAGAACCCTTTTGCAAACAAATCATCCAAACTCGTTTGCTGCAGACCATGGTTAAGTAAGGCCAAACCATCGGCTTCCCCGTTGCAAAATGTTCAATTCATTGCCTATGCCAAAAAATAATAATTCCACTCACGCTAGATTTGTTTTGATTGAAATTAATGATCTTTATAACTTTAATAATCCGAAACTTAATGAATTCAAAATTCAGTAATTCCGAAAGAACCTCACCCCATGCGACATAAACTGTACGGCGGTACCCTCCACTAAAAATTTTTCGCTGTGCTCCCCATCTGCTGACCCTGATTTCTCATCCCATGGTTTCAACTAGGGGAAAAGTAATGAACTTTATTATTACTTTTCGTATTTACAGCTTTTGTCCAATTCTGCAAAAACCACTTTTGTTGTTCTTCAGCCAACAACATTCTGCACCACAATATTGAAAAAAAAAAAAAAAAAAAAGGAAAAGCTTGGAAAAAGATTACATTTTTTATTAAAAAATGAAATAAAATTGTGTTATGAATTTGGGTTGAAATTATGGGGAAAGGATGTTGAAGACAGACTGAAGGATGAACAAACAAAGGAACCCATGAGGAAGTTTCAGCAGCCATTGATATGTTTTGATCGACGGTCAGATGCAAGTCACAGCAACAAAGGAGTAATGCCATCACCTTCCGTTAGCTCTACTGTTAAGAATTAATAAAATGGTTCGTTTTGTAGAAAAAAATAAAATGCCCACGTGCCATATACTGTATAAATGGGTTGTTACTTTAACTGAAAGAGGTATAATAGAAAATAACCATTTTCCCCTCGTTTTCTTCCTTGGATATTTTCTCCAAGATTCTCTTTATCCTTCCTTCTTCTTCTTCAAATCTTGCATCTTAAGAATCCAAGCTATAACAAAATGCTATCAGAGCAGTTGAGACAAGGGCACAGAAATCGGCGAGGAAGACCAAAATTGCAGCCAAAGCTGAAGCAACGATGGCAGGGGAAAAAGAGGAAGCAGTCAAGAAGCTCAAAGAGCAATTCACTTCCTTTAAGGAGGATAATGCAACCCTACAACAGCTGGTGGAGGCTCTCACCCAAAAGGTTACTACCATCATGGAACTGGGTAAGTATGACAAACCTGGCTCTAGCAATTTAGTGCCTAGGTCTGTAGGAGAGACTGGGGTTCCAACAAACCAGTCTGGACTCTTACCTTTGCCTAAGGAGTTCTTAGGAAAAGGAAATGGAGTGGAAGGGGGTAAGAACAGTCAGACAGTGGGGGACCTACCTTGAACCCTAGGGTAATCCTTCCATACTTTGAAGGGGTCAATCCTAGGGATTAGGTTACCGAATGCAATAAGTATTTCAGATTATACAATATGGCTAATGAAGATAAGATAGAGTTAGCTAGTATGTACTTAGGTGAGTAAGTTGAAATTTGGTTTGAAGGATAGTTGGCAGAACAAGAAGAGGTGAAATGGGAGAAATTTGCTAAAGATCTGTATGCTTGGTTTGGACCCAGTAGGTATGCGGATGTGGTACAAGATTTCAATAAATTGTCTTAAATAGGGTCTTTAAAGGAATACCAAGATAAGTTTAGGCAATTGAAGGGTCTTATGAAGCAAGTAAACCCTTCTCTCACAGAAACATATTTTATTTCCAATTACATTAGTGGGTTAAGTGATCCCATTAAGGCTATCATGAAAATGTGGAAGCCAAGATCTTTTAATCATATATATGACCTTTCAAGGTTCCAAGAGGAAATGGTGCAAAGTTTAGGAAAAGTGAGTAGGCTAATTGCCATGGGTGGAACTTGGACAAGTCCGGGCAATATAATGGGAAAGGTTACCAACCAACTAGAAGACAAGAAGTTAGAAAGATATGAAAAGCTGACTAATGCAGGTATTCTAACCCGGACACTAGAAATTTCCTCCAAAGGTGTTAACCAAGGCAGTTGGAATCAACAACTAAAAAGGGGCCCAAATAGGGGAAGAAGAAACAGCTCTTGTTGGAATTGTGGCAATAGATATTTGCCAGGCCACCAGTGTAACAGGAGGACTCAATTGAATATCCTAGAAGGGGGGAGGATGAGGAGGACTAGTGGGAAAATGAGCTGAAGGAATAACCATAGGAGGTGGAACCAGGAAAGGTTGAAGCATATGGATCCATATCAATATATGCTTTAACAGGGTTAAAGGGGCTCAATACCATACAAGTGAGAGGGCAGGTGGGAAATAGGAACCTAATGATCTTGATAGACTTAGGGAGCACACATAGTTTTTTCAATACACCCTTGGTCAAATGCTTGCCTTGTTGCTTGGTACCTACACACCCTTTGTTGGTTACAATGGGAGATGACCACAAAGTCACAAGTAGGGAGCAAGTGAGCAACTTTGAGTGGAAAATGGTGTTAGGGATTTGCAGTCCAAACTCTGTATTTTATCTGTTATACCATGCCCGATCCTTCCTTCATGGCTTGCTTTCTCATTTTTTCTTGGTGTTGCCGGGAAGCTCGAAAATTAAGGTATAAGACTGATTTGATGGCCCCTGCTTGATTCTTAAATAGTAAATGTTAATGAGAATATGTCAAAAAAGACTTGTATCAAGAGTTTTAGAAGGGGTAAGGTCAGAGAATGATAGGCTTTGCTAGCATGGGTATGTGTTATTCCAGATTTGACACACCAATAATTTCAATCATATTCTTATTAAAGGACATCCTTTGTTTATTATCGCCATACTAGGTATCATCTTCCAAAAATATTGTAATTAAAATAGTGATCTATGGTTCTGCTGGTCATTTGATGTGTTGTGTGCGTGGTTTTGCAGCCGGAGCCAATGTTTGGAGACCAAAATAGGAAAACTCGTGTGTGGGATTAGACAGCAAATTCGTGCATCTGTGAAATGGTATACTTTGTGTTTTGTGTTATTGTATATGACTAAAGTTTCAGAGTTTCAAAGTTTGGTTGTCTACATGGGTTAATTATTTACCGTGTGAACCAAGGTGCCAGGGATGGATAGAGCTGTACGGTCTCTAACAGTTATGTGGGATGGGAGCTTGGTAGTTGATGCAAAGAATCGTGGAACTTGCAATGTTTGGTGCCTGCTCCGATGAACGCAGGTTGCTTCCTCAGTCAACTATCTGAAAATACTTGGAATTTGATTGGTTTGTAACCTTGCATTTTAGTTTTCTTGTAGGCCATAACCAACTTTGAGCCACTTCACAAGCTGCAAGAGCATAATGGCTGTATTCTCAAATTTCTACTATCACCAGAGTTTTGTGAACCCCGGAGGTTTCCATTTCTCAGACTCCACTCTTCACATTTGCTTTTTTTTTTTCCCCTTATTTTTTGCATTTACTTTAGCATCCTCCAGTGGCTCTAAACTGTGTGATGGCAGACAAAAATTTAGTTTTATGACCATTCATAGTTAGAGAATCGACGAGTCTTAGTACATTGTGACCTAAAGGTCATAGATTTGAATTGAGAAAATACTGTTTGTAAAAAGCAACAATAAGAGTGTTTACATTTGAACCTTCCTGAACTCACAATGCGGTGATGTATTTAAGTGCCCTGTTTTGCTCATAGCCAAGGCAGTGATTTAACTGGAACTGTGTATTAGATTATATTTCTCTTGTCGGTCTTCATCTTTCCCTTTGTTTTGTGCGAGTTATCCGTGTGGGACAGAGGTAGAAACTGGATGGTGTAATATCTATCATCAATTTCATATAGTGAAGCCATAGGAGGTTTGCAGACTAATGTGAGTTCATGGTTTGATGCCCTTTTGTAAAATGCTTTTGGCCATGATCCGGGCAGCTTCATCAGATAAAGCAGACACTTTGGTCTATGTCAAGTGGCGAAGACATCAGGGTGTATCAAGGGGCATCACAAGGCTACCGTATGTTGTGCACTCCATGATGGAGCGGAACCTTCCCCTTCTTGAAGGCCCTCCTCTGCTGTCCCCCTCCACCCTGCCCCAAACCCTCCTCTCCCCAAAACAACCACCACCAAAGAACCCTGGTTGTTTACCTTTTTCATTTGCATGTGTGGAAACAAGTTGATCTGTTTGAAGTTTGAATATAAATCGCGACCATCGCGCTGGCTTTGCAATAGGCCAGAAACTGCACGATCAAGACGGAATGTTGGAATCTGTCTCGCTTTGTTTTTTCATTCTGATCCTGTTTAAACAGTGTAATGTAGGCGTTTGTGGGGTGGTGGAGTCTTTTTGTGGGTAGTTCTAAGGATGGTGAAGCAGACATGAGACTTGTGGTGTGCACTGGGACATAGATGCAGATCGAGAAAATTTTAATTAATGAAATTTTATGTGATTATTTGATTTGTGAAATTTCTAAAAAAACCTTTTTTAACAGAGAAAATATGTAACTTGATTTACGTTACAAGGTGATAGAGAGTAGTTAAAGGTTAAGTGACTTCAAAATAATTTTTATGAACGATAATTTTAGTAATATTCGACCTATCAAGAAAAAGGCTAATCATGTCTTAGTTATCTCTTATAGGAGACACCGTCAGATGGTATGGTTAAATTTAATACGAGCACTGTTATAATTGGGTCGTTGGGAGTTTGTGGGGAGACGGTTAAGCCATTTTTGATTAATCTACAGCATTAATATGACTAGCCAAATAACGAATTGATGTGCATACAAACTGCATATCAACCCTAAAATCAAACAACAACCCTATTCAGGCTAGTATAAAGTGAAACACACAAGATATAAGGCAGGGGTGACACCCTATATGTACCATCACAAAAATGATTATCATGGAAGTTCCCATATGTGAAGAGTATTGGCAAACAAACTTTGCCCTAGCTGTAATTGCCCTATCCTGTCACTGAGGCTTCTCCATTGGTCCTGGCCCTGGACGGGACAACTTTAGCTGGGGTTGAATGCTCCGACTGAGAGGACCGTATCAAGATATTCATAAGGAAAGTTACAAGGGCCATGCCAGCCATCGACAATGCAATGCCCCTCCATGAGGACAAAAGTGAAGACCAATGGAGGAACTTCAGGGCACCAAAAATAAGCAGACATGCCCAAGATGTAACAACCTGGTCCAACATGGTAAAAATATTTTGCCAGGATGAAGACTACTACTTAAGAGAATTTAACAATCGCATTAAAATAGAAGGATTTTAAGCTGCAGATCAGATAATTTGCTTGAGCCATTAACTCACCACAAGGGACTTAATTGGTCGGCCAATATCCTGTAATTCTTGGTCACTGAAGGTGTCCTCAGCTACATGTCTATCCAGCAATGCATCCTAGTATGCCAGAAGCAAATGGTAGGGCAATCATAAAAGGGGAACTAATGCACAAGTTACTGCAAAAAATGCATAGTTTGAACCCTTTACATATAGGCCTCAAAACACACATTTTAAAATATTAAATGTCACCTTTTTCTTCCCTAACGAATGAATTATGTGTATCCAAATATATAAGTTGGCAATATCACACACCTTAGTGACAAAAATATCTCTACACCATTGAGAAACAGCATCATCTGTTTCCGGTAATTCGCTCATCAAATGTCTCTTTATGTGTACATGAACCTGCAACAAATTAGCAGTGCATAGCTTCCCTTAATGACATGTATAATGGCTTAAAGGCCAAGCAATTAGGATAGACCAAGAAAGGAATGATGTTGAAACATTAAACAGTAATGCTAATCACAATGTAGCATTCTTAATTGACTTATGACATTCTTTGTAAGTGAATGCCATAAATTACTTCAGTTTATCAGTCCTCAACATAAAAATGGCTGAATAAGAAAAAATACCAAAACAGGAGAACATGAAAATAATTTCAATATTCAACCATACATGCAAACTGCTTCATGCAGTTGAATAAACCTTAGATTTGTTTGACATACCACAGAAGATTGCCCCTTGAATAGCCTGACCATTGTAGGCTGAGGTGAACTTTTGGGGATAGCTACTGTTATATCATAAATTGCTGGGACAAATGAGCGCATGTTACTTACTGCTGCAACAAAGCCCTGAAATCAATACGGATAAGCAACTGTCCACACCATTAAAACATTAGGGGGGTATGACAGACACAAGGTTGGAGAGAAACTACAGGTGGTTGCTTTCTTTTTCATTGCTGGGAACAACCAAGCAGGGGCTTTTGTGTGTGTGTTTTTCTTTACCAGTTGACATAAAGAAAATTATTGCAACACTCATTCCCATTTGGTCTATTCACATTACATCATATTTATCCAATTATCCTGCTTCTTGGGCTCAAAGTGTTAAAAATTAGCAAAAATATTTAAGGCAAAAAAAGAGGTTGAAAAATTAAACATTCAGAGGAAAAAGTGGGACATCAAATTAACCTTAGTACGAGGAATCAAAACATTTCTAGGGACATGCAACCCAGTTGAAGCAGCATACTCCTGAGCTGCTAAAAGCTTTGCCTGTGTAAAGCGAGTTCCTTCAACAAAAAGAGCCAACCAAAATGGGCGAGGGAAGTCCTTCAGCCTTCTGTAACCTGACTGCAAATAGAGTCCACAGCATTCAGAAAGGGATCACCAAGCACACACAATGCAAATACAAATATAGTGGATATGTATGGAACAATATATTCTGTGCAAATGCATGTGTAGTTATACATGTTACAAATACGTTTAAAATCCACTCACTAATACCTTTAGAGTATTTTCATCCTTGGCCCAGCTTCGTTCCAGGAAGAGGTACTCAGAGAACCACATGGACCATCCTATGACCTAAAATGCAGTTTGCACACACCAATTACTCTCAACATATAAGACAAAAATTAAGTCAACCGTATAACCAAGAAAACATGAATGCACATTTCCATGAAAATGACAGAAGCTCCATCACCCACCTGGTCACCACCATAAAATGCAAGATGAAAAACTTACCGGAAGTACTTTTGATGATTTCTTCATAACAGCTAATGCACTTCCCAGGCATCCCACCCGCTATCAAATGGAGAATCTCAATAAGCAATGAAATTATATAAAGCCAAAGATGACAACAGAAATACCAATTTTCAAAGCACACCAATACATATATATATATAAGAAAAAAAAATGTGTACATCCCTGAAACAAGCTAAATTCTTGCATTTGGACATATCCATGTTTATGAATAAACAAATGTACCTACAATGACACTACATGTTTTTGCCTGAGTATGCACATTTTTATTTTATGGTTTTTGTATAAATGTCTACATATCCATGATAGCATATAGGAATTTTGAAATGCATTACTTTGTTCATCAGTCACAGGTGCAAATAAAATGTCATGAGAAAATGTTGCACCTGAGCTAAAACCCATCCAACAAGCCAATCAATGTCACTTCTGTGGTTGCATACAACAAGGGCATGTTCTTTGCCTGAAAATTCAAAAAATACGCAAAAATTAAGCCACTTAGCATTTATCAGTTTAAACTTATATGATATTGTCAACAAGCATCCACCATCTAGGTTGACAAAAGTCTAGTCTTACCCATCAAATGGAAGGTCTCCTTATCAGTAAACACTTGGATCTGCAAACATGATCATTCAGATGATCAAGATTCTATTTCCAATGGGGGTAGAGACTAGAAACAGACCTAAATGTCAGAAGGAAGTTCTGTGGCTATGAATTCCACATTCCTAGTAACGTGTGAGTAAGAAAAAAAGTATCAACAGAAGCAAGTTATACAGAGGGTAAGAGAGACAATGGAGAAAAAAGAAGAAATTTGGGAACTGATTGACCCTAAGTGAACTCTTGTGATCTGGAAATCCAACTACAAAACACATTTAACAAATCCATCATATATAAGCAAATTGGAAGGAAGGTAAAAGCAGAAATAGGGACCGTGAAGGAATTTGAGAAAATACGATCTCAAGTGAGCTCTGGTTTTGGAAATCCAACTGCAATGCCTATTCACTTTAACATAATTACCAGAAATGAAAGATTCTCAACCAACTGAAAATCTGAATCGGATCATATCAAAAGAAACTAATTTTTTGGCTACTGCAATAATAGATCATGCATGCTTATACATCTTTTGTATCTATTTTTCCTTTTAAAAAAAGTAAATGGGAAACCAGCAAGCGCAAGAATAATGCACCCACACAAAATGCAAAATACATACATGGTTTATAGATTTAAATGTTTAGCTACATATTCATAGAAGCACCAACAGAAGTTCAAGACATCAATGATGCCTATGGATATACTTCAGTTATACAATGCGTTCCCTTTGTCTTCCCTAGACAGAGACCACTAAATCAAATTATACAACAAAAAAAAAAAAAAAAAAAAAATTATTTGTCAATGACATCCAAACAACAGCAAGAAAAAAAGATTATGACAAAGACCGACCAATAGTAAAGAAAAAGCATCCCTCGCTCATCTGCTTACCAAGTGCAAGATGTTAGGCCATTCAATCATCAACAAAAATGACGCCAAGAAAATAGAAATTAGAATTGAAAGTAGTAACATAAACGGATTGTTTTCAGTCAACGGAAGAAAGCTAATCCAAGAAGTCAAAAACAACAAAAAACAAAGTCTTAATCCTAAATTTAATTGAGTTCGGCTACTCGAATCATTTCTAGTAATCCAGTTGTATTGATATGAACAAAGCTTGGAATTAAGTAAGAGGGAAATAGGGGTTGTTGTTGTTGTGGACCTTAACACCGGCCCACCAATCGACGATCCACACAAGTTCGAGCCAAAGCAACTCGGCGAGCGACCTGTTGAAGGTTCTGTACAAGTTCTTTGAAAGCGGCCGGATGAGGACAAAGCAAACTGCCTGCAAACTTAATGGATTCAGTCCACATTCGACTTAATTCAAATCCATTCGTTCGTAAACAATGTAATAATTTACAAGAAAAAAAGAGAAATTAAGAGAGACAACCAAAACCTAAAATTGAATCGCATAACCCAACAAAAAAGAAAAAAGAACAGAGAGAGAGAGAGAGAGAGAGAGAATTGAAGAAAGAAATGGCAAATGATTATGGGGGGGGTTGGGGGGGGGGGGGGGGGGGGGGGGGGGGGGGGGGGGGGGGGGGGGGGGGGGGGGGGGGGGGGGGGGGGGGGGGGGGGGGGGGGGGGGGGGGGGGGGGGGGGGGGGGGGGGGGGGGGGGGGGGGGGGGGGGGGGGGGGGGGGGGGGGGGGGGGGGGGTAGGGGGGGGGGGGGGGGGGGGGGGGGGGGGGGGGGGGGGGGGGGGGGGGGGGGGGGGGGGGGGGGGGGGGGGGGGGGGGGGGGGGGGGGGGGGGGGGGGGGGGGGGGGGGGGGGGGGGGGGGGGGGGGGGGGGGGGGGGGGGGGGGGGGGGGGGGGGGGGGGGGGGGGGGGGGGGGGGGGGGGGGGGGGGGGGGGGGGGGGGGGGGGGGGGGGGGGGGGGGGGGGGGGGGGGGGGGGGGGGGGGGGGGGGGGGGGGGGGGGGGGGGGGGGGGGGGGGGGGGGGTTGGGGGGGGGGGGGGGGGGGGGGGGGGGGGGGGGGGGGGGGGGGGGGGGGGGGGGGGGGGTAGGGGGGGGGGGGGGGGGGGGGGGGGGGGGGGGGGGGGGGGGGGGGGGGGGGGGGGGGGGGGGGGGGGGGGGGGGGGGGGGGGGGGGGGGGGGGGGGGGGGGGGGGGGGGGGGGGGGGGGGGGGGGGGGGGGGGGGGGGGGGGGGGGGGGGGGGGGGGGGGGGGGGGGGGGGGGGGGGGGGGGGGGGGGGGGGGGGGGGGGGGGGGGGGGGGGGGGGGGGGGGGGGGGGGGGGGGGGGGGGGGGGGGGGTGGGGGGGGGGGGGGGGGGGGGGGGGGGGGGGGGGGGGGGGGGGGGGGGGGGGGGGGGGGGGGGGGGGGGGGGGGGGGGGGGGGGGGGGGGGGGGGGGGTTGGGGGGGGGGGGGGGGGGGGGGGGGGGGGGGGGGGGGGGGGGGGGGGGGGGGGGGGGGGGGGGGGGGGGGGGGGGGGGGGGGGGGGGGGGGGGGGGGGGGGGGGGGGGGGGGGGGGGGGGGGGGGGGGGGGGGGGGGGGGGGGGGGGGGGGGGGGGGGGGGGGGGGGGGGGGGGGGGGGGGGGGGGGGGGGGGGGGGGGGGGGGGGGGGGGGGGGGGGGGGGGGGGGGGGGGGGTGGGGGGGGGGGGGGGGGGGGGGGGGGGGGGGGGGGGGGGGGGGGGGGGGGGGGGGGGGGGGGGGGGGGGGGGGGGGGGGGGGGGGGGGGGGGGGGGGGGGGGGGGGGGGGGGGGGGGGGGGGGGGGGGGGGGGGGGGGGGGGGGGGGGGGGGGGGGGGGGGGGGGGGGGGGGGGGGGGGGGGGGGGGGGGGGGGGGGGGGGGGGGGGGGGGGGGGGGGGGGGGGGGGGGGGGGGGGGGGGGGGGGGGGGGGGGGGGGGGGGGGGGGGGGGGGGGGGGGGGGGGGGGGGGGGGGGGGGGGGGGGGGGGGGGGGGGGGGGGGGGGGGGGGGGGGGGGGGGGGGGGGGGGGGGGGGGGGGGGGGGGGGGGGGGGGGGGGGGGGGGGGGGGGGGGGGGGGGGGGGGGGGGGGGGGGGGGGGGGGGGGGGGGGGGGGGGGGGGGGGGGGGGGGGGGGGGGGGGGGGGGGGGGGGGGGGGGGGGGGGGGGGGGGGGGGGGGGGGGGGGGGGGGGGGGGGGGGGGGGGGGGGGGGGGGGGGGGGGGGGGGGGGGGGGGGGGGGGGGGGGGGGGGGGGGGGGGGGGGGGGGGGGGGGGGGGGGGGGGGGGGGGGGGGGGGGGGGGGGGGGGGGGGGGGGGGGGGGGGGGGGGGGGGGGGGGGGGGGGGGGGGGGGGGGGGGGGGGGGGGGGGGGGGGGGGGGGGGGGGGGGGGGGGGGGGGGGGGGGGGGGGGGGGGGGGGGGGGGGGGGGGGGGGGGGGGGGGGGGGGGGGTGGGGGGGGGGGGGGGGGGGGGGGGGGGGGGGGGGGGGGGGGGGGGGGGGGGGGGGGGGGGGGGGGGGGGGGGGGGGGGGGGGGGGGGGGGGGGGGGGGGGGGGGGGGGGGGGGGGGGGGGGGGGGGGGGGGGGGGGGGGGGGGGGGGGGGGGGGGGGGGGGGGGGGGGGGGGGGGGGGGGGGGGGGGGGGGGGGGGGGGGGGGGGGGGGGGGGGGGGGGGGGGGGGGGGGGGGGGGGGGGGGGGGGGGGGGGGGGGGGGGGGGGGGGGGGGGGGGGGGGGGGGGGGGGGGGGGGGGGGGGGGGGGGGGGGGGGGGGGGGGGGGGGGGGGGGGGGGGGGGGGGGGGGGGGGGGGGGGGGGGGGGGGGGGGGGGGGGGGGGGGGGGGGGGGGGGGGGGGGGGGGGGGGGGGGGGGGGGGGGGGGTGGGGGGGGGGGGGGGGGGGGGGGGGGGGGGGGGGGGGGGGGGGTGGGGGGGGGGGGGGGGGGGGGGGGGGGGTTGGGGGGGGGGGGGGGGGGGGGGGGGGGGGTGGGGGGGGGGGGGGGGGGGGGGGGGGGGGGGGGGGGGGGGGGGGGGGGGGGGGGGGGGGGGGGGGGGGGGGGGGGGGGGGGGGGGGGGGGGGGGGGGGGGGGGGGGGGGGGGGGGGGGGGGGGGGGGGGGGGGGGGGGGGGGGGGGGGGGGGGGGGGGGGGGGGGGGGGGGGGGGGGGGGGGGGGGGGGGGGGGGGGGGGGGGGGGGGGGGGGGGGGGGGGGGGGGGGGGGGGGGGGGGGGGGGGGGGGGGGGGGGGGGGGGGGGGGGGGGGGGGGGGGGGGGGGGGGGGGGGGGGGGGGGGGGGGGGGGGGGGGGGGGGGGGGGGGGGGGGGGGGGGGGGGGGGGGGGGGGGGGGGGGGGGGGGGGGGGGGGGGGGGGGGGGGGGGGGGGGGGGGGGGGGGGGGGGGGGGGGGGGGGGGGGGGGGGGGGGGGGGGGGGGGGGGGGGGGGGGGGGGGGGGGGGGGGGGGGGGGGGGGGGGGGGGGGGGGGGGGGGGGGGGGGGGGGGGGGGGGGGGGGGGGGGGGGGGGGGGGTGGGGGGGGGGGGGGGGGGGGGGGGGGGGGGGGGGGGGGGGGGGGGGGGGGGGGGGGGGGGGGGGGGGGGGGGGGGGGGGGGGGGGGGGGGGGGGGGGGGGGGGGGGGGGGGGGGGGGGGGGGGGGGGGGGGGGGGGGGGGGGGGGGGGGGGGGGGGGGGGGGGGGGGGGGGGGGGGGGGGGGGGGGGGGGGGGGGGGGGGGGGGGGGGGGGGGGGGGGGGGGGGGGGGGGGGGGGGGGGGGGGGGGGGGGGGGGGGGGGGGGGGGGGGGGGGGGGGGGGGGGGGGGGGGGGGGGGGGGGGGGGGGGGGGGGGGGGGGGGGGGGGGGGGGGGGGGGGGGGGGGGGGGGGGGGGGGGGGGGGGGGGGGGGGGGGGGGGGGGGGGGGGGGGGGGGGGGGGGGGGGGGGGGGGGGGGGGGGGGGGTGGGGGGGGGGGGGGGGGGGGGGGGGGGGGGGGGGGGGGGGGGGGGGGGGGGGGGGGGGGGGGGGGGGGGGGGGGGGGGGGGGGGGGGGGGGGGGGGGGGGGGGGGGGGGGGGGGGGGGGGGGGGGGGGGGGGGGGGGGGGGGGGGGGGGGGGGGGGGGGGGGGGGGGGGGGGGGGGGGGGGGGGGGGGGGGGGGGGGGGGGGGGGGGGGGGGGGGGGGGGGGGGGGGGGTGGGGGGGGGGGGGGGGGGGGGGGGGGGGGGGGGGGGGGGGGGGGGGGGGGGGGGGGGGGGGGGGGGGGGGGGGGGGGGGGGGGGGGGGGGGGGGGGGTGTGGGGGGGGGGGGGGGGGGGGGGGTGTGTTGGGGGGGGGGGTTTTTTTGGGGGGGGGGGGGTGTTGTGTTTTTGGGGTGTCCTTTTTTTGTGGGGTTTGGGGTTTTTTTTTTTTCGAATATTAGCCTGTCTACATTTCAAGTGGTTTTCTTGTCCTCTTGTTCTGATCCTCTAGCTTGGCTGTTTCAAACCGTCATCAACATCTCCTTTCTTTCTCTCTCAACTCATTTGAGATTCTTATGATTATAATGCTTATCTGGAAGTTCATCTCTGTTTTAGGGTGCTTGGCATGCATCTAGATCACAAGGAATGAATCAGCTTGCATAGACTGATGTAATTCTGTGTGGGTTGCAAGAGCTGATTTTGAGGCCATGATTTCGATTCAGAAATGGGGACGCTCTTGGTCTCTGATAGTTGCAACTGTTTCTATTGTAGCGCTGATTTCAATAGTTCATTTCCTGTTCCCTGTGGTGCCTTCTTTTGATTACTTCAGTGCCCCACAAATTCAGAATTCTTGCGCTGCTATTAATGAAACAGTTGACAGAAGCAGGAGCAACCATACTTGGGAGAATTTGTCACCGGTTATTGATTTAGAACATAGGTTCCCAGCAGATTTGCACAAAGCAGTGGCTTATCATAGTGCACCCTGGAAGGCTGCAATTGGGCAGTGGCTTTCTGGTTGTGAATCTATCACCAAGGAAGTCCACATTGATGAGGTGACAATAAGGGAAACCCTTTTCTCATTAATTGGATCTTT
Source organism: Ceriops zippeliana (assembly GCA_037897445.1). Classification (NCBI taxonomy): domain Eukaryota; kingdom Viridiplantae; phylum Streptophyta; class Magnoliopsida; order Malpighiales; family Rhizophoraceae; genus Ceriops; species Ceriops zippeliana. The sequence continues at coordinate 1,720,440 of JBAPLH010000216.1, read as the reverse complement.
GTACTTGTGGCATGTATCTATATTCATGCTATGCAGACAATTATTGCTGGCGGTTTCTATATGATTTTTAGAATTTAGGACTTTCATGGCATACTCTTTCCTTCTCATGTAAATATCTTCTTATTTTTCAGTTGCTTTTGCACTCCAAATGAATGGCTTAAGTAATATCATATCAATTTCACCCTTGCAATTTTTTTTCTATGTAAATAATAAATTCTTTGCAGATAATAGGTGGCAGAAACTGCAATAATGGCTGCAGTGGTCAGGGTGTCTGTAACCATGTACTGGGGGAATGCCGGTGCTTTCATGGATTCAGTGGTAGGCCCTTCCTCTTTCTTGTTGTATTGTCATAATTTTCCCATTCTCTAATTGGCTTTTATTCCAACCCCTTTTGAGTTGATAAATTAGCCAAAAACATTGAATTAGAACTATTTAATGCAATCAGACACCACATTCATATGGTTCCCCATATGATTTGAACTGTTACCATGATTTGTTGACCTGTTAATGCATGTGACAGTTGAAGCTGTGATATTGAAAAAGGTATACAATTATCTGGAAGTTGATTTTAAATATGGCAAATTATGTGCACATATCATTCCTGTTCCAAACTTTGCTCAAGTTAAGAAATTGCTTTTGTGTCCCATTGGCCAGTGTTTATTGCTTCTGATTTCGAATTGCTTGAAATATAAGAACTTTTTTTGGAAAATATATGAAACATCTGTTTTACATATAATTTTTATGTGAACTTGCCCCACACATGAATACATTAACAATGTGACAGTTTAATCCATTTTTGGTCAAATCATTCTATAAGGTGAGTAGCACTTTAAAAGATTGTTGGCCTTTATATGCATGCATGATCATGGAAAACAATTAAAGGTGAAGAATACAGACTATTCAGATGACATTCTCTTCTTATTCCTGTTACTGGTGTTGGAGTAGGTGAAAAATGTTCTGAGAGACTGCATTTGGACTGCAATTACCCCAAAACGCCAGAGCTACCATATGGCCAATGGGTTGTTTCCATTTGCCCCGCTTATTGTGACACAACAAGAGCAATGTGCTTCTGTGGAGAGGGCACAAAATATCCAAATCGCCCTGTGGCAGAATCATGTGGATTTCGGATAAAGTGAGAGCATTTAGATTAAAGTTGGGTTATCTTCTTCTTAAAGCCCTTTGCAGTAATGGCTAATACCTGCTTCAGGTTACCTTCTAATCCCGGTGCACCTAAACTAACTGATTGGGGAAAAGCTGACCTGGAAAATATCTTCACAACGAACAGTAGCAGACTGGGCTGGTGTAATGTGGACCCAGTTGAGGCATATGCTTTCAAGGTGAAATTCAAAGAGGAATGTGATTGTAAATACGATTGTCTCTTTGGGCGATTCTGTGAGATTCCTGTGCAGTGTGTATGCGTTAATCAATGCTCTGGACATGGGCATTGCCGTGGTGGATTTTGTCAGGTACTACTTCCATCTTTCTTTAATTTTGATTTCATGATCATGTAAGTTGCTTTTTTATAAATAAACAAATAAATAGAAGTATAAGCATGTAGCTTAGACCCTTTACATTGCAAGCACAGATAGGACCAGGCTATGTTGTGATTCCCTTGTGGAATTTTCATGAGATTGTTGTTTTGAAAGGTTTGGGGCAGAGCCAAAATATCAACTGCAGCACTGCACAGGGGGGGCACCTCCGGTGGAGGGGAATTTCATAAATACAACAACTAGAAGGCATTAATTTCGACTTTGACAAAAGAGTCTGTAGTGCCTATGAATCTGGGGAAATGGACCAATATCAGCAGATAAACAAATAGTCAGCATAATATCACGCATAACATCACTTTAAGTTAATAATGCTGTGTACAGGATTTTGTTAAATTTTATGTTTTCTTTCGATTTTCATTTAAGATTAGATATCATCACCAAGAATTTGAACCATTGTTATGTTCTTGCATCCTGTCATCTAATCATATCCAATTTTGATTTGCAGTGTGACAGTGGCTGGTATGGAACAGACTGTAGTATCCCATCTGTTCGATCATCAGTAGGACAGTGGCCTCAGTGGCTTCGACCTGCCCAACTTTACATTCCTGATAATTCAGATGTCACAGGGAGGCTGATCAACTTCAATGCCATGACAAAGAAGAAAAGGCCACTTGTATATGTATATGATTTGCCTCCTAAATTCAACAGTTTGCTTCTTGAGGTGAGAATGTTGTTGCCTTCACTTGGTGATATGTTACCAGCAAACTTCTTATGTCTGCCACATATGTGGTAATGTAGGGGCGACATTTTAAGTTTGAATGTGTGAACAGAATCTATGATGACAAAAATGCAACAGTCTGGACAGATCAGTTGTATGGTTCCCAGGTACTGCTTGAACCAAAATATAGACAAGTGTTCTTATTGTGGAAACATACATTTGAGTGTTCTGTCTGTTAACATGCTTGCAGATGGCAATCTATGAGAGTATTTTAGCCAGTGCACATCGAACCTTAAATGGTGAAGAAGCTGACTTTTTCTTTGTTCCTGTTCTTGATTCATGCATCATAACACGTGCAGATGATGCACCCCACCTGAGTCTGCAGGTAGACTTTCTAGAACTTTACATATGTGTTTTTTTTTTTTTTTTTGGTGATAGGGAACTTTCCATACATCCTAGGAATGTGATTATATTTTTATTTTCTGTTCAATTAATTGAGATAATGGGACCATGCACTTTTTATAATGGTTTCATAGTTGAATTAATCAATTTCTCTGAGTTTTCAGCTGCTTGATTCCAGCATTTTCTTCAAAGTGAATTTATGGCATAATTCATGCTGTTAATTTTGCTATGTTTGCATAATACTTGTACTCTCCTTAGCCCTGTTCGCAAGTATCAGACTGCTTCTTTCTGACTGCCTGCATATCTTGGATTTTGCAAATGTAGTTTATTCTCTATTCTTGCTATTGCTCATTAGTTATTTAAAATTCTAGATCAGAATCAAATACCTTTTTTTTTTTATTGCTGAAAATTTTCTGCATAGAAAGCAAGAATAGAAGCTGTTTTTATTATGTTTTCTTTCCCATTTGACAGGAGTGTTCCACTTGCTGCAACAACAACAGTAAAGCGTTAATTATTTAAAATAAAAGTTTTATCTGTGCTTTATGTTGAGAATAGAGCATACCTTAAATGCTATTCAGAGGTGATTCTTGCTAAGAAGAGGGTTGGATTCTCATCGCTTTCAGTGGTATAGAATATTATTGTGAAGAAATGAATGAAGGTCCATTGTAAGCGAACTAAATGGCAAAGAATTTGATACAACTGGATATAATGACACATATACCTTGAGCAGTGCTTTGACCTTGATATGGTGAGAAGGAAGAATATGAAAGACATAGAGGAGGGCCAGAAGAAGAAAAGAAGGATTAAAGATGTGAAAATTCTTCTTAGTTATAAATTAGAAGACTCATATGTATGAATTGGTTTTGAAATTTAGTATCCTGTAATTTCTTCATTACTTTTCCATGATATATTATTTATTAAAATAAAAATATATATGAAATTGAAGAGCAAGAGGAAGACTCAATATTAGGACATTGATTTGTGAGTGCATGTCAATCTGTTCATTGATATACAATCTGGGTTAATATAAAACCAAGTAGGCTAATTCCAGTTCATGCCTGTTCAGTAAGTAATAATTATTAGCTAGTGAGAACTAAGCTGAACACATAGCTGTAACTTTGCTTGTCTGTAGCTGTGATAAACTGAATGGTTCTAAGTTGGTACAAATATTTTGTACTTATATATAATAATAAGTCCTTGAGTACATATCACAGTTTGGGACCTTTTTGTTCAGATCATAATAGTAGTATTTTTCCTTTCTCTCTCTCTCTCTCTCTCTCTGTCTTTTTTTTTTTTCAAGTGTATAAGCAATCTACATTGTTGCATCCTTGTTACACTGTAATGCAGGAACATATGGGCTTGAGGAGCTCCCTAACTTTGGAATATTACAGGAAGGCATATGACCACATTGCTGAGTACTATCCTTATTGGAATCGCTCATCAGGAAGAGATCATATATGGGTATGAAATAGCTGTGGATTTTCAATTTAGAGCTTGTGAAGAAACTAGCAGAAGTAATCCCCAAATTTCTTTTCTTCATATCATTAATATCCCAGTGTACTTGCTAATTGTGTGAACTTTTATATCTGAAGGCAGTTTTTTTCATGGGATGAAGGTGCTTGTTATGCCCCTAAGGAGATATGGAATAGCATGATGTTGGTTCACTGGGGTAATACAAATTCAAAGCATAACCACTCAACAACAGCCTATTGGGCTGACAATTGGGATAAGATTTCTTCTGTTAGAAGAGGCCAGCATCCATGCTTTGATCCTCATAAAGATCTTGTGCTTCCTGCATGGAAACGTCCTGATGTCAATGCCTTGAGAAGAAAACTTTGGACTAGGTATCAGTGCACATTTTTCAGTGCATTATTTTCCAATTAATTGCTCATCCTTCTTGGTTGAACAATGTGGCCACATTTTAAGTCCATGCAAGTAAGGTGAAACTGTCATGTCATCTATGGCCAGGCCTCTTGAGAAACGGAAGATATTATTTTACTTCAATGGAAATCTTGGACCAGCATACCAGAATGGAAGACCTGAAGATTCGTAAGTAAACCAAATAGCTTTTGGGATTAATTTGAATTTACCTGAATAGAATTGTCGATAGATAGATTCCTAGGGGAACATGGGTTACCAAATGCATCCTAAATCCTCTCCCTCTCTCTCCCCCTTCCCTCTTTATGTTTACGCACTTACACCCACACATGCACCCACACATATGCGCGCATGCGTGTGCACACATTTTGAGTGTGTGGGTGTGTGCATGAGGATGTGTATGCATGCATGCATGCATGCATACAGAGATGACACGCACACATACGCAACATGGTACAGAGGCCCACTTGCAAGGTAAGTCACTTTGAAATAGTTTATGGTGCTCATCACTGACAATATGGTTCGACAGCATTATGTGGCCTATACTGTTAGCTTTACAAAGTTGTCTCATATTTGATCATCAATCAGGTTGAGTGCTCCAAGCAAGTGCCTTTTTGGCAGTTGGCCTTTCCAGCTGCCTATATGCATTTCAGTTATAGTAACATTTGCTGTGCATGTAATAAATTCTGGTTGTGCAGGTATAGCATGGGCATCAGACAGAAACTGGGAGAAGAATTTGGATCTAGTCCCAACAAGAATGGAAAGCTTGGGGAACAACATGCAGAAGATGTGATGGTGACTCCATTGCGTTCTGAGGACTATCATGAAGATTTAGCTAGTTCAATTTTTTGCGGGGTGTTGCCTGGAGATGGTTGGAGTGGCCGCATGGAAGATAGCATTTTGCAAGGGTGCATTCCTGTGGTCATTCAGGTACCATAGTCTTGAACAGGCTGAGAAAATTAATGACCTGGTATTTAAGCAGAGCAGAGGCTGAGGCTGCTTGCCTGACCATGGCTTGAAATTTTTGGTCAGCAGTAAGCAGTGGCCTCTTGTTGATAATGAGTCATTTGGAAGGCCATCCTAGTCCAAGACTTCTCATTTTGAAAAGGCTGAGGCTGAGGCTGCTTGCCTGACCATGGCTTGAAATTTTTGGTCAGCAGTAAGCAGTGGCCTCTTGTTGATAATGAGTCATTTGGAAGGCCATCCTAGTCCAAGACTTCTCATTTTGAAAAGGCTGTTGAATTTAATCAAGGCACTTTGCATGTCATAAGGAATAGCACTGGTTTGTGCCCTAATAGCATATTGAGCATGTTTCTTGCTATCTGATCATGATGCAGGGTTATAGATGGAACTTTACTTTTCAAAATTGAGGAGAATGATGCAGCAACTGAAGAAAAAGTTTTAATACTATGTTTGTGATGACTATATTTGAATTCTTTTTGTAAAGTGCAAATGGAAACTTAGCCTTTGGCATATCAGATTCTATTCTGTCTTATTTTTGTTGTCTACTTTATTTGTGTTTCTCTGTGCTTAGGATGGGATATTTTTGCCATACGAGAATGTGCTCAACTACACAAGCTTTGCCGTAAGAATTTCAGAAAATGAAATTCCAAAATTGATAAATATTCTTCGGGTAATTCCCTTTCTTCATAGGCATCTTTGTATAAAGCAGGTACCCTGAAGTTTGGAACTTGACTCCTCATTGGGCTTACATCCTCCAGGGCTTTAACAAGACAGAAATAGAATTCAAGTTGGAAAATGTGCAAAAAATCTGGTCAAGGTTCTTGTATCGTGATTCTGTTTTGCTTGAAGCTGAAAGACAGAGAACTGCTTTTGGCCATGTCGAGGATTGGGCAGTTGAATTCCTACAACTGACTGGGGATGATGTCTTCACTACATTTGTCCAGGTATACTTAATGTTTGCTTGATATGAAGCCTGTTCGAGTCATGTTTATTTAAAGTTTTTTTCTTCATTGTTTTTTGAAATTTATTTTGTCCATCTGAACTGCACAATGAGGGTTAGCCTTTCTCACATTTAAATTCTTTTCCACTTGTCACTGAAGTGGTGCAATGCTTGAACTGCCTTCTTGCTCTTAAACCATCTAAAAGATAACCAACAACATCAAAACCTCAGATAAAATGCTAGTACTAGTGGAAGGGATAATGGCAAAGAAACACTTTTAGTGACTTTGTCTGGAGGGTTAGTGTATTTTTTGTTGGTCTTTGATTAATGAAATTGAACCATATAATCTACTACATTAAGATAGCAATCGCACTATCAATACAAAAACCTTTCAAGTATTAAGTTGTACAAGAACAATGAATGCTTTTGCCTTACAAAAATGAAACTGAGATTCTACTTAGTACCTGATAAGGAAACCTTTGTCTGATACACCTGGTGAGCTAATTTATGGATTAGTCATTTAATTCCAAATATCATATTTTATATCGTCACTAAAAGAATTGCAGCTTAGGCAGTAGAATTGTCTACATCCCAGACCAAAAGATGCACACTGTTTTTGATGAGAAAATTTGAAGTCAGGGCATGAATGATGGAGTTTTTTTTTTTTTGGATCTATGTCAGAAATTGAATGTGCTATTAAGATAGTAGTCCAGTTTGGAAGCTCCATTAGGCATTATTTAAAATTCTTGTGAACGACTAGGCCAACCTGCAAGGTTGATGACCCTTCAGGAATGTGATACCGGTCTTATGTTTGTTTGTGCAAACACAAGCATGTAGTGCACCAGTTCAGTGACATATGTGTTATTACTGTCTTAACAAGGTTCTGCATTACAAGTTGCATAACGATCCCTGGAGGCGACAACTTAATCATTTAAAGAAAGACTACGGGCTGCCACAGGAATGTTTAGTGAGCACCGAATGAAGAGGTAACAAATGGATCTGACGTAGTGTGCATAGATTGCTGCAGCCGACGGGCATCCAAAGTGAAAAGAAGCATATTCTAGAATGCTTGTTTGCTTGCATGTGCTTCTCGACCTGCTTTGCTCGAAAGCGTCCAAGCTGTTGAGATACCGAGTGATATGTTGAACATTTTGGTAGGCAAAAAATACAAAGTTCCTCCATTAATATTCTTTAGGAAAGAAAATAAATTTCCATTTGTTATTCAAGCAAGATACCCATTTTCCTTATTCTTCAACTTAAATTGTGTATTGCCTATGAATCCGAGAGAAAAAGCAGCAGAAATTCAGAAACTTATTTTCTGCATCTATTGTCAAGCAAGTAACATGACGGGTTTCAAGATAAGAAGCAGAACTTCAGTGTATTAAACGCCAGTAAGTATTTGTGTTGTGTTAGAATGGTTATGCTCTTCCCCGACGTTATTTCCTATTGAAGCCCTTGCAGCAGTGGCAGGATTCTGAATTTTCTGCGAACTGAGTGATGCCGTTAATGAATGATTATTCAAATCAAATTTCATTCACCTAGTCCAAGCTTTCTTGTTAGCATCTCGTAAGCGAAGAGTGTTTATACGACAAGGATGATAATTTTCTGTTTACCGTATTAATTCAATTGGTTACTAGTCGAACGTTGGTGTGAGATGTCAGGATCAAGATTAGTGTTCATTGAGTCAAAGTCTTGCAAGACTGCCAACTTTGCCGGGGGTCACAGGAATTCAAGATCTTGTGCTCCCAAAAATTCTCCATGAAAAGGGATTTCTCTCCCTCCCCTAATGATTGAATTATAAAAAAAAAAAAAATTTCAAGTTAAGATTCTCCTTCTCGAAGCCAAGAAAAATGAAACCGGATACAATGTATACGACAAATCGTGAACAGGTAATTGCCCGCCGGCGCGCACGCACACAATTGGTACCAGTCATTGTAATTTATGACGCGATTTTCATATACACAAATGATCACAATATATATATATATAAAAGACAATTTATATTATATAAATAATATTTTATATATTATATAAATATTTACATAAATATTTATTATATTATAATTAAAATTGTTTATATTGTATAAAATATAATCTATTTAGCATAAAATGTTATGCTTTTAAGACCGTAAAAAAGACCCCGGAGGCGGTTTTGTAAATTTTCTTATGTTTAAAGATCAGGAACGGAAACTGAGGGAGAGTCTTTGTCGGCGTCACTGGACTACCTGAGCCGGCCACTCACTTACAGAGAGCAGCAGAGAAGTTAGCATCGGCAACGGCGATGGAGGGAGGAGAGAAGACGAATAATAAGAAGAAAGCCTCCCCTCCTCTCTCTCTTCAACAATTCGTCTCCGTTATGTCCCCTTTAATTGATCTCGAAAAGGTTTCTCTCTCTCTCTCTCTCTCTCTCTCATGTTATTTCTTCGCTTAGCCAAAGTTTAGCAATTGAAATTTCAATTGACCTTTTTCTGGGGGTGGGGGGTTTAGGAAAAAATAGTTCTGAGTTTTTCTTTTGGTCGATCGTTTGGGTTTTTGTTTTGTTTTGTTTTTTCTTTTAATTTTTTTGATTTCTCATTATTTTCTTATAATGATAGGAAGCTGAGATAACAGCATCTATCAGCTCAGGGTCTTCCAGAAGCTTGGATTCTGCTCAAAAGAGGGGCTCTACCATTCTCAATTTGAAATGCGTCGATGCTCAGGTTTCATCTTTGTCTTTTATTAATTGGGTTGCTGTGAAAATTGAGCAGAATTCGGGAGAACGCTTATACCCTCTGTCTGTTTATAGTTGAATCTGCTCTTCTTTATTAAAAGAAAATAATGGAAGCTAATATCTCAAGCCAAAAAAAAAAAAAAAATCTGATAATATTTATTTGTTGTTTTCTGTTGTGGGAATAGACGGGACTAATGGGGAAAACTCTTCTTGAGTTCCAATCTAACAAGGGAGATGTTCTTCCTGCACACAAGGTGAACAGTCCCTGATAACTTTTTAATTTCTGTTTTTATTTCCCCTCCCCCCTTCACTCTCTTTGTGATATCATTTTCCGTTGTTCCTTATTGAAGAAAGTTTTGTTAAGGTCGAGCTAATGTATTGAATCAGTGTATAAATGATGTAGCTATTGGTTTAACAGCCTGGACTATGGATTTGAAATCCTTTGTATTTTTCTGTTATTTGTTGCACCTGAAGAACTCATCCTGCTTGCAATTTCTTGCAACCTGTCTACAATTGTTTTTGTGGGGAACAGGAGGAATGGTTATTGGTCTGACATCCCTTCAATGGAAAAGCATTACACAAAAATTAAAGCAAGAGCCATGCAAATTTGGTTTGTGAGGAACTAAATTGGCATGCAGTATTAGACTAGTAGTTGTGAACTTATCTGATACATATATTCAATTTCTAAGAGTAGTATTAGAATTATCATTTGTTCCCTTTACATTAAAAATACAATCACCATAAAGATTTACCAATGCAAAATTCTTTGAAGCAATGTTACAGCATAGTAGCATGAATAGTTCATCAGTCTTATATTGTGGGGAATTCTGTTAAATATTGTAGCTACTAATGACCATATCTTAATCCTTCTTTTTTTTGTCAGTTATTTGTTCATTCTTGTTTTGGAACTCAACATGTGCTCATGTCCCTTCTTTCAGTTTGGGACCCATGATGTTGTTGTTTTAAAACCAAACAAGGCTGATTTAGGATCCCCTGCTCTTGGTCAGGGTGTGGTTTATCGGCTAAAGGTAATTCTGGCATTCAAATGTGGTACTTGTGATTACAGGGGTGGTCTTATTGTTTCTAGTTACAAATTATCTATTTTGAGTTATGATGGCTATTTGGTTTTCACGTTTTGCAGGACTCTTCTATAACTATTGCTTTTGATGATATTCCAGAAGAAGGTTTAAATGCTCCCCTGCGTCTAGAGAAAGTGGCAAATGAGGTTGAACTATTCAACTTTTCTAATTGCTTATACATTGTCATTTCCCATTTTGTAATTTTAATGTCCTTAAATTTTTGTGTTTTAATGAGCTTTACTTTTCATGATTGCATCCTTGAATTTGATTTCATCTCAAATTTATTGTTTGCTATTATTCATAGGCCATTCGACTTAGGTTGATCATGTGAATCAATTATGCTGTTGTGATCTTCTATAAATAATCATGATTGGGAATCCTACTGAGTATCTTGTACCAATGAAATGAGCGATGATCAAATCTGCAATGCCATGATGTCTATTTGAAGATAAATCTTGTTGTCATATTATCAAGGGTTTTTTTTTTAATATATAAAAAATAAGTTCAGAATATGCTTACTGTCAGCAAACCATTCCACTTTAAAGCCTAGGTCCAGGATATGAATCATATATTATACTCCAACACTTACCTAATTGGATCACTATGATTTTGATTCTCATGCAGGTGACATATCGCAGGATGAAGGATGCCTTAATCCAATTGAGCAAAGGTGTACAGAAGGGCCCTGCTACTGATTTAGTTCGTGTTTTGTTTGGAGAACAATCACCAACTGTGTCAAAGAAGGACATTGCATTCACTCCATTTAATTCCAATCTTGACCACTCTCAGGTGTGTTTTAGTGCACCCATGCACATGGGTGTACGTGGGTATCTGGCAGTTCTTGCACAGACATGTCATCCAAATGGTACATGGGTGCACCATTTGGATGAGATATTCCTTTCTAATCTTTCAGGCCTTTTTAAGACCATTTTGTCGATCAATGCTGCAGTGATAAGTTAAAAGATAATAACATTGAAACATATTGGCTCTCTTAAAGCAGATGTAGGTCTTTTCTAATTCTTTACTGTTGTCTATGCATCTAGTGTAAACATTGAAGTTTGAAGATGTTTTATCCCTTTCTTTTTTTACTCTGTACTTTTATCTCCGGAGGGCAAATTCAATTTTCTGTTTCTTTATTATGTTGGGGGTTTGCATGCTAGAGTCTTGAATTAGTAAATGCTAAACTGATTTACATCATACCATCACAAATGCAATGCACATTCTGCTTAATATATCCATTTCAGGATACTTAAGGATTTTTATTCTATTCTGTGTTTTGAATTCCTTCTTTCTTTTTGGCAAGAAAGATGCAATTTCCAAGGCCTTGTCAGCAAAGAATGTATTTTTGTTGCACGGGCCTCCTGGAACTGGAAAAACCACAACTGTAGTGGAAATCATCCTACAAGAAGTGAAACGTGGATCAAAGATTCTTGCATGTGCCGCTTCAAATATTGCTGTTGACAACATTGTAGAGCGTCTTGTTCCCCACAGGTAGAGTGATGTCATAAATTAAGTATGCTATTTCAATGCAATCAAGTGTCTATGCTGAAACCAAATAGTAGTCATTGTCTGCCTCTTTACCTGTCAGATGTTGCATAGTTCACACATAGAAGGAACTTTATGCTAATAAGGACCAATAATCCTTTAGGGTCTGATTTTTTTTTTAATCATATTACTTACTTCAATAAGCCTATTGTGTTGAATTGTGAGTGTTAGTAACTGCCTAACTAGTTTATCCATATGGCTTTGGTGAGCCAAATTGAAGTATTTTTCCTGCTATATATCCTTCTTTTAAGCAAACCCTACAGAAACTAAATCAAATTGATAGGCAAAGTTGACCTGGTAAAGTATCTTTGCATGAACCAAGTGGTGGTATGCCTTAGCAATTTTATTTCAATTGGGATAATTAGGTTAGCACAATTGATCAATAGATAAAAATATTATTCTGCTGCTTTGTCATGCATTTGTTGTGTGACATGATATGGATGGATGAAAAAGCTACGACCATTTAATTTTAAACCTTTTAAGTTTGATGGCAATTTAATTTTGCTTATTTTAAACAAAATAATAAATAGAAAACAATAATAAAATGAAGATTTCCTTGCATCCAAACGACATTGAAGTGGATGATGCTTTCTAGCAATAGATCTAATGATATCATACCATCGTTGAAGAGAGAAACAAACAGAAACATAAGACATGAAACTGAGGGAGGGAATGAGAAATATTTTAGTGTGTCTCATTCTGTTGTTGACAACTTTATTGACCTGAGTCAAATATACCATCTGTTCTATAGGTTATTTATAATGTCCTGTATGCTTCTTTGTACTTACCATAGGTATTACACAAAGAAAATCACTCTTTTTCTTTATAGTGAAGTTTTCCTAGATTTATTTTCTTTAAGAGGGTTATCAAGTTGAATGCACAATGTGTAAGAAACTTTCTGGGAAGTACACTGGCCTTGACAAAGTATTTCAGCTATTGACAAAGTATTTCAGCTATCTTTTAAATTCCAACCCTGCATAAATTTAGCATTAAATTGGATTTTTTTTGTGTGTGTAAAAGACCACGGATCAGTTGCTTTATTTGACCAAGTTGCAATCAGATAGTCATATTAACTTGTTAGACACCATATCATGTTTGCTGAACATGTTGCCATTTGTCCAATGAGCCATTTTTTTGTACTTAATAATTTATTTGGTTTCATCTAATGGGTATCTTACTTGTACTTCCTTGCTCTAATCTCCCATTCACATACAGAGTAAAGTTGGTGAGACTGGGGCATCCTGCACGGTTGCTACCTCAAGTATTGGACAGTGCACTTGATGCGCAGGTACATTGACATAAATTTTTAAAAGGAAAAAAAAAAGGAAAAATAATGAAACAGTGGGTTTTGTATCTTCATGCTTGGTTCTGCAGTTGTACGGTTCATTTGTTGCCTAGCATATGCATGTCTTGCAAACATTGATTTTGTGTATGTACGCATGCTTTGTGACCATATGGTTTTTATACATTATTGGTGTACCATCATTTTTACTTTACATCCAAAGCTTCTCTGATGGTTGTTGTCAAACCACTTCAGATTCATTAGTGCAATATTCCCATGATTGATTTGCTTAGTTGATAGTTTTAAAAAGGTCCATTTGCTATTAACTCAAAAGGAAAGGTCATTCATTGAGGAAGCAATCAAAATTGCACTCTTTTTGGTTGTCATATGACCTTTTTTTTTCTAAGGGTGATTCCAATAGATATGATTTTGTTTGTATTCAAGTGTGGCAATTTCAGTGCATACCTGTAGGGCAACTTTCTGCCATATTTTGTTGACTTAACAATGGATATAGTGACATGGATGACAAGTTCCTTTATTTTTTTAATTAACGTTCATTTAAGTGGACACAGTTTTTCCAATGCAACAGTGTGTTCTGCATGTTAAGTCCCTTACAATTAGAGAGTTTTTTCTTATATCCTCATTTCCTTAATGTTAGGTCCTAAGGGGGGACAATAGCAGCCTTGCAAATGACATTCGGAAGGAAATGAAGGTATGAATTTTGATTACAACTGTTACAGGCTACAAAACCTCCAATGTTTCTGTCTATTTTGTTTAAGGAGATGTGAACCAAGGCTTTGTTATCAACATAACAAGAAGCTCTATTCTTTCATTTATAAATTCTCAATTGGCTCCTTGATGTCAATCTCCTCATAATGGTTTTGTTTACATGTGTAGATCTCATACTTGAACATTTAACCAAAATTTTCGAACATACAGTAAATCAATGCATTCATCTAGTTTAACCTGATGTAGGTTGCTTATTATGTGAATGGCAAGGTATTTGGAGTTTGGCAATGACTACTAACTCTTCAATTGTTGGCTAACCCAATAAGCCATTGAATTGGAGAAAGATGGGGGATTATGCCCTTCTAAACAATCTTTGGTGGTTTGCCGCATTTCTGTGTCTGGTGGGATGTTTATTCCCTTAAAATGTGGATATAATTCTTTTCATTAAGGATAATGTAATTTTCATTAAAACATTTGAAAATGTAATTCATTCAAATGTATTAAACATAACAATGGACAATTTAGGTGAGTGATGGGAAGAGAGGAGATAGATCTCTATCAGTGCTTATGGCTCTTTTGGAAATAAGAAGGCTAAATATTCCTCTCAGCAAAATTGATTAAAAAAAGGCATCCTGGTGCAAGAGGCTCCCACACTATGGGATCTATGAAATGGTCAAATATAAGCAGTTTTACCTTGTTTTGCAAAGAGGCTGTTTCTGGTTCTTGACTCTGTGACCTCGAGGTCACAATAAAGTAACATTACCATACACTAAGGCTTGCCCTTCGGCAAAACTGATAAAGAGGTAAAGAATTCCTTTAAAAGGAAGGGGAAAAAGAAAGAAAAGGAACTTAATCTTCACACAAGTGGAATCATTAACATTGAATAATCTGTAGTAGGCTTCTCTGTTGCTTGTTGCTACAATTGCTGGTTTTATCAACATTGCCTTCAGTGCATGACAAGAATTGGGGGACAAAATGGCTAGTGTTTTAACATTGTAATTCATCCTTTCTGAAAGTCAACCAAAAAAAAAAAAAACAAAAGGGCAAGTGGGTAATCTTCTTTATGGTATATTTCAAGGTGCGTTTTTGCTTGACCAGTATTTTAAAGGTTAGTTACATTCTTTGAACTTGTCCTAACTGCATTTCTTCAGGCATTAAGTGGAAAGTTGTTGAAAACCAAACAAGAGCACAAGAAGAGACATCCAGAGAGAGCTTAGATCTCTTTCAAAAGAAGAACGCAAAAGGCAGCAGCTGGCTGTGACAGATGTGATAAAAAATTCGGATGTTGTCTTGACAACTTTAACTGGTGCGTTTTCTTTCAAGCTGGACAATACTTCCTTTGATTTGGTGATCATTGATGAAGCTGCACAGGCACTTGAGATTGCTTGCTGGATTGCTCTATTAAAGGTACTAGGGTCATCTTGAGTGTAGACCTGCACATATTGCATATGAACTTAAAAGTTTGCATCTGTACCTTTGTTAATTTATTCAACCTGCATCTGAAGTAGTCGGTAGCATTCAAATTATTAAATGCAATTTGATGATTTAAATCATGTTTTTACAGGGGTCAAGGTGTATACTTGCTGGAGACCATCTTCAGCTTCCTCCAACTATCCAAAGTGTTGAAGCAGAGAAGAAAGGGTTGGGAAGAACCCTCTTTGAACGCCTTGCAGACCTGTATGGGGACGAAGTTACATCTATGCTCACTGTTCAATACCGAATGCATGAGCTTATTATGAATTGGTCATCCAAGGAACTTTATAACAGTAAGGTGCTAGACCATCTGTTGATGTTGTTACATAGTGAAAAAAGTAAATAAACATCATGAGCATTCTAAGAGTTTTCTTGATTGCTGTTCATGCCTTTCTTCTGTTGTGGTGGAAATATCTAGATCAAAGCTCATCCAAGTGTTTCTGCACATATGCTTTTTGATCTTGAGGGTGTGAAGAGGTCATCTTCTACAGAATCAACTCTTCTTCTTATCGACACAGCTGGGTATGTAGAATGCATTTCATAAACAGATTTCTGTTTTCAATGATGGAGTTATCAGGAGACATGAAATATTGTCATTCCTAAAATGGTCTTGGGTACCTGCTGTTTGAAATTACTAATGAGGAGTATTGTTGTTCGAAGATAAGGATCAAATTAGACAATAAAAGCAAGAAACAACTGAAATGCTGTAGGAAGCAAGAATGATAAAATTTTGTGCCCAGATAATTCAGGGGTTCTTGTGTTGTCCAATATGTCTTGATTTGTCAATTTAATACCATATTGATTTGCTTCAGGTGTGACATGGAAGAAAAGAAGGATGACGAAGATAGCACATTCAATGAGGGAGAAGCTGAGGTTGCTTTTGCTCATGCAAAGAGGCTTGTTCAGAGTGGAGTTCAGGCATCTGACATTGGGATTATTACTCCTTATGCTGCACAGGTATAGAAATTTCTGGTCTTTGGCAAATTTCTTATAAGCTCAAAAAGTTCAGTAGATATGGTTAAAAGGATTAAATAACTACAGATAAGTGTACTGATTTTTCTTAATGCCAATTCTCAAGTTCTTTGAATGGTTTTCTCTTACATGCTTCAACTAGTGCTGCAGGTTGTCTTACTGAAGATTCTGAAAAGCAGTGAAGATAAACTAAAGGATATGGAAATCTCAACAGTTGATGGTTTTCAAGGTCGGGAGAAGGAAGGCATCATTATTTCAATGGTTCGATCAAACTCCAAGAAAGAGGTATTTTGAGCATCCACAACATAGAGTATTTTTTGATTTCTATTAGATTTTCTTAAGAGTTGTGGCATAGCTATTTGATCTGCATTTGTCCAAAAAATTTCAGGTGGGGTTTTTGAGTGACCACAGGCGAATGAATGTAGCAGTGACACGAGCAAGAAGACAGTGCTGTCTTGTTTGTGATACCGAGACAGTGACGTCTGATTGTTTCTTGAAGCAATTAGTTGAGCATTTTGAAGAGCATGGTGAGTATCTGAGTGCCTCTGAATATTGCAACGTATAAGCTATCATATCCATGGAAGAGGGCTTGTTGTAACTCTTTTGGAAATATGATTGCAAAGCTGTCCTTGCAATCTTTACCAAAGAGAAAAAAATTCCGTGCAACTTTATCAGCTATATGATTTTAGAAATCACTTGCTGCCTGATTTTATTCGGCATCCTTGGAAAAGTTTCTCTGGTGGCCTGCTTAGGCACAATCTCTATCCAGTTATTCTGTCATCCAAGTACTATATTAGGAAAAATTTTGGTAGTTGATGTTTCTTCGAGCCAAATTTGAAAAGGACCCAGCGTCGATCAAATTAATTTTTTTTGCATCCAAAGTGATTGGTCTGAGGTTAAACAAAACTAAATCTGCATAGACCTGCAAGGAATCATGAGGGTGACATGTCTGGCAATTGATCTAAAGCTAAACAATGTCGTCGTTTAAGTGGCTAACTGGCAATGCTTGACCAATCTAGTTCATTGTGAAGTTTGCTCGGTATTTGATTCCCTAGCTAGAAGTTCTAAATGGAAGTTGGGAAAGCAAGCTTATCTGGGATATCATAAACCTAGAAGCCACTTATGAGGGTGACATGTCGGGCAATTGATCTAAAGCTAAACAATGTTGTCGTTTAAGTTGCAACTGGCAATGCCTGACCAATCTAGTTCATTGTGAAGTTTGCTCGGTATTTGATTCCCTAGCTAGAAGTTCTAAATGGAAGTTGGGAAAGCAAGCTTATCTGGGACATCACAAACCTGGAAGCCACTTGCTTCTACTAGTGGATTATCTGCAATCCCGTGCATCTCAATCAGTGGATCCCATTTGAAATTCTTATCAGCCAAGGCCACGAGTTCTTCATGGTCTTCTAATAGAGATTCTGGTTTCCGTGTTATCATTAGCTTCCTCTGGCTGCCCTTGATCTTTCAGAATGCCTATCTGCTTAAGTAACTCGTTCAGATCAATCTGGGGTTTCTCAGCCTTGTCGATATCTACAGCTCTTTCTGACCATATTTCGTCTTCCTTCTCCATAACTGGAGGATCTTCTACTAGTAATTTTCCCTTACAGTCTGAACATCATTTTTGGAATTAGAGGAAGATGATGCAGAAGCATTATGGATTGGCCAGGAACCTCATTTTGATCCAGTTCTTGAAGCCTCTAGTGAATGATACGAACACTAAGTTGTGCATGGATATTGAGCAACTCACGAGAAGGAAACATGGAAATCAAGCACTTGGATGGAACCCAATTGAACTCTGTGTGATTTGTGTGGAGTATTGAAGCTAGTATGGAGATGAGGTAGGTTGAGATAAGCATCTGGACCAGACAAATTACTGGCAGCATTGTCATAGGCCATGGCAGCTTCCTTGACAGTGGCAAAGGAACCCAACCAGAGTCTGGTTCTCTTGTTGGGCTCCCTAATTTCTGCCACCAGTTTGTCCCAAGTTCTCTGGCAAAACCCTCACTACTCACATGCGGCGTTTCTTCCATGGGTTCGGTGGGGGTTAATCTGCAATTTTCCATTACATTGTTATTGGAGTTGTTCGAAGACAGGAAGCAGGGTGAAGGGAGTGAGTGAGAGATGGAGATTGAGAGTGACGAAGCTGTGGGTTGGGAAGGTAGGGGATTTGTAGAGAGTGCGTGAGTGCAGCTTTGATTTAAAATGTTATCATGTCTGGGCCACGTTCTTATGCCCATGCGATCGTTAGTGAGTTCTAGATACTTTCAAATAAATCCTTCGATCTTACTTTCATTTAACGAAAGAACAGCATTTTTGGTGATTTGTTTTTTGGCGTTCACCATTGATGACATTTTGTAGCTCAACTATTGCTTCCACTTCAATCTACAGTAAGTTGAAATTCTACAGTAGAGAATATACCCACCTCGGAACAATTTCCATTTTCACAAGTCCCATTTCACATATTGTCCTGCCATTCTCAACTTCATTCCCGAGGCCCAATTCACCTTCATCCCCCAAGTGACACAAAATTGCCGATATTTACAATTATACTTTACAACGGGAAGAATGAGGCGGAGATGCTATGCCAAGCAGCCCTGGCCCGTCCCTCATCACTACCCTCTTCTGTTATGCTCCTGCTCAGTTCCACATTCATAATCACATGAGAAAGAACGTCTTTGGTTCATTGTGGAGAAATCCCAATAACAGGCAGATAGCAACCTGCGAACACTGACTTGTCTGATGCAGAGATGACTTTCCTCTTGCGTGTTGAACTTATTTGCATTAGCTACACAGAAATAAAAAAAAAAAACAAAAGTACGTGCACAATATGTAAGCACAGGAACAACCAAGATGCAAAAGGTAGGAATAAACAAATTTTCTCACGATCTTAAACAATCAGAATGCAAAGGTTAAGCACACACCCAAGACAATGAATTAGAGGCAGAAGAAACTAGGGCATCCATGTAAGTATACTAACCAAGTCACAAATCTCTATTTGGATTTAGGGCTCCCTCTGCACATATTCCTCCATTTATCTTTGAGGTCCACTGCAGTGCGGCCTTTCATAAACACGAAATCACCATACTCCAAAATTTTCTTCCATGGAATACTTCTGCCATTATCAGTTGAAAATTTTTGCACTCCCTCCTGCAACAGATAGTGCCCGAAGATCCAAATCAATAATGAGAAAAAAGGAAAGCTCGACACATACAACAGATATAAACTAAATGCATCTCAGCCAAGCCCAAGTCATTGCCTTCAAAATATTCTATTTCCTGACAAATCCTTTAACCAATATTTTTCCAGCTAAGACTAGACATTCTGATGCCATTGTGATGACGTATCCCTTTCTAACATGTCTGCCATGATTTTCTTAGTTCATTTTGTTTCTTCTGCACTCTCACTTAAATGCACTTATTCTTTTCAACCAGCGGACTCATATGCTAATGTAGGGAATGGCAAGACCATCTTGCATTCCCACACCTTAAACTTCTTGTCAATGTGGGTCACCTCCAAAATCAGTCTTTTACTGTACCTCCACAATACCTCCAAAAATAGGAGGATGAAAAAGAGAGACAATATGATTAAACTAGAAGCACCTAACATTTGGAGAAGTTGAGAAAAAAAATGCACATGTGCAACATAATATTTGAAGTTTCAGCACTACTATCAGTTGCAATGAAGTAGGGATGATGAAGCATATGCAAGAAGGTAGTACCTTAAGAATTTCTTCCTCTTTGGCTGTCCATGGAACTTTCTTTCGCCTCATCTGAGGAGTTACAGGGTATGTGCTACAAACCAGTAATGCATATATGTCAATTATCAATTGCGATCCAAATAAAATTCTTACAGTTTTAAGTTTTCTTTCCCCTTTAGAAAAGAAAGTGAAAAGTGTATGAAGCAAAGCTAGTGTTTTTTCCCTTTTCATGATTGCAATGAAATACCAGACATGTTTCCAAAACAGGCATATTTCCTGCTTTCATGTTTGAAGTGCAGCCTTGTTGTTCACCAAGCAAAAATCATTGATCCCCATTTCAACTAATCGAGAACCTTCTTTCTCTTCCATTCATTCAGCTTAAGTTATAGCATAAGATTTATTTTGAATTAGAGATATTAACGTTTCAATGAAATTGTTCTTGGGAGAACATGAAAGGTGGTGGGTATGCATGATGTTCTGGGGACCACAAAACTGGAGGTTTTATAGTTGCTTGCATTGTTCTTGACTTGTGTACATCACAGGATTAGATGAACTCTTTTTGAGCATATGTTATGAAATCCCATCTCCAACCCAAAAATCTAAAGCTGTTTAGGCAGCTGGAGCCACTGGACAAAACTTGAACCATAAGCTACCACGTGCAGACAAGGGAGAATGAACTTGGGCTCTAGTACCATGTTGTGAAACCTCATGTCCAGCCTAAAAACTTGAGGACTTAGGTAGCAAAATTCATAAATGTTATAAGCCAAGTTACATCTCTATATTAAGTAGAAATAGGACTTTTATACCCATAACACTGTTCATTGGTTTAACCTTTGCAAGCTGCTCCACCTTGGGTTTTCATATGTACCATGCTTCCAATTGGCTTATTACAAGATTGGCGAAATATTTTGAACACATATGTTGCCCAAGTCTTTTCACATGTTCTCTGATCCTATTGAGTACCTCCTTTCCACCCCCATGTGTATGGGCATGATGGTATAGGAGCAGAAGGACAATCAATGGGATATTAGTATGAAGGCATTTGTGGACAGCAGACATACTGAATGTTTTAAGAAGTGAGCATATCAATTTTGAGTAAAAAAGCAAGGACAGGTATATGTAGCCAATTGATGGCTTTTCAAAGGTATGACAAGCCCATGTGGGTTTTTAATGCAGACCAAATGCTTGCTATTTTTCTAAAATAGAATGATCAGAAAGAAAACTGTTAATATAAGAACAAAAAAAAAACAATTTAATTGGCATTCTGGAAAAAAAAAAAAGGCCAAGTTCTTGGAATGACAGCTCATTGAAGCCATTGGTTCTTGATAATCTTAAATAGAAACAAAATTTGAAATTTTTAAAACAAAAGGAGAAACAGAAAACACCCAAAAATAAAATTGCAACCATACCAAATGAACCCCAAGGATTCCAGAAAGATAAGAACCCTAAAAGGCAGATCTATTCTACTCCTGAAAAAGTACATGAAAGAATCATGGTAATAAATCCAGAAAGCACTTTGAGTGAAAGGATACTTACTATTGCCTGTCTCCCCTACGCAATCTCATGGAATAATTAGAAATTATTGATTTTTCATCATCAGTCTTATCTTCTCCATCAGCATTAATGCTACAGAAATATTTCTTTGAAGAATCAGGAGTGTGTTGCTCTGAAGCTTCCCTCTCAGCTCCTCCAACAAGATTTTCATAGGTTTTATGAAGATCATTATTATCTCCATTCTGTCCTAAGTTGTCATGCTCTTTTGTTTGTAATTGACTGCCATCAGATGTATTGTCTCCATCGACATTAATGCTACAAACAGGTTTCTTGGGTGAATTGGTGGTTTGTTGATCTGCAGATTCCCTCTCAATTCCTTCATCAACTTTTCATGGGTTTTGTGAAGATAACTCTCATCTCCATTCTGTCCTGAATTGCTGTGCTCTTTAGTCTGCAATCTCTCAGCAGGCTTCTCCAGTTGATGATCAGAACTTGAGTGAACAAATGCAACTAGTTCCTTCTTGGCTAATGAGACTTTCCTCTTAGATTCGAGATATTTAGAAATTGCACAAGAATAAGCACAGAAAGGGCAGTAAAAGTTGCCACTGTCATCAAATTTCACTGAAGAAGCCAAGCAGTTCACATGAAATGCCAATGGGCAACCAGAAGCACTACAAACCAACAACTGACCAGCTTCACCACATTTTACACACTGATTTTGCTCTGCCCACTCAGCTGTTTCCAGGGAATTGTGACCTAACATGCATTGAGAGCTCAAGAAATGACTCTTCTTCTTAGCAACATCAACCTTCTCATGACAATGTTCATCACTGTCACTCGATATATCTTCTTCAAAAATATGTGACATTTCACCTTCAACTCCAATAACAGTATTGCTATAAGAATTATTCAATGCTGCAGTATTTTGAGAGTTTAGTTGATTGCCACGATCATTATCATCTTTAACTTCATCAACAGAACCTTTATGCTGGCTTATTGCAAAGGGGGCACTGTTTGATGTCATTAATGCATCATCATCAGCTTCATCCACCAAAATACAGTGATCAGGCCCATCGCTGGACACGTCTTGTGGACTTTGGCTAGAAAAAACTGTAGCATTATGGTCATGTTCAAATCCGTCGTCACCATCAGCATCATGACTCTGCACAAGCCTCACTGCAACATGCTCATCACAGCCATCCTTCAAAGGCACGTTTTCCTCAAATCCTGTAACTTGATGTTCTTTTTCCATCTCTCGACCTTCTTCTATAATTTCAACTGTCCTTTCAGAAGGATCTCTCACCAAGTCCTTGACATGCATGGGAACTTGTCCAACAGATGGATCAATGCACAAGGCACCCTGCTTAAACCTCTTAGCATAAATGATCATCAACATCACCAATATGGGGCAGGTTTTCTTGGTGGTTTCCAAGCAGAGCTTCCTCATCTAAACTTGCTCTACCTCTCTTAGAGGGTACCAAATTCTGGTTGTGCAAATCATCCCCCAATATTCCATTCCCATTTTCAACCAACAAAGAAGAGGTGTCTTCTGGTGCCATGTCCTGGGCAACAGGATTGTTCCCAAAATTCCTCCATGTTTGCTGATTATCATCCACAGAAATTTTGTCGTGCTCATCAATTGCTTGCACCAGTCCACTAGGTTCCTTCAGCGAAGCAAAACGTGGATGTGAACCTCCAATAATTGCACCTTTTATCTGTGTTGTTAACAACAAAGGAACCAGAAGCACGAACAGTCGCTAAGCATCAATGCATTAATATTAATATTAATATTATTCCCTATTTATTAATTATTGAGGTATGTTTGTAATGAGCAAACGTTAATAAAAACTGTTCTCTTCCATGTGACAAGAATAGCAAATAAAGAAATTCCCCAATAACCTGTTCTAAAGCACATTTAGGCAAGGAAGCTCTTTTATGCATAATGAAAGGGTGAATATCCCATCTCGACAGCTCTGCTTCGGTCCAATCAGGTACTGAAATCTGAGATATTAGAGCAGTTTCAAGATGACATTGTTTAAACATTTTGAAATAAAATAAATAATAATAATACCCAAGCACCATTACGTTTTGCAGTACGGCTTGAAGAACATCCTCACAGCTCCCAGCCAAATCAAGCGTATATCTCTGATCCGATGCAGAAGAAACTTCATCAGTAAGTCCATCACAGCAACCAAACAAATCCTCCAAGCATCTCAGAGCAACCATTTCCCTCGTACTTTTCGACAAATCTTCGGGTAATTCCGGAGCGGCCTCAATCAAATCTGAAAGAATATAGGGCAACAGAAACAGCTTTTTAATTCCAACAGGCGGGAACATATTCAGCGCGAATTCAAGAAACTTTGGAGGCATACCGTGTAAAATTGAAGAGTCAAATTGCTGGGAACACGCTAGGTACTCAATGACCCAAAGCCACGCAATGGTCGAGTCTGTCGCGTTAGTGTCAGCCATGGCTGCCGGCATGTACCGAACCATTTGAAAATTACCACATCGAATTGCAGATCAAACTTCTCTGCCACCGGGATTAAAAAGACTTTCACAGATAAACTGACGCGTATTTCAAGAAAGCTCGAGAAAAAGGGAAAACGAAAAAGACAATTTAAGCTTGTCGTTCAATTTTCTTGGCAACCAAACGGAAAGAGTAGGGTTACAGTATGGAATTTTATTTCTTCGACGGATAATATTAAAATTTCGGTTATAATAATATATATATTTTTAAAAATAATAATTTGTCTATCAAAACAATTGGCGTAGAACCAAGCCGTGGTTTTGGGTAGGTAGGGAGGGAGGGGGGCGTGGTTTCGAGCACCGGTAGAAAACAACAGTCGTTAATAAGAGCCAGGCAAACGCCACGTAAACACAAACCCACGTTCCTATATTATGACGTGATAATTTTCAATAACATTTTAAATTTTTTTAGTTTTTTATTTTTAATTTTCATATTTTATATTGTTTTTTTTTTTTACCTTTGAATTTTTTGAATTTTTATGATATTTTTGAAAAACATTAAATTTTATTAACATATTTATTTTTTATTTAAAATTACATCATGTTATCAATAATTTATATATATATATATAATTAATTGTGGCTTCGAAGTTTTCGTTGCATTGTTGAGTAACCAACATAACAGAAGAATAATAACAAAAGGTATAAAAAATAATAATAATAATAAAGAAATCACTACAAGGTATAAAAAATACGTTTTTTTTTTTGGGGTGGGGCGCCCAAAAAGGGAATGAAAATGTTGTTTCTCATGGGGCTGGGTTGGAAAATAAATGACACTTCCAACTTAATCGCAATTTGGAGGAGAGCCTCATGGTCGTTAACAGTCTCCGTCAGCAAATTGACGGCTTTCACCCAGCACAGTTGGGGGCCCAATTTCAACAATGCAAACCTCATTTAAAGAATTTTTGAAGTTAATGACCAAAATTTAAACAATTTTAAAATTACGAACTCAAATTTGAACTTTTAAATCCATTCTTTCAACCCTAAACCGTTAATTGGCTTTTACAGTTCTCCCACACGATTTTACCCACAAAATTTCCCCTAGTAGTTTGTAACCTCACAAATTGCAATGATTAAGTTCTTTTTTTTTTTTGTTTTTGTCTGAACGATGGATGGGTTGCAATGAATAATAATAATCAGGCCAAGATTCGTTCATTGGATGCGCCAATCAATGCGGACCACACCGTCTCCGGTTGCACTTGTGGTGGAGAAAGTGACAAGTGTCGCAACGTCAATAAGCTCTTCTCACACTTGTTTAAACTCGTGACGCAATAAGGTCTTTGAGGGTCGGTTGATGAAAGCCTTTTGAAAACGACAAAAAATGGCTTACACACGAGGTTTAAATGTCAAAGGCAAATGAAAAACGTCGATGACTCATCATTAAACAATCGATTTTTTCACCCCCTTTCTTAATTTTTTTTTAGGCAACCAGCCACAAAGTGTATTATTATAAATATTTTTACTCATTAAGTCAAAAATTAATCAATTTAAAATTATGTTTTCGTGCTTCTAAATATATATATATATATATATATATATATATATATTAACTCATTAACAAAATTATTATTTCAAGTGATATTAACAATGGATTTACTTGATACTTCAGCATGAACACAACGAAGAGATAATCTTTTAACCTTTTTTGCTAGTGCACTAAACTCACCTCACCGACCTTACACATTATTAGAAGCAGTCGGCCACTCCAAGATTAAACAAAAAATTGCTGCCTGGTGGCTCAAAAGGCACCCCACCCACCTAGACTCGAAAGGTACAAAGAGACAACATTTGACTTCGGCTCGCGAGAAATCATTCAAGAATAAAAAGAAAAGAAAAAAAAAAAATTGGCATCCTGGTCAAAATTCCAATTCCTTAAGATAAATGAGAAATTCCGGTCCAACACGAAATCCAGGGAGAAACACTTTGCCTACATATGGTACGCGAAAGGATTTAATCAAAGATTTTACCGCTATACAGCTATATGCTTATTGACATATGTGATAGATCTAAGAGAGTATTCAAACAAAATTTTTCTCGCCACAACTCAGGACCGAAGGTGTTGTGTGTCAGGAGGACAAAAGGAAAGAAAGAAAAGAAAAGAAAAGAAAAAACAAAGTAGCTTGAAAAGTGGAGATTCCCAAGATCACGTTCATCTAGATCAACATTAGGAAAAATAAATAAATAAAGGGGGATTCTGCACTGACAAATTATAACTTAGTTTCTTAATCAAATCAACAATTGTAAGAACGCAGCGCACGCCTATACATCAGCTCAAAATAGCAAACATCTAGACACTTGAGTTCAATTGTTGTTCCTTGACGAAACAAGACAAGTCCCAATGAAGGGTCACTTTCCAATAAATTGGAAATCCTCAAACCCAATTGTCTTAAGGAGGATTGGCAGATAGACAAATCAAACGCAAGACATTAAAAAGAGAAACAAGGAATGAAAAGAACCCAATTAGCATGCGGTGTACAACAAGGACTTGTGATTTCCCTGATTTATAGCCCCCCCCCCCAAAAAAAAGAAAAAATTACAGGAACAAATATGAGCTTGGAACATAAAAGAGAGACAATTGACTTGTGAAAAGAGGCAAGCGGAAATGGCGGTGGTGGTCTACCTGGAGGAGGGGGAGGAGAAGCGGACGAGATTGGTGAGCAATCGAGAGAAGGCGAGGCGGATGCGAGGGTAGGCCCTGAGGGTGTACAAGGCGGTGTGGCGGAGCAGTCTCTGGATGGTGTCCACGAATAGGTTCAGAGATCGGATTGGCGGGACGTACAGTGTCAAAGGCACCGCCGAGAAGGCCACCGCGAAGAACACTTGCAGCATTTGTATTGGCTGCTTTGCTTTTCCTTTAAGAGAGAGAGAGAGAGAGAGAGAGAGATTATGTGGATGTAATGGGGACGATGCTTTATTATGTTATGTGATGTGATGAGATGTTTTTGTAATATGCATGTGTCGATGTTGGCATTTTTACATTTATAGATCCGACCAAACCACCATATCAGGATTAAGAATTGAGAGTTAAATCCATCTGATTTTTTCTTTTTTTTTTTTTTTTTGGCCGGGGGGGGGGGGAATTTATCTCTTCTGTTTTTTTTTTTTTTTTTAAATAAAATTTATTTTGTTTAAGATTTTAATTTATACTATAAAATATTTATAATCTTAAATTCTGACAATCAAAATTTACTTCTAAATAACTTTACAAAATATAATTATCATAAAATTCAAAAATTTTGAATCATTATGATTATGTTTTCAACGTTTAATTTTTTTTTTAAAAAAATTGTTAGAGTTACAAAAATTAAACTCATTGATCATAATATTTAAATTTTATAAATTTTTATAATTAAAAAAAGAGCTTTAAAATTAACAAATTTTTAATGAAGATCTTTATTTTTAAAATTAAAACTATAGAAATCTTATAGTATAAATTGAAACCATAAAAAAAAAAATAAAAGGTAAAAGAAATAAATTAGATGATATTTAAAATTCAAGAACTTGCTCTGTCCCACAATTTTCAACAAATTGATGCGTAAAGCAAAATCATGTTAACTGCCAACTGCAACCAAAATATGTTTCGATCAAAGATCACAGGCTTCAACGCTTAGCTTTCTTCTTTTTTTTTTTTTTTTTTTTTCTTTTCTTCGTGATAAGATGAGAATCATATGGTGGGAAAGTGATGTTTCTCTTTTCAACGTTGTTGTGCCGGAGGTGTGAATATAGAAAAAGATGGAAGTGTTTTATCAAAACAAAATAACGAAACCATCTCGTGGTAGTTGGTGGGACGATGGTCATCCCTTCCCCTGCTATTATTCCCATAATATGACAAAAGCTTTTGGTCGAAAAAATAAAAAATTACAATCAAGTCTCAATTTGATTAACTTTTTTTTTTAAGGTAATTAAGTTATAATAATATATTTTTTATTCTTATAAATTTAATATTTCACTTAAAAAAACCAATCTCTCAAAAATAAAAATCATAAAAATCTAAATTCATAATCATTGGAATTTTTTGATCAGAAATAATTAAGAATTTTTACAATTAGATAAATAAAGGATTAGTTTCTTTAAAAAATAATTTCTTAATAATTACTCTTAAAATTTTTGATATATTAAATTATTTAAATTTAAAAGTCATAAAAAATTATATTCAGAAGTTTTACTTAACATTTAAAAGAAAATTTTCGTAACAACATATTATCAATTGTGTTTACTAATATAAAAATAATTATACTTATTAATATGAAAATAATAAATATTAAATATTAAATAATTTAATTAATAATAATATTCTTCCATACTTTGAACTAATCTTATCTCATGATTAACTAAAAATAATTTTTTGAATATATTATCTTGATTAACCATCTTATTTAGTTAGACCTTTATGAATAATTTTTTTTTTCTGTATAATAACTTAGTGTTGTATTAATTTTAAAATTACAATTAATCTTTAAAAGATTTTATAAAATATCTTTCAAAATTAACAGTGAATCAATATTAAGAATAATTTTGTCGTTTTCCATAGACAATAAAAATAATCCTAAACAAATGTTGCATAATTCATGTCTTGATCAACTTTATAATTGTGAATTATGTTATAATAATCTATTAAATGAAATTGTGTTTTCATAAATTACAAATAAATTGTATTAATGCTCATGAAATCATTCGTATGTTTTGGAATAATAGATGTTTAAGGTTAACTAATGAGAGCTTTAATATGGACAAATATAAAGTTAAAATATATAATTTGTAAAAAAATAAATCAAGATAACAATAAAAAATACACATCTAAAAATAAAAGAATAATTTAAAATAATTTTTTTTATTTTTCTTAGTTATAAGTATTTGTATTGTGTAAATTTTAAACATATATGAAAAATAATTAACATGAATTGAACAAATTATAATATATTTTAAATTTTAATGAAGTAAACTAAATAAATGAGATACATTTAAAATTTTAATTTTATTAAAATACAAATTAATTATTGAATAAATTTTATTTTTAAAATTAAATTAATATTTAAATTAGATAAATTATAATAAATAAATAAAATATATATTATAATTTTAATTATATTAAAATATTTGAAAATTACAAATTAATCATTAAATGAATGCTAAATTAGAACTTTAATCAAATTATTTTGTGTTTACTTACCCGAATCGAAACAATACCCGTCCAAAATTCAAGGAGGTGATAAAGCAACGACGTCGCATAATACTGGAACTGAGCCGGTATACTCTCGCTGGCTCGCTCGCTCGCTCTGTATGTTTGGCGGCGACCTGTTGGTGAAGGGCTGCACAGTTTTTGGTGGGGTTGGGGGTGGGAATGGAAATCAACGATGGGGAGGAAGAGGAATTCGGATTCTCCAGGAACTACTTTCTCGCTAAAGAGGTAGGCGGGTCGGGTAAGAAGTCGACCCGCAGGATAGCCGACATCGATCTCGTAGATGAACAGGTTCTCTCGCCAAAAAATATCCAACTTTTTTTCTTAATTTCTTTATTCCCATTTTCTGCTAATTCTTCGAATGCCAAAGCTTGCTTCTTTTTATTATATTTGTTTTGTGGGGGCGGGGAGGGGTGGGCTATTTTGACAAGATAAGCCAATGCTGCCTGCAGGAGCTAAGAGCAGCTGCAGCCAACATCGAACCAAAACACGAAAAAGAAATTAATTCTCTATTGGATGGTTACAAGAGCTTATATCCCAGATGGGTTTTCGACCTTAGGTATTACCCCGAATGCTTTTTATCTTTTTTTTTTTTTATCCTATTGTTCATTGTTTGATGCAAAACCAAAATGAAGAAAATGGAAGCTCCCCCACTCGTGTAAATTTATGTAGTGTAAATAGTTTCCCACCTTATCAGTAGTTTTGATGCTCGGACTGTGAGCCTAAAACCTTTGGCCTTTTGTTTGTCTTCAATTCAAGCAGTCCATGAATTCATAGAATACCAACTGGACAGAATCCCCTGCAGGGACTGTGGGGTTGAGATATTCTTAGTACATTAGCTACTAAATAGTAATTTGTTGGCATGTATTTTGTTTTTAACTGATGCAATTATAGAACTATTTGTGCAGTTCAGCTGAATTTTGAACAGGCAAGATTTATGAATGAAAGATGCATTCTTTAGCAGTAATCGCGCAACTAGTGATAACTGCTTGCTTTATGCTAGATGTTTGCATGAATGTATCCAGTTAAATGGCTTCTTCACTATTACACATGGGTCTCTTTAATTTTTATGTTCTGTTTTTTGAGATTTTCCCTTCATTTTGAGACAGGTGTGGTTTTGGCCTTCTATGTTATGGATTTGGGTCTAAGAAGGCCTTGATTGAAGATTTTGCAACTTCGGCGCTAACTGATTATTCTGTGGTTGTGGTCAATGGATATGTTCAGTCAATAAATCTAAAACAGGTACTTGTGCCTTTAAATAGTTCCCAAGTTGAGAAATGAGTATGATTTTAGATGCTGCTATTGCCTGTCTTTATGGAGTAGTAAAGAGTTTTGGCTTAGAATATTGCAAGCACTAGTCGAAACCCTTGTGTCCTATCCCTAATATATAAGTTTTCATTTTTCTGCCTTGGCACTTAAGCTCATTCTCTTTATTTCTTGGCTTAACATGTCCTTATGTCCTTTACAAATATGAGAATTAGGCACCATAGGGGTGCTAATGTGTTCTTTCTGTTTTTCTACTTCTTGCTAGTTGCAAGCCCTTATTTTTGTGATTGTAGGTATTGTCAGCCTTGGCTGAAGTTTGGTGGGACAATTCCAAACCAAACAAAGGACTCCATCAAAGATATTGCCTAAAGTTCAACAACCTTTCTGTTCTAGATCCATGGATGATCTTCTTGTGTTTTTAGATTCACCGCAGGAGGATGCAACTGATTCTTTTGTATCACTTATAGTTCATAACATCGATGGCCCTGGATTAAGAGATTCTGAAAATCAACAGTTTCTTGCAAGAATCGCTTCTTGTTCATGTGTTCGTATTGTTGCCTCAATTGACCATGTCAATGCACCCCTTTGTAAGTATATACTCAACTATTGCAACTATTTCTGTATGTTTATTTGTTGCTTGTCTCTTGCTAACCTTATACATCATTCTTTTTCTCATAATTCTATTGTTATGGCTATGGCCCTTGGAACAGAAATTACTAGGTAAAGTTGTTTCCTATGAGTAAAACAATCCTGTTGTGGTTTTCTTTTAGATAAATAATATAAAGTACTCAATGTACTTGTTAAATGTTTGATGTTTGAATTTACTTTATGAGGAGGGTGAATGATGTAGGTTAAGGGAATCGTTTATTTACCTGCTCCGTTAGTTAAAAAGATCACAACACCTATTCTGAAATAGTAGGATCGATTTCCCAGGAAATCAATTTATACACACACACTTTCTTCGGATCATGCATCAACAGGTCTCTCATGGAGATATTCCAATCACTATATCAGGTTTACCTTTAGAAGCTGATATTATGTTTCCCAAGTAACTGCTGAATTATTATTGGCCATGATTGATTGATCCTAACCATGGTATCTGGGGTTTGCTGTTAGTGTGGGACAAGCAGATGGTTCACACACAATTTAACTGGTGGTATCATGTTCCTACATTCGCTCCGTATAAGGTTGAAGGGATATTTTTTCCACTGATCCTTGCCCACAGCAATACAGCTAAAGGTGTGAAAACAGCTGCTATAGTATTGCAGAGTTTGACACCCAATGCTCAGAGTGTGTTCAAAATTCTTGTTGAATATCAGTTGTCTCATCCTGATGAAGAAGGCAAGTAGCTACATGGGATTTGGAGCATTATGCTTTATATTCTAGTCTCACTGTGCATTTGTTTTTGTCACTTTCAGGCATGCCAATTGATAACCTCTACATGGCCTCTCGAGAGCGCTTTCTTGTGGGTAGTCAGGTTACATTGAACTCCCATTTGACAGAATTTAAAGATCATGAGTTAGTCAAGATAAGAAAACACACTGATGGTCAAGATTGGTTGTACATACCTCTTGCAACTGATGCACTTCAAAAGCTGCTTTCTGAAATCAGTACCTAGTTTAGTTCTTGAAGCAATTGAACTACAATGAATAGTATGTCTGAGTTTGTTTCCCATGCAAGAAGTTACAAATATTTGCATTGTCTCTTGAATGATCTTCACTTTTTAAGTTACTTTTCCCGTCTCCTAGTCTACAACAGGCATATGTTCTATTAATTCTTAGGCATCAAAATGTTGGCATTGATTGCAAAAAGCATGTGGGAAATACAGAGGAGTCGAAACTGGTTTACCGTGGAATGAATTGGGAAGCGAACTGTTCTAATCAACTGTTTTGGTAAATGATCTTGCTTTTTAGGTGAACTAAAAGAAATAATGACCCCTCAGATTCTTCTTTAGTTGCAACCTTTACCGTCAACCATTGTTCCAAAAATCTTTTCAGTGGGAGGAATTCACCCCTGAAATTGTCTCTAGTTTGGGGTTTTGATGTGTGAACAAATATGAGTGTGTGGCGGTCGAACCTCATTTATTTTTTTCTGTGATTTTACATTCGTTTGACCGACTTGTAGAGACGACCCCAGGCCATTTGGAGTAATTCGTTGGATCATCAAATTTTTAAAGCCATTAAGAAGTTTATCAAATTATAAACTACACAATAAAAATAATTCTCTTTATTTCTATGAATCTTCTATCTTCTCTTTTTAAGATCAAAATTCAAAATCTCTAAAATTAAAATATAAAGTCCTAAATTTTTTAAAATGTACACCGATAGGCTTGAAGGTAGGCTACCAAATGGCCTGTGTTATGTTGAACTGGAAAATTGCAAAACAGTGAACTCATCCAAGCCCAACCTTAGCTTCAGCTCATTAGAAAATCAAAAGAATTGAGTTCAACTGAAGATTCGTCAATAGGTTTCGCGCCTCATAACATAAGCTCAGGCAGCCACATTCACATTGACATTCACCGACAATCACGCTTTGACGAATGCTTTCTGCCGTAAAGGTCAGCCCTCCGCCATTCAAAACTTCGAATTTCACACCCACTACCAATGTCTATTTGGCTTGAATTATTCAGATAGCCTCTCAGTCAAATTTAATACAAACGTGTATACACCTACTGTTGGTTTTCACCTCTTGGTACTAGTAATTGAGAAAACAGATCAAAAAAAAATTACACATATTAGGGGCCATCCATTATAAGATGGTCACTGTAATTTTAGTGTACATCTGGATGAAATTGCCCTGGAAGAGAGCTACTTTGATATGCCCTTTGAAGATGAAGCCTTAATGAGTAGTTACTCAGCTGCACGTAAAACCGATAAGACCATCAATTTATACGATCGACTAACCACTCATATCAATCATCAACAATGACAAAACCTTTTCAAGGTGTTCTTCATTGGCAAAGGGCATCCCGTTCTTTCCCTTCCCCGGGGTTATTAAGGTTCTAATTTTCTCCTTGACAATCAACTCAATAAAGGACCTAGATCAAAACAGATGCAAAACCAAATAGCCTCTAGTTCATTTGTTGAGAATTCAGAGATTGTGAACCTCATTTAAATTAATCCAGTCATCTTTTTGATTTTCAAAGAACATAAACATCCATCAGTAGCCCCAACAAAACACTCACCCATCAGACAACACTTTATACAGAATATAAAAAATAAAATCGCTAAATCTAGCTGATCAAAGAAGTACCTCTAAACCTCGAATTTGCTCGTGGTACTGACTTAACACAAGCTTTAAGCTTTGTGCTTCCCTCATCTTTTCCTCTTGCTCCAAGTTCCGTTCATGCTGGATGGCAAATGCTCTCTTCAAGATTTGGTTATCATTTAGCAAACTCAGCAGACGCTGTTTCAGCGAAGCATGCTCCAGCTTTTTTATACAAAAAGGCACGGGAAAGTATTATATGAATGAGCCAGTTGATAGCTATGGAAATTAGGTATCAAGACAAAGTACATATTACCTCTTCAGATGCCCTGGAGTGAGAATGCATATTTTGCTCAAAAGCTTCTACTATTTTGGCAGCACGTCCCCTAGCATCATCAAGGTCTACAGCCTTCATCATTTCCTCCACAAATAGATCCACCCAATTGGACCTAACTTTGGTATTATCAAAATCACCAGATGTTTTTTCAGATTCGCAAAGACCTGGATAATACACATAGGAAAACATGAGGAGCTGATCCTGAGTTCAACCCCAATATATCTTCAAAGCTAGAGCCACACAGCATCAGCCAAAATTAATCGAAAAACATATTAAGGATACGAGGAATTAGCCAGGAACTTACATGGAGCTGTACTCAAGGCAAGAACAGCATCACAATTTCCAACGGTTGAAGAGCCGGAGCTTTCTGATTGATTACTTTGCACAACACCACTAGACGAAATTTGCCTTAAACTCTCAACGGCATCATCAACCATATTGTTCTGATTCCCAACAACGTTACCGACCAACTAAGCACGAAAATGGAACAAAGATTAACACACCATTGAACAAACAAAGACAATTTGATTTAACGAGTGAATCGGAGAAAACTCCAGCATTTCATCTAGTCGTACTCATTTTCACTTTACTAGATATTATGGCATTAAATGAATGAAAATGAACAAATGCCTAGCAGACGGAGTGTCACCATCACTCTTCACTGCATTTCCCATCTAAAAGACAAGAAGCCACAAAAAGGCCGCAAGAAAACCGCACAAAACTGCCGGAGGGAATTTAATCCCACAAGTCATATAAACATTGCCAAGAAAAGCCAAAAAGAAAGTTCAATAATTTACCAAAGGAAAAAAAAAAAGAAATATACTTTGAATGATAAATAGCCACGACCACGATATCTGAATTGTAGGAATAAATATAGGCCAATAAAATTCACCTCAGGATCCAGGGCCGGGAGCATTTGGCGAAAGGGGGCCAAAACCGGGTTGCCTTCAGATCCGGCCCCGAGTTCGGACGAGCCAAAAGTAGACCACCTAGATCTTTTAGCAGACTGCAAGGATCCGAAAAATTCCTCGAACCCGACCCGCTTCCGACAAACTCCGGCAGACATCGCGGGCCGAAAACCCCCTCGTAGAATTTTTTTCTTTTTGCAAGTTTCAGAAAAAAAACCCAACAAACAACAGCGACGGGGACAGGGCGTCTTTATTATTATTATTATTATTATTATTATTTTCTCAAGCTGGATTTTCAGACAACTGAAAATCAGGGTCTTAAACGTTGGATAGGGGGCCGTACATACATGGTAGGCGCAGGATATGGGGGGGGGAGGAGGTATGGCTGCGCTGCAGTGGACTCTCTTTCGGCTTTTTGATTCAGTGCTTCTTGGGAAAAAGTAGGAAATGGGACCTGATCCGCTGTCCTGTCGTATCAGATCTATTGCATCATGCTGCTGGCTGCACACTAATGTAATGATATGACAATCCCACTTTTAAGAGGAAAGTAGTGGGACGACTGTTGTTCTCCACAATATTAAGTGTTATATATATAATATTAAATATTATTTTATGTAACATTAAAAAAAATGATAATGAGCTTTAAAATTAAATATCTTAAATTCAAGTTTTAATCAAAACTTATTATAAAAAAAAATTCTTAAAATTTGGGAATTTGATTCTTTCTCTTGTTCATATTGTCAAAAGCTACCATAAGTAAAGTTTTATTTTAAATTTTACCAACTAAAGCACGTAATTATCATCGTACTTGTTACGCATATGCCATGCGATGCAATGCTCAGGTTCCCTCGCCAAGCAACTAACCCAGGATATGTATAGACTATACAGAGCATGGTGAAACGCCCTGGAATATTTTAGGGGAGCCTAGAGGCTTATTAGGACTCTAGAACATTCCTCCTTATTCCATATTATTTTAGAATTCTCTTGAATAGGTAGAGTTGTGTAGATCCTTATAGAATTCTCTAGATCTTTGATTGTAGCCGTTAGATTAGATGAATCCTAACCATTCATTTAGGAGGAAGAGTTGTATATAAAGGGATTAGCCCCAAGGATAGGAGACATCCAATTCACTTGTATTCTCTCTCAAGTTTAATATAGTGTTTCTTTTCTCTCATCATTCTTTCTTGTGTTTTCCATTGTGCTCTACTTTCTCTTCACTATCTAAGAGGGAAGGCTGACTTAGCTTCTACGAAGGGCGTAGTGAAAGCTAAGTGCCGCACGGTCGTGAGGGAAATTCGTACGTCCGTGACAGTTGGTATCAGAGCCTGGTTCGTGAGGCATAATGTCGAGCACCATGGAGGAGAATGTGCCAAGGGAACACCAGGGGATGGAGAGGGGACGTGATCCATCTCCCATTCGAGATGGGAACAAGAAGAAGGAGCGTGGACGCAGCAAAACTAGTTGTCACTCTTGCTACGTTGGAAGAAAAGTCGAACATCCTTGAACAGGTAATGTCTGTAATGGGTACACGTATTGAACATATTGAATATAATTTTGATGCTTTAGAATCTCACACATTAGAAGAGCTTGATAAAGTTAAAGGGTACGTCCAAGAGTGTCTTTCCAATAATGAAGGGTGTTACGGGGGTGAGCAAGCCTTCAAGGCGACGGTCATGCAGACTGTCAAAAGCTTGCAAACTCAAGTGACCTCCTTAGAAACCATTCTAGAGGAGATGCGCCAAGACGTAGCCATGTGCAAGAAGGTCATGGCTAGCGATGGCGGCTTAAGGGGAGCTCCTACGATGGAAGCTCCCAAGCCCAAGGAATTCTCGGGCAAGAGGGATGTCCAAGAGGTGGAGAATTTCCTTTGGCAGATGGAGAGATACTTCGATTGTCTAAAGATGGTAGATGCACGAGATAAGGTGAACACGGCAACCCTTTACCTTGCGGATACAGCAACTCTGTGGTGGCGGAGGAAGCATGCGGATATGCAAAGAGACCTTTGCACCATAGAGACGTGGGAAGACTTCAAGAAGGAACTCAAGAGGCAGTTCTTTCCTGAAAATGTGGTATATGAGGCACGTAAGCAACTAAGGGAGTTGCGACATAAGTCCTCTATCCCTGACTATGTTAGGGATTTCACTACGGTATTGTTGAAAATACCTAACCTAGGTGCAGAAGATGCACTATTTTACTTCGTGGATGGACTCAATAATTGGGCCAAGCAAGAAGTGCAGCGGCGAGGGGCAAAAGACGTTGATGAGGCCATTGCAATTGCGGAATCCCTCACCGAGTACCAAATGAGCGAGTCTTCTAGAAATAGAAACTCCAAGAGTAACTCAAACAAAGGTGGGGGAGAAAGAGATAGAGGCCAAGGAAGTCACAACCCGCCTACGAGAAGGGACTACGAGGAGAAGAAATAATCTTTCACGCCTAGAGGAGGGTGTTTCGTGTGCAAGGGGCCACACCCTATGAAAGATTGTCCGAAATTGGGTTCATTGGCCGCTATGATCGAGCAACAAGAGGCACAAGCAGTAAATGATCCAACAGAGCAGATTGGTTCTCTACAATTGCTCAACGCTCTTAAGGGCAAACAAGAGCTACAAGCAATGAGAGGTAAGGGACTGATGTTTGTAGATGTGCAGATAAATGGACAGCACGCCCAAGTCATGATTGACACGGGTGCCACTCACAACTTCATCACTGAGGAGGAAGCTAAATGGCTTGGTCTCTCTGTGGCCAATGGTGGGGGTTGGCTCAAGACCGTCAATACTAGTGCCAAGCCTTTACGTGGAGTTGCCTAAAATGTACCAATGAGTCTTGGTCCGTGGAGAGGTGCAGTGGACTTCTCAGTGGTGCACATGGATGACTTCAAGATCGTGTTGGGCATGGACTTCCTTCGTAAGGTACAAATTGTTCTTATGCCATATTTAAACTCTATGTGTGTGCTTGAGAAGGAGGCCCCGTGCATGGTTTCTGCCGTGTCGAAAGTGAGTGATAGGAAAGTCCTATCTGCCATGCAAGCCAAGAAGGGCCTCAAGTGTGGGGAAATCACTTACTTGGCAACGATGGTGACAAGTGATCCCTCCAGGCCTCCAGAGGTGGACCTACCCCAGACAATTAAAGATGTCCTTGAAGAAAACAAGGATGTTATGCCTCCCGAGCTGCCCAAACGACTTCCTCCAAGGAGAGAAGTTGACCATAGAATAGAGTTGGAGCAAGGGTCTAAGCCACCTGCTATGACCCCCTATCGCATGGCACCCACCGAGTTTGAAGAGTTGAAAAGACAACTGGTTAGTTTACTAGATGCGGGTCAAGTGCGACCTTCAAAGGCTCCTTATGGCGCTCCAGTCCTATTCCAGAGGAAGCATGATGGTTCACTACGTATGTGCATCGACTACCGGGCACTCAATAAGATCACGGTAAAGAATCGATATCTCCTTCCTCTCATTCCTGATTTGTTTGATAGACTAGGGCAAGCCAAGTGGATTACGAAGGTGGACTTGCGTTCTGGATACTATCAAGTTCGTATAGCAGAAGGAGACGAGGCAAAGACCACCTGTGTCACCCGCCATGGTTCCTTTGAGTGGTTGGTGATGCCCTTTGGGTTAACCAATGCCCCTGCCACCTTCTCCACACTCATGAACCAAATCTTTCGGCCATTCTTGGATCAGTTTGTAGTGGTCTACTTGGACGACATCCTTATCTATAGTGAGACCCTTGAAGACCATGTAGACCATCTACAAACCGTGTTCAAGCTTTTGTGGGACAATGAGCTCTACATAAAGAGGGGGAAGTGCACTTTCGCGGCACAGGAAGTACACTTCCTTGGTCATGTAGTGGGGAATGGACGGATTCAAATGGATGAGGAAAAGGTTCGAGCCATCCAAGATTGGGAACCACCAAAGAATGTGTCACAGTTGCGATCATTTCTTGGGCTAGCCAACTACTACAGGCGGTTCATTGAGGGATACTCAGCACGGACGGCTGCCCTAACTAATTTGTTGAAGAAAAACCAGTCATGGGAATGGACAACACAACAGCAAATGGCTTTTAAAGGGTTGAAGGCTACAGTGAGTAAAGAGCCTGTCCTTGTTCTCCCTGACTTTACTAAGGCATTTGAAGTCCACATTGATGCTTCAGACTTTGCAATAAGAGGGGTCTTAATGCAAGAAGGACATCCCGTGGCTTATGAGAGTAGGAAACTGAATGACACCGAACGGAAGTACACGGTGCAAGAGAAGGAGATGACTGCCATTGTTCATTGCCTCCGTACTTGGCGCCATTATCTATTGGGTTCTCAATTTGCGATCAAGACGGACAATGTGGCCACTAGCTACTTCCAAACCCAAAAGAAGCTGACCCCGAAGCAAGCTAGGTGGCAGGACTACTTGGCTGAGTTTGATTATACATTGGAATATAAGCCAGGTAAAGCCAATGTAGTCGCTGATGCATTAAGTCGCAAAGCAGAACTGGCGGCCATCTCTCAAATAAAGGGAGATATCAAAGATCAGATTCGGGAGGGGCTTAAGCATGACCCTGTGGCCAGGCAAATTTCCAACCTTGCTGTCAAGAAGGGGACAAAAAGGTTTTGGATGGAGGATGGCCTAATCTATACCCGAGGTAAGCGACTCTATGTGCCTAAGTGGGGAAATATAAGACGCTTCCTCATTAAGGAGTGTCACGATACCAAGTGGGCGGGTCACCCAGGCATGAAGAGGACGTGGGCATTGTTGGAGGCGACATACTATTGGCCTCAACTGAGGGATGAGGTTGAGATGTATGTTCGAACATGTCTGGTGTGCAAACAAGACAAGGTTGACCACCAATTACCTGGAGGCTTATTAGAACCATTACCTATACCTCAAAGGCCTTGGGAGACCATTACAATGGACTTCATTTCGGCATTACCCAAGTCAGAAGGGTCAGGGTCGATCTTAGTGGTCGTGGATCGATTTTCAAAGTACGGGACGTTCATCCCTGCCCCAACTGATTGTACAGCTGAAGAGGCGGCACGACTATTCTTTAAAAATATGGTGAAATACTGGGGGCTGCCACACCACATCATAACTGATCGTGATCCTCGTTTCACTGGTCGACTGTGGGACGAGTTGTTCAAGCTCTTGGGGACGGAGTTGCACTTCTCCACGAGTTTTCACCCTCAAACTGATGGCCAAACTGAGAGGGTGAATGCTCTTTTGGAGTGTTATCTTAGGCACTTTGTAAGTGCCAACCAACGGGATTGGGGAAGACTCCTGGACGTGGCACAATTCTCTTACAATCTACAAAAGAGCGAGGTGACCGGGAGAAGTCCCTTTGAATTGGTGACTGGGCAACAACCTATAACGCCCCACAACGTGGATATAGATTCTCAACCAGAAGCCCAGGAGCCCTAAAGATGGCCAAATCGTGGAAGGAATAAGCCGACATAGCCCGTTCCTACCTTGACAAGGCAGCGAAGAAGATGAAGAAATGGGCAGACAAGAGAAGACGACATGTGGAGTTTGCTGTTGGAGACAAGGTAATGGTCAAAATCTTGCCCCAACAATTCAAAACTTTTCGTTCTGTCCATAAGGGTCTAATAAGGAAGTATGAAGGACCTTATTCAGTCTTGGGGAAAGTTGGTAAGGTCTCTTACAAATTGGATTTACCGAAAAATATAAAAATTCACCCCGTCTTCCACGTAAGTATGCTCAAACCATTCAAGAAAGACCAAGAAGACCCTAGACGTGGAGTTTCCACTAGAGCTCCCCCAATTGTGGTAAAGTCCTATGACAAACAAGTCGAAGAAGTGCTGGGCAAACGGGTTGTTCGAAAACGTGGTATACCACCAAGCACTCAATACCTGATCAAATGGAAGGAATTGCCCGAGAGTGAAGCAACATGAGAAAGCAAAGAGGATCTGTGGCAATTTTAACAACAACTTCAAGAATACGAAGACTCGACGAGGGCGTCGATGAATTAGGTGGGGGAGAGTGAAACGCCCTGGAATGTTCTAGGGGAGCCTAGAGGCTTACTAGGACCCTAGAACATTCCCCCTTATTCCATATTATTCTAGAATTCTCTTGAATAGGTAGACTTGTGTAGATCCTTGTAGAATTCTCTAGATCTTTAATTGTAGTCGTTAGATTAGATAAATCCTAACCATCCATTTAGGAGGAAGAGTTGTATATAAAGGGATTAGCCCCAAGGGTAGGAAGCATCCAATTCACTTGTATTCTCTCTCAAGTTTAATATAGTGTTTCTTTTCTCTCATCATTCTTTCTTGCGTTTTCCATTGTGCTCTACTTTCTTTTCACTGTCCAAGAGGGAAGGCTGACTTAGTTTCTACGAAGGGTATAGTGAAAGCTAAGTGCCGTACAATCGTGAGAGAAATTCGTACGTCCGTGACAATGGACTGGGTCTGCTTCGCACTCTTGCTTCGGTAACTTCTGCTGGAAGCCTCTTTGTTGGACTCTCCCTGGATTAATTTGTTCGCATGTCAACCGTTGGCCATTTTTGCCTAATGAATGTTTGAACAGGACGAATACGACAAAAGTGGGAAAACTACTCATCCATATATAATTATCACTGCATGATGTTACAATGATTTATACTTCCTGCTCAACGCAACTTCATAGACATTTACATCTAACCATAGTCAAAGTTGACTGATTAATTAGATCGTTAAGACTAATAATTAGTTCATAATTTGATTCAATTTTTTCTTATAGCAGATCTAAATATCAATTAACATAAAAAAACGATAAACTGATTAATCCAATCAAAATTTAATTTTTACCAATTAACCTATTTGACACAAGAAACCAACACATTTTTCAGATATTTCGTGTTGCTATTAAAAATTAATTTTATTAATGTATATATTATTTATTTAATATTGAATATCAATTTAATTCTGATTAAACCTTAAAATATTTAACTTTCTAATTCAATAATCAGTCCCATTTTTAAAACATTAGTCATAGCAATAACCTTAGTATAACCTTATACATTCAATCGCTTAGTATAAGGTTGCATTCTAGGTTTTAAGGGCGAGGGCAAACTTTCCGCAATGACTGAAACTCATGGCGCGTTGGCAGATTCAATTAGCTGCATTTCATAATTACAACCCTAGAGAGTCCATGAGTTGTGATAAAAACTGTAACTCATAGCCGAAGTCAGGTTATGCACATTCTTCAGTGAAGTTCAGGTTACGCATCTTACAGGAACCTAGGGAGAAGTCATACATGCTAGCAATTTCTTGCACACGAATTGCACGTCCTGAGAAGGATCCGAGACAGAAATTCTCGACAGCACGGATCTTGCTTCTAGCAATCCCCCTGATATATTTTCCAAAATTTCTTCTTCGCCGCCCATGAGAGAGGCCATTAGCTTTGCACCCGCCATCTTTTCCTGATAACAATAGAATTGCAACTTCAACTCAAAGATGGGAGAGAAATAAGGAGTGTCGGATAGTGGTGTTTTTTTTTTTTTTTGGGGGGGGGGGGGGGGGAAACAGGATACTAAAGAATAAAAAGCTATTTGTACTCAATAATTAAGGACAAAGAGATTGATGGAACACAGCTGTTCATTTAGATTACAAGGGACCTAAAGCCAAATGATGCATCTGTGATCGTCTTACTGGCCCGCATAACTTCAAGAACCAGACCTTAAAGGTTTATTCGCCCAAGACTTTTAATATTTAGACATGAAAGTGTACATATACCATATGAACTGTAAGCTAAACTCGAGAGGACTGGCAAGAGCACCTATGGAACCCAGGTTCACCTAATATAGGGTTGAGGGGGTGCCCTTAGAATTTAGAGCCCAGGTTCATTCCATGCAAGTTCTTGAAGAAATCATTATGGGTTGGGTTTGTGTTTTCTTTTTTTGTCAAATGGTAGGGTTGCCAACAAAACAAAGACATTTAAAGAGAACTCATTGAGGTTATCACATAATTCCAATACTAAAGCATACAACAATAACCACAATTACTAGCACCAAAGTTGTTTAGAACTTATACCTTCTCTGAACTTTTCCCAAGAAATCTAATAGAGAGTTTGAGCAGATCAGATGAGTAAGAGGAAACTGCAGATTTCAGGTGGAACACAGCTGAAAACATAACCTGAACACAAGCAGCTCTAATCTCTGGCTGCAATATCAACTGCATTATTTGACATGATCTGATTTTCAGACAGGAGAAAAATGACTACAGTAGAATAGATCAGAATTCCAGTCAATATTTGTTTTTGAAACTCAAGGCATCGATACCATGTACCTCAACAGAACGAATCAGACAGGGAAGACACTTCTGAGCAAAAGCTTTCTTGCTAGGGTTGGAGATCTTCTGGCAGGCACTTATAAGAACATTGGCCATGCAAAGACGATATGAAAGAGAGACTGGAAATCCAAAGAGATGGTTCTCATTGCCTGATGTGGAGGGAGAAACGACTTCATTCTCATCATTTACCAATTGATGAATCACATAAGTGAGAATAGAGTTTCCTGACACTACATTCCCTGCATTTTGAGCCAAAAGATGTCTCATTTTGCCAACTTGGTAGCATAAATGCACATAAAAGAAGACAAACCAAAATTACCTGTATCTCCAACAGAAGATTCCTTTGAAGGACCCTCAACCAATCCAACAGGTTGGAGTTCAGCACATACAAATAGTGCCAGACAGTCAATGCAGCCATGCTGGGCTTTGGAAACTGAGGCAGAAAATCAAATTTGCAGGAAATAAATGTGCACAAAAGTAAGAGGATCACAAAGATAAGGTAATTTCTACCTTCATCACCATCTAAAGAAGGCCACAACAGAATTTTTTCTATTATCTTCCTAATTCGAAGAATTGCAGGATGGGATATGGACTCCTTGCCTCTAACCTACAGGCCATAACACGTACTCATATTAGCTGCCGCCTAGTTGGATAAAAATATGCCTAAAATTACATCAGATGGAAATCCAACAAGCCTTCCAGTGCATTAGATCACAATAATATACATATGGCAGTGATAATTACCAGCAGTGAAGTGCAAACCGAAAACAGACAAGCTTTTACTTTCAGCACCTCGTGGCAATCTGCAGCATGTTCCAATAGGGTGGACACAACTGGAAGGAGCACCTACAATATCAAGACAAAAGCAATTAGTAAAGTCTTGAAAGAATCATTAAAAGAGAGTAAAAATGAGAATGAAAACTCACCAACCAAAATAAAAGAAATCAATTTTTAATATCCCTCATCTTTATAGGCATTCAATGTTTATACCAACTACTCTGTAAGTTCTTGCCAGTTAAAAAAATATATATTCCGATAACACATTGTAAGGGTTTACAAGCTCTAACTCAATAAAAGTAACTTTAAACTCTGATAATAAGAAAAACAAGATGTGAGAGAAAGAAAGAGAGAGAGAATCCCATCTGAAGCTTGATACAAGCAAAAGATATCAAAAGGAACCTTAAGGGTAGAAACAACCTTCTTGTTTTCATCTCTCAAACCAAAAGATATCTATTCCCAAACCATCTTTGAAAAGATTGCTCACATGAGACAGGAATAAACTATTTTGGTACATATGAATGAGGCCACGCTCCTGTTTTGACTACTAAGAACTGCAGAAATTATATGGTTTTTTTTTTTCAGGCAAAAGTTATTGATAC
This sequence comes from Ceriops zippeliana, assembly GCA_037897445.1. NCBI lineage: Eukaryota > Viridiplantae > Streptophyta > Magnoliopsida > Malpighiales > Rhizophoraceae > Ceriops > Ceriops zippeliana. The sequence goes on along the minus strand of JBAPLH010000216.1, from coordinate 1,676,006 downwards.
GTACATGGGGATGTAAGCGGCCACAAAGCTCAGCAGCAAGTTTTCGTACATCTTCAAATTCAGAGTTACTTATTGCCCTAAATTTGAGGAAAAAAAAGTACAGAAGACGTAAGATTAATATCCTTTATTAAAGCTTGAGGCTGTGTATGCTTGTGGATTAACCTTTTCAGAAGGAATGCAGCAATACAAGCTTGACCTCTGATGTTGACATCTCCACATTCTGAAAGCCTCACATAAAGAGGAAGTTAGTTGCAAACTAGCTATCATCAGAAAAAAGATACAAAGTTGAAGAAAATCAAGCAAATGCTTCTGGCTTGAATTCTCATACAACTAATTCCCAGAATCAAATAGAGGTGAATAATTATGCTCTCACAACAATCCCATACAAAGTGTAACAGGTAACTCATAAAGCAATTTGCTAAGATGAAAGTGCAGGTCACGAAGGTAGAACATTATCATTACTTAGACCTGACAGCAAGTGTCTGGGAAATGATTGGCTACAAACTACACTTCTCAAGATCATATCCAAATGTGGAGCATAGAATTGTTACAAAAGGGGTGAACAAGAGAAGAGGCCTCAGAAAGCATACCATATATAATGCCTTCATTGGAAAGTTGACCATACACAACAGATGATTTGAGGTCATCAAAAACTCTCAGTGGAAGCAACCGAATTATAAGCAATGGACAGAGACGCTCAAATAGACATTGCTGCATTTCCACCAAGTTTTCAGGTGCACCTCTCTCAGTCTGCCATCTGGACAATAAACTTTCATCAGTCTTGCTAAAGAAAAGTGAGGTCGGATAGAAAGCACAACCACCAACAGTAGATGAAACATTGGAAATCTCCAGGACTGCAATAAATCATTTAAGCATAATTCTGAAGAGGAGAATATTCCTATGAAAAAGCATTACTTTTGGCTTCAAGCAGAGTCTTAAATTACAAAATAAACTAATCTGTTTATCATATGTCCTATTAACAGAAAAAAAAAAGAGAGAAAATCCCAGAAGTGGTGCAACAGATATAAAGACTGCAACACAAGATACTGAATCACACATGATATACAAAGGCAAGCAACTATAATACTGATTGCAAAAGATTTTTCTGCTACATACTACTGATTGCAGACGTACAATCTGTGAAGCATGAGAGAAAAAACAATGTGACTCATGGAAGATACAATTGACAGAATCCATTTAACAGTTCTCATGCAATTTTTAATCATTATGCTGCAATATATGATTAATAGGTATATCATCAAAACTATCTAGCAAAGAGACTACTCTGGCAAGCTGCAAGTAGCTGTAGATAGATCATGTAACACAATGGCAGGGACTTAAATGTCTACACCCCAGTCTTAAAAAATGGATGGGTTGGTCATATTGTGATCATCCTATCAGAGGTCTACACTAAATGATCTAAATAGCAAAAAACACCTAGTTTGCCAAACTAAAAACTTGAAACAAATAATATTCACCGGAACCAAAAAACAGTTGGTATAAAAGTAAGCAATGACATGCACCAAAACTAAGAAGATTGATCAAACCTCAAGTCAAGATGTACAGAATTTTCCAGCCGCTGCATCTGCACCAAAATACGATCGAAGACTGCATCTGCAACATCTGCTAAGGGTTCACTTATAGAGCTTAAAAAACGAACAATAGTCACATTTTTTGGCTCAGAAAACATCTTGTCAATCAATGGTCCAATGAAGAATTTCCAGTCTTGTACCTAAAATGTCAGACAAAAAAAATCAAATAAAGCCCAACTGATTACTGCAGAGATAAATGCAGAATGACATGAATTCAAACTTGACAGAAGAATCAGAAGCAGCTAAAAGTGAATGCTAGAAATGCAAGGTAATATAAAGGGTGTCCTAGTGCAGAAGACTCCCACACTATATAGAATATGGAGAAGGCTTAGATGGAGAAATGTTAGAAGTAGAAATAGAAAGGCAATATCAAATTTTATAATACAAAAATCATGTGAGAAGGGATCCAAAAGCAGTACAAACAGCTTAAGGAATGATGACACTATATATCAAGTAAACAACAAGCCCTGCTACGAAAAAGAAGAAAAAATGAGAAGCAAATATGTTATAACATTTGCATTTCTCTTTAGAATATAGAAGTATTGCTAATGCAAAACATGACCAATTCACAGTTCATGCCTCATGCATCAAAGTGATAATTTTCATGCCACAATAAAACAAGGCCTTTTCACTTTCAACTAGACATGAGAAACATAAAAAAATTGAAAGCAGCTCAAAACAGGACCAAAGGAAACAAATATGCGCCCACACATCAACAAGGAGAACAAATTAAAAAAAAAAAAATGCACAATGTCAAACAGCCAGCATTGTTTTGTGAAAACTTAGTAAAATAGTATTTGTATCCCAGAAATTAGGTCCAACTACGGTAGCCTCTGTTCTTACACTTTTAGACCACTCTGGAATCAGCTTCAGTACTTGGTCATCCTTCTTTGGTCCTGCAATGATGCTACCAAAAATGAGCACAAAACAGAAAAGTATAAAGTGTTGCCCAGAAAGAAATAACAGGACTAACTACAGTACAGAACACATGAAAACAAATACTTGCCTATGGAGTGCTAAATGAACTAACATATAGAAAACCTCAAAACAAGAACTTAGTGCTCATGACAAAGGTAGAGATACACAGATACAAGCACAAGTAACATAAATGCACAAACAGATCCACAGTTGGGGTGAAGTGGGGGCCAGGTGAGATGTAATTAATCCTACAGTACAGCATTCTTTGAGAAAACAATACCGATCCTTCAACATTATTGTTGACACCTCAACACATAAAACTAACCAAAATAGCCATCACACGGCAGCTTGAAATTTTGGCAGAAGGGGTCAATGAGAAGAAGAAGATAACTGACTGAATTGTATGGCTTCTCCACATTGAGTAAAAACAAAGAGATGCTATACACAGCATAGTTAAATGATTGAAATTAGGGAAATTTCTATAGGCAATGGCATTGGTGTATTGGTCATTTGCAGTGGTAAATTATTCACTCAGTGAAACTGAAAAAGCATTAAATGGCTTCTCGATCTACCACATTTCAAAATCAAGTGAGAAACAGACCTTCTCTTACATCTCTTGCAGTGTTTGGAGTATCCAGGCTTTGGTTGATGTTGCTATGGAATATTAAAGGAGAAATAATCAGTAAACAGGCAGAACATCAGGCTCAGCATGATTCCAAAGTAGAAGTCCTTTTATAAAACTCAAGAAAAGACAGATGACCATTTTATTTACTACTAATGAATTAATGTGCAATTAATGGACAAAGAACACATACCTAAGGCAGTCAAGCAGCAGACATACAACTTCAGGTTTCTGGTTATGATATTTGAGCATTTCAATCAAGGCAGAACTGGCTGATGACTGCCCCATCATCTGATGAGTAAACCAAGTCAAGAAGTGCAGGCAAAAATAGTGATGGGTCTGCAAAAGAAAACAGAGAACTAAGAAGAATGAGAATGCTAACAAAAAATATTATCTTTGCTGGTACCAAAAGTGCGAATAATATAAGCAATACCACAGCCCTAAGGCGCCTTTTGTCAAATAGTCAAAAGAACTGCAAACCTAAGCAACAACATTACTACCTGTAGCTTGGGGAGATAAAGATATGTGCAGGCCATAAAACAGCTATATTTATTTTTTGCTAATCATGCATACAATGCGAATCACTCAGTTCTTCTTCACTGAAAATTATGATATTCAAGATTAAATGGAAGGATATGAAACTTACAAAGGCCCAACTAATACATATTAGAAGAATAACATGAATGCCTTGGAGTAAGCTACAGCCACAAAAGACATAAAAGGTAGTCTTGATGCAGCTACAAGAAGTGACTACAGAAGGCCTATAAATGACAAGACTGCAAGGACCTCAACAAGAAGTTATGATGGTAATGAAGCCCAACAAAAAGATCACAAAATTTCCAAGCTCTAGAGAACCAGAACCATCCCACAAGCTCAAGAAACTAACTAGACAATCTAATAATGCATGCCACCTCAAATATGTAAAATAAAATTGTACAGGAATCTGCTCCTCTCTTCATTAAACAAGGTTTCATAACACAATGGAAATTCTTGGCAAAAGGATTTATGTGTGCACAGAGCCCAGTGTCACACCTTGTTGCAAAAGAGAGACCAACTTGCCCCATAAAAACACATACATAACATTGAAGCCCCATTAGCTGTTGGTGAATTGAAAAAATAGCAGAAATTGACTTAGAGAAAACATTCTCAAGGATTTTAATAACTAACTCGGGGAAAAATGGTTTTCAATGTCAATACTAACCCATCCTTGAAAGCAATTTAGAAGCCTGTTTGCGAATTGCAGCTTCTTCATCACTCAAGTGCTCAAGCAAGTTGTTTGCTATGTCTTGCCTTTGAGACCAGCACAACAAGAGTATGAAAGGATAAGAAATATGAAAGCAACTGGAAATTGCATAAAACACATTAGTTCCAAGATGGTATACCATGTCACATGAGAAACTTTGTTCTCTGAATCAGATGATATGCAAACCAGTTCTGATATAACATCAATAGCATTCTGCCTCTGCAGTAAATTTCCAGAAGCAAGGCGCTTTAGAACTTGTTCAAGGCAGTAACGGTTGGTACTCCTGGCAAGAATTCAATATGCTGGTCAACTTTCTGGTTTCCAATGTAAAGTGAGAACATTTATCCATGGAAGTGTTGGCAGATGACTAGAAAAGAAATTACATGGAGCAGCATTCTGCTATAAGTACAACAACAGCTCTGGCTGTTCCATCCCTCTCATCTAGAAGTTGAAGCAAAGGAGACACCACATCCATTTGGCTACATTCAACACTGCTTGTAGACACATAACTTGGTTTAACTATGGCTGCCTTAAATAGAAATATAGCCCCAGCAACCAGTCCTTCATCAGCAGATTGAAGCTGCCACCCAAAGAAAGGACAACAGAAGAATAAGTAGAGAAATTATATGAACGATTATGAAAACAATTAAAGTTGTGACCAATTATACAAACATCATAATTGACATGTGGAAACAGTGTGTGAATGAATAGCTGATCCAGACTGCATCATAGACACAACAAAAAAGATCCAATAAGATCTCCATATAGCAGAATAAAGCCTATCTCAAATAGGCAAGATAAGGTTCAAAATTCTCTCATGCCATCTGCTTCTCAAAGATATCAAAATAAAATCCCATTGTAGTCACTCATACAGTACTTTGTGAGGAATGGTAGATATATATCAAACACCCTCTAACATCAAATACTGTGCTCACAAGACAAATAAAAGAACAGAGGAGACGAAAATTTCCAAAATATTTGGACCTATTTGTCATATGGTTTCTCTTCTCACTTAATGATACTAGCACTTTAAATCATTATCAATGCATCAATATAACATTGCATTCTCCCCACAAAAACCCAAAATTGTGGCACCATCAGTCCTAGATGTTGATGGAGAAAGCACCTCAAAGGCATTCATGTCCATAAATAATTCATTGTTTATTATTATATATGTAAGTTAGCAACATTCAAAACATAACAAAAGTTGGCAACAGACATTTGGACCATCCAGCCCAGAAACTCTAGCTGTCTAAATTAGACCCAAGCAGACTCCATGGAGTGTTTACGTACTCTTAGGTGATTGCATGTACAGACATGTAAACAACTTGAGAAATGATTATTTGCACAACCATGTAATTGCATACGGGTGCTTTTCTGATTTAATACTATAATAAATTCATGATCTAAGGACATTTTACCTGTGACAAAAGGACATGTGATAGCTGTGCCCCATACTCCGACACTGTTTTCTCAAATTTTTTGCTGTCAAATCGTCCCAAAAGAAGGCACATACAATTCAGGAAAAACTTTCTGGTCTCTACGTCGCCATCATTCTTCTCTACATGCCCCTCAGTTTGATTATCCATATAATACTGCATGCAAATATTTCCTTTTATTGTCACAGGCATTTTAACAACTACAGCCCTAGGAAGTGAACCATAAAGAAGCAACATTAGCACAAATAGTTCAAGCACATAGCGGGGAAGGGCCTATAACTTCCAAAGCAGCCAGAAGAGTAACATACAACTGACCATTACTGCAATTAGTCCAACACTTTTAGACCCTTAAGTTAGAGGGCCATTATGGTTATAATTACTTATCTCCACATAATCCCCAAGGATGACACATACGTTATCCCCAAACATAAGCCAAAACAATACAGAAGCTTTCAGGAGTGCTGGCACTAGCACAAATTTTGTGAACCTGTCTAGTTTGATCTTAGCTACATCCAAATTAACATATGCCAGTTGAGAAAAGGTATCCTAGTGTCCCCCCTGTCTTTAAAACAAATAAAATACAAGAAAAAAAGAAAATTTAATGATTCAGATGACTAGCAATGAAGTAAAGTTCCTTTAATCCTCAATCAGTAACCCCATCTTTAGCAATTTGATATTTTTGGAAGGAGGAAACCAAGAAATCACTTCATTATTGAAAAAGATCAAGAAAATGACTTTGCAGGCTGTGTCCTGATGCCTCTCGAAATCAGACCAGAACAAACCTTAAGAAAGTGAAAAACTTTTAAGACTAATGGAATTTTGGGAACTAAAATTCATTGCAATAAAGCCAATTACAAACTATTGGTCAGCCAAAATCTGTTTTCATAGACCTCAAAACTCATAGGCAGCAAAAAAAAAAAATGGAACCACCCTTTTCATCTACACAAACTTAAATCAAATTGAATACAATATATATATAGATAGATAGATAGATAGATAGATAGATAGATAGATAGACGGACAGATAGATAGATAGATAGATAATAATGGTTGCAAATAAAAAAACCTCAACAAATAAAACAGTGTAGGAGATGCATCAATCTACCATGACCACAGGAGGATATAGCATCTTGGTTTCTAGATCATTAGTTCTCAGACTTTCTTAATGTCATCTAAACATGAAGCCTCTATGCAAAAAGATGAGAAACACACAGATGCTCTGCAGCAATTATTAAAATCAAAATACCTACCACATTGAATTTTGCAATGTAGATTATATAGTTTCAAGTATTAAGAAAAATTTATGAACAAATATTACCTGGATGCCAGAGATATACTGGTCCAACAATTCATTGCAATGCTTACTAAAATTACAGTCTTCCAGGTGCAATAGAAGGCCATAATGCTTCCAACAAGAAGAAAGCAACAAAGCTCCAGTTTTGGGAACACTTGCACCTGTCTTCCATATTACAGTCAAATAAATACCAACAAATAAATAATAAGCTATTGTTTGATATATGAAATCCTACAAAGCATGCTACTGGGTTACCTCATCGCATACACAAATGTGGGGCCCTTTTATCTCTTGCAACCATTTAAGCACATGCTCCACCCCTTTAGCATGTAAAGGCCTACTTTTTCTACTCCACTGCAGGGCATGAAAAAACATTAGCATGCCCAATAGATTACACGTGCATTAGAGGCTCAAAATGTAGTCAAATTGGCATCAGTAGTTCCATAATTTGAAAGGTAGAATCAGTACTGTAATCCAAACATGCACTTTTAGGTCCAAAGCAAAGATACAAAATTTGATAAAAATTTCTGCCACAAAGAGAAGCATTAAACAAAATCACCCAACTTTATCAACAGACATATAAACAGGCCTTCACAACATAATAGAAAAGGCATAAAATTTATGAAGAAGAGTTATGCAGACACAAAATACCAGAAAGTAATTCAGTGGCCTAACCTACTTAGACACATATGGCAAAAGTAAGCAGAGAATAAAGCTTTGCCATTTGGCTATACTGAACAAAAGTCTGGATCCCAATTCTTCGAAATTGTGGTACAGGCTTCATCAAAATGTTGAAGAAAAATATTCTTGATAAAGAAACATTGACCAAGTAAGCTCAAATCACATATAACTAGTTTCCAAACACACACATATGTACTCACAATACACACACAAACAGAGACATAAACATACATACATGAATATGCATGTGCACATGCACACACCCACACACATTCACACAAACAAACACATATGTGCACATACAAAAAAGCAAACGTACATGCATACACACACACATGCACACACACATATACATACATGCAAACATATGTGTACACAAGGAAACCAAGAGGCATTGGAAAATAAGACTATCATAATCAAAAAGCACACCACTGGTTTAGAACCCCAATTCAAACAACAAATCTAGAATGGAGGTCAAATAAGATAAACATCATATAGAGCATACAGCTAGGAGTCTCAGAAGCAGATTGATAAGTTCATCCATCTGATTCCAAAGCATATATGCCATTTCAATATTTGGGACTTCTGGTGGATTAATTGCTGGTTTCACTGCCTTCTTTCCCATTGCAGCAGGAGACAGAGCCATAGGCCGGTCTAATATAGTTGAATTTAATGATTTTGATTCATTACTTTGAACCTTCATCTTTTTTGTTAATGCTTCACTGAGAGCTAAAATACAGTCAGCAGCACATAGTGAAAGCCGAGAGGGCAACTCAAAACCATCCTGCAAAAAGCTGCAGAAACAAATGGTCAAGGACACAGAGGAATATATTTCTTAAAGTCTGAATGTCATTGTTGAACAACAAAATCTAACACTTCCTTAAAAATAAATGTTGCCCAACTGACACAGTCAGAAAAAACCAAAGCAATAATAGCAGACTGAACAGGTCTGCTGTAGACACAGAGTAATCTTGAACATCTTTTGTAGAATGATTCCAACATAAGCATCAGTTCCCAGCATATTAATCAAAGTTTCTCCCATAGAAAGGATAGGACCAAAAAACCCATGATTTAAGCATGACAAAGTTTATATGAATACTTAAAATAAGCTAAATGGGTTCAATTGTGCACCTGCAATAAATGTGGATTGCAGAATAATAACATTTTATACTGACGACTCATTTTTTTTCTTGAAAAAAGTGTGAAGCTCATAGCAGTACCACTTAGAGAGCATTCTGGCACTTAAACAAGCAGCAGATAATACGTTACAATGAAAAATCTACAAGCAGTGAGAAAGAAATGACAAATTATTGAGCATCCGCCATTTCATATATTACAGATTTAGACAGGAGAGGATGAACTCATAGAGCCATATCCAAAACTGCAACCGAATCAACATAGCAAGCAATTTACTGGCGTCAAACCCTAAATACATTCAATAGTAAGTAGTAAAAAAAACATTTACCATTTAATTCATCATTGAATCAAGCACCAAATAACTTCCTTCAGCTTGAACAGAGTCATTGGACAGCAACAGAAATTAAAAGTGAGATCACCTGATACAAAACAGATTCATACCTTCCCTTTCTAACAATGCAGGACAGACGTGGAACACAGGAGCAAAGTATCTTCAACAGAGCATTGTAGTTCTCCCTTATCCCTAAAACGAGTTTTGAAATAACCAGCATAAACAAAAACATCAGTCATTACAGGAAACAACAGGAAAGAATGCATCACTTAAAAAAAAGAACAGAAAAAAAAGATGATAGTGAAAAAAAAAAAATCTAACTACCACTCAAAGTGAAGTGATCCAGCAACCGCTCATACTCCACAAGACTGCGCACAAGAATACACCAACCCAGAGCTACAAAATGATCTTCTTTCCTCACAGGAATGTCAGCAAGTTCTCTAGCAACCGATTTGAAGAGCAATTCGTCTTGGAACAGCCAGTTTATCAGTACAATTTCACGCCCACCGTGCCTACTCCTGGAGTCTTTGTTCCTCAAACACTAATACATACATAAAATCCCAAATTATTACAACAGATACTCTTTTGTTGTTTATTTAAAAAATAAAGAGAGAGAAAAGAAAAAGAAAAGAGAATGGCACATTAACAACAAATTGAAAAATTGGGAAGCAGTACGTGCTGAATAAGGGGAATGAGAACGTCGTCCAATTTGTCGCCCCTGTCCGCAGCGTCTTTGACGTAGTTTTGAACAAACCACAGCGAGTCCTCCAAAGAAACTTCAAGAACCATCCGATTTGAAAAAAAATAAAAAATAAAAAGAGAGATAATAAATGAAACAAAACAAGAATAAGAAAGGCGACGATGTTGACGAAATGGATAACACAGAGAGAATACCGAGTGAAGAAGGTTTCTTGCGGGAGTGGAAAGCGAATTGAGTGATGGAATCTTGGAGCTTTCTCGAGGAGCGAGCGCCGAGAAGAGTGGCCATCGCTCTTCCAATCGCCACCGATACCATGGATTCCGGCTCTGACGACTCCCTTATGATCACATCCTCTTCTTCTCGCTTCTCCTCCATCATCATCATCATCTTCTTCTTCCGATTTAATTTACTCCGAGATTGCTTAGTTTCCACAAATTAAAAAAAATAAAAACAAGCTCAAGAAAAGCCGGTGCAAGAGAGATAGGAAAGAATTACAGCAGTAGAGGGAATCGGAGAGTAACTTCCGGAACCAAACCTATGCACAAAACAGAGAAGCCTGAAGCACTATCTCTCTTTATTTATTTTTGATATACAGTGTTGTTTATTTACCCGTACGAAACGCAGCGTTTTAGTCATCATTCGAAACTCGTCTTTTTAGGGCATTTCTTCTAAACGCCCCGTTTTCGAACTGATTGGAAATGGAGCTCTCTCTCTCTCTCTCTCTCTCTCTCTCTCTCTCTCTCTCTGCCTCACCGCCTCCAACTTCTTCTGGGAACCTGGAACCTCAGCACGCTCGCTCTCTCTCTCTCTCTCTCTCTCTCTGTGTAAATGCTTCAACATGCACAAGCATCAAAAAGAGCCGTACGAACCCATAAGAAGACACAAACAGCTCTCCCAAGTATCGTTGAAAACCTCTTAATCGAACAGCCGACAACAACCTTGGACCTTCAAAGCCTTAAACCCCGTCAAAGCCCATCCTCTGTTGAACCGACAATCCCGGAACCCCAACCACGACACTCGCCCACTCAACTCTGTTTCGAAGAAACTGAAAGTTACAGACGCGTTGGCAATCTCCTCTTGTCTCAAACCCGAACGAGATCCCTTGTCAAGGGCCTCCAGCTCCATTCCTACATCGTCAAGTCGGGCCTCCAATCATTCCCTCTTGTCTCCCACAACCTCATCAACTTCTACTCCAAGACTCAGTTGCCCCTTCTTTCCCGCCGAATTTTCGATGAAACTGAACGGGAACGGAGATCGGCCACCACTTGGAGCTCGGTCATTTCTTCGTTTGCTCAGAATGAGCTGCCGGTTCTCGCCACTGAGTACTTTTGTCGAATGCTTGGCGATCGTGTCCGGCCTGACGATCATATATTTCCCAGCGCCACGAAGGCTTGCGCCATTTTGGGTCGATGTGATATTGGGAGATGTGTGCACGGTCTTGCAATTAAAACTGGGTACGGTTTTGACGTGTTTGTTGGGAGTTCTACGGTTGATATGTACGCTAAGTGTGGTGAGATAGGCGATGCGAGGAAGCTGTTCGATGAAATGCCGGACAAGAATGTGGTTTCTTGGAGCGGAATGATTTATGGGTATGCTCAGATGGGTGAAGATGAGGAGGCTTTAAGGCTTTTTAAGGAGGCTTTATTGGAGGATCTGGATGTGAATGATTTTACATTTTCGAGTGTCATTCGGGTCTGTGGTAATTCCACACTGCTTGAACTTGGGAAGCAAATACATGGGTTGTGTTTGAAAATGAGCTATGATTCTTCGAGTTTTGTTGGTAGCTCTCTGATTTCTTTGTATTCTAAGTGTGGTGTTATTGAAGGAGCTTCTAGGGTCTTTGATGAGGTACCTACGAGGAACCTTGGGATGTGGAATTCCATGTTGATTGCTTGTGCCCAGCATGCGCATACGTCCAGAGTATTTGATTTTTTTAAAAAAATGAAAAATGACGGAATGAGACCGAATTTTATTACCTTCTTGTGTGTGCTTTATGCCTGCAGCCACGCAGGGTTAGTTGCAGAAGGAAAGAAGTATTTTGGGCTTATGAAGGAGTATGGAATTGAGCCAGGGAATCAGCATTATGCTTCCTTCGTGGACCTGCTTGCCCGTGCTGGAAAAATGCAGGAAGCGCTTTCTGTTATTAATGAAATGCCCATGCAACCAACAGAACATGTGTGGGGAGCTCTTTTGACAGGATGTCGCATGCATGGGGATACTAAGTTGGCAGCTTTTGTAGCTGACAAAATCTTTGAACTGGGCCACGTGAGTTCAGGTATGCATGTGCTGTTAGCTAATGCTTATTCAGCTGCTGGAAGATTCGAGGATGCAGCCAAAACTAGAAAGACACTGAGAGACCTAGGTGTGAGGAAGGAACTTGGCTTGAGTTGGGTTGAGCAGGGAAACAGGGTTCACACGTTTGTTTCAGGAGATAGGTCTCACACAAGAACCATAGAAATTTATCAGAAACTAGAGGAATTGGGAGAGGATATGGAGAAGGCTGGGTATGTTGCGGACACAAGTTTTGTGCTGCAACAAGTGGAGGGCAAAGAGAAACTTCAGGCAATTAGGTATCACAGCGAAAGACTAGCCATTGCATTTGGTCTAATTGCCTTCCCTCCTGATAGGCCAATTACAGTTATGAAGAACTTGCGAGTATGTGGTGATTGTCACACTGCAATCAAGTTTGTGTCCAAGTGCTCAAGAAGAATAATCATTGTGAGGGATAATAACCGATTCCATCGATTTGAAGATGGAAAATGCTCGTGCGGTGACTACTGGTAACTCGAGTGTAAGAAAAAGTCATCTTACTCCAACCGAGTGGCCTTTGATAGGTGCAACATTGGCAAAACAACTAGGGAAATATTTCTTTTCTCTTGGACAAACAGAGATAGAATTTTCTTGATTCTTTTCTTTATTGTTTTGTATGCCAACCCCGTTTGAAAATAGAAAGGTCGTGGCCTTGCTTCCTCTCTTTATTCACCAACTGTAAGAAATAGAATGCCGAGTTGATTCGGGGACTAACTGTTGAATGTACGTGACAGTTGGGCTGTGCCGCTGTAGTTTAACCATAAACTACGGACCTTGGTTGCCTAACCCTGCGACGAGTTTATGGTACTTCGTGGAATTGTGATTTACACCTCCATTGCTTGGAACTTTCAGTGGACAGTTTGCTAGCTACACCATAGGGGCCAACACATCCATGGTCTGCGGATATCCTGCAAGAGTTTTGTAGTTGGTGCAACATTCACCAGATTACTTCTTTTGTGTTCAATCATGGATGCGGTGTGAGATGAATCAAGTAGGGTTGGCAGGTAATGTCATTTCATGAAGCCGGATCAGCGACAGCGTAAATATTGTCTCGGGTGTTTGACCCACCTTGGCTGGCTGGTTGGTTGGCTGGCTGGCTGTGCATGACTCTTTACACTCTTTTGATTTTTCGGACAACTCATTTCCCTGCGTTTTAATCTCCGCGAATAAAACAGGTATTGTTATACTTACGCACAGGGAAAAACAATAAGAGTGCACGGCACTGCCTTACATATATAAATTCACAATTCTTCCGCCCCAAAAGTCTAAGCTTCGGCCATGCGCGTCTAGTCTTGTGTGTGTGTGTTTTTTTTTTTTTTTTTTATAATGCAAAATGAAAAGACGAAGGTGATATGTAAAATAAAAAGGATAAAAGTGATCCATCATTTTATTAAAAAAATTGTTAAAAAAAATTGTATCAAATGCAAATTGTGAAAAAAGAATCACTAATTATTCTGAAATATTGTCTAAATTTGCATTGTGTTTCTAACGTATTTAATTAATTAGGACACCGACTCACAGTTATATTTCCTCACCGTTGACGCGTCTCCTTACTAGGATTTGGCCCAAGTGGCTGTTGAGATATTCCTCCTCGCCGACTCATATGTGTCTTAGGCGTGTCGATGAACCCCCAGTTTCCAGGTACCAGTGCGCCCCATTCGCTTGTTCTAATGCGCATCTGAAGTCTGCTTACCGCTGAAGATGGCCGCTTCCCAAACTGATTGCTTCCTCCGAAACTCTTCCTTCCTTCCGCCAATTCCTACTAGCATTGGGCCCCGAAATCATGTACTAGTTACTGGTAAGACGGGCGGTAAGAGTAAGGGGATGGGTTGTTTAACTATCACTTGTTCGTCTCCCAAAACTGTTGCCAGTCCGTCGCTTGACAAGCACGTTGTGAAGCAAAACAGGATACGATTCGTTCAAAAGCTGAAAACCCTTTTGCTTTCTAAGCCCAAACACTATCTTCCCCTTCACATTCTCTCCAAATGTCGCTCTTATCTGTCCCTCTCCGATGATCGTTCCGTTCGCTCCATGATCCATCGCTATCCCTCCATTTTTGAGCTCTTCACAATTCCAATGCCGCCAACGCCCTTCAATGCCACGAAGTCGGGTTCTCAATTATGCGTCCGTCTGACTCCGGCTGCTTCGGCCCTGGCTTCCAGGGAATCTGATCTCCTATCAGCCATTTCGCTGAACTTGGCCCAAAAACTTCAGAAACTTCTCATGTTGTCTTCTCATCGGCGGCTTCTCTTATCGAAGTTGGTTCACCTCGCCCCTGATCTTGGTCTCCCACCTAATTTCCGGTCCCGCCTCTGCAATGATCACCCGGATAAGTTCAAGACAGTCGATACCTCCTATGGCCGCGCGCTAGAGCTTGTATCATGGAATGAACAGCTAGCTATTCCAATGCCTTTTCCTGAGGTTGTTCACGGGTTTATAGTGGATAGACCTTTGAAATTCAAGCATTTGAGGCTACGAAGGGGACTGAATGTGAAAAGACGTCATCGTGATTTCTTGATCAGGTTTCAAGAATTGCCCGACGTGTGCCCTTACAACTCATGCATGGAAGAGATTGGGAAAGTGTCCATTGAGGCTGAAAAGAGAGCTTGTGCATTGGTACGAGAGGTATTGGGTCTGATGGTGGAAAAGAGGACTTTAATAGATCACTTGACGCATTTTAGGAAGGAATTTGGACTGCCCAACAAATTGAGGGGAATGATTGTAAGGCACCCGGAATTGTTCTATGTGAGTTTGAAGGG
The DNA here is from genome assembly GCA_037897445.1 of Ceriops zippeliana. Taxonomy (NCBI): domain Eukaryota; kingdom Viridiplantae; phylum Streptophyta; class Magnoliopsida; order Malpighiales; family Rhizophoraceae; genus Ceriops; species Ceriops zippeliana. The sequence goes on along the minus strand of JBAPLH010000216.1, from coordinate 1,660,980 downwards.
TCTAAGGCATTCTGTGTTCTTGGTTGAAGGCTATGATGATAAGGGTAGGCTTCTGAGAAGGGATGAGACTTTAGCCATTAAGGATCAGTTGATGGAGTTGGTCAGAGAATCAAAAAGGATGAGACGAGAGAGGAGAAAGAGTCACATGCAAGGTGTTAATGTTGTGTCCTCTGCTGGTGTTGTCCACAATAAACTTGATGACATTGACGATGAGTATGTTGATGGTTTTGAGGATATCTTTGATTCTGAAGATAAAAGCTTTGATTATGTTTTTGACACTGACAATAGCGAATGGCATGGGGTTGGAGCTTTTGGGGACAGCATAGAATTTTGGAATTCAAATGCTTCAATTAATTGTGACAATGAGGAGGGAGGATCTAGGGATCCTTGGTAGTAATGGATGGGTGCAGTAAGCGATCTCCATATTCCTGGAAAAGCCCAGATTTTTTAAGCATGAATGCTTCCTTTGCTTGTACCAATGTAGAGATTGATCTGCTCACACTTGGTAATGATAGATGGCAATACTCTTATCTTTCTAGAATGAGATAATGTTAGGATAATCTCATTAGATGTGAATATGTTGATATCAACACCCATGTACTATAATGTAAGTGGTTGTCGAGGCATTAATGATACAAGAACTCCTTTGTACGCTACTGGTAAGATGAAACTCTCTTTGTTGTTTTCCACTCACACATGATTGGTCTTACCATTGTGTATTGGGTAGATGAATCAACATGAACTATCAGTTGCTATTTACCTGTTGGAAAGGAACTCACCTTATCATCTTCTTCATTCTGAAATGGACTCTGCATATGTTGCACTTAAACCTTTTGAAGTATGAAGCACCAATCTTTTGATTTACATTGTCTTTTCTTCAGTAATTTAATGTTCAAAAATTTATATTGTTTGTTTATGCTTCTGTTTATGTTGAAAATAATAATTTCAATTCTGAACATGGTTGGCAAGACAGAAGGTTGCTAATTAAATTTTGTGTTGAAGATTGATTTGACTTGGTACTTGCATGATGCATATGCAATATTTTCTACCTTGGACATGTATAGTTGGCAGACTAACAGTAATTATCAATGGCTGTTGCCATTTATTGGAGTCTTTGTAACTTTAATTTAACAGGATTAAGCAATTATTGGCTCTACATCCTTTCTCACTCCACATCCAGAGCTCCCCCTTCCAGTATATTATTAAGCTTCTTGGCTAATTTTGATGTAAATCATTGGAGATGCAGCAAATATTGTTTTGGATGCAACATTTATATATTCATATTTCATCTGTATGTCAGTGGTGCAGCCTTTGCCCATGTTATCTTCCAGTGAGTTCATTCAGCTGAAGTGCAGTGTTCCTATCTGGTTTCTGCTTCTTGGTTATACTTACATTAAATAAGGAAATGTCGTTCCCATGATTTAAACTTGCTTGCCGTTGTTTTAGATGCTTGATCTGCCTTATTCTACTTTGGAAGCTGCTTGAACATGTTGATGTGTTGCCTCCAAGCATCAAAGAGCTACAATTGGTCGGTATCTTAACAATGGCACTCTCTCCCTATCTCTCTCTCTCTCTTTCTCACACACACACACACACACACCCTCTCTCTTTCCCTCTCTCTCTCTCTCACACATGCACATGTGTGCATGTATGCATGGACATGCACTCATATGTGTAAATATGAATGTGTGCATGGATGCATCTCTCTCTCTCTCTCTCTCTCTCTCTCTCTAACAACTTCCAAAGAAGTCGATTTTCTCTCTTGCTTTACCTTATTTCAGTTAGTCTCATTGATATGGCCATACTACTTTATCGGCTTGTGTTCAGGATTTCTGCTGTTGATGAGATAATAGCTGCCACATTCTGTGTAAAATTGGCAGCACCATTGCCTGCAAGGCATGGATCAACTTCAATGACTGCATTTCAAGTTTGCTTGCAGATTTTGCAGGCAACTTCTCTTCTTGCTGATGGTCTGACAGAGGCTGCACAAGCAAGAAGCCTTTTGCACTTTGGCTACCATAATGATCATACGCCATCATTTTCTTGCAATCATTTATCAGGAAGCATACTACTCATTACTCATTATTGAATGCATACATTGACTAATGTTAAATGGACACTATGTATGACAGATAGCATGAAACATATATGCAACTTTTGGGTATCTATAAAGAACTTGTATGGTATGTGTATCATGACATGAAATATATAGCCAACCCCAACTAGATTGCAATCAAGATAAAGAGTGATTTATCATTGTGCTTGCTCTGTTCCTCTTAAAACACCCAGATTTACAAAAGTTCACAAATGTCTCGGTTGTATTTGGAACAAAATCATAGCTTTGTCCTCCATGATCTTGTGGGAATGCTCCTCTTAGTTAATAGACAAAGAAATTTGTGCATATCAGAAGCATTCCAAAACTAGGAAGCAAGATATTACTGACCATTTAATCCATTCTTGACCTTTCTTTTGATATTACTGTCTAACCTTGTTTTCATCCCAAGCGCAATTGAGTTGTTGACATCTCTGAGTGACAAATCGTGGCAATGAGTTTCAATCTCTCTAGGCAGTGCTGGCAAGCGCTTTTGCGAATAAGGATTACAACAAAGCTATGACCACAGCCTCTCGCGTGTTGCAGGTATTGTTAATTTTCTAGCATATAAGTAACCATTTCACTTGGCATGTTCTAAACCCTTTACGGCTCCTTTGCAGCTTGCCATCATTCTTTTAGTTGGATTGCAGTTCGCTTCAAAGATTATTTGCGGAAGACATCAATTTTTCGAACCTCATCAGTTTTGGCATACCGTTATCCTTTGCTTCCTCTCATCTAAATGCAACTACAACTAGAAGTTGTAACCAAACCTAAAGTTCGATTTACATCAGTTCAGTTAATCAGTTAATGAAATTTCGACGTAGTCCAATTCTGTTCCACCGATTGAGTGAGTGTTTTGGTTTTTCTAACCATCTCTAGCTCCAGTTTTAGTTGCGATCTTCGAAGAGTAAAATGTTGGCCTCCATCCATCTCTCTCAGTGGGACCAAAATAGCAATTTTGATTTCGAATTTTATGGATCCTTCCGATTAGAGTCGAAATTGCCCATGAACTCCTCAAATTTAGGAGGAAACATTGTAAGTTAGGGGAGGAGATACAATGAGAGTAAATATTCAACACTTATTTAGACCAATTTCATAAAATTAATTTTTTTAAAGATAATAATTATTTTTATAACAACTGGTATCAGAATTATTCGAAATAATCTTATATTTGTTAATAATATTTTAAAATTTCAAATTTATCTTAAAAAATTAAGTTTATGGGTTAAAAAATTAAGTTTATGGGTGAAAAAATTTATAAATATTACAAATTATTTTTTATTATTGTATTTGAATGATGTAAGGTTTCTACATTTTGAACACGCCTTTTTTTAATATGTATTACAATAAAATTAGATTTAATGGATTAACTAATTTGTTTAAATTAAATATATATATATATTACTATACAAATACAAATAAGACAATCAATTAAATTTTAACATCATAAATAAATAAGTTTTAAAATATTATATATTATGTTAAATTTTGGTATTTTACCGATATATTACTCCTCTACCCCTAATAAGTACATTAATGTTAATGCACCAACATTACAAAACACATGTGACATTAAATTGAGTAGGTAATGCATATGAATGGATTATGTAAACGAATTGAATGTGAATGGTTTTTTTCAGTTGTAAAATTTATTTATAATACCTATTTACAAAAAAAAAATATCCAAACTCTAAAGCTTTAAGTTTTCAAATTCATGAATTTGTCTAAAATCATTAATTTGAATAATTTATAAAAAAAAAAACAAAAAGGCAAAGCAACTAAAAAGAAGTCCCCAACACCATAATAGCCATTTTAAGGTAATGTACTCCAGCAGCTTCCAACAACAAATGCCTGGAAGAAGACCAAAGGGCTCAAAAATGACATTAAATTGAGTTCCATAACCAAATTCACCTTTTGTAGAAGAACCCTCCCCTTCCCCCACCCCCCATTAAAAGAAACATGACCTACCATCGACAGCAGCCCCTAACGATCCAGGATATATATGTATATATATAATGACATTCTGTTCACCAGCACCGCCCTATTTTAGGATTTTGAGCACATCTCATAAAGTTACCCAAGAGGTTGGTTGGTAAACAAAAGTTTGCATGTAACATCCATTAACCACCCTTCTCTGTTTTCTCTCGTTCGGGGCATTGAAAACGTAAAAGGAGAAAAAGAAAAAGAGTGGAAAATGAGGGCCAATAATAATAATAAAAATAATAATAAACCAAAGAAAAATAAAAGCATTTTCTATGTGCGGCGGACATTGCGAGCAAGGGGCTTTATGGGCCTTCAATTATACATTTATAATCGACATATAATTGGAATTAATGATCAGAACTATGAAATATACAATTAACAAATACTACAATACCACTCCTGTTTTTTATTTTTTTTTTATTGGCTGCCGTCCAAATCAAATGTTCTTTCAATTTCTTTATTAAGGCCTAAACCGGTCAACATCAACATCCTATGGGTAAAATTTTGTTGCCAGCATTTGGCCACTTTGTTCAAAACATATAACGAGCCGTCGTCCTGTACTCTCATGACATTCTTTCAAATAATAATAATAATAATAATAATAATAATAATAATAATAATAAAACAATCAGATTAATGTTAACTTGTTCGAGAGAAATGAAAGAAAATGATGTAACCCAAATAATTTATGTTCTGTCCTTTCTCTTCTCATTCTTGTGCTTTGCTTGCTTGCTTTTCAACTCAAGACCCAAGAAAATGGTCTTCTTCTTCTTCTTTCACTTTTTATAGTTTGGGTCTAATTCACAAAAATTATAAAAAAAAAAAAAAAACCCCACACACAGAGAGAGAGAGAGAGAGAGAGAGAGAGGGATATTGACGCCATATTTCACCAAACAAGTTGTTTAATTGATGACAAACACAGGCAAAAGGACAAAGGAACTTTTACCAAAGACATCCACCGAAAGGTCCATCCACTTTTTCCTCGTATGATTCAAATTAAACCCTCTTCTTTCTTTTTTTTCTCTCTTTTTTTGTTTTTTTATGTCAACCACGTCGTATTTTATCAGATAGTGTGTTTGTTTAATTAATTAAGTGTTGGGGTTTCTGAAAATGCTTTTTTTTTTTAATACCATTTTTCTTTTTCATCCTTCTTCTTTGTTTCAGCAGAGAATTTCTCAGGGAAAGATTGCCCAATTCTTCCGCGCGAGAGGATTAGATGTTATTTTTGCATGAAATCAAATTGAAGAATAATGGCATGCCAGCTCCAACCCCCTCATTAATGTTATTGCCAATTTTTCAGCTTCAGCTTCAGCCTCGTCCACCACCGCCGCCGCCGCGCCCAAAAAGTTTTATCACACACCCAAGCCCACACGTACACGTTTTCCACTGTCCCCTCGAACTCAGATCCGACTAATAATGGAATCTTGAGCACAGATCTCCAAGTCCCAGTCCCCCGTTACATAAAAAGAGAGACGAGTGACAGATCGTCTGGCTGACAAGATAAAAAACATTTTCTCAAAAATTATATATATATATATATATCATATACACTTACCATTATTTATTAACAAAATAACTAACTAATAAATAATTATTCTCATTTCTTGAAAAACAAAAAAACCTTTCATATTGCAGATATTTCATACAGTATCAATTTTTCTCAAATATAAGCAATGCTAATATAAAAATTTTTCTACTCCATCAGTCCCTATCATCTTTCAAGTGTTTCATCATGCCCCGATCTTCCTACAGTTGGAGCGCTAGCTGCAACTGCAATTATACGGCCCCCAGAGATGAAGGTTACACATTGCCGCCACCCCCCCCCACCCCACACGCACCCAAAAGGGAAGGAAATAGATGCTCGGGGGATCGATTCTGGAGAAAAGCTGTCCGCTCAGAAAATCACACATCAGCTTCCCCCCCGCACCCCCACCCCCACCCGAAGAAAAAAAAAAAGAACAAATAGAACAGACGTCAGGGCAACTGGCAATTTAGAATGTTAATTACCATATAAACTGGCAGAAAAGTGACAATAGATGAGATGAAATTTAAAAGCCTAACAATAAAAATATTTGGTGAAAAAACAAAAACACTTAGTTAAAGCTTAACTTTTCCAATTATCGCCGAGAGAGGTTGAGAGGCTATTTCAACCCTTTTTCTTTTTCTAACATCTGGCTATAATAACAAATGATAAAAATGAATTTTTACCCTTTCAAACCGTCTTTCCTCCCTCCCACCACCACTTCTTCCCGTTTAGGGGTGTGCCTTGAAACAATAGCCGCTAACACACCCCAAAATACATGAAACTATTTACCAAAAAGCCTTTTTTCTCTTCTTTCTACAACATCCCCAAAAGCTCGGAGTAAGGATCAGTTTCCATTTTGCTGAGCAACGAGCTGATCAATATGCAAGTGCTCCACCAAGGTTGCCATCGCATGATCAACTGGTTCAGTCGGGGAGGTCAAATTCAAAGCTTCGCTCGACGAAGCACTAGCTGCAATGGAGACACCTGTTGCTAACTTTTCTTTCATCTCGGTTGGAGATTCTTTAACAAGAGACTGAACCCACGATAGATCAGGCTCCTCCCCGTTACCAAGCTCAAAAGAATTTGACCTGCGAAGCTTACCCAACTCCTCCGCACTAACAGTCCAGTCCAGTTTTCCATTCGAGGAACCCCATTTTGACCACAAATTAACCGGGGAGCCAATGCTGGCTGCAGAGTTCGATCCTAATTCTCGAGAGCTCAGGCTCCGAAGCTGCTGATGCTGCTTCTCCCGTTGAGCTAATATTGACATTCGAGGGCTCATTGGCGAGATAGGATCCACATTTCTTGGGGACATCCTGCCTGATGCAAACGAGGCCTGTAATAAAGGATGGTCAACATTTTTTAGACAAAAACTTGTGTTGATCGGTGACAGCAGGCTTTGCTGCTGCTGATATTGATTGATCACGACAGATTTGTGAGTCGGAGAGAAAACAGCAGAAGCCGCTGCTGATCCGCATATCGAGGAGATAAGCTCTCTGCAGAAAAGCGTTCCTCAAGATTTAAAGGTGTTGGTGCTTTCAACCGACCAGAACGGTTTAACGGGTTGTTATTCAAAGATGGTTGAGGAAGACCAGAAAACTCATTTAAGAGCTGCTGTTGCTGCAAATCAAAATCAGGCAGCAAATTGTAGTCCTCTGTTGGGATGTCCCTCGCATTAAGGGAAGATCTCAACCGACTGGACTGAAGATTGCTTCCTCCAGCGAGATGGAGGGCTGGAACATTTTGTTGTGGCCAAGCAACAGATGAATGAGGCATGGAATTGGCAGACGGAGACATGGGTGGAGTGAATGCCGTCGGAGACATGACAGACACTGATGAAGGAGAGCCTGGCAAAAGGTTCATGACTGCAGCAAAATCCATGGCAGCAGCACTGGAAGTACTCGAACGAGGAGAGGGAACAGCAGAACCAGTGGATACATATAATGGACGAAGTTCATCAACAGTGTGAGCAAAAAAGCAAACTCTCCTTGCACAATTCGTACCATCTTTGCAAAGGCGAGTTCGATATTGAGCAGGATGAAGCCAGCACTCAAAAACCCCATGAGCATATTCACACATATCCCCACGCCTACAAGCTCCTTTCCGAAAATCAGGACATGGAACACAACTGTAATGAAATTTCCTGGGATCTCTTCGTCGAGCATTTTCCCCTGGATGAACAAACGGGCACTCGGTCCAATCATGGGAATAGGCACGAGAACATGGCCTCACCTTGAAGGAATACATTCGGAATTCATCAGTTGAATAGATGCTATTCTTGATGTCTGGAAGCGATGGGTCAACAGGGTATTCTTTCTTCTCTGATGCTAAGAAAGCAGGTACATCATTAAACTTTGATTTCATAGGAGAATCTGAAGCAAATAAGGGAGATCCATTTTCCATGGTTGGGGAAAGTGGCGGAGAATTTAAATTTGATGCCACTGTGGAAATCATTAGCTTGCGCTCAATGACAGATCCATTAGCTGCAAGAAGTTCTTCAAGAATTGATTTCATACCTTGGAGCTTAGGTGGAACAATAATGACATCAATTGGGCGATGACCACTGCCATCTACCAAATTAGGATCAGCACCTGCTGCTAAAAGAAGATTAACAACATCAACAACATTTACAGCCCCACCTGATGCAGCACAGTGAAGAGCTGTGCTTCTATCACGGCCACAGGAACGATTGACATCAGCATTTGTTACAGAAAGAATGAGCTTTATAACATCAACACTACCATATGTAGCAGCAACCATTAATGGTGTCCTCTGCTGATTAACCATTTGCTTGGAGCCCTTCTGGCGACCATACCATAATCCAATTTCATCAACACACGAAGGGTCACGCTCAATTGCTCGCTTAATGCCTTCTACATCATTGTTAGCTGCAAGCTCAAGCAAGCTTGCAAAAGCATCTTCAGTTTCAATTGTCAGATGATTCATATCTATGTCTGTGAGTCTACTTTTGTCAAAGGAAATTGCAGGAAGTGCCTGAGATGGTAGAGGCTTTAACTGCTCCAATTCACAGCACATACTTTCATTTGCTAAAACCAAAACTGAAATTGAAAACCAACCACATTAGCATCATCCTGCAGACAAATTCTACCATCAACTATTAAGACCAAAACATACAAGCAACAAAACCAATAAGCAATTCACAAAAGGGGAGCACTTGGGATCTGTCATAAAAATTCAAGGCCAAGATGCAGCCCTCGAAGAGATTTCAAGGAAATGGAAATGAAAAGCAAAAACTGGATTTTCTATCCATTCCTTTATACATTTCGGCATAGAAGTGAGTTATGACAAAACTACAACATCCTTCTGGTTAACAAAACAGCCATATTATAAAGGATCCAAGGGATTTCACAAGTGCTAAATGATACAAATCAGCATATCAAGCTCCTGCAAAAACAATACGATGAAAACCCAGGAGTCGTTTATTGCTGACATTTTAAGCCGAAGTGCTTACTAGCTTCTTTATAGATTTGGCCAAGAAGAAGTGCAAGATGAAAAAATTAACTAAAAATGGCTCCTTTCAGAGGAGCTTTTCTTGTCAAGTAAATTCGAGAACCAAATAGAGTATACATCATCATCACACCAAGATTGCAGCTTTTTAAAAATATTTCGGTCCTACAAATTAGAAGGATCGGAAATTTTGCACTTTTCCCTGCCTACCGCGAATGTGTAGGACAAAAGAAAAAAAAAAGGATCAAAATATCAAGCTTCCCTGCGTAGCCAATTTTTCTAATTTTTTTAACACACTTTTATTTTCATTTCCGTGTAGCTAATTTTTTTTCGGAAGCCAAACAAGCAAAACCAACAAACAAAACACGAAACACACACAATTAAAAAAAAAAAAAGAGGAGTTTAAGTAAATTAAGTCAGAAGTCAAGGTATTTAGATCTCTCTTTCTTTCTCTCTCTCTCCCTCTCTCTCTCACATACACACACACACATACGAGAACAAAAACAGGTCCTTCATACACCCATATATAGACTAGAATCTCATACTACAAAGTAATATATTACAACACTTTTAGCAAGAACCAGAAGGGGAGAAAGTGACAAGATTAAAAACCCAGTAAAAAGATCTAGTCTTTAGAGGCAAAAAAAAATCTGGAAGGATGTAAACTCCATAAAAAGAAACAAAGTCCGTGAAAGGCGAAGAAGACCTTCGCATCATGTGATCAAGAACACACTCATTACATCCAAACAACCAAACGTCAATAAAACGCATAAACCAGCTAAGGGCAAGCGTGAGAGACAGGCAGAGGGACAGAAAGAAGGACAAGTACGAGACCATAAAGTACATGAAATAGAACCAAGACATGGTTTTTTTGGTTAACAAGAGAATCTTACCAGTTTCCTTGTGGTTTCAGCTAAGAAAGTGAGAGATGTTTCGCAGATCTAACTCTACTCTGATGAAAAGGAACTTAAACCCACTTCACAAAACTCCATCGACAAATTTAATCTCATCTTTGTTGAAAGATAAAAGAAACAATCTTTAGAGAGAAGATGTGCGTGCGCGTGGGTCAGAGAGAGAGAAAGCCAGAGACGGGGGAGGGGTTAGAGGAGGGGTGGCCTTCTGCTTTTGCTATTAACCATCTCCAATTTCTGTGCTTTCTTCCACACTTGCTTTCATAGAAAAGAAGAAAAATACTTTAAAAAAAATTGGAAAACTGAAAACACTTTCTCTTTCTTTTTATTTTTTTTATTTGTAAAAGAAAGAAAGGAAAAAAAAAAAAAACATTTCTTCCGATGGGGGTTTTGATAAAATCGCCCATCCAACAGCGAAGACAAAAATATTTTACTACAATATATTTCCAAAAAAGGAGATAGAAATGGAGACTCCGGATATTTAAATATTCTGCTCCCAGCAATTGCTTGCCCTATCAACCCACCATAAAATGATGCCACGTCATTCACGTCGTGGACAGTTTAGCCATTTCCGGTCAAATGGCAGGAATAATACAGTCATTTCACGAGGAGGGACCTGACGCTGGTGGATGAGGTGGCGGATCACTATTCGTTAGAGTGTCAAATGGGATGAGGTGGGTTACCCCAGTGAAAAAGAAGCTAACATGGCCCTCTGTACTAATTTTAACCCGTCTTTTCGGGGGGTGGGGCGGGGGAAGGGGTGGTCAAATTCTTTTGAAATTCAACCTAAATTCACCCCACATGAAAGTTAATTTCCCCCCCCCCCCAACCCCATGCCAACAACCAATCCAGTGGAGCAGAGCTTGAAGTAAGTTACCGCGGTTCACCAGTAAAACTATGCCACGTCGTCAATATGATGACACCTCATATGATAAAACTCCAACACAACAAATCCGGTTTTACCATTATATCTGAGATAAACTTAATCTATTTGACAATTTTATACAAATGAAAAAGATTATTGGATTGATATCTTTTCTTACTTTCTTTCTTTCCTTCTTTTTTTTTTTTTTCAAATCTAAAATAACATTCATAACCTTTTCACATTAATTAATTAAAAAACACAAAATTAAAGGTTTAGATTAACCTCCTCTCATTAATATGAACGAGTTAGTATATTATAATCCCATTTTCTAGAATCTATGCGCCAAATCTATCTACCCATTGGCTCTAAAGTATTATAAAAATTAAGTAAATATGATATATTTGACATATAGATACATTTAATTACATTAATATTACTATTCATTAAATTTTGATATTAGTATAAGTATTAAATTAAAATTTATTAATATTAAAATAAAATTTATTTAAATTTAAACATATTAATATAATGAAATTTTCTTGAAAAGATTAAATAAAGATATTAAAAAACAATTTTCATATCAGTTAATAAGTTTAATATTATTATTATTATTATTATAAATAAAATAAACATACTTTTTAAGGAATATAATAATAAAATATCGGAGGGTAGACCGGTTAGGTTACTGAAGTTGAAAGAACTGACGGGAGAGCGCGTGAGTGAGCGCGTAAGTGTCTACCACCCAACCGATGAAAGAGGATTGTTTGTGGGGTTTAGAGGATCTAGCTTTTGTAATCGTACGAGACGGACTTCAACGTTTTAGTCAATTCCAGCTAAATGTCGGGTGAAATCACAAACGCTTAAAAATGCGGGAAGCACCCCAAAAAAAAAAAAAAAAAAAAAAAGGAAAAGAAAGAAAGAAAGATGAATAATAATATTTATAAAAGGAAAATTGATTTTAATTGCCAAAGAAAAATTTTCCAAAATACACGACTTTTAAACTCTTTCAAATTTCTCCTGAATTCTCAATTATTTTAATGGGATTTAGCAAACAAAATGTAATATAAAGAAAAAAATAAATGAATTTGTTAAATAATATCGTTTTATTTAAATTTAAACATGTTTAAAATTAATCAAACCTTTTAATTTTATCATCTGAAACTTAAAAAATTAATGATTGAATATAATATAATTTTAATAAAAAATAATTTATTAAATTATTTGTAATTGAATATGAAAGAGAATTTTACAAAATTATTATTATTTAAGTAATAATTTTTTATAATAAATGAATTATGACATTAATAATAACTTTGATCTAATTTTATAAAAGTGATAACTAATATTTTAATTTTTTAAAAAAAGACAAAAAAAAAACTTTGAAGATTAATTTAAATCTTATATTCAATTCAATTTGGTCACGGTCAAATTAGTTTCAATTAACATATTCCATGCCTAGTTAGATTATTTTAGTCGATGTAACATGTGTAATTAGATTTTTTTTAACTATAGTTAAAATTTTTTCATTTGATATTATATTGTGTGGTATAAATGATTGTATTCTTTATTATTATTATTATTAAATTTCAATTCTCGAGATAAAGATATTCCATTATATCTGAAAAAATCTACACCATATTACTTAAATAAAATGACTTTGTAAAAATAATAATAAATTTTAAAATTAAAGTTTTATTATTGTCATTATTATTATAGTAGTATTGAAATAGTAATTATAATATATTTTTAATAATATTATTATCATTTTTTTTCATTTTTTATCTAGTTGTTATAATAGACTTAGAGATTATGAAAATTTTTTGATCTTTTTTTTTTAATTTCATACTATAAAGTTTATATTTAATTATGTAATTTGAAAGATAAAATAATAATAATATCTTATTATTTATTTTTAAAGAATTTGCTCGTGAGAAAAGTTTATTTAGCATGAATATAAAAAACCTTTATCATTAAATTTAAAGGACAAATTGCTTGGGAAAAAAGAAAGAAAAAGAAAAAGAAAAAATAATGCATTGGCCTGATTGCATGGAAGATACCAATTTCGGGTTCAAAGAAATTAATTTGTTAGAGATCGCAGGTTTAAACAAATTTCTTTTTGTTTTTTAAACACTTGAGAGATGGGAAAAGTTCCTTTGTATAATTTAGTAAAATATATGATAATCAGATGTGACATGATAAGATTTAGTAAAAAAATATTAGTGTAATAAATGAAATTATAAATAGTAAAATTTTAATTTATTATCCTTACTCCGATCCTTTTTTTTTTTATTAATTTTGTCACGTAATGGTATTTTTGAGAGATATAAAGGACCAGTTAACTTGACTCAAAATGGAAAAAAAAAAAAAACAGAGAGAGAGAGAGAGAGAATTGATGCAGAGGCTTTTTTTGGTTATTTTTTTAATTTCTCGTAGTGGTGTCAATATTTTGACTTTTGTGGTTAAAGTGGTTAACAAGTGTGACAGGTGCAAGGGCCCACTCGCGCTGCAGAAACGAGGGCTTGGAGGCTGCGAGGTATAATGGTACATTAATTTATTAAGAAAATATATATATATATATATATATATATATATATATATATATATATATATATATAATAATAAGTACATGTCGATTATTTAGTGATCGATGCATATTCTATGCGTTTTCCACTTTCTACTTTGCTAAAAAAAAAAAAGAAAACTGATTTTGTTGACTATTAAAGATGAAAAAAAAAAAGAGAGGCTCTTTGCCTTTCATAATTGAAATATACTCAAATTTCCACCGAAAAAAATTGAATACCATCGGTATCCTCAAATTCGATTAATGAAAAATGTGCATGCAAGAGAGTAGCTTTTTAGTAATAATAAGAGAATTAAAATTTATCCTAAAAATTTTATATTAGATAATATGAGGTTATATTATTATTATTATTATTATTATTATATAAACTCAAATGGTTTAACATTAATTATGAGATCAAGTTGGTGAAAATTCATCGAATATGCTTTGAGTTATGCGACGTTTTGAGGGACATAAGAAGTTTGTTGTCAGCTTCTACAGGGCTCGGACAAAAATGCATTAGAACAGGAGGACGTGTTTTTTGTTTTTCTCACGCGCCCACACACACACACACTCTCTCTCTCTCTCTCTCTCTCTCTCTCTCTCTCTCTATATATATATATATATATATATATATAATTCAATAAAATATTTAAATTATTATAAAAAATGGAAATTATATGTAGCAAAAAGAAAATTCTATATATCTGATTAAATAAAATTCAATTCCAATCCTAAAAAGTCCTCAAAAAGTTATGATATAGATAGATAGATATTCCATCAAAGGTGCTCATTGTAATTTACGCTTGACTTTTTTGTACACTGCAAATCCACACCTCTTTTTTTATTATTTTTTTCTGGTCACATTTCTTCAATTTTTTAATGAAAGCATAACTGTTAGAATTATTAATTGGAGCATCAGCAGATTTAGATAATGATCCGAATCCCATTGAAAACCGCATATTTCGTGTCTGCTTCTTTTCCCTTGTAATTGACGAGCATCCATTTTTTTTTTAATATATATATATATATAGATAGATAGATACGATGGTAATGGAATAGTATCCAATACCTTTTTCTCAGTATAATAATAAATAATAAATAAATAAAAAAGAATTTGTTCCTGGGGTGGAGTTTATCTTCCCACTTCCTTTTTTTTTTTTTTTAAAAAAAAAATTTACTTTTCTCCCCCCCCTCCATTCATACTTTTCTGTCAATCAGTGGAACCTATTTATTTGCCTTTTCTCTAGTCAAATAATATCATATATTATTATTCTTTTAATAGGCATCTTTAGCATACCACTCTCACATTGTAAATTTGAAAACCAATTAAGTATATGTCATTTTTATTTTTTAAAAATTATATTTATGATTCTTCAAATTTTTAAATTTTTTAATTAGAATATAATAATTTTATTGTTATTTCAAGACTTATTTTTTTTTATCTCGAGATTTACACCCCAAAAAAAGAAAAAAAAAATTGCCTAACTATTTGATTTCGAGATTTGAACTTTTTGATCAATATGGTGGGGCAATCAAAATGACTGAATTTCGTTTTCTGTTGGAGTTTATCTTATCAAAAATTAACGCTCCACCCCACAAGATATATATATAATATATATATAAAGAAAAAGAAAACTACATTAACTCAACTTTGAAAAAAGAAAAAACAAAAAACCCCCCACAAAGGAATCACATCCTCATAGGCGTCCACTTTGCTAACTAGAGGTCCACGCTTTGGGGTTTGAATTTCGTTTTTTTCTGTCTAACAACTATTGTGTTGTTTCGTTGAGATCACATCGTTGTTAGTACGTAATGCAAAACTATTTCCTAAATTTTCACAGTGTCATCGGCGTTGTTGGTGCACCGAAAATCACACTTAAATTAAAAGAAAAAGGTCAAATAGTGGGCCAAAAATGGACAACCTTCCACTCTAATCAATGCTAGCAAATAAGCAATTCAGTCCATTTTGTCGTTATCATCCATCTCATCCCCTCGCCATTTCCTGGAACCGTAGTGCAACTCTCTCTCTCTCTCTCTTCCCCTTGTTACCATAATTTATTTTTGTGTGTCGGACCCTCTAATTTAGAATAAATAAGCTCTACAAAACTACTTACCGCATGTGGTTTCAATTAATATGCCTCATAAATCGTTGTGAGCACCACAATTGTATTGAGTTTGATGTGATTTGAGGAGTTTATTGAAATTATTCATTTAAATAACGTCGTCGGATGAATTGAAAATTAGCACTCTCAAGCACTTTCTTTCCTTAAAAAGCTTGTACGTTCTCATTGGATGGACATTTTCCGTCCAAGTACATCCACAGAGGTAGAGAGAGGGGTGCTCCTCCTTGCCGTCGTGCATGAGATTGAATTTCCCAACAGAAAACCTCATCATAGAAATGATAGGAATTTCGTTTATTGAAAGAGACGATCTTGCTTTGAAAATTCAATGCCACATAATTGGTTAATACAAAGTGGATATTTTAGCTTTTTCTTGGAGATGAATAACGCCACAAAATTTAACTCAATCGATCAACAGGAACGATTTTGTAAAACCTGCCGATGCAGAAGCAGCCACTGAAGGGGGGTGGCTAGCATATGTTTATTAGTCCAGATGAGATTGGTACGTGCCCCACAGATAATGCTGAATTAATATTAATATTTTTTTTATTATTTTCTATATATCAAATTGGTCACATTACATTCAACTGCTTCAACTTAAGAAAACTATATCCATCAAACAGAATAGACACGTATTGCTTCCTACAAACTAAACATACATACATACATACATATATAATGGCATGTAGCAGACAGCCTCCTGTTAATAGTAATATAATAATTACCAGCAGCTTATCATAGGTAACATTTTACAAATACGGTCGTGCATACGTTATATATATAAGCTATCAGATTATCATTATATTGTAAAGATCTATAAAGGGGTCACTAAAAACAGATGTGAAATAAAAATAAATAAATATTAATTTACTGTAATTATTCAATTTATTTATAACTAGTTATGTTAATTATAACGTGGGATTATGATGTGATAAATTTTATTGCGTACTTAAATTTAGTTTCTTTTTAATTTTTTTTATATTTTATAAATGGATATGATATGTAATCTGTGTGTCTAGAATATTATATTCGAGAACCATCTTTCGGAATTTTATGCTACATTTGGAGTTTGTTTGGGTTGAGAAAGGTCAATTTTTCTCGTCCACCCACCCCACCTCTCTCTCCCTCTCTCTTTCTCTCTCTCTCTCTTTCTCTCTCTCTCTCTCTCTCACACACTTTTTCAAAAGCCTTAGGATTTAGGCATGGACAAACTCGACCAAAGTAAGCATTCACTTCCATATAATTATGCAATTACGGACATTTATTATAAGAACATGGTCCCCAAAGTTCCCGGTTTGGAGATTTTCTACTGTAGAGACGATGTTGCTTTCTTTCCAAGTTTTTCTGGATTGCCCTTTTCTGTACTGATATCTAAAAACGAAAACTAATCATGACATATTAACCCCACCCCACCACGCCCCCGCCCCTCCCCCGAAAAAGAAAAAAAAAAAAAAAGCTTAAAAGGAAACCCAAATGAAAGTCCCCACAAAAAGAAGGAGATTTGCCTTTGGGGCAGACCAAGTGCTCAAATGGGACTCGTTTATCTTCTGTCCAATATTCTTGTAAGAATACATGACATGACCTGACATGAAAATACTATAGCCGGCTTCATTTTTTTATTCGACTCCGCTCGATGGCGACCTAAAAAAAAAAAAAAAGAAAAGAATGGACCCACCCGGATTCATCGTATACACTTGGCAAGCTCTGGTTGCCTTGGCGGCCTTAATCAAAGAAGAATGCGGTTCTCTGAGTCCAGTAGATGTGAACTTGCTGGAAACTCAGTTTTTCTTATTTGGTTTTCCAATGTGCTTAAAATTGAATAAAAATGGACACTAGTAAGAGACATGTATTTGTCAAAACATCAACAAGTGGGATGACCCGTATGTAGCCACATGCCATGCATGCATCGGCCACTTTCATCCGAGGTGTGGCCAAATGGATGTATAGAACTTAAGCTTTGATATATACATACATATATATATTTTTTGTGAAGAAGAAGAAGAAGAAGAAGAAGACTATTGACGTTGAGTCTGCTATAATTTATCTTGGTTCAAGCGGCCGGACGCATAGAGATGAAGTTTTCGAGTCTTTTTAGGGACCAAATGGAGGGAAAATTTAGGAATCGAAGTTATATTCAATGTCAACAGAAACCGATGTAAAGAGAATTTTAATAAGAATAAGGTAACAGACACAAAGTTGCTAAATTCAAAGTTCGTACTCTATGTTTGAGGTTCTAAACAATTGATCTATTGAAGTCCACTTATCGGATAACCAATAACAGGGGGGTTGCCAAGGCTTATTGCATGGACATGGGCTTGATCCAAAAGATTCATTCAAGTTGCCGTGAAGAGCTGACGTTCGTATTAACAAGAATCTCAACAGGCTAGTTTTACATCCCACTGCTAATATTTCCGGCCCGAGTTAACATACATCTTTTGGAAGAAGCGGAGTTGATTGATAGTTGAAGATCAAACCTTCAATTGAACCTCCCCTTTTGCAAGTGGGTGTCAAGTTTTGGCAAGATCCACGACCTCCAAGCCTTTAAGCCCAATTAGAGCTGGACCAATAGTAAACTGTAAATACCATATATATATTAGATTATCAGTATCCTCTCTCTCTTTTTTGTTTTTTTTTTGGGTTTAAGTATCCTCATGATCTTCTAGAGCAATATTAAATATTTCAATTCACTTTTTCGCCCCTTTCTAATCTCGTCAAAATGTTATTTATCTGATCGTTTGGAATAAAATTAAAAAATTATGATTGAATTATTTCTTATTATTACTACTCGATTATGAATACACTTACAACATTACAAATTTTAGAATGGGGATCGAAGCCAACCGTACGTTCTTTATAATAAACTAGGAACATATATTACATATATATATATATATATATATATATATATATATATATATATAGCTTCCCTTGACTAAACGGAAGAAAATCCACCAACAATTGCGAGGGAGACATGATTCCTAACCAAACATAATTTTCTTTTCTTTTTTTCTTTTTTTTTTTTTTTTTTTTTTTTGCCTTTGATCCTTATTTTCCTCTGCATTTTTCTTCCCTGTCGAAACAGGAGAAAATTCTTTGACCTTCTGACTTTCTTTCCAATTTGTTTTCTTTCTTTATCCTTTTCTCACCACCCAAGCACAGTGTTAGGCGATCCTGTGGCATTTAAAATCGCTCACTTATGTTATCGTGTTAAGTTTAGCTCTCTAATCTAATCAAAAACAGATTATTTCACCACATAACCAGATAATTCACAAAAATTACTTGGTTCCATGAGAAAAATTGCCTATTTTCAAAAAAAGAAATTAAACATGCCTTTTACCTGGGTTCAGTGCCAAACAATTTAACGGCTAATACCGTGTGGGTCAAGGAACTTGAGCGAAGCTCTCCCATACCACTTAATCTTGTTTTTTTTTTTTTTTTTTTTTTTTTTTAACAAAAAAGAGAACTCTCCCACTCCCACTCCCAGTTAAAAGGTTGAGAGAGGCCAGCTACACAAAGCTCAATGAGCTATCTAATCAGCAGACCCAGTTGGATGATCCTGAGCAAGCCCAGTTGACAAAACCCATGTTACCTTGGACTTCAACGAGGAATCAAACAGTCGGCCTCAGGGGATCCTTCCGTAACCGGAGGGCATACCGTAATAATAAAGAGCTATACGACATCGTTTCGTTTGCATAGAAATTAGATGTGAGAGCTGAATATATATTTACATCATTCAACTATAATCATTAATTGCAGTTAGCTATTATTATAAAAAGATATACTAACTGTAATTAATAATTAAAGTTGAGTGATGCAAATTTTCATCCAATTTGATTGTAATCTGAATTGGAAAAATTGTGGCCGAAATGGCCACAGCTCATCCGAGACTTTGGTTACATTTGATCACTAATTCCAGTCCGAGGCCCAGTATTTTTGAAACAAGGGCAACAGAGTAACCGGTCACACCATTTTTGGTTCAACAGAATGTCCAAAATGGCTCCTTGGAAAAATATGCAGAAGATAAGCTGGTTGAATAAAGAGATTGACTTGGAGGAGGAGGAGGAGAGTTTTACATACGATTAATTAGTGTGAGGAGGGCTATTTGTCACTTGCACGGAGGATTTGAGGAATTCATAAAGAAATAAAGAAAATAGTATGTGAAATATACACAGTTTTGACCTTCATTTTAGGATGTGAAAATGTAATCATGGGAAAAATTGAGTCTAGACTCGAGAGGCCAAGGTGAGTGAGTTTGGGTTGGGGAAGGCACACTTCGTGTTGGCGCAGAGAGACGGGGAGAATTTTGGCAAGATGGTGTCGATACATATGTCGCGAGTTGTCGAGATTGGTGTTTGTGATTTTTGAGGTGTGGAATTACAAGAAATGGTTTGACACACAAGAGTTGCACATACAATATCTGGACTGAGTGTTGGGGATTGCATTTTGGTGCCGTCAGATCCAGCTCACCGCCATGGAATGCAGCTCAATTACGACGAGAATTTGATTCATCTTTTTTGTTTCTTTCCATTTGTATATAGTAATCTCTAGTCTGTAACGCCATTCTTTTACGAAACACCCTTTTTGCAAGCAAAATATAGTAATGTCTCGGTACGCCTTTTTTTTTTTTTTTTCGCATTTAAAAAACTGGCCAACATTGAGATCTCTCATGCCAATTTTCCCACCCCCCCCCCCCCCCAAAAAAGAAAAAAACAAAAACTAACACGGTTCTTAGGCTCTTAAGGAATTTCATCTAAAGATTACAATCTGTCAGCCTGTGAACTGTTTTTTTTTTTTTTTTTTTTTTTTTGATATATAAAATATGTTTCTCGAGTATATTGGCGATCATCGAAATTGTGGGTCAAAATTGAGATATTCATTAATATCTTTATTCTTTTTTTTTTGGTGAAAAATATCCATTATTTGAATATTATTGATATGAACGAGTCCTCATGTTCTTAGTGTTAATAAATTTATAATTGTAATGCATATAAAACTCTTTTTGCATTTTTGTATGTCTCGATAAGCGAACATTTCTGTTGCCCTTGCCGTTCTCACCCCTCTCTTTATAGCATAAAGTGGACTTGACACAGAGAAAAGTTTTGGGAGGGGTTGGCTAGCTATTTCCTATCCATCAAAAAAAAAAAAAAAAAAAAAAAAGGCGTTCAATCTTATCAGGATTTGGTAGAGACCTTGAATAAATTTTCAATTAGTGGTAGCAGTTAATTGCTGCCGTAGTATGGCTTTGGATTTTACTTGATACATGACGGCAACTTTTCAAATAATTTTCAAGTGGGGAGTGGGGGTGGGGCGGCTTTGGGATGTTTCTGTTGCTATCTTGCAACATCTGCTTGCCCTTTAACTTTTGAAGAAATGATAATATATAGCCAATTTTTTCTTCCCTTTCCTCACATTCTCACGTCCAAAACATTCATAAAATATGTCCATAACGTCCATATATATATATATATATATATATACGTATCTCCGTGGCATCCAATTGAAAGCAACATGTACCCTTGCATGTATGCTTACTCTTAGATGGCACCATCAAATGCTAGAAGAGCAGGGAAGCGACCCGGTTGGCCCAAAAGCTTAGAAACACCACCCGTGCATTACACTTGTACTAGTTCTAAGAGCTCAAAAATGGCATGCAGCACAACTATTGCCAACGACCATGGCGACACAGACGCCAGTCCAGGCTTCTCTACGCCAAAGGCTCAGAGGCTTTTAATACCCAGGAGCTTATCGTGCCCGCCGGCTCCGATGAAGAAGAGAAGGATGGCACCGAGAGTGTCTCCTACCGCTTTCTTTGCTTCTCCAGAAATAGAGCTCTTCTTCTTCTTTGCATTTCACAATGTCGGAGCTTAATACGCGTGTGCAGTCAAGCTCATTGATCACTGAAATGGGTTGAGTTTTCCTTCTGCATGTGTTTACTCAAATCTGTTTTTGTATGCCACAATTTCATTTGCCCCAAGCATCTCCAATGGATGATCTGTTTCTAGCTATCTTCCAACTATTACGGATTTTTTAACCGCAAAGTCCATTATGTCCCATAAAATTTTCGAAATTAAAATAAATTAGCTTCAATTCATCATCATCATTATTATTATTATTTTGCTTGGTCAATACTCTTTTTTTTGGGTTCTCAAAACTGCAATACCGACCCATCGATCCCCATTCTAAGAAATATTTTCCCTTCAAATAAGTTCAACTGGGCTTAAATAAGAACAGTGTCTTCTCTATAGTAATTAACTAACTCTTATAATATCGTCGGGTCATTTAGGATGTGTCATATAAATACATAGCCTCATATTGACCTTTGCAATTCAAGCGCGATCAGACATGTTCTCAGCAGAGTTAGTATCAGACTTCTTCGGAATCTTCGCCGCGGGGCAAGGACAAAGGTTAGAAAAAGAAAGAAAGAAAGAAAAATCAATCCTGATTGCCGATGTCTTTTTTGTCAACTCCCTTTTCACTCATCAACACGACACGATGCGATTCTTTTGATGCTCCCGAACCATTCTTGTTGGACACTTCGATGAACTTTTGTTGTTTTGGAGATCCCGAGGAATTTAAATGTTGCCTTTATTCGTTGAATTAATAACGTCACTTTTAATTAAATAAAAAGCAAAGCTTTTTGGTCTTAGATATAAGCAAAATTGCAATTAAAATTCTGGACACAACAACGGCATTCTCTATTGAAAAAAACAGAAAAAGAAAATTACTTACTTATACTCCCCTCAAAAATCCTCTTAATATCAAATCCTTGCATCCTCGAGTTATCCCAACACTATCTTCTCTCTTTATCTAATTCCATCCTGTTAATCAATTTAATTTCATACGCTTTACCAAATTTTTTATGCAGGAACTAATATTTTTGAAGAGTTAGTGAGCATAATTTACAAGATAGGAATGTCGTCTTTGTACGATAAGTTTAAAAAAGAAAAACCATCGTTTTCATCACAAATGCAAACCCACTTATAAGTACTTACAAATGTTTCAGATGTGAATTGATTTAAGTACCCACTTAACCATCACACAAACGCAAACCCAAAAGCCAAAAAGCAAGGTTGCAACTTCATGACATGGCTTAAATCATGAACGAGAAAGTGTCACATTCCAATGATATTTGGAGGGATTCGGGTTGCTTGCAAAAGGAGGGCCCGGGCGAGACGTGGACATCAAGCCCATGTCGGCGTGATAATGTCCTTATCACATGGCATCATCCACGACAAAAGTCGAGCACGCATGCACAAATGCGCATGTTGCGTACCAAGCATATACACTTGAACCTGCACTGCTGCACACACATAACCGATTGCTAATTTCAATCTAATGTCACTCGAGTCTTTGAGAAAGGAAGTATCTTAACTGGAAGGAATGACTGTACATCATACAGACTGTGAATACTTCCCTTTGCCGCACGAATCTTAATTTTCTCTCATTGCTCATGAAGGGTGTGGAATTGCTCAAACATTGATTTGATGTGGACGAATAAGCCAAGAATTATTCAAACTACAAAAATAGAACCAGAGACACAAAGACATGACATGGAATTATGACCACAAAGTTGCAATAAAGCTTATCACTGCTCCCCATAATGCCTAAGAGGGGAAAAAAAAAATGCTCACAGTCCAAGTTAGCGTCCAATGCGTGTTGTTAGGTTGGCTTATTGATCTGGGTCGGGCTACCTGAAAACGAGTTGATATCATACACTACAAGCCCTCTTGTCCGTCCAGGTGCCCCTCCCTTGAGCGAGGATACATCCAGCACAATTCTGCTCAAATCCACACAATGGTATGTATAGGGTTGAAACCAATGTATCTGTTTTATGCCATGGTAATTACATAAAAAGAAAAAGGCAGAGAACAAAAGATTTAGGTAATGAAACTTACAATTTCTCTGATCCTTTTTGTGGTTCTGCTGTCCCGCAATTGATGATAATTTTGTCATCAGTTTTGGAGATCACATGACCCACAGGCAGGTCAATCTCTTGACATGCTGGACCATCAAAGCAACTTGTTGCTTATGCTTCCAAGGCATAAAAGTTTGCAGACAGAACAAAAACAATAATAATAATAAAAAAAAAACAAAATAAAACAAGAGCATTTGGTCACAGGGAAATCTTACATTGTTTACAAGGAGCTCCTGTAATTCCCTCTAATTGCAGGAGTTTCTACATAAATTGAGCCACAAAATTGGAATCTAAGCACATCTGGAAAACTGTATGGCAGGGACAAGGTTGTCAGAGAACTACCTTAAGGTTCTCATAACATTCTTCAAGTTCATCATTATATAGGATGTGATCAAAGATGTTTGATGATTTTCCATGCTCAATCTCTGCTTCTGCATTTCGAAGTCGCTTAAGAATCTGATCCTCTTCCTCAGTTCCCCTATCAAAATGCTTCAAGCTAGAATGAGTGTAGGAAGATACAAACATGAAGGTATCTACATTAGACTCAGGCACTCTTGACTCACCTTGCACGGAGGCGCTGTTCAAGATCTTCCATAGATGGGGGACAAATAAAGATGTAAACTGCATCTAGAGAAAAAGTCCTCACAGATTTTGCCCCTTGAACATCAATATCGAGAATGCATCTCTGCATCACAAAATAGAAACGACAAAATCACATCATAAGGCTTTTAAGGACAAAAATATTGGACTCATTATGAGAAACAAGGCTTTGCACTTGTCCAACATACAACTCCAATTCACTCACACTCAGTCAACACCTAAATAGGCGATATAGACCTCCTAGCATTTCAACATAGAATCCAACACAAAGGGCTTCTTTGAGAAGCCAGTTCTAAATTGAGCTACAGAAAGTTTAGAATTGAGCATCAATTTGGATTAGCTTGGCACAGAAATATGTATAATATATGCAAAGGTGGAAGTAATCTATCCATTTCCTCGCAAACATTGAGCTTCCAGTAGTGCATGTTAACTGGCATACTCACACTGGCTTGAGCCTCCGCCCACCCTATTTGTAGGTTAGGAAAATGGGTTTAAATAATGAGCTGCATCATTCTTTTTTTTTTTTTTTTTATCAAATATCTAAGTAGATCATGTTGAAGTAACAAATATCACAGTTAGAGTTTTCCATGACCATTAAGAAGTCTCTGTTTAAACATTTGCCAAGTACAAGCTGCATGCATTAAACAGATAATTGTGGTTCAGTAATCACATAACCATTAGATACTTGCATAGTTTGACCACATCAATAATAAAACAGGCATGTACAGATGCATGCATGGATGTGAGTACATAAAACACAAATGCCTTTTACCTTTCCTGCATCAGCTACTGCCTCAACGGTTTCAATACTGGTTCCATAAAGGTTTCCATGAACAGAAGCAAACTCAAGGAATTTCCCATCCTTGATCTCCCTCTCCATAACACTCCTCTCCGTGAAATGATAGTGAATCGCATCCTTTTCCATTTCACGAGGTGCACGGGTTGTGTGGCTCACTGAAAACCAAACATGGATGGAAATTCCTCCATGAGCATTGATATCAATGTCCCCTTGCCCACTCCTGAAGGACCACTAATGACAATTGGCTTCTCAGCAGTACTCATTACACCCTTACTCCAGGCAACAACATCAGTTTCCAAATTTTTCTTCTGCTCCCTGACATAAGTAGTGTCCACCTGCCAATGAAGCAAGTTAAACAACTTATAGATCATAGCTCCTCACTAGGTAATCACATAAAATGCACAATAAACAGAACAGAAGATACAGATACTATAAGCCAGTGAATGCTGATGCAATATACAGATACAGATTGAGCTCATTATTTTAAATGGCAACTGGGACAAGTTTATTTTGCATTTTCACATAGGTTCAAAACTTTAAAAATCTTTTCAGTGCCAGCTCCTCTAGCATTGAATCCTTCCATTCAGCTGATTATATTTAAAAATGGGATACAAGCATCTTTTTTATTACAAATGTGAATGAAAGAAAAAGAAGAAATCATAATACTCTTCCATTTCAATCTTGAGAAGAGCAAGTTTTCAAATACTAACCTCGAGGAACCAAACGCGGTCATCTGGACTGGATCCCTCTTTAATGATTATAATTCGATCTTCATTTTCTGATACAGCTAAGTGGACTTTGCATGGCTTGGGTTTTGTTCCTAGCACAGTAGGAGTTACCCTGGAAAATTTCATACACTACCATAAATGAGTAATCGAAATGCCAAACCAGAAACCGGCGAAAGCAAGACTTGGGCAGAGCCAACGACTCACCAGCTGCCAGAAGCTTTACCACATATTCGAACCCCAATAGATACTGTGGATTCATCATCTCTACTGCCAATAACATACTACCAACACAAATAATTCACAATTGGCAAGAAGATTGACTAGATTAATCACTCAACAAAGGAGGAAGTAGAAAAAAAAAAAGGTTAGTACTGTTCTATCCCCGACGGTAATGGCTGCTTCACAGCCTTGGGATTTTAAACTGAGTCCATTCTGAACTCCATTCTGCAGATCATCAACATCGAGAGCCGGGGCCCCTCCCTGATGACCAAAATAAAATCACCCCTGAGTACCCGCAACGATCCACATTTACATGTTCTTTTTGCTTTAGCATTCAGGTTATTTTGCATTGCTTGTGAAGCATATGAAGCCAACGAGAACACAGAAAGAAAAACATGAACTCACCATGGGGAACTATGCCTCCAACATAAAATTCAAACCTGAAAAAGAAGAGATCAGATCAAAAGATCCATCTATCTTGATCTATCCTAGGAAAGCAAGATACTATGTTTGAGGAACACAAATTGTCAGAGATCATATATGCAAGAGCAAGAAACTTCAGAAAAGCAGACTAAAAATTAACTCCAGAATGAAAGCAGAAACAAAAACTCCACAAGAGCAAAAGGAAAACCACTCCCGAAAAAGAACACCCAATATTCCAATTTAGCGGTAGATGACAATGCAACAATCTGCATACACGAAACCACATAAGATGAAAAAACCAAAAAAAAAGAAGGAAAAAAAAAAAACAAGTGAGACATTCAACAGAGTTTGTATAGTTTTTACCTGAAAACTCTAAACGAAACTTATCAAAAAGATAAAAAAAAACACACACACACAAACACATTATAAAGAGAGCCAATGACATAATCTAATAGCAGAACGGATTGCAGATTACAAAGGTATCAACTTGCCTTAAAGAAACCCACCACACATCAACTACAATGCACGGATCAAGACAAACAATTTTTTTTTTTTTTTTTGGGAAAAAAAAAAAAAAAAATTTTTTTTTTTTTTAGAGGCGGATGGAGACCCGTGTTATGTATGTACCTGTGCGTATATGAGCAGAGAAACCCCCGCAAAAAAAAAAACTTTTTTTTTTTTTTTTGTTGTTCGGTGTGTTTTTTTTATCTTTTTTTTTTTTTTTTTTTTTTTTTTTTTTTTTTTTTTTTTTTTTTTTTTTTTTTTTTTTTTTTTTTTTTTTTTTTTTTTTTTTTTTTTTTTTTTTTTTTTTTTTTTTTTTTTTTTTTTTTTTTTTTTTTTTTTTTTTTTTTTTTTTTTTTTTTTTTTTTTTTTTTTTTTTTTTTTTTTTTTTTTTTTTTTTTTTTTTTTTTTTTTTTTTTTTTTTTTTTTTTTTTTTTTTTTTTTTTTTTTTTTTTTTTTTTTTTTTTTTTTTTTTTTTTTTTTTTTTTTTTTTTTTTTTTTTTTTTTTTTTTTTTTTTTTTTTTTTTTTTTTTTTTTTTTTTTTTTTTTTTTTTTTTTTTTTTTTTTTTTTTTTTTTTTTTTTTTTTTTTTTTTTTTTTTTTTTTTTTTTTTTTTTTTTTTTTTTTTTTTTTTTTTTTTTTTTTTTTTTTTTTTTTTTTTTTTTTTTTTTTTTTTTTTTTTTTTTTTTTTTTTTTTTTTTTTTTTTTTTTTTTTTTTTTTTTTTTTTTTTTTTTTTTTTTTTTTTTTTTTTTTTTTTTTTTTTTTTTTTTTTTTTTTTTTTTTTTTTTTTTTTTTTTTTTTTTTTTTTTTTTTTTTTTTTTTTTTTTTTTTTTTTTTTTTTTTTTTTTTTTTTTTTTTTTTTTTTTTTTTTTTTTTTTTTTTTTTTTTTTTTTTTTTTTTTTTTTTTTTTTTTTTTTTTTTTTTTTTTTTTTTTTTTTTTTTTTTTTTTTTTTTTTTTTTTTTTTTTTTTTTTTTTTTTTTTTTTTTTTTTTTTTTTTTTTTTTTTTTTTTTTTTTTTTTTTTTTTTTTTTTTTTTTTTTTTTTTTTTTTTTTTTTTTTTTTTTTTTTTTTTTTTTTTTTTTTTTTTTTTTTTTTTTTTTTTTTTTTTTTTTTTTTTTTTTTTTTTTTTTTTTTTTTTTTTTTTTTTTTTTTTTTTTTTTTTTTTTTTTTTTTTTTTTTTTTTTTTTTTTTTTTTTTTTTTTTTTTTTTTTTTTTTTTTTTTTTTTTTTTTTTTTTTTTTTT
The DNA here is from genome assembly GCA_037897445.1 of Ceriops zippeliana. Lineage (NCBI taxonomy): Eukaryota > Viridiplantae > Streptophyta > Magnoliopsida > Malpighiales > Rhizophoraceae > Ceriops > Ceriops zippeliana. The sequence continues at coordinate 1,633,026 of JBAPLH010000216.1, read as the reverse complement.
TTTTTTTTTTTTTTTTTTTTTTTTTTTTTTTTTTTTTTTTTTTTTTTTTTTTTTTTTTTTTTTTTTTTTTTTTTTTTTTTTTTTTTTTTTTTTTTTTTTTTTTTTTTTTTTTTTTTTTTTTTTTTTTTTTTTTTTTTTTTTTTTTTTTTTTTTTTTTTTTTTTTTTTTTTTTTTTTTTTTTTTTTTTTTTTTTTTTTTTTTTTTTTTTTTTTTTTTTTTTTTTTTTTTTTTTTTTTTTTTTTTTTTTTTTTTTTTTTTTTTTTTTTTTTTTTTTTTTTTTTTTTTTTTTTTTTTTTTTTTTTTTTTTTTTTTTTTTTTTTTTTTTTTTTTTTTTTTTTTTTTTTTTTTTTTTTTTTTTTTTTTTTTTTTTTTTTTTTTTTTTTTTTTTTTTTTTTTTTTTTTTTTTTTTTTTTTTTTTTTTTTTTTTTTTTTTTTTTTTTTTTTTTTTTTTTTTTTTTTTTTTTTTTTTTTTTTTTTTTTTTTTTTTTTTTTTTTTTTTTTTTTTTTTTTTTTTTTTTTTTTTTTTTTTTTTTTTTTTTTTTTTTTTTTTTTTTTTTTTTTTTTTTTTTTTTTTTTTTTTTTTTTTTTTTTTTTTTTTTTTTTTTTTTTTTTTTTTTTTTTTTTTTTTTTTTTTTTTTTTTTTTTTTTTTTTTTTTTTTTTTTTTTTTTTTTTTTTTTTTTTTTTTTTTTTTTTTTTTTTTTTTTTTTTTTTTTTTTTTTTTTTTTTTTTTTTTTTTTTTTTTTTTTTTTTTTTTTTTTTTTTTTTTTTTTTTTTTTTTTTTTTTTTTTTTTTTTTTTTTTTTTTTTTTTTTTTTTTTTTTTTTTTTTTTTTTTTTTTTTTTTTTTTTTTTTTTTTTTTTTTTTTTTTTTTTTTTTTTTTTTTTTTTTTTTTTTTTTTTTTTTTTTTTTTTTTTTTTTTTTTTTTTTTTTTTTTTTTTTTTTTTTTTTTTTTTTTTTTTTTTTTTTTTTTTTTTTTTTTTTTTTTTTTTTTTTTTTTTTTTTTTTTTTTTTTTTTTTTTTTTTTTTTTTTTTTTTTTTTTTTTTTTTTTTTTTTTTTTTTTTTTTTTTTTTTTTTTTTTTTTTTTTTTTTTTTTTTTTTTTTTTTTTTTTTTTTTTTTTTTTTTTTTTTTTTTTTTTTTTTTTTTTTTTTTTTTTTTTTTTTTTTTTTTTTTTTTTTTTTTTTTTTTTTTTTTTTTTTTTTTTTTTTTTTTTTTTTTTTTTTTTTTTTTTTTTTTTTTTTTTTTTTTTTTTTTTTTTTTTTTTTTTTTTTTTTTTTTTTTTTTTTTTTTTTTTTTTTTTTTTTTTTTTTTTTTTTTTTTTTTTTTTTTTTTTTTTTTTTTTTTTTTTTTTTTTTTTTTTTTTTTTTTTTTTTTTTTTTTTTTTTTTTTTTTTTTTTTTTTTTTTTTTTTTTTTTTTTTTTTTTTTTTTTTTTTTTTTTTTTTTTTTTTTTTTTTTTTTTTTTTTTTTTTTTTTTTTTTTTTTTTTTTTTTTTTTTTTTTTTTTTTTTTTTTTTTTTTTTTTTTTTTTTTTTTTTTTTTTTTTTTTTTTTTTTTTTTTTTTTTTTTTTTTTTTTTTTTTTTTTTTTTTTTTTTTTTTTTTTTTTTTTTTTTTTTTTTTTTTTTTTTTTTTTTTTTTTTTTTTTTTTTTTTTTTTTTTTTTTTTTTTTTTTTTTTTTTTTTTTTTTTTTTTTTTTTTTTTTTTTTTTTTTTTTTTTTTTTTTTTTTTTTTTTTTTTTTTTTTTTTTTTTTTTTTTTTTTTTTTTTTTTTTTTTTTTTTTTTTTTTTTTTTTTTTTTTTTTTTTTTTTTTTTTTTTTTTTTTTTTTTTTTTTTTTTTTTTTTTTTTTTTTTTTTTTTTTTTTTTTTTTTTTTTTTTTTTTTTTTTTTTTTTTTTTTTTTTTTTTTTTTTTTTTTTTTTTTTTTTTTTTTTTTTTTTTTTTTTTTTTTTTTTTTTTTTTTTTTTTTTTTTTTTTTTTTTATTTTTTTTTTTTTTTTTTTTTTTTTTTTTTTTTTTTTTTTTTTTTTTTTTTTTTTTTTTTTTTTTTTTTTTTTTTTTTTTTTTTTTTTTTTTTTTTTTTTTTTTTTTTTTTTTTTTTTTTTTTTTTTTTTTTTTTTTTTTTTTTTTTTTTTTTTTTTTTTTTTTTTTTTTTTTTTTTTTTTTTTTTTTTTTTTTTTTTTTTTTTTTTTTTTTTTTTTTTTTTTTTTTTTTTTTTTTTTTTTTTTTTTTTTTTTTTTTTTTTTTTTTTTTTTTTTTTTTTTTTTTTTTTTTTTTTTTTTTTTTTTTTTTTTTTTTTTTTTTTTTTTTTTTTTTTTTTTTTTTTTTTTTTTTTTTTTTTTTTTTTTTTTTTTTTTTTTTTTTTTTTTTTTTTTTTTTTTTTTTTTTTTTTTTTTTTTTTTTTTTTTTTTTTTTTTTTTTTTTTTTTTTTTTTTTTTTTTTTTTTTTTTTTTTTTTTTTTTTTTTTTTTTTTTTTTTTTTTTTTTTTTTTTTTTTTTTTTTTTTTTTTTTTTTTTTTTTTTTTTTTTTTTTTTTTTTTTTTTTTTTTTTTTTTTTTTTTTTTTTTTTTTTTTTTTTTTTTTTTTTTTTTTTTTTTTTTTTTTTTTTTTTTTTTTTTTTTTTTTTTTTTTTTTTTTTTTTTTTTTTTTTTTTTTTTTTTTTTTTTTTTTTTTTTTTTTTTTTTTTTTTTTTTTTTTTTTTTTTTTTTTTTTTTTTTTTTTTTTTTTTTTTTTTTTTTTTTTTTTTTTTTTTTTTTTTTTTTTTTTTTTTTTTTTTTTTTTTTTTTTTTTTTTTTTTTTTTTTTTTTTTTTTTTTTTTTTTTTTTTTTTTTTTTTTTTTTTTTTTTTTTTTTTTTTTTTTTTTTTTTTTTTTTTTTTTTTTTTTTTTTTTTTTTTTTTTTTTTTTTTTTTTTTTTTTTTTTTTTTTTTTTTTTTTTTTTTTTTTTTTTTTTTTTTTTTTTTTTTTTTTTTTTTTTTTTTTTTTTTTTTTTTTTTTTTTTTTTTTTTTTTTTTTTTTTTTTTTTTTTTTTTTTTTTTTTTTTTTTTTTTTTTTTTTTTTTTTTTTTTTTTTTTTTTTTTTTTTTTTTTTTTTTTTTTTTTTTTTTTTTTTTTTTTTTTTTTTTTTTTTTTTTTTTTTTTTTTTTTTTTTTTTTTTTTTTTTTTTTTTTTTTTTTTTTTTTTTTTTTTTTTTTTTTTTTTTTTTTTTTTTTTTTTTTTTTTTTTTTTTTTTTTTTTTTTTTTTTTTTTTTTTTTTTTTTTTTTTTTTTTTTTTTTTTTTTTTTTTTTTTTTTTTTTTTTTTTTTTTTTTTTTTTTTTTTTTTTTTTTTTTTTTTTTTTTTTTTTTTTTTTTTTTTTTTTTTTTTTTTTTTTTTTTTTTTTTTTTTTTTTTTTTTTTTTTTTTTTTTTTTTTTTTTTTTTTTTTTTTTTTTTTTTTTTTTTTTTTTTTTTTTTTTTTTTTTTTTTTTTTTTTTTTTTTTTTTTTTTTTTTTTTTTTTTTTTTTTTTTTTTTTTTTTTTTTTTTTTTTTTTTTTTTTTTTTTTTTTTTTTTTTTTTTTTTTTTTTTTTTTTTTTTTTTTTTTTTTTTTTTTTTTTTTTTTTTTTTTTTTTTTTTTTTTTTTTTTTTTTTTTTTTTTTTTTTTTTTTTTTTTTTTTTTTTTTTTTTTTTTTTTTTTTTTTTTTTTTTTTTTTTTTTTTTTTTTTTTTTTTTTTTTTTTTTTTTTTTTTTTTTTTTTTTTTTTTTTTTTTTTTTTTTTTTTTTTTTTTTTTTTTTTTTTTTTTTTTTTTTTTTTTTTTTTTTTTTTTTTTTTTTTTTTTTTTTTTTTTTTTTTTTTTTTTTTTTTTTTTTTTTTTTTTTTTTTTTTTTTTTTTTTTTTTTTTTTTTTTTTTTTTTTTTTTTTTTTTTTTTTTTTTTTTTTTTTTTTTTTTTTTTTTTTTTTTTTTTTTTTTTTTTTTTTTTTTTTTTTTTTTTTTTTTTTTTTTTTTTTTTTTTTTTTTTTTTTTTTTTTTTTTTTTTTTTTTTTTTTTTTTTTTTTTTTTTTTTTTTTTTTTTTTTTTTTTTTTTTTTTTTTTTTTTTTTTTTTTTTTTTTTTTTTTTTTTTTTTTTTTTTTTTTTTTTTTTTTTTTTTTTTTTTTTTTTTTTTTTTTTTTTTTTTTTTTTTTTTTTTTTTTTTTTTTTTTTTTTTTTTTTTTTTTTTTTTTTTTTTTTTTTTTTTTTTTTTTTTTTTTTTTTTTTTTTTTTTTTTTTTTTTTTTTTTTTTTTTTTTTTTTTTTTTTTTTTTTTTTTTTTTTTTTTTTTTTTTTTTTTTTTTTTTTTTTTTTTTTTTTTTTTTTTTTTTTTTTTTTTTTTTTTTTTTTTTTTTTTTTTTTTTTTTTTTTTTTTTTTTTTTTTTTTTTTTTTTTTTTTTTTTTTTTTTTTTTTTTTTTTTTTTTTTTTTTTTTTTTTTTTTTTTTTTTTTTTTTTTTTTTTTTTTTTTTTTTTTTTTTTTTTTTTTTTTTTTTTTTTTTTTTTTTTTTTTTTTTTTTTTTTTTTTTTTTTTTTTTTTTTTTTTTTTTTTTTTTTTTTTTTTTTTTTTTTTTTTTTTTTTTTTTTTTTTTTTTTTTTTTTTTTTTTTTTTTTTTTTTTTTTTTTTTTTTTTTTTTTTTTTTTTTTTTTTTTTTTTTTTTTTTTTTTTTTTTTTTTTTTTTTTTTTTTTTTTTTTTTTTTTTTTTTTTTTTTTTTTTTTTTTTTTTTTTTTTTTTTTTTTTTTTTTTTTTTTTTTTTTTTTTTTTTTTTTTTTTTTTTTTTTTTTTTTTTTTTTTTTTTTTTTTTTTTTTTTTTTTTTTTTTTTTTTTTTTTTTTTTTTTTTTTTTTTTTTTTTTTTTTTTTTTTTTTTTTTTTTTTTTTTTTTTTTTTTTTTTTTTTTTTTTTTTTTTTTTTTTTTTTTTTTTTTTTTTTTTTTTTTTTTTTTTTTTTTTTTTTTTTTTTTTTTTTTTTTTTTTTTTTTTTTTTTTTTTTTTTTTTTTTTTTTTTTTTTTTTTTTTTTTTTTTTTTTTTTTTTTTTTTTTTTTTTTTTTTTTTTTTTTTTTTTTTTTTTTTTTTTTTTTTTTTTTTTTTTTTTTTTTTTTTTTTTTTTTTTTTTTTTTTTTTTTTTTTTTTTTTTTTTTTTTTTTTTTTTTTTTTTTTTTTTTTTTTTTTTTTTTTTTTTTTTTTTTTTTTTTTTTTTTTTTTTTTTTTTTTTTTTTTTTTTTTTTTTTTTTTTTTTTTTTTTTTTTTTTTTTTTTTTTTTTTTTTTTTTTTTTTTTTTTTTTTTTTTTTTTTTTTTTTTTTTTTTTTTTTTTTTTTTTTTTTTTTTTTTTTTTTTTTTTTTTTTTTTTTTTTTTTTTTTTTTTTTTTTTTTTTTTTTTTTTTTTTTTTTTTTTTTTTTTTTTTTTTTTTTTTTTTTTTTTTTTTTTTTTTTTTTTTTTTTTTTTTTTTTTTTTTTTTTTTTTTTTTTTTTTTTTTTTTTTTTTTTTTTTTTTTTTTTTTTTTTTTTTTTTTTTTTTTTTTTTTTTTTTTTT